>JAVJGJ010000061.1:25719142-25735358 GCA_035590215.1 Microhierax caerulescens
CTGCCCTCTCGTGGCAGCCGCCCGCGGAGCGCCCCGGGCCGGGCCCTGCGTGGGTCCCTCCCCATCTCCGGGCTGAACGGAGCTGGGCGCAGGCTCGCTCCAGCGGCTCCCTGCCCAGCCCATCACCACCACTCTTTGCCCCCCCCATCTGCTTTAGAGAGGCTCTGGCTGTCAGGGGAGCTGGCACAGCTGGAGGAAGCTGACGCTTGTCTGAGGGCAAGTGTGTGGTTGCTGCCCCAGTGGTGGTGGTTCCTCCCCGTCACCCATTGCCCACCTGTGAAGACCCAACAGCTCCCAATGTGTGGCCTGCACAGAGGCAGGGGGCATCCCTGGGGGCTTCAGGCAGCGAGAGGGCTGTGAGTGTAGGGGCTGAGGTATCTGCTGGGGTGGAAGGGGTGCTACAGAGTGCCCCCAGAGCAGGGGGAAGAGGACAAAGGGAAGCACAGGGCAAGGAAAACAACTGTGCAAGCGCTCCTCCATGGCAGGTGGTAAGGATTTGTCTGGGATCATGTAGAATGCTGCGTGCTGAGCACAGGGCTCCTGGTTTGCAGGTCACTTGTTCCCCCAGTGGCCTGGCTGGCAGGTGCTGAGCAGTCCAGCCCCTCAGAATTGCTTCCATCTGGCCGGGAGGCAGCTCCCTTCATTTAACCTCCTCCTGCAGACACATGGAAGCCTCAGCACGCAAAGGCCAGGTCGCGGGGACGTGGCTGGCTCTGCACCAGCTGTCCCAGTGCTCGCTGCACAGGCTGTGTGTGTGGGGAGATGCATTTGTGTGCATGCAGCAGCACATGCATCCACTGATGCTGCCCCAGCACCTCTAGGTGCTGGAGCAGCCCAAACCCCAGATGAGGTTGCCATCCCCAGCTCTGTTTCCTAGTGGTGACAGGGAAGGCAGGGCGATAGGCTCCAGCTCCTGGGGCACCTTGTCCCGGCGTGGTGGCCAAAGGGACGTGGCGGCACTTAGGGGGGAGGGGGGCCTCGCTGCCCACCAGGTGGAGCTGCACCCCACGTTTTGCTGCAGCTGGGGTGGCCCTGAGCCAGCCCTGGTCTCCTGCTGCTTTTCCCCGCCCTGGCAAAGTGGGATCCTGGCCTTCCCCAGCCCTCCAGGTAGCGCATGCATGAAGGACAAGAATGGACTTCCTTACACATGCTCTGGTGACAAGTGGTGACACCCACTAGCACCAGCAGCACAGGGAAGTTGCCTGCTTCCAGGTAGACAGTGGATATTGACACCAGTAATTTGGAAGCCTTGTCCCCAACAGCCACACAAGGGGAAACTCAGGAGGTTGTCCTCCGTGGTGTTCTGGCCTCATGTTTTTCCGGTGCTTGGGGTTAATCACATTCACTGCACAGGTGAGGACAGAGTCAGTCCCAGCCCGACTGCTAAGGTCCCCACGTATAGCAGATCTTGTTTGTTCTAGCTGTATGTCTGTCTCCAAGGACCCCTGGCCCTCTGGAGCTGCTGCAGGGCAGGCCACTGGCTCTGCTGTGACTGTTGATGGGATCCCCAGGCTTTGAGCTATTTGGCCCTGAGCTTGGGGTGCATCTTCTCAAGCACTGCAGCCCTGTGAGATGCAAAGGGCCGTGAGGGTAAGTCCTACCTGCCTTGTCACTGCCTCTGTGGGCCTTGGCTCAGGGTTGCTGAGGTCTGGCTGCCTGACACCCGTCTTCCCTATACCTCAGCTTGGAGGGATCCAGGGGTAGATATTTCTGTACTGATACCATGCTAACCCCAGGGAGCCTGTCTGAGACCCACCAGCCTCCTCTTACAGTCCTAGACCTGCCCCATGAAGTTGGGACTTGGGAGACCCCCTGGTCAAGCACTCCACTGCCTTCCTTAGCCCCTTTTCTCCCCTGATGCTTGCCAGTGCCACACAGGGGTCCCATCACAGACTGTCCCTCCTCTCCCTGTGGCACCCCCAGTGCATGACAGGCAGGGGCAAGAGGGCTGGGCAGGCAGAGGGCTGGAAAAGAGTCTCTCTGCCCTTGGTCACGGTGGGGCAGGGGGCTCCAGAGAAGGGTCTGCTCCTTGACTGGTGGCATGCTGTCAAGCCTGGTCTGCAGTGGAAGTGAGGGAGGCAGCTGTACAGGAAATAATCATGGCTTGTTCCAAGATTAAATCACTGGCGGGAGCTCGAGAGAGGATAAAAGGAACCGTCTGTCATTACAGGGAATATTAACCCGGCAGCAGGCCTGGAGAGGGGGGGAGAATTTTATTTCCTGCACTTGCTGGCTGCCAGGTCCACTGCACACCCAGGGCTCAGCACTGACAGCATCTCTCAGCGGGACATGTGCCCTCCCTCCCTGGCTCAGCCCTCAGCACAGGCCCTTCTCTGCTCCCTGCTCAAGGAAGGGATGCTGCTGTGAGCAGGGGCAGAGGAAGGATTTTTGGAGAAGTGGGGAAACTGAGGCAGGATTGTGCTGCATGTCTGGTACCGCATGGAGGAACTGAACTGCTCTGTCCCTCCATCCATCGTTTTTGCTTTATCCAGGCCAGGACTTTGCCTAGTTCCTCTGGACGAGCTCAGTGTGGTACAAAAGGTTCTTGTTTGGTCTGGCCCTTATCAGGAACCTGCCTCGAGGTCCTTCAGCACAGGAGCTGGGCTGGAGCTGGAGCAGGTGGGGCCAAGGAGCAAGGGAGAGGGCAGAGGGAAAACAAGAGACCAGCTGCAAAGGGGTGAGCCAGCAGGGAGATAAGATAGAGGGAGAAATGCAAAATATGATGGGTGGCAGGCAGGAGGGAACGTGGGAAACTACAGGACATCTTGGGTCAGCCCAGCTGGGAAAGACATTTAACGGGGCAGACCCTCTGGGGATGCCAGCCGGCCGTGGTGACAAGCTCCCAGCACTGCTTGTAGCCCCTTGCCCTTGGGCTGGGACCTGCTTTCCAGTCCAGGAGTAGCTAAGATGGGACCCCAAGACCCCTGTGCCCTGGTGACCCTCAGGTGCTCCAGGGATGCTGCGTGGGGACTGAGCATGGCCCTGGACAGCTGATGGGAGCAGAAGAGCTTGCTGCCAGCTCCGGGGACACAGGGGTGGGGACACCTTCCCCACAGCCCAGCTGGGTGGTGGCCACACACTGGCCAGGCTTGGCAGCCATGCCCAGGCAGTGGCCCCCCTCCACCGGCCCCACTGCCGGCACTGCAGCAGGGAGGAAAGCTGTGCTCTGTGGGCTGGCTCAGGGCTACAGTTCATGGGCTCTCCCATGCCAGGATAAACAGACCCGTGGGGACTGGGATTTGCAGCGAGTGGTTCATGAAAGCCTGCGGCCCTGTGCCTAGAGCTTCCTTCCCTTTGATGGAAGAGTCCCGGCGGTTTCCCAAGCAAGAAGATCCTGTCTCCTTCCCCCCCAGCCCGTTCAGTCTTCAGCTGAGGCCTGGGCTGTGATAGGAAGATGAGCTATCCTTGGCTGCCTCTTCCAGCCTGGTGGTACCCCACTGAGCCAAGCCCTCCTCCCCGTGCAGGATGGGGTCCCCAGTGCTCAGCTTTCCCACATGGGAAGGCCTGGCTGCATGCAAACTGCCTGAGCCTGGCCTGATTTTGCCTGAACAGCTTCTTTATCAGCCTGCTCCCTCTCTGGGGATGTTGTCTGAGAAGGGCCAGCGCTGCTGGGGGCAGCCGAGGCAGTGATTTCTCCCACCAACACAGCTGATGGAGCTGAGTGTGTGGGGAGACCAAACCCATCACAGAAACACTTGTTGTGTCTTTGGTACTCACAGCCAGTGCTGGCAGTGCCAATGGATGCTGCTGGTTGCTGCCCATCCCCTGGGTCCTAGGGTTTGCCATACCTGCTGTTCCCCAGTAAGGAAAGGCTCCCATGACACCAAGCTTCACAGTACCAGGCGTGGGCTGAGATATGTGGGTGGTTTGCATACACACCTCCCAGTAGCTCCCATCCCCTCCACACTGGACAGAGTACCTGGAGCGGATGGAAATCCTCAAAGCTCATCCAGAGCCTGGAGTTCTCTGCAGGCTTACACCCGGGGAAGGTTTGGCCCAGCTGCACGCAAGCTCCAGCAAGCAGCCGTTGCCAGGATGCTGCAATTTCCAAGCTGACATCAAAAAGCAGCTGGGGACTGGCTTGCGAATGCTCCCACACAGCACATCCTCTGTGTTTTATTAGTGATGTTTTACAACATAAGTGCTGCTATATTAAGACATGCATCTAACTGGAAAAACAGGAGACAGCGAGGCAAGCGCAGCTACCTCAGTGCCGGCTGCTTTAATGCTGCTTAAGTGAGTTCTTCTCCTGCTCAGGCCCTCTCCTGTCTCTGTCCTCCTGTCCAGCCTTGCTCTGTGCAAGCAAAAGGCAGGCATGGGCACCCTGTCGTGCACAACTGGCCTTTGGGCTTTGGGATGCAGTTTCTTCCCACCTGCAGCAGCCCCCATCTCCCAGCCCTGCTCCTGGGGTGGGCAGGAACTTCAAAATGGGGCAAGTCTACATCTTTTAGGGCAAAATCCTTGCTGGCAGCAGGATATCAGGGGCTTTGTGGGGAGTCTTTAGCTTCATCTGGGGTCTTTGGGCTTCTGAGCAAGGGGTGAGTATCTGGGGAAGGCCAGCCTTCTTCACCACTGGCAGGTAGAGGGAGAAGGGGATCTCCTTCCCAGTGGCCCCAGAAAAGGGTGGTCTCTGCCCGTGGGTGCACTGCACCCACACCAACACCTCCACAGCATCCCCACATCTGGCTGACGGGGCTGCTGCCCCACTTCCCCCACAGCCCTGAGGAGTGGGGGAAGCAGAGGACTTGGGCCAAAAAAGCCTGTGCCCCCTGGATGGGCCCTGCTTTTATTCCTTACAACACCCTGGAGCAAGGATTTGCACAGGGAGGCTGGGTTTTCAAGAGCTGCCATCATCAAACCCTGGCCTGCAATCCCTGTCCCTGTCCTTGGGGATGGACTCAAAGAGCACAGCCGTACCATGCCCTACCTGGGGACAGCGGAGGGAGCAGTCCTTGGCAAGCCAGGACCCTTGCAAAAGAGCAGTGGAGTTGATTTATGCTCCTGACATTTCTCTCCTGGTCAGGCAGAGCTTTTAATAAAGAGTGATTGATTTATGGCTCCTTTTAAGTGGGAAGGAATGTTACCTAAGGCAATCTGCCCCCGACACCCCCGCCTCGCTGTCTCACTGAACCCCCAGCATCTGGGCTAGCAGGAGAGGAGCAGCGACTGTTCTGCCCCCATCTTCTCTAGAAGCTCTCCCCACAGCCCAGGTGACCCCCAGCATCCTGCCCCATTCCTGGCAGCAGCAGCCCTGGCCCTGCCCAGGGACGACCTGGCACCCCGGGGGGAGCGGTGCTGTATCCCCTCCAAACTGCCCCAGGCCTCGGCAGTGGGGCAGTATGCAGCCCACGTGCCACCCCACACATAGCAGCGATTCAAGGAAAGCTTTTGCCTTGAGACCCCTCTGCCCCCCTCTGTGAGAACCCCTGTGCTGGCTGGCCTGGGGACAGGATGACAGCTCCCCGGCAGTTGTCATGGTTACTGGGTATTAATGGATGTGGGCATGAGCGCTTCTCAGTGATAAGCAGCTCCCGAAGGGAAAGGCTGCCCTAAGCCCACCCAGCTCCAGCCCTCCTGAACAGTCTTGGCTGTGGAGCCACCTCCATCCCCCTCCTCAAACCCTCCAGACCCTGAGCCAGTGCTGGCAAAAGCCAGCTTCAGAGCCAGAGGTGGCAGAAGCTTGTAACTAGAGGAGCTTCTTTGGGCCTAAAATGACTCTGGCGTCCCCCAGAGCAAATAAGGAAGGGGACTTGTCCCCTTCCCACCCAGCCCTGCCTTCTAGAGGGGGCTGGAGAAGGCCGCAGGGCTGGGGGACACCTTGGCTGGGAGGAATGGGGGCACTGCAGAGCCGCAGGACCCTGCCAGCCAGCTCCTTTCTTCCCTGGAAGGGGCTAATGAGTGAGGACAGGGGATAAGAGCAGGGGCAGAGGGAGTATTGCCCAGACAAAAGCCGCCCCAAGAGGCCCCCAGCTGCTAATGAAGATAAAGTACCCGGTTCCTTTTCTTCTCCCAGTGAAATCTGGTGGCTGAGGGGGAAAAAATGCTTTTAAGTGTATTCATCTATAACATGGCCTGGGAGGCAGGGATTCCAGCAGCCGGAGTGGTGGCCAGCTGAGACACTGATCTCACACTTCGCACACATGCACACAGACACACACACATGTACAAACATATGCATCTGTGCAGGCTGCACAAATACCTGCAGAGCACACACACACTGACATCAAAAGCCCAGTCTTTGCATCAAAACCGCAACCGTAGATGAAGGCATGTGTTGAGCAAAACACCCTGTGCCCACGCAAAGCACCCGTGCTGGGCTGCCAGATCCCACACGTGCCCTGAAATGCACATGGCAAGCGCAGCACAAACACAGGCGTGCGGCACGCCAAGGGCGCCTGCCCCACATGGGTGCGTGTGCACACGCACGCACACATCATACACACATGTGTGCATGTGTCCTTTCCCCATCCTCAGGCCTGGCAGCTGTGCAAACACAGCCATGGTGGGAGAGGGCAAGTGATGCCCAGCAGGCATTGCTTCCCGGGGTAGAATCCCTTTGGGATCACTGCTGTGTTTCAGTAAATACGTGAATAAACCTCGTTGCTATCGATGTATGGGGTGGCAGGTTGAGGGGAGATGGGCTGAGGCTCTCCCATGCCATGGGTGTGTGGACTACCAGCCCAGCCACAGTGTCTGTCCCAAGCCCTTCCCCTGCCTGCTGTCCCACAGCCCAGCCCCTGAACCTCTTCTTAACACTCAGCCCAGCCCTGACTACACAATATCTGCAGTAGAGAGTCCCGCTGCTGTCCTCTGCCTGGAGCTCCTCTTCCCAGAGACCCTTCCACATGCCTGGAGCAGACATACCAGGGTCAGTGGGGCTGTATTTCTGAAGTGCCCATCACCAGGCTCTCTGGGAAGGAAGCTTTACAGCCCTGCACTAAGTTAAACAAACCCAGGGTTGTTCTCTGGTCCTGAGGACCTCTGCCACGGACCAGCCCACCTTCAGGCTGTGAAACGCATCCTGCAAATGAGCCTGTGTGCCAGATCTTCCTGGGACTGTCCCTGACCCAGGCTAACTTGTACACCACAAACAAAAATTGCCTGCATCAGTGCAAGCTGGCCCAAGCCAAAATCACACCAGGGCAGTGTTAAAAATTCCCATGGGGACAGTCCTGCTGCTGTCCCTGGGAATGCCCTGGAACTGTTTGCTTTACAAGTGCCAACTTAACCAGAGATTCCCCCCTCCTTTCCTTAAGAGGCTTTGAATTAAGTGGCCCATTTATAGAGAGGCAGTGAGGGAATAGATGGCATGTGGGGAGGGGGAGCAGCTCCTCCCCAACACATCTGGCAGCTGGATGTACCTCTAGACCCACCAGAGACCCTCCAGGAAGCAAAACATTTGCTTGCAGCCCCCCAGGCAAATAGAGGTGCTGCAGAGAGAGGCTGGATCAGGGCCTGCTGACACCCTCCTGCCCTGTCTCAGCATCATGTGGGGGCCGTGCCTGGCTAGACCTGGCTGGCTTGTTGCGATCAGCTGCCGTATCAGTTGGGCATGAGGGCTGAGAGGGGGTGCTGCACCCTGCCTTTGGGGCAGGGTGGAGGGGAGCACCGCTGCTGAAGGCAGCTCCGGCACCATTTGGCACGGTGTACTGCTATCCCACCACAGCCGGCTGCTGACAGCCAGCTCCACGGTACCTCCCGGCTCCCGGTTATTCATTCACATGGGTCCGCTTGGCTGGGGGGGGCGGGGAGTGAAAAAGAGTGGATAATTGCACATATACTCCCAAGCAAATAATGGGAAGGGGAAAAGACAGGGACCCAGCTCAGTGAGAAATGAGGAAAGCTAGGGGGAGGAGAGCCTGGGAGCAGCTGGGAACCTCTCGGCCTGGGGACAAGACCTCAGAGCCAGGGGTCAGGGGACTCGGGCCGGCCAACAGCACGCGGTTGAGAGCTGGCAGGTGGCCCTGTCCGCAGCCTCTCCGCGCGGATCCCCGCGCCCCGCCGGGTGAGCTGCCCGGCCTCCCTCAGCAGAGGGCAGTGGATGCACACGCACACGCCCGCACACCTGTGCTGCGAGCCCGTGGCCACCCAGCCCTGCGAGCCCAGGGCGCGGAGGGACACGGCGGCAGGGACCGGGGCTCGGCGGTCCCGATGCTGCGGGTGTGTGGAAGGAAGAGCCTGGCACCCCTCGAGGGGTGGCAGCGGGGTGAGCGCTGGCCCTGCCACGCATCCCCGGGGTGGCCCGAGTGGGGACCGCTGACCAGCAAGGGTCTCTGCCTGCACGACCCCCAGCCCTTCCCCACGCTCTGACCCTGTCCCCAGCCCCGACCCTACTCCCCGTCCTCTCTCTCGTTCCCAGCAGAGGACATGCTGTCTCCAGCCCAGGTGGGTGAGCCCAGCACTGCTCTGTTCACCCCTGATGCTACTAGCCCCAGACAAGGTCCCTGCCTGCCCTCTGAGGCTCCCCTGCTCACCGGGATGCTGGAAGCTGTCTCCTCTAGCTGATTGTCATGGGCATTTACCACAGCTGCAATTCTGAGCCCTGGGCAGCAGGGACAAGGTTATAAAAGGTTCCCCTGAGGCCTGGAGACACAGGGGAAGTGTCTGTGCCATACTGTGGGCTGTTAAACTGAGACCCCATCTCTATTGCTGGGCAGGGGCAGGCAAAGGAGTGCCTATGTGCACATGGGCAGCCTCCCAGGTCAGAGCAGTCCCTGTCAGAGCATGAAGGAGTCCCCTGCAGTAAGTGGGGATCCCTGCAGTTATATCAGGAGGGGCACTATCACCATATAAGGAGGAACTACTACAGCGGTGTAAGGCACATGACCCACAGCCACAGGATCCCCTCTCTAGCTGCTGGAGGGTCCCTGGTGCCAGCCCCTCCCTGTGGGAGATGAAACACTGTCGCCTCCCAGTGCATCCCAGCCTCTCCCAATATCTCTGGTCTCACCATCTTGGTGCTGCCTGGCCCAGATGTGCTGGAAAGAGGGAGAGGGTAGCCCCAGCAGCTGTGGAGCATTCAGGCCAGATGTGGAAGGTACACTTTGCGACAGCAAGCCATGTGGAGGCTGCAGAGAGAGAGGCCTGTACTTATCCGGCCACGACATGGCACAGGAAGAAAGGACATTCCACCCTTAGGAACAGCTTACACACATGGCGTCATCCCCTCGTTATTAGGAGGGAAGCCACAGAGAGGGTGTTCCCAGCCCCCAGCCCCACAACCCCCCTCCACAGGCCAGGCTCACCCCAGGAAAGGTGATGGGAGCTGGGCAGGGAGCTTGTGGGATGCTGCCTTTGCCATCTGATCCCCAACTCTGGGTCGCTCTCAGCCTCTCAGCTTGCTGCAAGGGCAGGAGCCACCCTGGCCTGGATTCAGCCAACTCAGCGCTTTGGGCTGAGCCTTCTGTCACCGAGCCCAGGCTATGGTTGAGCATGCCAGAGCCTCACCAGATGCTGGGGTACATATGCCTTCTCTGGCTGTTCCCTCACAGCTTTCCTGGGCGATGGGGAAGCTTGTGGCAGTGCTGGCTGGAAGAGATTCCCAGCCCATCCCAATGGGGGCTGCTGTCAGCCTTGCCAGGAGAGGCCTGGTTTGAGAAGCCTGATTCAGCATCCCTTCCCTGGAAAACACTCCCGAGAGAGTCCCCTGCCCAGGCCCAAGGTCCTCACACCCTAGCTGGGTAGAAGAGTCCCCACTCAGGGCATGGCACTAAGCCACTCTGTGCTAGGGATGGGACATGCCCTCTGTCCCTGCTCACTGCCCAGCAGAGCTTCTACTAAGTCAGTGAGAGCTGGGCATGTCCCAGTGCCCAGAGCCTGGCCCATCAGGCCAGCTCTGTGACTGGCACAGCCAGCACTGAGCCTCCAGGAATGGTTTCCCCACTAAGGGACTATGCTGCAGGGGAACTGAGCCGCTCTGCCAGCCCTGCTCAGGATCCTCCTCCCCAAGTCCTGCTCAGTGCTCACCCAAATCCCTGCCATGAGGTGAGGTATTGGATACCAGAGATGGGACAGAGTGGTTTAGCTTCAAAGCCAGGAATTAAAAATGCTCAGAGGGCTTTGCAGAGACCAGGGAAACCTGGAAAGCAGAACAGAGGATTTGTTCCTGGCTCTGCTGAGGAAGGCTAGCAGAGCAGGAGCTGGTGGCAGACATGGTGATTCAGAGCAACAACAGCTTGGGTATACGGTAGGGCTTGCCTAAAGCCAGGGGTCCTCAAACTTATTAATCAGGAGGCTGGCGTGCAGATGAAGTGGCAGGCAGTCATCTGCAGCTGCTTGGTTTCCCCCCCCAATGCCCGGCAGGGGTTCTGTAAATACTGGGGGGCCAGATTGAGGACCCTGGGGGGCTGTAGTTTGAGGACCCCTGCCTAAAGCTGAAGGATGCTCTGGAGTGGCAGGACAGAGGGAAGGACAGAGCATTGCTGCTCCCTTTGGAGCTGGTTTTGTCCTGTCCAGAGTAAAGCTGCTTTGGTAATATTTGCAAAACCACTGTGTATTTGGTATCTTGTGACCTGTGTCCTGGGAAGGGCAAACCCTGAGCTGAGACCCACCCATGGACTCTAAGGTCTCGGAGAGAAACCAACCCAACCCCCTTGCCAGTGTTTCCAGTGACCACAAGCCAGCAATGATGCCGGATGTCGGGAAACATCAGAGCACGTGTCTCCCGTCTGCACAGGCGAGAGCAGCGTGTGGGCGTTGGGACACACCTGGCCAGAAGAATCCCAGCAAATTACTTCTCCTTGATGTCTGCCGGTTCGTCACGGCAAAAACACGGCATGCAAAGGGCTTGGTTTTGAAGGAGCACCAAGGGATGCCGGAGCCCAGTTGCTGCCAACTCACCTGTCACTCCTTGCACGCTGCCCTGGGGCTTGCAGGCTGAGGGGAGGCAGGTGCTGGGGAGCCAAGCGAGCCGGTAGGGAGCCACCTCTCCCAGGCTCCTTGCTGCTGCTCTGCCGGGTGCTGTTTGGCTGTGGAAAGTGCAAGGCACTTCCAGCCTTGGATGTATTTTATTTTTCCCACCCATGACTTTCACAGAGGACTTTGCAGTGGTGTTGGTAAGGAGGTTGTCCCAAGCTGGAAGCACTCAATAGAGGGGAAAACAGGACTGCAGGGATGGGGAGACCTGTTCACCCCCCCACAGCCAGCCCAAAAGCTGGGGCTGAGTGTGTTGGGAAGGACCAGCAGGCAGAAGACCTGCAGAACAGCCTGTCCCACTCAGGGACCAGCGCTGGGGGCCAGGCAGAGATATGCAACAGGCAGTGAAGAGGCCAAGGGGCTGTTCTTGCAGAAGTGGGGATGGTCAGAGACCCTGGGACCCATGGCAGAGCTTAGGGAGGTGTCTGAAAGGCATGAGGATGCTGTGCAGCCTCTGGCAAAATATGATACCATTGCACAGCACCACCAGACCCTAGTGTTTCTCCTCTACTCTATGTGAGCCAGTAAAGCCTCGGGGCAGGTGGGCTAGGAGGGGCTAACATACTCCCTTGAAATCAAACAAAGAGCCTGACTCAGACTGGCTTTGAGCACAGGACCCTGGTCAACAGAAGACACCAGGGGCATCTCTCCCACACTGGGACCTCCCTTGTGCGGACACAGCTGAGGAGGAGATGAGGACTGGTGGGCATGGACCCAGGTTGAGAAAGGAGCTGTGCTGTTGTGAACCTGAGCCCCAGCCTAACTTTACAGGGGTAAGCATATGAGATGGTCTGGTCCTTGCTTTTTTTTGCAGGGTTTTAGTGCAGAGAAATGCACTATGTCTGGTTGGTGGCAGGGGATGTGCTGGGGGTAGGCCAGGGTGGTGCTGGGGATGTGCAGCTCAAGGAGAGAGGTCAGCAAGGCAGAAGGCAGGGCAGTGTGGGCAGGGACATGCTGCTGAGTCCTGAAGACACTTGCCGGTTTGATTGAGGCATCAGCAAGCAGGGAGGTGGCATCATCGCCGACCAGGTTTGCAGGTGACGCACGGGCTGGAGGGCGCTGGAGGTGAGCAACATAGAGCCTGGCTGTGTGGCTGAGCACAGCGTGTGCGAGGCAGCACCAGGACAAAGCACAAAGGCCAGTTATACCTGCAGGACTGGAGGCTCCACTTTGGCGATACAGGACAGTGGAAAAGGCTACAGGTGCCCAGAAGCCAGCTCTGCACCATGGGCATCCCATGGACCCAGCTGGGGCACACATGGGGCACCTGAGGCTGCCCACGGGGAACAGATGTGCTTTAGTGAATAATCCAGATGTCTGCTAGACCCCAGTACCAAGGAGATTTGGCACAAGAGAGACCTGATCTGTTTTCCCAAGGCAATGATGGGTCTTCCCTTCTTGGCTGGTGGCACTGCAGGCTTCCCCTAGCAGGGAGGGGCCATGTTCCAGCACCATTAGCCATTAGCCATCAGGACATCATCTCTAGAGGGCATGGGCATGCACCTGGAGGCTTGAAGGCAAAAGAATCTTGTCCCAGCAGCCAGGGACTGTTTCCTGCCAGACTAGGGACATCTCTCACCTGCCCAGTGTCCTTCCAGGGGACTGTGGGCTTGCCCAGCTAATGCTGTTAGCTCTCAGCAGCCCTGTGCGCTGGGTAAGAACCCAAGATGGACCATAACTTCTGCCCCAGGTGATGCTTCTGCTGATAGTGAGGATCATGATCAAGACGGAAGGGTTACAGCCTCCAGCCCACTGCTTCTGACTTTAGTCTGGCTTCCAGACAAAGGCTGCCCAGGACATGGCCAGGCTGTGACCACCATGCCCCAGTTCAGATAGGGAAGCTTCACCCCCTCCATAGCCCTCACACCCCATGCTGTTCTCCCAAGGGTTTTGGAGGCTGCTGTTTCACAGAGTGGTTTGGATAGACCTGAGGCAGTCCTGCTGTGCCCCCCTCCTCTTGCCACTGTGTGCTGCTGAGGCATGGCTGCTAGGGAAGATTTTGCAAGGCTCCACAAAGCAGCCACCTGGATCCCTATCTGCCCTGATGACAAGGTGGTACGTCCCAGCCACAAAACCCGGGGGAGATACTGAACAAAGCGCAACTTGTGTAAGCCAAGCCAGCCCTGGTGAGGTGTCTGCCACCTCCTGGCCTCCTGCCCTCCCCCATTCAGCCTATCTCAGCCCACATTTAACAATTACCTCCTCTCCACACAGCTCCCCAAGTGTTCTGAGTGATGTGGGCCAATTCCCCGCTGGCAACTCCAGGCTGCCTCCCAGGAGTTACATCAGTGGGGAGTTGGACCATGCGCATCCTCTGTGTAGCACCTGGCAGTGTGGCAGCCAGCACCTCCCTGGGCCTGCCAGGGCTGATGCTGGGCATCAGCTGAGCACCCCTGGGAGGCAACATCATCCCTTCTCACCCCCAGCAGTGGAAAGACAGTGCCCTTCCCTTGAATCGAAGGGAAAGGGGTTCTGGCAGGGGCAGTTACCTGAGCTGGAAGTGGTCCGGGTGGTGGATTTAACACTCTGGCTCTGGATGTAGGAAGGCATCAAGCCATCAGGGAATAAGGCAGCGTTTTGCATCCAGTGTTTCCAGTAATGATCCCAACAGAGGTCAGTGCCCTTGCCAGGGTGTGCTGAGATAGTCTTACCTAGCCATAGTATGTCTGCCCTTGGCTAACAGCCTGGCACTGTGCAGAGAGTCAGTCTGAAGTGCTTGGAAGCCACCACCCATGTGCTGTCCCCTTGCTGCCAGCACGCACAGCTTGGCACGTGGTATCTGGGTGTTACAGCCAACAGGAATCACTCCCACGACACCAAGTGTTTCTGGAAGCATTGCCACTGCGTGTCCTGGGACAGCCATGCCTGGAGCCATGCCCATCTGGAGTGCCATGGCACTGGACTCACCAGTGCTCAGCCTGGCATCGCTGTGGGGTGACTGTGGCAGTGCAGGCTGTGCCATCCCTTGCATAGACACTGCGCTGGCACCACGGGAGAGAGCAGCGCTCCTCTCCACCCCGGCAGGACATGTGCCACCTCCTTCCCCAGAGGGACTCAGCTGTGCCAGGCTTGGCGTAGGAGGATTCTGGTGACACTGGGCTGGGTGACCAGCAGGAGAGAGGCACGGAGGGGAGCCAAGGAGGCACAAGGAGTCAGCGCTTGGGCAGAGATGCCCAAAGGTCAGGAGCATCCACGCTCAGGGCTGCGCTGGAGGGGCTAGGAGGCAAGGCAGGGAGCAAGGGTCTCCTGCACCTACCTCTCCCAACCGGACAATCCTCCTTCACTCCATCACCTCTCCCAACCTTCTTCCACCCACGCAGCCTCTCCAGTCCCTGCCCTCCACTCCCCACACACCTCCTCTCCTCCACAGTGGTACCCAAGTGACTTCTGGGTAGAGCTGAGAGACAGGAGCAGGGCCAGGATAGAGGGACACTGTAGGGATGTAGCATCCTTGTGCACAGGGCGGGACACCCCACATGTGACAATCTGGGCTCACTTTGCAAGAAGTGACAATGCTGGGGATCTTCTGGCCACCTCTTCTTGTGGGCAGCCACAGCTCTCTGATTGGTCTCTAAAGGTGCCCATCACCAAAGTATCTGAGTGTTTGCTCTTGGTCTGTTGGCTCTGGAGCAGCTGCAGCCCTGGAAGCAGTAGTGCAAGGGAGCAAGACAGGTGGTGATGTGGCCCAGGGTGCTGATGTGGTCCAGCCACCCCTTCGTGCCTCCAGCTGACAGACCTTTTGGGTACAAGATGGCTCTTTTAGCTGCTGGATGGCTGGTACCAGCCCTGGCCCAGGTCTTTGAGATTCCCTGTGCCCTCCTGGCACCCATCCTGGCAAGGAAGAGGGAGCCAGCAGCTGGCCCAGGGGCTGGGAAGGGCAAGGAGACTCAGCTCCCCACTGGGAGGTGGAAAATGACCCGGAGCAGGCAGCACAGCAAGGTGGGGTGTTGCCAGCTACCATCTATTATTCCTGCCTTGCATCAAAAGGCCGAGATGAAAGTCTCCGGCCACGGCCCTCGCCGCAACAACGTGGACCCCCCTCCTGAAATTACGGCTTCCCTGAAGGAGGTTGCTTTTGCCTGAGCAGCGGAGGAGAAAGCCATGTTTACACACCAGGTTTCAAGAACCCGCTCGCCAGCTGCCTCACTGTAATTATGGTCGTTAGAAGGGGATGAGTTGCTGGGGCTTGGTGCTGGGGTGTTTGTTTGTTTGTTTGCAGCCCCAGACTGGGGCAGCTGGTGAAGGAGAGCTGCTCTGCCAGCAGCTGGAAAGCTGGGCTCCCGCCAAGCCTGGCTGCCTGGCTGAGGGATACTCTGGTCCCCAGTAAGCATGGGGCCAGGCCAGCCCTGGGCTTCACAGTGACAGAGGGGAGAAAGGTGTCTGGTGGGAAAGGGCATCTCCCCAGAGGGGCATGGATGGAGCTGAATCCCCAAATCCTATAGTGCTGTAACTGTGGCAAGAGGAAGCCCACAGCAGGGATGGGGAGGCAGGAGGCTCTGGGAACCACCACCACAGACTGATTGCAGCTGCAACTCTGCTTACAAGCCTGAGCACCTCTGAAGTGTGCACGGGCTGAGCAAGGACAAACCTCCTCACTCATCCCCTCTCCAGCTTCTGGTCCCCAAGTCAAGCAACAAAAGTGCCTCACATCCCTGCCTGCGTGCACTGCCTTGATTTAGCACTATGCTTTGCCGCAGGGCTCACCCACGGTGAGGGACTCACATCCTGAGATGCCTCTGGGAATGTCTCTTCCAGGCGCCTCCTCTGACTTCCTCCAGCAGCGGCACCAGGCTACAAGAGGCAGCACAAGGACCAGGCTCCCTCTCAGTCTGGGTGACATGTGGCATGGAAGTGGCACCAGGAACATGACTTCTGGTCCTATTCCCAGCTTGGCTGCTTCTTGCTGTGTTATCCACAGGAGTGCTTGTGCACTGGCACCACAGTTGACAGCATCCATCTTGCAGGCAGGTTGCAAGGCTGAGCTGCTGGCTGCAAAGTGCTTCCAGGGAAAAACCTGCATATCATCTAGCACATCCTGGGTTTCCCGTTGCTGCCAGGCTCCTCTTTCAGCCCAACCAACATCACCTGAAGGGGAGGGAGCCCCTGCAGTATCAGGGATATCTGCCCTGCAGCCGGGGCTGCTGCCCAAGGACCTTGCAGGAGTGGTTTTAGCAGGCAGCCTCTCCAAGACACTCCATCCCACCACAGGCTTCAGCACCCATGAACAGTGAGGATGATGCATCATGACAGCACAGATTCTCCTTGTAAGGCTGGGCAGGCCGTGTATGTGGGGGGGGGGGGC
>JAVJGJ010000061.1:25741052-25757852 GCA_035590215.1 Microhierax caerulescens
GCTTTGGGTGAGAGGAGAAAGGACCCAGTGACCTGCCATGCTGGAGGGAATCCTATGTCACCTTGGCTGTTCCATGCTGTGTCTGGTGATGGGCACAAGGCCAAGGTCTGAGAGAGCACCAGCCTGGGGTATCCATATCTGGACAGCCACACATCTGGCTTCGGACCTGGCAGAAGTGCAAACCGATTGGGTCAGCTCAGGTCTCTCTATTGCCTTTTTGGTGGTCACACTCAAGTCAGGTTTTCCCATCTCTGTCCACTTCCATAAAAGAAGTGAAATTTACTTTTGGTTTACTGGCAGGAGCTAAAAAGCTTTCCTGCTCCTGGGACTGGGAAGTTAAAACCTTGAGAAAACCACTGGATTTCACATGGCTCTAACACAGCCACCAGGCTGGTGGTCCCCTCTGCAGCACGGACACTTGGGGATGAAGGAATCCCTAGAGCCTGGGTCAAAATACGTGATGAAACTGGAGTAAGTTCCACCTATTTTTGCCAACATGGACTTGTTGCCATCTTTAGAAGCCTTCACTGCTCTTTTTTTGTGACATACATGTGAAGAAATAGCTATTTTATTTTTAGTTTTGGAACTTAGTGATTTGCCTCTGCAGGAAGATGATGGGAGCATGTTAGGAAAATCTGGTACCCTTTGCTGGAAACCACCTCCATCATCTACCTGGGCACTTCTACCCTGATGGTCATTCCGCTCTCTTGAGTAAAGCACCTTGAACCTTCCCATTTCAGCCCAGCTCTGTGTGTGGTGCCCTGCAGGGTGCACCAGAAGAGGTGCAGAGGTGCAAGACTGGAGCAGCTCAGCAGGCTCAGACAGTCCCTCCATGTGAGGAAACATGACTGGTGGGACTGGGACAGATCCCACCTGTGGGTCAAGGAGGCTGCACTCAGCCTTATGGAAGAGAAGAGGTTTGGGATGTCCAGACCTTGGGGAGGCAAGCCTTCACCGGCAACTGGCTCTGGAGGCTCAGCAGTGGCTGTGGGAAGAGATGTCCTGCATGCTCTCTGTGCCCAGTAGTGTGGTAGTTAGGGTAGCTGCCCAGTGGCTGGTTCCCAGTTAGGGAAGCATGAGGACACTGTTTTTTGTAACCACAGGCACACTGGCATCTTGCCTGTGGCTCCCAGACACTCAGCGAGGGAAGCCACAGAGCAGATCTTGAAGGTTGGTGTTGCATTGGGAGCCAGCTGGCCGCAGGAGGGAATGAGCTCCTGCGATCAGGAAGCATGTGCCCTGGAGCTGCCGGCACCCAGAGCATGCTGCCTGCAGCCCAAAGCACCCCCACAGCACAGCACATGCACCCCTGACCATGCCACCTGCAGACCCACCAAGATCAAGGGATATTTTTGTGGTTTCTGCTGAATGTCCCAGGGTCCCAAGCTCAGACAGGGTCTCTGCAGAACCAAACAGCATCGGGCACTGTGGCTTGCCAGAGACAGTGGCCAGGATGTGTTGGGAGTCTTGCCCTGGCTGTGCTGGCATTACTGGTGTGCCATTTCACAATGCTATGTTCCCAAAATGGGAGGTGGAGTGGTACAGGGAGAGCAAGCTGCAGCCTTTGCAGCCCCAGGATGATCAGAGCCTGGTCCCTGGGTGGGGGATGTGAGATGTGCTTCAGGGGAAGAACAGCCCTGCCCTGCATCCCCTCTCTGCATCATCAAACACACTTTGTCCCCACTCCAGTCCCCTCCCCAGCTCTGCTCAGACGGGGGAGCCATGTGCTGGGATCCAGCTGCTGCAACACAGGTGGCATGGGATTAGCAAGCAAGGGGAGCAAAGGGGCTGGCGAAGTGCAGGGAGAGCTTGGTGGTGAGTCAGTCATCACCCCAGGCAGCCCTGAGATCACAGGCGCCTGCAAAGCAGCCCCTGGGAGGTGGGAAGCCAAATGCCAAAGCACGATGGATGCGCAGAGCCCCACTGCCCTGGGCAGCACAGCCCGTGGGTTTGGCCAGCCTGGGAGGGAGGGGAGAGATGGGGTGGCTTGGGGACATGGGGGTTCTAACTAGAGCTTGGAGCAAACTTTGGGAATTGGAAAAAGGGCCCCGATATTGGAGATGGATATTGGCAATGGAAAAGCAGGACCTCAGAAGGGAAAAGGAACGGCTAGAGCACGCTCTGCCAGAGCAAACTTGCCCCACAGAGGCACCACCACTTTCATGCCCCACAGGGTGAGCCTGGGTGCCCTGAGCTCCAAGCAGAGATCCCAGCCCAGTGAGGTCACCAGTCCCGGGTCTTTGCTGCTGGCAGGCCCTGTGGTGGCCATGTGCCCTGCTGTTCCACGGACAGACCCACACAGTACCACAAGGTCGCAGGAGCCCCCATGCTTCCCTCCATCACCTCCAGCACCCTACCCTTCTCCTCAGCCCTCAAAACACAGCTGGCTCCAGGGGCAAGGACCCCATTCACCCAGTCCCTCCCAGAGGGACAAAGTCAGCCCAGGGTCAGGGGTGGTGAAGGGCAGAGCATCCATCCCAGCTGACCCAGCTCCGTGCTGCCTGCAGAAACGTTATGAAACAAGGACACGGGCCACTCCCTACTGGGCCCAGGCACTTGCTTCCTTCCAGCCTGGTATTTTCCTCTTCGATTTGGGTTTTGTTGTTTTTTTTTATTATTATTATTCATGTTTTTTTGTGTAGCCCCAAGGGGCAGGCAGCCGTGGGAGGAGCAGGGAAGTTATCAGCCGGCAGATACCAGCAGCATGATTCACTGCCTGGCCCCCGCAGGCTGCTGCAGCCAGATGGGTGCCCTCCCCGCTACTGCAGCGAGGTGCCGCTTGCAGACCCTCATCACCTGGCCCATCCTCACTGCTCTCTGGCCCCACCATACCTCCCCAGGAGCATGAGGGGCAGTGGCACAGCCCCTAGCCCTGGCACAGCCAACAGCCAGGATTCCCGCAGTATGGATGGGGTCCGGAGTGCATCCAGCTGGGCAGGAGCCTCCCAGCAGCCACCTTGCAAGGGTCTGGGGTGCCTGTGGGGCATCTCCACCTGCTGCCAAGTCTGCAAACATCTCCTAGGGCTGTTACTATGAGATGGCAGCAGAGCACCGGGGCCAGTGTCTTGCACCAGTGGGTAGGAAGCACGGAGGGTCCCCTTTGAGCCTTCTGGCACCCTGCAGGAGCAGAGAGCCCTGGGCAGCAGGAAAAGAGGGTGCTGCAATCCAAAATACCCCATGCTGTCTCCAATCCACTTTTATTCACAATCAGAAAATAACTTACCATACAATAACACAGGCACGCACAGCACAGCCCTGGGCACCCTCCCCTCTGGCCACAATACTACAGCCCAAGCTGGCCCAAGCTCTGCCCTGGCAGAGGTGAGCCCCAGCCCAGGGAGCTGTGTCCCCTCTCCATCCCACAGGATGCTCCATCCCCATCCTGCACAGAGCACAGCCTTGCATGTGGCCGGAAGAATGTGTGCACAGTGCCAAGTGCATGTGTCCTACCCCTCCCCTCCCACCCTGGGCTCCCCATGTCCTGCTGTTCCCCCACCCCACCCTGCCCCATCTTACTGGGTGCCAGCAGGTCCTCCCCTACCCCCATGCCCACCCTCCGTCCCCCTGAGCAGTGCTGGTGTCGGCGGTCTGTACAGCATGGCCATGCGCTCCCCGGGGCCGGGAGCCTTGGTGCTCTCGTGTGGGGCCAGGTGGGCGGCAGGCAGTGGGCAGCCCTGCCCTCCCCAGGTGACGACAAAGTGCTGATTTTGGAGGGTGCCGAGCATCTCCTCTCCTGCTCCCCTCAGAGTGGAAGGAAGCGGGTACCGTGGCTCCATCTCCCCCCCAGCGCCGATCCCTGTCTCCCTCCCACACCATGGGCAGGCATGCTTGTCCCTGGCACCCTGGGGTGGGCACCCATCCCTGCCCGGCTACTTGCAGACACTGACCCACTCGGTGATGCGACACTCCTCACAGGCTACAAAGCAGCACCAGTGGAACTTGCAATTGCAGCGCTCGCTGCGCGTCTGCCGCAGGATGTTGTGCCCACGGCCGCAGCACAGGCTCTCGCAGTTGTCCATGCCCGGGCTGGTCTTGTTGCACAGGCGCCCTTGGGTGCCCAAGGAGTCCAGGGCTGGTTCCCGCTCGCAGAAGTCAGGTGACTTCTCAAAGTAGACCAGCTCACTGATGCCGGCCCGGCGGCGATGCCGAGCATGACCTGGCTCCAGTTGCCCGGCGTTGCGGTTGTGGGGCCGGATGAGGGTGGCCCCATAGAAGCGGTCCTTGAGCAGGGACCCCACCAGGCGAAACTCAGGTGTCACCTGCCAGCACGTCTTCAGCTGGCAGCTCCCCGAGGTGCCATGGCATTTGCACTTCCTCCTCATGTTGTCCATCACCACCTGGGTGGGGAAGGAAGGACGGAGAGGTTAGCATGGAGGAGTCATTTTTTGGGGACTGGAGAAGCCATCATGGATGGAGCTCTCTGTGGGTTGGCACTATGGGAACACCAAGAGCTGGCATGAGCAGTCATCAGAGCCCCGGAGCAGTAAAGTCAGTGAGGCTTCACCCTGTTGCTGTGCCCAGTGTCACCCATGTACTCCACCCTCTTCCTTCCCATCCTGGCAGTACCAACTGGCTTTTACACTCCAGCAAGGGAGCAGCACCTAAAGGAGAGGGTGAGCTCCCTGACCACAGGGAGGAGGAGGAGCCTGGATCTCCCCTTTCACTGCTGCTTGGCTCCAGCATCATCAACCTGACCATGGACCCCAGTTAAAAGCTGGTATGGCTGCATCTTTGCAGCCCTACTGGGAACCCCCAGTGCTGGGATATCCCACACACCTCACTGTCCAGGAGCACTGGAAGCAGGGCAGGTGGGAGGGATGCTTTTCCCTCCCCAGAGCTTTCTTTCCCATAAAGCCCCAGCTCAAGGAGTTCTGGGAGCAGCTCCACTTTCAGCTCTTGCCTGCTTTCTCACAGGAGCCCTGTGCACAGCACCAGGGGGCTGAGGCGCTGCCTCCCACCATCACCTGAATTTCAAGCAGGGAGCAGAGATGCTCACAGCCCTGACCTGTGGTTTGGGGAGGCCACAGTGAGGCTGGTGCCACACACCCACCCCACATGAGCACTATTGTGCGTGGGCTGGGCTGTGGCCGTGGTTTGGGCTGGCTGAGGAGCACAGCTCATGCAGGGGCCAGAGGCCAGTGTCAGGGCAAGGAGGACCTTGGGCTCCCTGTGCAGCGCTGCTGAGGCCCCAGGCTGCATGATGGGGTCCCCCTAGGACCCCCACCCCTGCAAGGGATGATGTTGTTGCTGTGCCAAGGGAAACAGCTCATGCCCAGCAATCTACAGGGACACAGAATGGCTGCACATCCCTGCACAGCCTGGAAAGAGGGAGTTTATACCATCCTCTGTTCTGACCCAACAGGGATTCCCTGCTGGGTTGCATGCCCCCATGCCCACATGCTTGCACAGCCTCCAGCAAGTTCCCTTCTATGGGGGGACCCAAGCCCCACAGGGAGCCAGGCTGGGGTTTGCAGACTATTGCAAGCTGATTCCCACATCCAGGGCCACGGTCCAGGGCTCAGGGGGAGCCCAGGGGGCACGTGGCCCTGCACAAGGTCCCATTGCACGATGCCAGCCCTGCCTGGCTGCCCGGCTTCACGCCTGACACACGCTGCCTGTTCCTGCCTGCTCCCTGGGGGGGACGCGTGTGTGAGGAGTGCCCTGTTTTCGTAGGAGTTGGGTAGTTTTTAGTCCTTGTTTTCTTGTTTTTCAGTAAATCTCCCCGTTGCTAAGCAGTCATGGTAATGCAGGCAGGTCAGGAAAACATGCCTGGAGCTCGAAGCACACAGCAGAGAGGTCTGGGCTGGGCTGGAGCTTGGCTTTCATCCTGCTGAGAGTCCTGTCTCCTGCTGGGAACAGCCTCCACCTCATAGGTAATGAGCTGCCTGGCCTCTTCACCATGCCCTGGGTGTGCTGACTGGGAACACCGGCTGCTCACCACATTCATCCTTGCCACCATCCATGGGAACACACTGGCACTGGGACCCCATCCTTTCCCACATGCCCTCCCTGCTCTCTTGGCTGGACCAGGAAAAATATGGATATAAGGGCTGTGGCTGGAATGATCACCACCAGGATGGAGGGGACAGTGGCATGACTGTTGGACAGGGGCTTATTTGGGGCTACAGCTGGCGGCAGCAGGGGCTGGAGAAGGCAGCGTGTGTGTGCCATCTCCATCATCCAAGCCATCACCACTGAGCATCCCAAGGTCCAGCACCAGAGCACACACCCATTGCTGCCCAGGGATGGCTAGTTCTTCCTCCTACATGAGCAGCACAGCAGGGAAAGGACCCTTACAGAGCTGGGACACCCAACATGGACCTATCTGAGCCTCAGCCCCATGCTGCTTTTGCCATCAGATCTGCACAACGCACCCCTGCCCAGCCACGTCCTTCTCCCGGCTCACAGACACCCAGGTTAGGCACATGCCTGGACTTGCTGGTGCTTTCTTTCACACATTCCCAGCTCCTCCCAGACACGCTCATAAGAGCTTTATCGTAGGTCTTTGTTGTGAGGGTAATGGGTAGTTCCTGGCTGCCTTTCATCCTCTCTTGCTCTCTGATCTGGCGGGTTAGGAGGACCTGCAAAGCCTCTTGCAGCTTCTTCTACTCCTTGATGGGGAACATGCTCCCTCCCAGAGATGCAGGACACCCAACTCAAGACCAAGGTGACCATTGCCACCACTGGAGGATGCTGAGCATCCCCTGCAGCTGCAATCCCCTTCCTAGCTTCATAGTTGGACTGCAAAAGAGGAAAGAAGTAGCATGTTTCTGCCTGGTTTCGAACCAGGGACCTTCTGCATGTCAGGCGAATGTGATAACCACTACACTACAGAAACCCACAGCCCAAAGCCCCTGGATGCGGTTCTTGGTGGGATTGCCACCTCCCCCTGGTATTGCAGGGTCTGAGCTAGGAGACAGGCTCACCCATGTGCAGAGCACCCTTGGGACACACAGGGACCACAGAGAGGATGTTCAGAATCAGTGAGATGCTAGAGAGCCCTGGATGCTGCAGCTTCTTGTTGCATGGAGAGGGATGGTCCGTGGCAGGGCACAGCAAGTGGCACGTATGTCCACATCACTTCTCTGCTCAAAGGTTTCAAGCCTTGGGACTTGAAGGGGAGGACCACAGAGCTGCTGCATCCAGCATGGCTACTCACTTTCCTGGGAAATCCCAGCAAATTGCTCCTTATTACAGCAGCAAGGTAGTCCTAAGAGTGAGGAGAGCTTGGGTGGACAGGGGACCCACGGCATTGCTAGAAGAGCAGGTGGGGAGCTGAAGGACTCATCCCCAGGCAGTGTGGATGGCCAGGTCCAGCTCTGGCAATAAGCATGGCACCAACAGGCACAGACCAGGCACAGCATTGCCTCCTTGCTCCAGTGCATGGCACCCACAACCATCACAACCTGACCCACACACAGGCTCACACCCTCATCTCAAGAAGGTCCCTGAGCTGGGCGGCCATTCCAGCCAGTGCTTCCCCACCTGCACTGGTACCATCCCCTCCTTTCATCCCTTTGGCCCTCCTCTGCTTCCAGCTTCCAGGCTTCTTCCATCAACCCAGCTCTTGTCTCTGAAACCACCAAGAGCCAACATTGCCAGTCTTGTGCCTGCCTGCCCTTGGGGACAAGCAGAGCTCAGGCATTTTTGCTGTTGCCAGATCCCACGGGCACCGTGTGGTGACATCCCCCACATGCAAATATTCCTCTTTCACCTTCCCCTCCTTCTGCAGGGGGCTGTGGGACTTCCCTTGGTAAGTGGGTAATACAGACCCCAAATTTCTGAGCACTGCCAAGAGTCCCAGTGGTTTAGGTCACGCAGAGCTGGAGGGGAACCAGGATAAGCCCTGAATCCAGAATTGGGATGGGGGATCTTGCCTGGCTTGGGGCAGAGTAGCCTGTGAAGGATTTAGCTGCCTAATGCTGAGCGAGCCTTCGCCATGCACAAGCAAACAAATCCAAACAAGCAAAAAGCTTCAGTTTTCCCCAGGCATTTACAATTTGGCCAAACTGGGACAGCTTCTTTGGGGTGGTAAAGCTCAGCTCCAGCACCAGGGAAGGGCACACATCAAGGTCCTGCTCTGCAGCGTCCCCATCTTACAGCTGGCTTTAAACATGCTCAAAGCAAGAGGCACATCCAAACATCTGAGCCATCCCAAGGAAACACTCCCTGTGGAATTCTGATCTTTAATTGCTTATTCCCACAGCTACTACACACACCCCTGCACTGCCTTGGCAGCATGTGACTGGTGTCTTGGGGACAAATGTCCTGCTGGATTCATGGGATGGGGTCTCCCTGGCACCTGCTAGGAGCAAAGGCAGGCAGGGAAATGCAGCCATTCTCCCAGCCTCTTCTGCCTGCACACTTCTTGTCTCCAGTGTCAGGCTGCTTTTAAACATCAGCTACCAGACAAAGTGAGCTACTAATTAGCACCTTTAACGAGACCTGACATCATGAAAACAGAGGGGAGGCTGCCCTGCTCGCCTGGACAGGCTCCAGCACCCCCTCAGAGCCAGCAGATGAGGCTGTGGGCTGTCACCTCCACTCCCTCCGCACTTCCCAGCTGGTGCAGGTGCCTGCTGCCCACCTCAGTCCCACTCACATCTGCCCCCTCGGGACACTGGCTCTCTCTCCAGAGGCAGAGCCACAGCTGGGTGTTGCACAGCCTGTACCATGTCCTCATGATGCCTGTGACTTTCTCCTCCTTGTTCATAGCTCCCTCCCAGTGCAGCTGCCTGACACCAGTTTACCCGGTCCCTGAGAGGCAGGAGCTGGCTTCATTGCTGGGCTACCCCTGTAGCACCACTGCAGCACAGGCAGGTGACAGTGGCCTGGGCAAGTGTCCCTTGGCATAGGGACAGCAGCAATGCTCAGAGGTGCCCTCACCAGCAGAGATGCTCAGCAGCTGGGCTGCACCTTTGCTCTGGGCAAAAGCAGGGAGAGGGGGTGCCTTAGGGGCAATCCCAGCCTCACACACGTGTACCCCTGCAGCCAGCACGAGCCCCTTGCAGCCCTCCAGTGCATGTCCCAGGGACCCTGTCCCCACCACCATCACCCTGCCCCCCATCCAGTGCCCTGCTCACCTGCCGACCCACACGGTTGTTGTGCAGCCTCATGCGGGAGTGGATGTCCCTGTAGGTTTCCCGGGAATCGAGGAAATCCTTGGAAAACTTCTCCCCATAGTCCACATCAGGGCTGCACCCTCCCCATTCCCAGGAGTCCTGGAGGCCAGGGGTCTCGGCTGGCATATGCTCCATGTGCACCCCGTGCACCATGCCTTTCCCGCGGTTCATGGCCTCCAGCTGGAGACGATGCAGCTTGCGCCGAAAAGCCTCCTCATCGCCCCGGCGCTTCTGGTCGCAGCCACAGGCCTGCAGCTTGCCAAGGGCACAGGCGTTGGACACAGCGTGCACCACGCCGGCGGCCGCAATGGCATAGGCAAAGGCGCTCTCCCGAAAGCCTGTGAGGAAGAAGAGAGCAGGGCTCAGGCTGGGTGGTGTGACCCCTGCAGGGGTCTGAATGAGCCCAGCATCATGCTAGGGTGTAGGGAGCCAGAAGTTTGGTTTGTGCCTTGCTTTGTCCTGGTGTACCAGCTCCCACCTGGACCATAAGCTAATGCTCATTTGGTGCTCTCCATCCCCATCCCCATGAGGACACATTGCTGCCCTGAAGCCCAGCCCTGTCCCGGCCAGGATCCCAGCTCCCGTCAACATCCTGCCCTCACATTGCCCCGGGAGATGCCACCACTGCATTGCTCAGGCATCAGCATTATGGCTCAGATGGGAAAGGCAGTATGTCCTCCCCCATCCACTCAGAATTTCCTACTATATTAAATAGAATGCTGGTTGAGGAATACTTGTGCTCAGGAATGGGCCATTTCTGCTTACCCACAGGGTGCAGGATCAGGCAATAACAGGAGCAGGCAGCACTGCCTGCCAGCCACATCCATCTGCCCATGGCCCTTCCCTCCCAAGCCCCGCCAACTCCCGCAAGAAGCTCTAAATGCGATACTGTACTGGAAAAATCGAGTGCCCTGGTTAGTTAGAGCATGCTGTGACCACAGCGCATGCTGCCAGGGCCAGCAGCTGGTTGTCATTAAACGCTAGGGAGCGAGGACATTTGCAAGTGTCATTAGCTGGGGATGGGGTGGATGGAGACAGGGACAGGTCCCATGGCAGTAGCTCCATGGAACTGCAAGCAGGGGCTCCTCAAGGGCCACCTGGCTTTGCTGAAGCCAGGTGAAAAGTCTCCCCTACCTGGGAACTTCTATTTCATTTTAAATGCAAAGTAGTATTTTTATTTGTGGTTCCCAGGCCAAGCAGAGAGCCCGCAGTGACCTTTGCTTTGGTGCACAGTGACCAACTCCAGCACAAGGAGGGAAGGAGGGACAGCCAGATTTCATGCTGTGGCTTCACACGTGACTAAATAAATAGCTGGAGCTCACCAGCCTCTCTCCCAGTGTTGGACAAGAGCAGCTTGATCAGCCCTGGCTTTGCTACAGCTGAACAGATGAAAGGTTTTGGGGCTTTTTCTCCAGCAGGCCCATGCCAACAAATGGGGGATTTGGGTGAGCACCCCAAAGCACAGATCTTGGGCAGGGACTCTGCCAGCTCCCTGCTTGTACCACAGTCATGAGAGGTGAGAGTACAACTGCTCCCTGCTGCCATTGCCCGTCCTTGGCGATGCTCCCCATCACACATGTCTCCTCAGTGGTTCGCTGCCGCCCGCTGAGCAAATGCTATGATCTTATTAAAGGGAAATGAAACACAGCTCGGAAACCTGCATTTAAAGTCATGCTGCTCTTTTGTGTGTTAATTTGACACTGGTGCATTTAAAAAATTAACGAGGCGCTGCTTAAAAGCCAGTGGGAGCCTCTCCCAGCTTCCCCTCGGTGTGGGACAAGCTTGCTCTCAGCCTGCCTCTTTCCATGCACAAGTTGAACAACATTTTTCAGCAGGCAGGTAATGGGGCTGCTGGTGCGTACACTGTGCAGCCTCCCTGGGGAGAGCGCTGGCAGGCAGCGCCTGCAACACACCCACATCACTGTTAGAGCGGGACAGCCCAAATCTGGGGAACTTCAGCCCCCAGGTGAGTGATGTCAGATGGAGAACCAGCACAGGAAAATCTCCAGGATCCCCAGATCCTCCCCATATCAGTTCTCCATCCCCACAGCCTGGGCCAGCTCCAGCCCTTCCTGAGCCAAACCCAGGCATAGCCCAAGAGCAGGGACTTGTCACTGCCACCCTGCTTGGCATCCCTGGCTCCTCATGCAGCCAGTGCCAGGGGATGGCAGCAGCAAACCCTCCACCAGGCACAACACTCTCCTCAGCCCTGCCTTTCCGTTAGCCTCTTTCTCACACATTTCTCCAGCCTAACGAATAATTTCCTATGTGGCATCTCCTTAAAATCCCTTCTGGAGCCCAGACAGAAGCTCTACCCCACCCAGTCCGTCTGGCAAGCTTGCTTCCTTACAGGGAAAGAGGCCAGGTTCGTTTGGTGCCCTCCATTGCTCGGAAACCCCTAGGGTCAAGCCCTAGCCCTCCTCCACTTTCCTCTGCTGCTCTCCAGCCATGCGCAAGCTGATGGCTGAGGCACTGGTCCTTGTCCCTGGAGCTACCATCTCCTAGGCTGCAGGCAGGGGTGGGCTGGTCCCCAGGACTCGACATCCCAGCGCTCTGGGAGCCTTGTCCACATCCCATGGCCATTTCCCCACTCAGTATCACTCCACCTGGCCCCACTGCTCCTCCCTGCCTTCTCCCCTCCTTCCCTTACCTGCTTTCATGGGGAGCTGTGAGCAATGGGGAGGAGGGGGCCAGGGCAGCACCAGGACCACAGCAGCCATGCCAGCGCAGTTCTGCTTGGAGATTCAGTTTACATTCCTCACTCTACCCCAGCCATGCCAGAGCCCAGAGGATTGCAGCAAAACAGCGAGCAATATGGCTGCAGGCGACAACCACCAGCCTCACGGGCTCAGTGAGGGTGGGAGCTTCCAGGAACCGCAGCAGAGCATGGTGTGCAGCAGCCGGCCCCGAGCCCTTTGGAGGGAGGCTCTCCAGCTGCCCCAGACACCTAAGCCCTCAGTGGTGATGTTTGAATCACCAGATCCCTCCAGAGACCGCAGAAGAGGTTGTAGCTGTGGGAGGTACGAAGAGAAGTATTGCATCCTGCAGGGAAGAAGAAATGGAGGACACCACCCTGACACCACCACCGGCATCCAGCCTGCCACGTACTTAAAGGACCGTGCTGGGCAGAGGATGGATCTGAAATCTTGGCCTCAGGTCAGATCCCAATGCAGCTTTCTTAGCAGGGGAAAATTTTCCCTGTCAAGATGCACCTAGGAGATGGGGGGGTGGGAATTTAGCAGGACCCCCAGTCCCAGCTGGCACTGGCTCTGCCATGGATGTGGCAGTTTCTTCATCTCTCATGCCAATGTGGGATGAAGGCAATGAGGCCAGCTCAGGCACAGCTGTGGGCTTCACATCTGGAGACAGAGGAGAGCTGGAGTTACGTCCTTCCTTCCACAGCCCACCATCACACCCAGGCAGTGACACCCTGCTGGCACCCATCACTGCAGTGCCTGGGTGGCATCAAGGGAGCAGGTGGGACAGCCTGGTCTGGGCACACCCTGGGGTACCCCAGGGATGCTCAGCTGCCACCGCCATGGGCAGTACCCCCCAGAAGTGGGAGGCAGCTGCCAGGAGCTGTGGGCACATCGCCCCATTCCTGCTGGCTGGCGAGGCAGAGGAGAGCTGCTCCCACCACCTCCTGCGAGGCCTGGGGAGACGGCCAGTCCCAACACGCCGCCTCTCCCCCAGCCCTGCTCCCTCCCCTCTCCTTCCCTCTCCCTAATTAAACTGCAGGTGAACCTGCCAGGGTCTGGCCCGGCGCCAGGCGCTAAACGCCTCCCTGCAGATCCTGACTTGCCTCCCTGCTCCTCCTTGAGCGTGCCAGGGGCAGCCCTTGCTCCCCATCCGCCCACAGCACTCCAAAGCCGGCAGCTCTCGGGGCTCTGCAGGCTGCAGGGAGCCGGCCCCAGCCCCACACCTCTGGCAGCGCTGCCCTGGCCCAAGGGTCTCACTTGTGCTCAGCAGCTGGGGGAAGGAAGGTCCAGGGATGGGGGCACTCACAGGGATGAAGCCAAGCATCCAAAGCACCCACTTGTACTTCGGGGCTGGGTAGGCAGAGCCCTTGGCTTGCCTGGGGGTACCAAAAACCCTGCCAGCAACCCAGCTGCAGCTGCATCGGGCCAGGCGCTGTGGTCTGTGGGCACCAGAGTTTGGCTGGTGCTCTGCAGAGCTGGGAGCTGGGGTCCTGAGCTTGGTAGCATCTCCCTGGATGGCTGTAACAGCACGTGCCTCCCTCAGACCACAGCAAGGCCTCCCCAAGCTCCAGTTCACAGCTGACTGGGTCCCAGCACCTGGTGTTTCCAGCCTTGCAAGGAGCTCCCCCCTCCTCGCTGTAAGAAATAAAGGTTTGGCCATGGCCGTGCAGACCCCTTGGTACGAGGGAGCCCTTCTAAGGAGGACACAGGGCATGCAAGCATCACCTGTCCCTCCAAAGGCTGCAAAAGGAACCGGGGGATACTGCACTCCAGAACCACGTCCCCTCCAGCCATGCACCCTCGAGGGCCTTCAAAGACACCCAGCCCCTCCATGGGAGTCCCATTTCTTTCAGAGTTCCATATAGATGGGATTGTGATGAGCAAAGAGGAATACCTGGGGAGGAGGGGTCCCTTACCACACTTCAGACAGCCCCTACCCAGCAGCCGGACAGTCCCAGTCCTGCTGGCATTGTACCCACCCATGGGTGCGTGTGCACCAGACAAAGACAAAGGCTCGGTGACCCATCACCATCTGCAGCTTTCTTTTTGGCAGGCACCCAGGCACGGTTCAGCCTAACGAAGCCACAGTGCCTGGAAGCCCACAGATGCTGCGGAAGGATCACATACTAGGGGCAGCAGGCCACCCACTCCAGCGAGGTGGACACAGTTGTGCTGTTCACACTCGGAGCAGGAGCATCAGAGCAGGAGCAGGAGCAGGGGACCTGTCTCCATGGCTGGTGCAGCTGCGGCCACCTGCCTCCACCTCACTGCTCCACATCTGCCCCTGGGGCCAGGAAAGGATGTCTCTGCTGGCTGGGCCAGCACATGGAGGGAGAGGGAGGGACAGCAGAGAGGGATGGGACCAGGGGCAGGACTGGAGGGTGCTGGCCGGGGTGACAGTGCCAGGGAATGGGCAAGAGGGCAGCGAGAACAGAGGCAGCCAGCTGAGAAGCCAGGGAAGATGGGAGAAGAACTTGCAGTGGCAATGCAAGCCTGGATGCACGTGGAGGGGACATGGGCCAAGGAGGATGGGGGGTGCAGATGGCACTGCAGCCTCAGCAAGGGGTACAAGAGACACCCCACATCCCAAGGGTGCAGCATCAATAGACCAAACCTGAAAAACTCACAGCCTATAGGGGTGTCAAAAAAACCCAGGGGCTATGTGAGACCAGGGATGGCAAATCCCTCAGCACCCCCTCTGCTTGTCCTCAGCTAACCTGTTTTTGTACCTTGTAGATGCTGTGCCCTGCATCCCAGGGATGGCTGCACCTCCCTGCTACCTCTGGCAGGTCCGTTCTCTGCCCAGGATGCTGTCAGCATCCCTGTCCCCAGCTATGCTGCCCAAAAGCCACCCCAGACTCCTAGCCCCGTGTGATTTGAAGTCTTCTTGCTCATTCCTCATTCCTCAGGGCTTGCACTCAAACTTCCAGGATCAGATCAGTGGGATGGGAACACAGGCATTCATCTGCCACTGTCCCCGGCTCTGTTCCCAGAGGATGACTCCCCTGGCTCCACCAAGTGCCTGGATGCCAGGCAGAGCATGGGACAGGTACCGGCGCTGCACCCCAGATGCTCATGCTGGGGAAGATGCAAGAGATGCAGGAGGACGGGGCGGAGGTGGGGAATGGAGCCAAGCAGGGAGAGCAGGAGGGAGAAGCCAGCTACAAATAATTTAAAGTGAGATTCACGCACGGCTGAACTGATGGCAGAAGAAGTGGGAAAAGGAATGAAAGATTAAAGGGGTCTGTCACTTCGGGTTACAAACAACAATCCTACAAGTACGTTGTGTTCCCAGGCACAGCAAGGATGAGGCAGGGCGCTGAGCAGAGACCTGGTCCCTGGGGGTCAGATGCATTAATGCCTGTGGTGCAGAGCCTGCACCCCTTGCTTCCACCACTCGCCTTTCCTCCAGCACCAGGCTCAGGAGATGCAGCCAGCATCCCTGCTCTGATGGCTGTGTCCATAACAGCTGCAAGGCAGAGCTCAGAGCTCCAGCTCCGTTATTGGGGGTCACGAGTGGGCTGGAAGCAGGCCAGGACACTAGCCTCAACCACGCCAGAACAGCCCCAAGCAACCGCATGGGATGGCCTAGGTGCTTGGGATTCATCCTGCACCCTCTACTGCCAAAACAGGAGTGCCATGAGGTGCCCATCTGCTCTGCTGCTCCAGCCCTACCTTCATCCTTCCCTGGTGCTGGGTGCTAGGTCTCCATCACAGGAAATGAGATCCCACTGCTGCTGGGAGCCTGGGCTGAGCCATATCCAAGAGCTCAGGACTGGGGCAAGAGTCTGGGAGCTGCAGCAGTCCCCACAGCCACCGGTCACAGCCCTGACAGCTGCAGGAAGGGCTGCTGTGGCACCTGAGACACAAATGAGCTCCAAGTCACCGACCACCACCACACCTGGTGGGCTGAGGCAGGGAGCACAGTGTCAATGCTCTCTGCAGCTGGAGCTTCTCATCCAACCTGGTGGGACCCAGAGCAAGAAAGCTCACCTGGGTGTGTGAGAGACTTGAGCCAGCAAGTCAGTGTCTCCTGCTGCCCGAGGAGACTAGAAGTGAACTGCATTCCTCAGAGGACCTGGAAATACCTCGATGCTTATCAGGGCTGACATCCCCACCCTCCCTGCCAGGCCCTAACATGGGCACTGCTCCTGGAGGGAAGAGACACTGCCCTTCTCCAGGCACCAGCATGCCCAGAGGGGCCATGGCTGCTCCATCCCACCACAGCCCTGATGCCACACGTGTTCCAAAGTAGCATCCCCTCCAGTGAAGCTTTGCCCATCTGCCCTGGACACAAGGGATGTCCCAGTACCAAAACACTTCTGTGCTCCCAGATCCAGCCATCTCCCCACCTTCTACAGCTACCTGGAAGCTCCTGCCATCCCATCCCTTCAAAGGCATGTAACCCTCAAGCTGTCAGTTTCTCCTCTGTGAAACTCTCCTCACAGTCCTAGGGAAAGATGGTGCAGGATGTGGAAGGATGTTCCAGGAAGGAGAGACAGAGGCACCTCTCTGCTGGGCACCAGGCTAGGAGACTCCTAAAGTGGGTAGGTGAGCAGCATCTTTTGTAGTTTTCACTTTTCTCAGGAGCTGGAGGAGCACTGTGTTTGCTGGGCACCTTGCCTGCCCTCAGCACCCTGTCCGCCTGCCACTGGAATTATATTGTTCTCTCCTGCCCACGATCTGGGGCAACAGGCACTTAGAAATGTACTGAGGCACAGGCTTCAAGCAGGATGCTTAGGTGAAAAGATACATTCCAGTCCTACAGAATGTCCCATCAGGTCACAACCCTGACCTGGACCGTGCAGAGAAGCCCCTCTGCACCCCCAGAGTCTGCTCCTGAGGGAAAGAGTATCAACTGGGGAGGCTCCGATACAGGCAGTGCTGGCCATGCCTGCAAGGCAGATGTGGAGACCCTGGCACCAGGGCTTGGCAGACCATGGAGAGCTACGAGAGCCCTCCAAGCAGCACAGGTCGGG
>JAVJGJ010000061.1:25774955-25786280 GCA_035590215.1 Microhierax caerulescens
ACTTACCCTTCTTGTTCTGTCAGCATCTGGCTGCCTGGATGGCTCAGGATAAAGCATCTGAATTTTCCCTGTCATAACTTGTTTTCACAGCCACATTTCCTGGCTGCAGGGTGGCAGAGGCAAGGCTGTGCTGCCCACTCTCCCGCCATACCAACTTTGCCACGGGGTGCTGCCTGCCCCCTTCCCTCCACCAGCACAGCCTCCACCCTGCTGAATTATTTATTATTAGTATTTGCTCCTGTCTCTCTCTGCTCCGGGACACAAATTCCAAGCATCTTTCCTCTGCCCGGACCTGCCGCTCACAGCCACAGCCAGCGGGGGATTCTGGCAGCAGGGGGTGCGGCGCCTTGCTCAGGGGGCTCCCGAACTCCCTCTGCCCTGTGCCAGGTGGACCCCTGCCCACCCGAATGCCAGGGCAGGGCTGGCCCAAGGTGGTGACACACAGCAGGTGCCTGGGGCATGGGGACAGATGGGAAAGATGTGTTTTGGGGGGTGCCCCATCCCTCGGTCTCCAGCACTTTGGCTTGGGGAGGATGTGGGAAGAGGGGTTCCTGGGCACCAGCTCCATGAGTGGCTCCTCCACAAGCCCATGCAGCACCTGATTCCCACCGACGTTGGTAGGAACTGGGCAACTGGTGCCTTTCCAGCAGTGCCACCCTCGGGATGGGTTTTCCCTGCCCTGGCCCTCCTGCCCCCCCAACCCACACGACCACCCACCTGCTCCTGCCCGAGGCTGGCAGAACCCTCGGCAGGCAGCCCGCCACTGGCAGAGGTCCCCATGCCACCCTGCCAGCCAGGGCCCCCAGGGGATGCTGCTCCTCTGAGAGCTCCTCCAGACACGTGGCTGCCCCCAAGCCAGCCTGCCCTGGCATGCCGTGCCTGGCACCAGGCAGCAGGGACGGAAGGGGGGGTGGCCACAACTGCAGTGGGGAGGCCATGGCTGGGAACCAGAGCCCACTGCAGCATCCTTGGAAAGAAGAGACTGGCGGATGGGAGGTGCCTATCTGTTGGCAGCTGGGCACCTCAGAAATACTGGGATCATTTATGCAGTTCCCCACAGGTTTACAGGGAGGCTGGTGCCTGCTGGCGTCTTTTAGTGCAGGGCAAGCTCTGCTTCTGACACCCATGAGGCAGCCCTGGGGACCTCCATGCCTCTAGCTGGCATGTCCCATGTCCTCAGAGTGTCCAAGGCTCCCAAACTCACCACTATCCTCAGGTGTGAGGACCTCGATGACATTGTTCATCTCCACCACCCCAGCAATGAGGCTGGGCCAAACAGAGCATGGCGGCTCCTTTGGCATCCCCATGGATGATGCGCTTGTGTCTCCTCCAACCCAAGCTGACCCTGTGTACCCCACAGCTTATCTGTCAGCATCACCCACACACCACTGGTCTGTCCCTGGCATGCTGGCACCACCCCACTTACAGCCTGGAGCCCTGCCTGGCACAGATCCCACCTGCTTTGCTGTCAGGTCAGTGTGAAAATAGGTGACTCCAGAGGCAGGAGTGTCCCTCGTGTGCCTTGGCTCTCTGCCCTTCAACTGAATACACCTTCCTGCACTGGGGGAACCCATAGCTGCAAATCACCGTCTTAAATGAGTCTGCCCTTCTGCCACAGGCCCATGTCTCCCTTGGGGCCCCAGCTCTGCCCTCACTGGTACCTGCAGCTGCTGAGTACCCAGGGCACTCTGTTCTTGTCAATGTCCCCAGGGTGGCCACCCTGACCTCCCTGCAAGGCCCAAGGGCATATCCACTCTGCCTTGGCCCAGCAGATGCACCAGCAGGAGATGTGATGGCTGAGGAGACCAGGGCTTGCTTCAGCATCTTCATCTGTCCCAGCACAGGGACCAACATGGGGAAAAGGGCAAGACTAAACTTGCCATCCATTAAGTGGCCCTACCAGCCCAAGGTGCTTTGAGTATCCCCCCTTCCCCATCCTCCTCCCAGCCTCTCTCCCCAAGGAGTATGGCAGGGCTTTCCTATCTCCTACAGACTCACAGGTACTCCCTTGCTCTGCCCCTGCTCTGGCTTTGATGCCTCTGGGCTGTGCTTGGACCCTTGTAGCCACCTGGCTGGGACATGCCCATCCCTCCCTGTCACCCTGCCCCTGTCTCTCAGGGTGACATCAGGGTGCCCACCCAGGGACGAAAGGATGGGAGCAAGCACTCCTCTCTCCTGCCCCCTGTAAGGCCAGGAGGAGGGATCTGCAGGGCACCTATGGGGCGAGGGGCAGCTCCCAGTGGCTGCATACTGCGTCCCACCCGGGCCCCTTCCCCCAGCACACCCCGGGGTCCCGAGGGAGCAGTAAATCACTGCCAGACGAGGGTGCATTCTTGGGCTTTGTGAAGCCCCGCGCTGTCTGGGAGCATCGGTAATTGCTTCATTACAACACCGGGAGACATGTCCCGGCAGTAAAACCTCAGCCTGACTGCACCGGGGAGCACTGAGCAACCCCCTACACACACACACACACACACACACAGGTTTGCACGCCCAGACTCTGCTCCAGGGGTCCCGGGAAGGTGCTTGACCGGGTGGCTGGAGGCTTTTTGGGAGATGGGAGGCTGAGGAAGCGCTGGCCTTACCCTGCTGCAGGATCTTGCCGAAGTACTTGCTGTGGCTGGTGCAGTTCCAGCGACGGAAGCGGAATTGGTACTGGCACTCCCGGACACCCAGCTTGGTGCCCTTGGCCACCTCCTGCACGATCTCTGGCTCCAGCTGGCACAGCTCCGCCTGCTTCCCTGCCAGCCGCTTCGTCTTGCGGCAGATGCTGTTGGGGTCCATGACCAGGGGGCTCCCCACTGCCCTGCAGGAGGGGACAGCGAGCAGAGCAAAACCAGCACCCGAGCCCAGGGGGAACGAGGGTGGGGATGGAGCGTGGCCAGACCTGCTCCCAGGGACAGTGCATGGCTGTGGGACAGTGCCGGCTCAGCACTGAGCCTAGGTGACAAGGGGACAGGGAGAGGTATGCAGGGAAGGCAGGACAAAAGGTATGGGTGGCATCTGCATGCCAGCACCCAGGGGATATTTTGCCCTGCCCAGCCAGTTGGGGAATGGGAGAGACCCCCAGCTTTGGGACTGGCTGGAGGATGATGCTAGCCCATGCCACTCTGCACCCAAAGCCCTTGGGGACATCCCTGGGGGGGTGGGGGTGGGGGGAGGTAGCAGAGATGCTGTGCTGCTCAGCACCTGCTCTTTGAGTCTGGTGCTGACCCAGCACAGCCCTGGCATCGTGGTGTGACCAATGCCTGGTGCAGCTGTAGCTCCCGGAGCCCCACGGGCACAGCAGGGAGCCCAGCCAGCACTCTTGGTGTGCCTCCCCCTCTCCGGGGGGCTCGCTGCTTTACCCGTGGGAGACGAGCTGAGTGGCCTTGCCAGTGATAAAGCCCCTTGGCTGCCGGCCAGGCTCCCTTGCTTGCTTCTCCCTACCCAGGCACTGGCCCTGGGGGAACAGAGCCACAGGCGGGCACGAGCGCGCGAGGGAGGGATGCAGGTGGCATCGCCAACCCTGTCGGTGCCAGCACAGGAGGGCAAGTCTCAGCTGGGCCCCTGTCAGAAGCGGCTCCTCCTTGCCAGCACAGCTGGAGCGAGGTGCCTGGCTGGGCTGCGAGGCAGTCTGAGCATGACGCCGTGCTCCCCAGCATGCCGCTGGCTACAGAAACTCCTGTACTTTCCCCACACATTTTGCCTGGAGTGCCCTCCGTGGCACGGCTCAGGCAGCTGCACAGCCTGCCAGTGCTGTGCCCTGTGCCGGTGAGGGCAATGCTCCAGCTCTGCCGTGGGCAACACCAGAGCCACAGTGGGCAGGCATGCCACAGACAGCCTCCCTCCCACACCGCTGGTCCTGTGGCATGGAGACTGCACAGCCATGGACCACCAGAATTTAGTACACCCCAAACACGGCCCCGCTCCCGCACACCTCTAACGCTGCTCCTGTGGGCTCAGGGCCCGTCCTGTTCAATAGAATTATTTTCCTGGCTGTGGATGCCCACCGGACCCCAGGGTTGGACTCAGCATCCTCCAGTATTTTGGAATGTCCAAAAACTGTGAAGCCACATCCCCTGGGGTCCCCTGGGGAGCAGCACCCAGGCAGCCTGTGCTACCAGCAGCCCCACTCGCTGGGGATCACCAGCTGTGCTGCAGCTTCCAAACCCAGACCTTTATAGTCTGGCCAAGCCCCAGGGGCTCAAAAATCACAAGCTGATTCTCGTTGTTTAACTATGTTCTGGGTTTCCTTTTCGTTCTTGCACAGCTGGGGGTCTGTGCTCAGGACACCAGGCTGCAGGACTTCACTTGCCATCCTGCCCCGGATGCAAACCCCCTCTAAGCCCCTTGTTTGAAGCTCAAGGTCCTGCCAGGATCCCCCTGCCCCACATCAGGCTCCCAAGCTTCCTGCATCTCCTCCCCAGCTGGGTTTGGGGAGGATGTGCCTTCTCACACAGCCTGGAAAAAGAACTTTTATGTTCTTTTTTATGTTTCTTGAGGTTCAAAGGGTTAAACAGCTCAACTGAGAGGCACAGCCTGTAAAGGTGACCTCCAGCAGGGAAACTGAGGCAAGGCCACACCACTGCTGGGGAGCACCCATCTCCCTTTTCTCCCCGCAGCTTGGTTTCCATTTGCTGCATGAGGCACGGGCACCTCTGCAAAGGGATGGGGTAGCTGGGGAAGCATTGCAGGGCTGTGGCTGGGTTGGTGCAGGTCCCCCATCAATGGGGACACTGAGGCCCACATGGAAAGTCACCAGCAAGCCTGGCCAGTCCTATCCCACGACGACCACATGTGGACTCAAGCCTCCACGCCAGGCTTCCAGCACACCCTCCTTGGGGACCGTGGGCTCCTGACATGCTCAACAGGATGGCGGAGGTTTGGTCACCTGCTCTGGTGGGGTGGGGAAGAAGGGGAGCCGGGACAGGACTTTCATTAAGAGACGACTCTTTGTACTCATATAAAAACGATGCGCCAGCCCCCCGGGGCCGTCAGATCAAATGCTGAACTGCAGCTCACCCCGGCCCACCAGATCAGGCCGGGAAGAAGAGCGCAGCCCCGCGGGGCTGGGGGCGGCGGGTGGCTCGCCGGCACTGCAGGGGTCCCCACCCATGGCCTGGGTAGCGGCAGCGCACAGGAGCTCACCAGTCATGCCGGCGAGCCATGGGGTGGGCTGCCTAAGTCCAGTGCAATATTAATTTCCGCTGGGCTCTGCTTTCTGGCGCGGGGAGGCTTCTGGGAGCCCAAAAGCTGTTTTGCTTTGGAGGGTTTGGCTGGGGGGAGATCACTGCTCGGGGACTGGCTGGGCATTGGTCNNNNCTGCTACCGCTTTGGCAAGGGCTCCGGCGCAGGGCCCAGATCTGCCTGAGCTTGTCCTGCTCCAAGGCCTCCCGCATCTACAATTAAGGTACCCCACCTCTGCTGCCGGGCACTCCTCCCCCTGCCCTGGTGAAGGAACCAGGTCGCCAGCCCAGCTCCCCATAACCTGCCTGGGGCACCCCGGACCCCCGGCACCTCCTGCCTGGCAGCCCCCAGCCGGGCTCAGTGCCTCAGCAGCATCCCTCCCACCTGCCCCCAGTGCCCTTTGCCTGCTGCCGAAACTGCCACCGGGTGGCTGCCGCCTCGCCCTGAAAGGAGCCAGGACGATGAGCCCTGCTTTCCCACCCGATTCCCAGCATCGCTGTGTAAGGTAAACAAACTCCACTGCTGAAAGAGGAAACTGAGGCACAGAAGAGAAGGTGCAACCCGCTGCTGTCACCCCTTTGTCTGCCATAGCCGCAGCCTGAACCCCATCCCAGTGATGCGCAGGAAACAGGAGTCACTGGGGCTTCTGATGCAACCCCTGTGCTCTGGATGCTATCCTCACTGCAAGAGAGCCACAGGCTCCTAAGAGCCGTGATCACCAGATTTTCCAGCCCAGCTTAGGGTCACGGAGCTTCCAGTATGTCCCTGTCTGGTTTCCAGCCGAAATCATAGACCAAAGAGCACAAGTCACCATCTTCCTCTTGGACACGGGTATGATACGGAGTAGGGCTTCTCCCAGTGCCTTGCCAGCAGACCATGATTGAGGGGAGCCAGTGGGTTCCCAGTTTGCAGGGAGTTGATGGAGAGGGGCTGCAGAGCCATGGGGTGAGGAAGAGGATGGTCAGCCTTAGCAAAATGGCACATGCATTTTGGGTGGAAAAATGTCTCCTTTGGTCCTGACAGCCCTGAAACCCTGAGGGAGAATGACTGTTGTGCCATGCCAGCTCCATGTGGCACTAGCTGGGTCTGTACTCATTGAGTACTGCTGCCTGGGCATTCCCATGCGGCAGGAGGACCCTGCTGTGGGGTAGGAAGCAAGTGCATGGCTTGTCTTGCATCCAGGTCTGCATTCCAGACCCTGGATGCCTTCAGGAGAAGGACACAGGTTGCCAGGGTACACAGCCCATCACTTGGAGCCCACAGGCTCCACCTGCTTCGAGAGGTGAGAGCCACAGGATTCCAGCCCTGGAGAGCTGAGCTCCATCCCTGGGAAGACAGGTCACCCCGCATCCCACCTAACAGTGTCACACTCAGTGACAGCCCTGCAATGAAATTGGAACCGATGGGAACCCATCTCCTTCCAAGCTGTGCAAACAGGGCAAGGAGTGGGGACAACATGAATTTTCACCCTTGAGCTTTCCCTTCAACCCACGCAAGCACGCAGCGGGTACCCGGCCCCTCACCGGGGGCAATGCGTGGGTGCTGCCACTAACCAGGGCAGCCAGGCGTGGAAAGCGGAGCAGGAGGCACATGGAGGGGAGGTGAGTAAGCAGCAAGTCACTGCCCTTGGGGGCACAGCTGGGGCTTGGCTGCTGAACAGCACTGGGGGCACAGAGGGAGAAGAAAATGCAGTGGGAGCCTGTTCCCTGCCCTCCTCCTCGTACCTCCTCAGCAAGGACCACATGCAAATGGCTGGGAAGCTGCCCAAAGGAAAGAGGCTTTGGCGTGGCATGGCATCAGCCCACGGACCTGCTGGCTGCAGGGTCACACCGAGGCCGGGCGCTCGTGGGCAGGAGCTGCCCAAGCTTGTGCTGCAGGTACTGGGAGGGGATGGAGGGAGAATATGACCACAGAGGTGGCAGTTCCAAAGCCATGTCCAAGCCCTGGAGGGGCTGGAGTGAGAAGAAAGGGGTCCACCCACCCATGGTCACTGCGTCCTTTCTCTGGGTGCTGGTGGAGGCTGGAGCTAGGGTAGCACGAGGGCTGGGTTAGTGTATGCCCAAATGTGGGTGCCACATATGGTGGCAGGACCCTGCACATCCTGAGCAAGGATAGGGGTATTGCCTATCCTGCCCAGTTCTGCCCAGCATCCTCCTGCATGAGAGGGATTTGAAGGGGTCAAGCCTCTGATGCAAAAGCCAACTGAGCCCTCCAGCTTGGGGCATGTGTAGGGCAGGGCTGGGCAGCCTGGGTGTCACTGTGGGAGAATGGAGGTGACCAGGAGCAGAGATGAGGGATAGCATGGAGGAAAGCTCACTTGTCTTCAGCAGAGGACACAAGTAGCCCAATTCTGGAGCCAGTACCATCCCAAAGCGTGCAAGGGAAACATTTTCCCTTTGAAAAACCCCACGGGTCAGTGGCTGCCCCAGAAGGGGCACAGGGAGATGGCACCGGGCAGGAGCTCCCACACAGGGAGGTGTTTTGCTGTACACTGCTCTGGCAGTGAGGGCATGCCTGGGATGTCTGGGCAGCCCAATCTGCTGGGCACCATGGGGGGCCGTGGGCTGTGGGGCGGTGGGTGTGGGTCAGCAAGCCTGGGGGGTGACTCATGATGCTCACCCCAAGGCACGCAGGCTGGGCCCACAGCCTGCCCTTACAGGCTCTGCATGGTGTGGGTGCTGGTCAGGGCAGCAGTGGAGAAGGTGTGTCTTTGGGGGCACAAGCCTGGGACCCCCTCAAGCAAGGGTGCAGCCGTGGGTGCTGGCAGATAGGTTCTCCCTGAGCTGCTCTGAAGGAGACCCATGAAAACCTAGAGATGCACTGCCCACATGCATGCATGGGAAGGGGACACAGGGCAGACATCCCCCTCAGACTCACAGCTGGAGTAGCACATCTCACCTGGGGTGGTTTAAACCCTTGCTCTCTCTTCCACCTCCCGACTGCTCTCAGCCATGCCCATAGAAAGCCGATGGACACTGGGGCACTGGGGAAGCCCAGCTTTGCTCATTCCCATCTCTGCAGTGCCTCCACCCCTGCGAGCACAGCTCAACCATAAACCAGTTCAGTTGAAATCCTGTCCTGAACCTGCCCAGAGCTCCAGAGACACCAAGTTTGCCTGCCCTGTATCCCTGCACTCTCCGGGCCATCCTGGAAGCCCCAGGCGGTCCCTACCTCTCCTGCTCAGGGAGGAATCACTGTTGCACAAGGAGCCAGATAAGAAACATTAAAAGATGAAGGGAGGAGGAAGAAAGGTATTTTACAGGGCTGGTGGGAGCAAGGAGAGCCTGTTCCCTACAGCCTGACACTAACCAAGGGACTGGCAGCACCTGAACGACACATCTTCCCATCAACACTGACCATAGCCTGCTCCCCTCTGTCATGGAAAGGTCTGTCTGTCTGCCCATCGCTCTGCCTCTTCTTAGACACAGAGGCACAGGGGGTATAGGACAAGGGTGACTGTATCTTCAGTGAGCCCTCTGGGGATATCCTACCACAATGAGGATGCTCTTTCTCAGGCTGTGATGTCCTCAGCATGATGTCACTGCTTGTACATCACACATGAACCTTTCTCTGTAGATACAGCTGTCTGCCAGGATCCCAATGAGTACAGTTACTGCCCACGACTGTGTGCTTGGGCTGGGGACCCGGCCCCACGTCACCCCACCATGTCATTCTCACAAATCAGTTTGTTGCCAGTGTGGGGAAAAAAATGGCTCAAACAGGCAGTCCCTGTGTCCCTCTGCTCTGCACAGCCAATGCACCCAGGGGTGGGACAGGGGGGGCCAGTACAGACCTTCCTTTCCTGCCCAGGGAAACATGTCCCCTTGGCTAAGCACCCACAGGTGCCCAGAGGTTCACAGGTGAAGGCATGCCACTGAAGTCCCTATATATCAGTTACAGGGACAACAAGGAACAGCTCTACTAATCCCACCAGGCCTGGGGCTTCCAGGAACCCTGGCACGACACATGGCTGCACCCCTGAACCCATCCTCACCAAAAGCAAAACTCACAGACACCAGTGCTACCAAGACCTGGGAGAGGGGATGGATACTGGGAGCAGGCACGTGGAAAGATGCCTGTCTTGAGCTGGCTCAAAGGGCCAGGCAGCGCCCAGACCTCTCTCCCCCGCATGGAAAGAGCTCCCTGGAAATGAGGGATGATCTCAGCCGGGGGCCAGAGATCCCAGGCTCTGGGGGAAGCAGCTTGTGAATCAGATGGCTGCTCCAGTGCTCCATCCCAGGAAGCCCAGCATGTTTGTTTGGTGGTGCTGGTGGCCTCATCCACACCTCACCTCCTCCTGGCTCACTGGCTCCAGGCCCCAGAGCAAAGCAGAGTGTGTCCTGGTGATTCCCCTGCTGCCACTCTGATGCCTGGTGTGTATGGCCATGCTGTGTGCAACTGGGTTATTATTCTTAAATTAAAGGTTCCTTTTCTTCTTTTTTAAGAGAAAGAAAAAACAAGTTTGACCCCTTGCCCTCCTCTGCCAAATCCTGCTAATCTCCCCAAGCCGGCACTGCCAGCACACGCACGGCACGGTCACGGCATCAGCAGGACCCAGGCTCAGTGGTGAGACACAGCTCCAAGCAGCCAGGGAGGGGGGCCAGCAGTACCCCAGCACCCTGCCCTTGTTGGTGTCATCTGCCTGCCCCCAAACTGAAGACAAAGTGAGTTCCCACTTCACTCCTGCCTGCTCCAGCCATGGGCAGGATGGCACCCATGTCCCCAGAGGTGGGGGGGCACGGGGCATGAGCTTGGGAGTGAGGGTCCACTGGGCAGGTGTTGATGAGGATGGGGCAGAGGAAGCAGGGAGAGCTGAAGGGACAGCCGTGTGTGCAGAGCAGCAGTCTGAGAATTAGCCAGGGAAAATCAGCAGCTCTTGGGCAGCAAGAGGGACTGTGCCCCAAGCTGGCACAGCTACCCCGAGGTGGTGGCAGGGAGCAGCCCCTGAACCCTGCCCCAGCCAGGGCTCCCCCTATCCTGCTCTCCCCTCCTCTGGCAAAAAAACCAAGACAAACTCCTCTCAGACCTGTGTTAACCCCTTCCCCGGCAATAAACACAGAGCTTGGGCTCCAGTGCCAAACTCTCAGCTGGTGTACAACTGACTGTAACAGCACCATTTATACCCACCAAGGTCCCCCCTTTTCACCCTGCACCCCTGGATCCAGGGCTAGAGAAGGTAATGGAGCCACAGAATAAATCACTGGTGGGCAGGCAGGGGACCAGGAGGGGAAAGGCTTATGGAGAGCTTTATTTTAGGGGTCAAAAGAGTGTGACAATGTGGAGACGAATAGCCTCAGATAATGAATGATAGCCCGGACGGCACGCTGGGGAGCTGGAATCTAAGCACTTAAAACCGGATAAAGACAGGCTGGGTGAAATTCTTAATAGATTTAAATAGTTCATGTTTCGACAGATACCTGGGCTTTCCAAGGCTGGGTCCCAGCTCTGTGCCTGTAATGAATCCCCCACCCCCTCCAGTATCCTGCAAGGCACCGTCTCTGCCTTTGATGAAGGCACCACTACAAACAGGGGTTTTGTCCCCGCCATGTCCAGGCCACTGCTCAGGAGGGGACACTGTAGGGACCCTCGGGCTTTTAATTAAAGTAGACTTATTGGAGGGGTTTTGAGGCCCCTGTCCCTCCTTCCCCACCCCTCAGGCATACAACCCTCCCAGGCTGTGGGATTGGGGTGCAGGGAGGCAGGTTGTAGCTGTCTCTGCAGGGTCTGGGTGCCCCATACCCCTGGGGGTGCCCCATACCCCTGGGGGTCCCCCAGCCTGCTGTCCCCGACGTGCTCGTGTGCCTGAACCCCGACAGTTTGGGGGTGTCCCCGATCTGAATCCCCCTGGCCAGCAAGCAGCAGTCCGCACCCAAGGGGTGCCCTGGGTGTAAGGGCTCTGTTGTCCCCCAGCTGGGGCGGAGGGACCCCCCCCGAAGACCGAGGGACCCTGGGCACCCCTCCCGGCATTCACCCCGGGGTGTCCTACTCACCACCAGAGCCCGATGATGTTGGCAGGGCAGAGGAGGATGAAGAAGAGCCCCAGCTGGGTCCGGGAGGAAGGCAGCATCCTGCCAGGACTGAGGAAAGCGTCGAACTCGCTCCACGCAGCTGGCCGGGAGCCGGGCACCCCCGAGGTCCGGCCGGGGCCCCGGCGGG
>JAVJGJ010000061.1:25869530-25888593 GCA_035590215.1 Microhierax caerulescens
CCCCACAGCGTTCAACAGAGGGACAGAGGTCTGGCCAGGGCCCCTGTCCCTACCAGCTGGCACCCTGGGGACACCACAGTGCCCTTGTGTCTCTGACCCTGTGTGCATCATGAGTCTAGTGCTACCGTCAAGCGCAGACCTGGCACAAACTGGGAGTGTGGATGGGGAGGGGAGGCTGTGGGGGTTGCATGTTGGGTGAGGGAGTTGCTCTGTGCTGTCAGTGGGGACCAGGCAGAGATGTCCACCCCAGACTGCCACCCCAGCACACTTCTCACCCAGGTCCAGCATGACCACATACTTCTAGGAACAGGGCTGAACCAGCCTCACATCTCTGCATGCCTCAAAAGTGTTAAGGGACAGACCTGGTGATTGTGGTCACCCTGGTGATGGTGTCCCCTCTCTTATGGGAGGTGCCCTGGAATACTCTGGGCAGGTGGAGGGCTGCAGTTCTCCAAACTGTAGTTTGTGGCAACAGGTTTATCTTCCTTGTCCAGAGCTGGAACCGAACCACCAGTTCCAAGCTCTGGGCCTGGCAAAAGCCCTTCCTAACGCTTGCCCCTTGCTCTCTGCAGAGGTGCTAGTCAAAGTAGTGGAGCTGTATTTCTGCGAGAGGTGTGGACAGAGCTTCCCAGAGGCCTCCCTGCTGTCACAGCACCAGTGCCTGCTTCTGACCCCCCCAAGGCACCTGGAGCCCTCTGGGGCACTGTTGGCTTCTGCTAGCAAGGGCCAGAGCGAGCCAGGGGGCTCAGAGCCACCTGGAGCCAGCATGCAGGAGGGCTCCGCTCCTGAGCACCTACTGTGCCCTATCTGCCGGGAAATGTTCATGCAGCCCAGCGAACTCAAGGAGCACTTCAAGACACACCGCACGCCACCAGGAGCCCTGCCGTGCCCCGAGAAGGGCTGCCATTTCACCACAGAGGACCGCAAGCAACTGCGCAGCCACCTGTGCCGCCTGCATGGGGCCTCCCCTGTGTCCTGTGCTTACCGTGCCTGTCCACTGCTCTTCCCCAGCCGCCCAGCCATGGAGCAGCACCACCGCACCCACTTTCCCTTCCACTGTGGCCGCTGTAACTTCATCACAGCCAATGCTAAGCTATTCTGGCAGCACAGGAAGGGCCATGCCACAGAGCCTCCTGCTGAGATGCCTGCAACAGGTAGCCCCCCTGGCTCAGCCCCCAACAGCCTGGAGCAGCGCTGCATTCTGCCATCAGGTATGGCTGGGTGGGAGGGTCAGGGCCTGTGGGTGCTGCAGAGGCTGCCTGTCCATGCATCCTAGTTACAACTGGGGGGAGCAAGGGCTGAAGCTGTGCTGCTGGAGGGCCATGGAGCCCTGCGTTCCTTCCTCCCTGTGGCACAGTTTGTGCCCCCCATCTCGGCCAGGAAGTTTTTTGCATGTGTGTGGGTGAGGAGGGTGGCTCCCTCTTGCCTGGAGCATGATGATCTCTGTCTTGCCCCACTGAAGCAGCAGAAGAAGGACAGGAGGAGGCAGGGAATTGCCACACTGGCTGGGAAGCCACTGCAGCGGAAGCCAGGCCAGCAAAGCCCACAGGCACCGGAGAGGGCTCCTTGGAGGGGCAGAAAGTGTCAGCTGGAGAAGAGGACTCAGACAGCAGTGGGGATGAGTCGCGGGATGAGGATGGTGAGAGCCCCTGTGAAGGCGAGGCCAAAGAGGATGGGAAGGCAGCTCCTGAGAAAGCCAGAGTGCCACGGGCACAGCACTTCAAAGGTAGGATGTAGGGCCCTACCAGGAGCTGCTCTGGTTTGTATTATGATCAAGCAGCACAGCCTCAAGACTGGTGGAGGAACATGGGCTGGGCTCGTGGGGCCTGGGGGTCTCATGCCATCCAGCAGCCCCACATCTCCTGCATGTACCAGTGCATGTTCCCCCTGCCCTCTACCCAAGCAAACACATTCCTTCTTTTGCCCATCCATAACTGCTGCCAGGCTCAGACAAAAGTAGGCAAAAAGTCTACCTGGCTTTGGGGGCGTGTGGGCAGGCCTGATTTAGGCTGTGCTTTGCCAGCGTTGAGCTGGAAAGAGCTCATCTGAACTGTGCTGGTGGCTTGGGGTGGGGACAGTACCTCCAAGTAGATGGCTGCTGTGTGACCACATATACGTATAAGCCCTTGCCCTGACACAGCTGGTTCTGGGAGAGAACATCTGCCCATGCTTTCCATCTCTTCCCTGCTGACAGCTCCCCCTACTCTGCTTTCACAGGAGATGTCGTGGAAGGCTCTGAGTACCTCTACAAAACCCACATGTGCCCTGAATGCAAGCGGTGCTTCAAGAAGCGGACGCACCTGGTGGAGCACCTTAACCTGCACTTCCCCGACCCCAGCCTGCAGTGCCCCAACTGCCACAAGTACTTCACCAGCAAAAGTAAACTGAAAATCCACATGATGCGGGAGACAGGAGAGAAGGCCCATCGCTGCCCGCTCTGCCACTACAGCTCAGTGGAGAAGAATGCCCTCAATCGTCACATGGCCAGCATGCACGAGAACATCTCCAACTTCTACTCTGATGTTTATTCCTGCCCTGTCTGTGAGGAGAAGTTTCGGCTCAGCCAGGCCCTCAAAGAGCACTTGAAGACTCACAAAGCTGAGCCCAAGAAGCTGAGCTGCTTCCAGGGGGGCTGCGACTATTGCGTGGAGGACCGGAAAGAGTTTGTCCGTCACCTCAAGGATGCTCATGGCATTAAGGCAGTGGAGTGCAAGTACCACGCCTGCTCGCTGCTCTTTGGCACAGCTGAGGCCATGGAGGCTCACCGAAAAACCCACTATGCCTTCCACTGCCAGCAGTGTGACTTCATCTGCTCCAACAAGCATGTTTTCCGCAAGCACAAGAAGCAGGGGCACCCAGGCAGTGAGCAGCTCCAATGCAGCTTCTGCCCGTACGCCACTTTCAACCCCGTGGAGTTCCACGACCATGTGGGCAAGATGCACGCCAACGAGAAGATCCACAAGTGCACTGAGTGCGCCTTTGCCACTGCACATAAGAGGGTGCTCATCCGACACATGCTGCTGCACACTGGTGGGTGTTCACTGCAGGGGTCCCGAGCTGGGATGGAGGGATCCTGTCCAGCTCCAGGTGGGCAGGGAGGGCTGGGTCAGGGCTCCTGGGTCCCATTGCTGGCCCTGTCACCCTGTCATCACTTGGCTGAAGTCAGGGCATGTCCCTGTCCTGCTGATCTAGTTTACCTGCAGAGGGAGACAAATGTTGCTTTATCTGGCTGTCATGGTGAGGGTGTTCCTGTGTTGTGTGTAGGAGAGAAACCTCACAAGTGTGAACTCTGCAACTTCACGTGCCGGGATGTGAGCTACCTGTCCAAACACATGCTGACCCACTCCGATGACAAGAACTTCATGTGCACTGAGTGCGGGTACATCACCAAGTGGAAGCACTACCTGAATGTCCACATGCGCAAGCACACTGGAGATCTCCGGTATGACTCCTATCTCTGCTGGCCTGGGAGCATAGTCAGGGCTCCCCAAATCCTGCTCCAGGCTGCATTGTGTGCCAGACTCCCATGCCTGAGGGATGGCTACAGCCTACTCTGGGATGTAAAAAAATGTGGTCTTTGAGCTTGCAGGTTGTTGCCAGCATGGTGCTATGGAGGCAAAGCTATTTTTGGTGTCTCCATGCCACCAAGGAGGTGTATTAACCTATCAGTGCAGCTCTGAGCTTGGGTTCATGGGCTCTGCTGACGTCTGTGGGCCAAAGCCAGCTTGGGCATGTGCAGGACTCTGCCAAAACATGTATTTCACCTCTGTATTATCACCTCCTTTGGGTCTGGTCTGCCTCCAGGGATGCTGGGGTTGCTGCTGGTGTGACGTATGTGGGGTTGATGCAGTCACTGTATGGAATACTCGGGGAATCTATCTCCTGTCACCAGCTGGGGCTGTAAAGTACCAGCAGTGCCAAGGGCTGCAGCAGGGAGGAATTGCCTGTGGCAAGATCTGTCTGCATGGCAAAGGTCAGATCTTGCAAACCAAACAGTACCCCTTCCCCATGTGTCTGGGACAAGGAATCAGAGCTCAGTGTGCCTGATGGGGCTCAGGCTGCTCCAGTTCCTCATGCTGTTTGACTGATTCTGCTTTCTCCACAGGTACCAATGCAACCAGTGCTCATACCGGTGCCACCGTGCTGATCAGCTGAGCAGCCACAAGCTGCGGCACCAGGGCAAAAGTCTGATCTGTGAGGTGTGTGGCTTTACCTGCAAGCGCAAGTATGAGCTGCAGAAGCACATGCAGGCCAAGCACTCGCAGAACTACCAGGTGCCCATCTTCCAGTGTCAGTACTGCACCTACCAGACCAAGTACAAGCAGGCACTGCTGAACCATGAGAACTGCAAACACACCAAGCAGAAGGAGTTCCGCTGTGCCCTCTGTTCCTACTGCACCTTCAGCAACACCAGTCTTTTCTTTCACAAGCGCAAGATTCATGGCTATGTACCCGGTGACAAGGACTGGCTGGAAAACTATGCCAGCAAGGAGCTGGAAATCAGCTCATCCGAGGTGCTTTTCAGCTATGACCTCAGCACAGCCCTGCATGTGGATGCCAGCTCCCCCCTTGCTGGCAAGGAGCAATGGGCAAAGGCAAAGGCAAAGCCATCCCAGCTGGAGTCCCAGGAGGAAGAGGGCTACCAGCAAGCGTTTGTGGTGCCCCTCCTTAGGCAGGATGCCACTCCACCTGAGAGTGGCAGCGAGGTGGAGAGAGGTGTGGGTGAGGGGAAACAGGGCTGTTCCACTGCTGGCAATGCCCTGGGGGATGACTGTGTGCAAGGAGATGCTGCTGCAGGCTCAACTGAGCTCGCTGCTCCTGGGGATGCGGCAGAGAGCTGCACTTTGCATTTGGAGGCACTGAATGTCTCATCTGACCCGCTCCTGGAGCATTTGGCTGGAGAATCTTGTGCAGCAGGGCCAGAGGGTGTGGAAATGCTGTCCTGCAAGGAGCCTCCTGCAGCCTATGAGATGCTGAGCTCCCGGGAGGACCTGGGTTTGGATGACAATGACAATGCACTCGAAGACATCCCAGACTTTGAAGAAGAGGAGGCAGATGTAGGGGAACACAAGGCAGCAAGGCTGGAGGGCAGTGTAGCAGCAGGAGACAGCCAGCAAAAAGATGCCCTGAGGCAGGCCACAGGCCACCTTGATGGGTCATGCTCAGACCACCATAAGCTGGTACCGGACACAGAGATGAGAGAGACCAGCCAAGCCGAGCTGCCAGAGGCCTGGCTCAGCATGCTGAAGACAGCTGAGCAGAGCCACGCACCTGTCCCAGAGGACGTGGCCACCCCCAGTGATGATGCCAGGGGTGGCTCGGAGTCGGTGCTGAAGGCTCTACGGAAGCAGGACAAGGAGCAGGCGGAGACACTGGTGCTGGAGGGCAGGGTGCAGATGCTGGTGGTGCAGTCAGAGAGTCAGATCTTTAAGTGCGAGAAGTGCTCATACATCACGCGGAAGGAGAAGTCCATGTCCCTGCACTCTAAAGCCAGCTGTCAGAACCGCCGGGCCCCACTCGTGTGCCATGAGTGTGGTGCCAGCTTTAAGCAGCAAAGGGGGCTCAACACCCACCTACTCAAGAAGTGCCCAGTTCTCCTAAAGAAGAACAAGATCATCAAACCAGCTGGTCAGGAGCCACCTGGATTGTGCCAATCTGCTGACCAGCCTGGTGGTAATGATACAGAAACAGTGGAGAGTGAGAAGGGAGGCTCAGAGGAGTCAGGGCATGCTAAGAGCCCTTGGGAGGCTGAATTGCTGCCTGATAAAATGCAGACAGCAGGCAGTCCTTTGGCTGGGGAGCAGGCATCAGGCTGTCCTGCTCCTGAGAAATCCCTGCTGGGTGACAACAGCACAGAGGTGGCAGAAGAACCTCCCCAGCAAAGGGATAGGGCTGAGCCAAGTGGAGCCACTTCTCCTCCCCACCCTGGAAAACCATCAGAGAAATACCGGCGGGAGGGAGGGAAGCTGCACTGCAATGCCTGCTCCTTTGTGTGCTCCCGTGTCTCCACCATCACCTCCCATGTGGAGGATGGGTGCCGGAGCCTAGAGCAGTTCTGGTGCTCCCTGTGCCCTGAGGCCTTCCGCTCCCGGCGGGCCCTCAAGAGCCACTGTGCCGAGAAGCACATCATGCATCCTGAAGATGATGGACCAGAAAGCACCGAGCTCCTTGAGGGGGACCCAGCCAGCACTGAGACAGGCCAGCCCAGCAAGCTCCTGCTGGATGTGACCCCCCCAAAAGCCACCCTGCCCAAGAGGAGGCGTTTCTCCTGCCCCACCTGCCCCTTCACCTGCCACCAGGAACGGGCCATGAAGACACACAAGAAGAGGGGCTGTGTGACCCTGGGCGAGTTTCGCTGCACCTCCTGCCCCTTCACCTCTAAGGCAGCCAAAGCCCTGCGGCTGCACCGCAAACTGCACCGCAAGCACTACAGCAAGCGGCCGCAGCTGCAGTGCCGCCAGTGTGAGTTCACCTGCAAGCAAGCCCGCTGCCTGCGGCAGCACATCCGCATCAAACACGAGGGGGTGAAGCCACACAAGTGCCGCTACTGTGAGTTCAGCACCACGCGGCGCTACCGCCTGGAGGCCCACCAGTCCCTGCACACGGGTGTGGGGCGCATCGCCTGCGGCATCTGCAGCCAGACCTTCGGCACCAACTCCAAGCTGCGCATCCACCGCCTGCGGGTGCATGAAAAGACACCCACCCACTTCTGCCCACTCTGTGACTACAGCAGCTACCTGCAGAATGACATCACCCGACACGTCAACAGCTGCCACCGTGGCGAGCTCAACTTCGGCTGCTCACGCTGCGAGGCTCGCTTCAGCTCTGAGACGGCCCTCAAGCAGCACATCCTGCGGCGGCACGAGGAGAAGGTGTCCTATGGCTGCCCACGCTGCGGCTTTGTGTGCCACAGCGAGGCCACGCTTAAGTGCCACCTGCAGAAGCAGCACCCACACCTGGAGTGCAGCACTTGCAAGGAGACCTTCACCACCCGAGAGGCGCTGGAGGAGCACAAGACACAGCATTTCAGCCACCGCTGTGAGCTGTGCAGCTTTGCAGCCAAGGAGCGGCAGCAGCTAGTGCGGCATTACGTGGAGAGCCACGAGCCAGCTGCCCCCCAGGACAAACCCCTGCAGTGTCCCTTCTGTGACTTTGCCTGCTGCCACCAGCTTGTCTTTGACCAGCACATGAAAGGTCATGGGGGCACCCGTGTGTACAAGTGTTCAGACTGTGAGTACACCACCAAGAACAGGCAGAAGATCACGTGGCATATCCGCATCCACACTGGCGAGAAACCCTACAAGTGCCACCTCTGTAAATATGCCTGTGCCGACCCCTCACGTCTCAAGGTGAGCGCCCTGCTTGGGGATACATCCTGCTGCATCTACATGGGTTGAGGGGCATCCAGACAGGGGGATTTGGGGAAGAAGAAACTCCCAAGGGGAGTTTCGTCCTCCATCCTCTTCTGTGGCTCATACAGGAATAGGAGGCGAGTGGATAAAACTCACGAGGGTACAATATGTTTCTTCCCTGCTTCCTGCTGTTGCAGATTAAGGGGAAGGGGCAAGAATGTGGGCAGCTGCCCAAGTTCACTCCTCTGCCCGCTGACATCTCTGGCAGCCTCTGGGTGCCACCTTGCACCACTCAAAGACAAGTTTGTCTGCCTGCTGGCATGCAGTGTGCTCTGAGGCACACAGTTAGACATGGTGCAGGAAAAGCTCAGCTTCCCTGAAAGCAGAGCCAGACCCTGCCCTGTTTCTGTAGGTGATTAGCATCCTTATGCATGGTAAAGGGCCTTTCCTAGTACTGGGGGGCCAGTCGTGGGGTAATGGAGGGGAAAATGGTCTCATTCTGCTAAAAGAAATATTGACTTTTTTAATGGCCAGGCTGAGCTGGAGCCCTCTGGGACTGCCTGGGTGAGGCTGCACAATGTGCTTAGCTCAGGGCTAGCTCTGTTGGGCTGGGTTTTAGCCCAGACTTTGCCCTAAATACCAAACTGGGGAGAAAAGCCTGTGCCAACCACAGGCTGGGACAGAGCAAGCTCAGCAGTACAGGCATCTCATCCTGACCCTGCTGTGGATTCCCCCTGCCCATAGTCTGCCGGGTAAGCACAGCCCTCCTTGCCTCATGCAGTTTGAGATGTCAGAGTTGTCTTTAAGCCCCTTGCTGGTACCCCAGAGCCCTGTACATTCTCAGGACAGGGGACATGGCCTCATCCTGACCCTGTCCTCTTGCCCTGTGCCCAGTACCACATGCGGATCCACAAGGAGGAGCGGAAATACCTCTGCCCTGACTGCGGCTACAAGTGCAAGTGGGTGAATCAGCTCAAGTACCACATGACAAAGCACACAGGTGAGTGCTGCCCAGTGAGGACAGGCCGTGGGGCACCGCTGAGGGTGCTGAGGCTGTGGGAGCCCCAGTTCTGTGCTTTCTTTGCTATTGGTGGCCCAGCTGGAGGTGGGGGAGGACTTCTAGCAGTTGGGTGGCAGGATGTTCTTGTGTGCTTGTGGGTTGGGAGGGAAGGTGGGGTGGGATGGACCCCAGGCACTGTGTGGTGCCTTGGAAATGGGGAGTCTTGGGATGCCTTCTGACATGGGATGTAGGGGATGGTCCCTGGGGGCTGACGCTCTATTACAGGGATGGTGAGACCTGTGGGATGGAGGGCACCGTGCCCCTGATCCTGGTGCCATCTCCTTCCCTGTTGTCACAGGCCTGAAGCCATACCACTGCAATGAGTGTGAGTACCGCACGAATCGGGCAGATGCTCTGCGGGTGCACAAGGAGACGCGGCATCAGGAGGCCCGTTCCTTCATCTGCGAGCAGTGCGGCAAGGCCTTCAAGACCCGCTTCCTCCTCAAGACCCACTTGAAGAAGCACAGCGAGGAGAAGCCCTATGTCTGCAATGCCTGTGGGCGGGCTTTCCGCTGGGCAGCGGGCCTGCGCCACCATTACCTGACCCACACCAACGAGCACCCCTTCTTCTGCCGCTACTGTCCCTATAAGGCCAAGCAGAAGTTCCAGGTCATCAAACACATCCAGCGGCATCACCCTGAGCATGGGGCTGGTGACCCCAGCCAGGGGGTGGGCAAGGACCCTAGCACACCTACTGTCCACCTCCACGCTGTGCAGAGAGAGAACCGGGCTGAGGGGCCCCCCAGGGTGGAGCATGAAGGAGGGTGCTCCGTGGAGAAGGACGGCACTTTGCATTGAGGCTGAACCCCGACTGCTTTAAGGCCCTGGTGGCACAGACCTGCTGTGGCGATGTGTGTATAGGCATATATGTATATGGGTTGTAAAATATGCAGCTGTATAAAAGGAATCTCTCGGCTCCTTTTAACACTGTTTCTTGGGGCTGTTTGGAGCCCAACGTGAACAGTGGGCCAGGTGCCCACAGGGCAAGCACAAATCCCCAGCACCACCGCACCCAGACCTGAGCCTGCCTGTCACCGAACAATTTATTAGGTTGCTCACAGAGAAAGGACACGGCAAGGATTAGTTGGGGCCGTGGGCTGTGATGGGGTGCTGCCGGGCTGGGGGGTTAGTGAGGACTGATTCTGCTCCCAGCTTTGCCCATCCTTGGGGTTTGCTGGCCTCCAGCCTTGCTCCCCTGGCCGCGGGGGACCAGCCCCTGCAGCAGAGCCAGGGCACCGTGCGCTCTCTTTCCTCCCTGCAGCGAAGCTATGCCTGTGGGCCAGGGCAGGATGCATGTTGGGGGTGCAGGGTGCTGCACCAGCACAGACCACGTGCTCATGCATGGGAGACAGCATCCCAAACCCAGGAAGGGGAGGTCAGCACCTTTCCTAGCCCTCAGAGGCTACTGCAAAGCGGGGCATAGCAGCGATGACAACACAAATGGCTCAAAAGAGGATGAATGCAGTTGGCTTCGCAGCCCCAGCCACGTGGGGCCTGCTCTATGGCTTCCATCCAGGTCCTGCTCACCCCACGAGCTCAGTCCTGCTCAGGGCCAGGCGGCTCGGTGATGCGGATGTGGACAAAGAGTGAAGAGGGTGGGATGCTGGTGCCGTCCTTGGAGAGGAGATGGATGTGGCGGTAGCCTGCAGGGGCGACAGCAAGGCTCTGGCTGACTACTGCCCTTGACCTGACCCTCTAGCACCCAGATGAGCCCCAGACACCCTCGTGGGGCTGCCCTGCCCACCCACCCCCCCCGCCAAGAAGCAGCTGCTCACCTGGTTTGATGTTAGCAAAGGCTAGGGTGAACTGGCCCACAAAATCATTCCTGGAGGTTTTGTCATAATCTTCCACCACAAAGCGGACGAGGGCCAGCTCGGGCACATGGAGCTGGAACTGGAGTGTCTCGTCCCAGCGGGGGTTAAACCCTGGGAAGGGAGAGCGGGTGCTGGGAGGGCGAGGGAGGGCAGGGACTGGCCACTTGGGCACAACAGGGTCCCTGGCACTGCTTCGCCAGGCCTCACCATTGTTCTCGATGTATTTGGTCTCCTGGCGTGCCTGGTCTGCAGGGACCCCATGGATCTCCACGCGCACCAGTGGGTCGATGATGGCTTCGTCCTTGCTGTTGGCCACTTTGGGCAGCTGCTGCCCACTGATCACCTGTGGGAAGGGGCAGGGACCCCATAAGCCAGGGAGCAGCTGAACTGATCTGCTTGGAGGCTGCATGGCTCCAGCACGCTGCCCAGTGGTGTACCCACTCATCTGGGGCCGACAGGGAGCCCCAGGACACTGTCGTGGCTCCCTGGGGTCTCCTTGGTCCTGTACCTGGATTGTCAGGGTGATGGGGCCAGGGCCCTCCCAGCTGTTGGGGTCACTGGGATTGAAGAGAGTCTCCTCATCCCTCATGAAGGGTGGTTTGAGCACATAGCCGCAGCGGCCATTCTGGCTAAAGAGCCCGTCACACAGGTCCATCTCCATGCCAGCTGTCTGGAAGTTCAGGGCCACTGGGAGAAGGTGGCAGGGAAAGGGTTCAGGGCAGCTTGGAGAAACCATGACCTGCTTGGAGCTGAGAACCAGCCTGTCCCCGTAGCCAGAGATGCGGGGCTGCACAGCGGGACAAGGCACCAATGCCCGGGTTATTCCCAGGGCAGAGCAAGAGCGTGCAGCCAGACCTGGTTCCAGCTGGGGTTTCAGCTAGCACCAACATGGGACCCAGGGCATCTCCCCAGCCCACATCCCTGAAGCCCCCTGGCCATACCGATCTGGCACCCCACGTTCCACATCTCTTGGGGGCTGTAGTTGGAGGAGTCGGTCCGCATCCCACTGGGGTAGATGCGTGTCAGTTGCCAGGCATTGTGGCGAACAAACTCATTCCCTAGGGATGGAGCATGAGGGGCTACTTGTGGGGTCATTCCCTGGCTTGCACAGCCACCCACATGTGCTGCCCATCCGTCCACCCATCCACCCACCCACTAATTCTCATCCCTCTCCCCTCCCAGGAATGCAGGCATCCTGCCTGGCTTCCTAAGCCCATAAACCCCCCTCACCCTTTAACTAGAGTTAAAGCCCAGGGTATGGCTCCACTGGACGCCCTTTGCCCTGGGCAGGGAGGGAACCCTGGTGTCTGGAGGCTCTAGCCCTACAGCTGAGGAAGCCACCTGTCCCCTCCACCTGGCCCAGTCCACTGGTGCCACTGCCCCCTCCATCTCACCTGCATCCCGGATGAGCTTCCTGGCCTTGGCCTCAGCAAGGGAGGAGATCTCGGAAGGCCGGGAATGGCTGCGGGCCTCCTGGAAGCCCCGGAAGGACACGTTCTTGCAGTAGACAACGCAGTCAGACAATGCCTGTGCCAGGCTCTCCTTGTCCTTCTGCAAGGCAGAGCCATGTTGAGTCCCTCCTGATGGGAGCACCATCACCCAGGACAGGGGCTGTAGAGCCCAGCACAGCCAAGAACATCCAGGGATGTGCTAGGGTGGCAGCATCCCCACCATGGGCAGCCTTCCTGGCAGGAAGAGAGCAAGCAGGGGAACCCACCCAACATGTTGCCACCACAGGGATGCTATGCAAAGAGGGAACTAGTGTGACCAGGGGCAGAAAGGGCTGTCTGCCCTGCCTGGTGATCTCTGCAGTCTCTGCCTCTCCTCTTGGTGCTGGGATGTCACCACAGTCCATAGCTGTGTCCAGGGGCTCATTGCTCCCAGATGGTCCCCAGCCCAGGCCACTCACCTTTGCCCTCCGCCTCTCCTCCTCTGCCTCTGCCCCATTGTCATCATCAGATACATCAGGTGCCTCATCCCCTGGCCCATCCAGCATGTCCTCCAGACGCCCAATCTTCTTCCCCTTCAGCAGGATCTTGTGCTTCAGTTCCTGTGGGGTTGGATATAGAGAGGTAGGCATCTTGGGGTGCTCATCTCCTCCATGGGACTTGCTGTCCCCTGGGACGCCACACTGCTAGGGGCCAGCACCACCAGCTCCCTTCAGCACCCAAGAGGGGATGAGATGGGAGGGCTCTGCCCTGCTGCCTGGCTGTGCAGGGCATGGGAAGACAACCTTGGGGACAACTTTGAGACCATGGTGAACATGAGGACACAGTATCCCCAGTGTTCCCAAGTGCTCCAGGAGGGCAGGACAATGCTGGAGCAGGGGTGGCCTTTCCTCTGGACAGCAGAGCCATCTCCTCACCCCGCTCCCAGGCAGGACAGTGATGCCCAGCACGGCCGCACTCTGTCCCTACCTCTGGGGACGGAAGCTGGGTGGGGACGCGCCCATCTGTGGTGGTGGTGAGGAGCTGTTCCCCCAGGATGGACTTGAGCTGCTGGGCCAGGACCTCCTGCTGCTCCATGCTGCAGTGGTTCTCCAGAGACAGGATCACCGGGTAGTCTGAGGTCTGGGGAGCAACATGCACAGCTGGAGATCAGACTTGGTGGGGTTGGGGAGCTCTCACAAGGGCTTTGCCCAGGCACGATCAGTGCCAGGATGGAGCCCCTTGTGTGCCATTGTATCCCCTCGAGACCTTCATACCCCACCAATCCCGCAGCATCCCCCATATCCCATCTTATCCCCGCCTCCACCAGGCTCCGTCTCATCCCTGCACCCCCAGAAGACCACGTCTGCATGCACCCTCGTGCCCTCGCACAGCATGGCGCAGGGCTGTGGGTCATACTCCCCAGTGCTGTTCCCTAGGAAGGGACACAGCCACCCTTCTTGCCTGTGGTGGAGTGAATCCTGCTGCAGCACCAGGCGTGTGAGTCTTAGCACCGCGAGCCCTCCAGAAACCTATCACTGCCCCAAATTGCAGCCATGTCCCCCCTGACCCGCTAAGAGCCACCCATGACACCCAGCACCTGAGGAAGAGTGCCCTACCTTGAAGGCGTACTTCCCCAGGGTGCTCACCACCTCCCGGAAGGGGATCTTGGAGGTGAAGGTGTGGCCGTGGTACACCATGGGCTCCCCATTTGGCCCGTCCCAGCAATCCACCTCCAGGCACCGGCAGCCCCGTTTCAGAGCCCTAGGGTTGGGTTGTCACTCCTGGGACGCTGCACTCAGCCAGGGCACCAGCCCCCTGCCCTCCCCTATATCTGTGGTTGTCACCCCTACAGGGACCAGGGGACAACCATCAAGGGTGGGGATGCTGCTGCATGCAGGGCAGGTAGAGCTCGGCTCAGCATCCCCCTTGCTAAGCACCACGTGGCATGGCTGCAGGGGTGCTGGGCCATGGAGGAGGCAAAGGAGCTTCTGGGTTTGCCCCATGGAGTTGCCCGTGGCATGGCACTGGGGCAGGAGGGTACTGGGGGACAGCCAGTAGGGACCAGCCCCTTTACCTGATGTAGCCCTCGATGCTGCTCTGGCCCCGGATCTGGTCCTCTATCAGGTAGGTGTTGTGTGAGGAGGAGATGAAGTAGTGACAGAGTGGCTGGCTCATGTCCTGCCACAGTGCCCGGTGTTGGGGGTTGAAGATGGAGCCCTCCGGAGAGCAGAGGTACATGAGGAACCCATCAGCACTCAGCACGTGGCGAGCCCGGGCTGCAGGTGGAGTGGGAGGCTCAGTGACAGCCAGGGACCCGGAGGGGACAGGATGGGGGCAAACAGGGCTGCTGGTGGCTCCTGGCATCCCTAGCATGGTGGGCACAGCTGCTGCCAGAGGCTGGGGCACAGGGAGAGATGCCTCAGGGCAGTAACCTTGGGAAAGTGAGCAGCAGACCCCAAAGCCAGAGCTTGCACCCCATGGGTGGTCAACCTTCTACACCAAAATGGTCCAGGAATGGACCAAAAAAAGGGAAACTGCACCCAGATCACACCACAGTAAGTCTTACCCCTGTGCCCATCCACAGCAGGATGGGGATGGGGGTGCCCTTGCCATGGGGCTGTGGGTCTCAGCCCTTCCCCCCCATACAGAGCACAGTGATGTCTGGTCTGGCTCTCACCTGTCTCCGATGGTTCATACTTGTCAATGAGCTCCATGGCCAGGTCCTCTGTGTCCTCATCCTCCAGCTGCTCCTGCCGCAGGAAATCCACCAGCTCCAGCAGTGTCAGCTTCTTCCCGTCCTCGGAGAAGTCCTGGAAGAGGCTCAGCACCTCCTCGCGCTGCGTGAGGGCCTTGTAGAAGAGCACAAACTCCTCCCCTTCCAGCGTCCCTGACTCCGACTTGTCAGCAGCCTGCAAGGGAGCTCACTCAGCATCCAGCCAGTGTAAAATGGGGTATCCTGACCACACCAAGGGGCTGTGGGGGATTCACCCACCCCCAACAGAGGGCACAGAGACTCCACACCAGCAGCAGTGGTAGGCATCGATCAATGCATGAATGGATGGATGGACTGGCAGATGGAGGGCTGGTGGGGTGGGCTGATAGATGGATGGGTCCGTGGATGGAGAGATGGACAAACAGGTGGAAGAACAGATGGATGCATGGTTGCATGGATGGATGGGTTGATGGGTAGATAAATAGATGGCTGGTTAGCTGGGTGGACAGATAAGTTACTGGACAGACATATGAATGGAGGGGAGGAACAGCTGCCTTGGCTGCTTGGGTTGACAGATAAATGAACAAATGGATGTTTCTCTAGGTAAACAGGTAGATGAACAAGTGGATGAATGGATGGATGGACAGACAGACGGACGGACAGACAGAAGGAATTGATCACATCCTTCTGCAGGGAGGTGTTGTGCAGCTTGTTCCAGCCCCTTCCCAGCCCCTCCAGGCCCTCAGGTGCAGTGCTTGCCTGGAAGAGTCGCAGGGCATGATCCTCATTCATGTCTACATTCATCATCTTGAGGAGACGCTGCACCTCCTTGAAGTTCATGCGTCCATCCTTATTCTTGTCAGCTTTCTGGAACCAGTCACGAATCCATGTGAAAGAAACCAGGGCAGATGTTAAGGGAAAGGACCTTGGCTAAGAGAGATGGCTCTGGGGAGCATCAGAGGGCCTCTTTTCCTCTTTCTGTGGGCTCTCCCTGCCCTGATGCAGATGGTGAGACCCAGAAGACCTAAGCACATGCTGGGGCAAGGCTGGAGATGCAGGGCCTGGGGAATGGCCAGAGATGGGAGAAGGACTGGGTGTGGAGTGCAGAATGGTGCCTGCAGAAAGGATATTGGTCTATCTTCTCCTTTTGGTCCATGCTGGTGGCCACCTCGATGAGCTGGCGCAGGCCCTGGACCCAACACTGCGCCTCTTCTGCTGAGCCAGCAATAAGGTCCAGGTTGCCCCGACGGCCGTAGAAGACAATGGTGAAGCAGCGCTCAGGGGGGAATTCCTCAGCCAGGCTCTGCAGCACCTCCGACTGGTGCCCTTCCCGCACCGTCTCCACATCACTGATGGAGACTGGGGCAGAGGAAGGGGAGGCCTGTCTGAGGGGGACAAGGGCAGGGGGCACTGCCCACAGACACCTGTCCTTCCATCCATCCCTTCTTCCATTCTTCCATCCATCCAGCTACTTATCCACCTGCTCCTCTGTTTGCCTGCCTACTCCTCTGCTGGCATCCCAGAGCTTCCACTTGTATCAGCTGCAATTTCGACTCAGCCCTTGTGACCCATGGGTCCTGCTGAGGGCAGGACCCTTCACGGAGTGGTATGGGTGAGAAAAGCACGCACACAGAGCCTGTCCTGAATGCCCCAGCACCATTTGCAAACATGGCTCGAAGAATCTTCATCCATTCACATCCCTGTTCACTCTGAACCCTACTGATGGCCCCACAGCCAGCACACAGCAACTGGTACTCACAGGCAGACTCCGTTTTGCCTGTCCTCTTGGACTGGTACCAGATGGTCATGCAGTCATCCTGCAGCTTGAAGTAACGCTGCTTCTTCCAGCTCTTGGACTTGACTTTCCGCATCAGTGTCCCTTGCTGCATCTGCTCCAGTGTGTCAGTGAGCTGGATGCCTGGGGGCAGCATGGGCTACATCACTGAGGGCAGGGGTATCTGGGCACTGTGCCCTGGTACCTTGCTCCCTCTTGCCTCTGGAACCCCATGTGGTCCCTCAGTTTGGGATGGAGGAGGGATGGACCCCAAACAAACTCCCTTTGCCACAAGAGGGGCAGAAGGTAATTCCCCATCAACCCTTCCCATCCACCCTCAGTGCTGCTAATCCCAAATCTCAATGGCCATGGCGGGGTAGGGATGCTCCTGAGTGCAGCTGAGCTGAGAGCTCAGCCCACCATCCAGATCTGCCATGGCGTAAATCTGGATGGTGGTGCCCTGCCTCTGCCCCTGCCCCTCCCCACCACCGGGGCACTCACGGGCGTTGCACAGCAGCGATGCCATGGCTCTGCCTCCTCTGCGCTGGTGGCTGCTGGGGAGGGAAGAGAGAGGACAGCTGGTGGGAACAGGACAGACCCCCGTGCTGCACCCGGATCCCACCAGGTGGGCTCCAACTGTTCCACATGTGTAGGAGGTGCATGTGCCCCTGTCTGTGTGCAAGCACACCTGCCCCTGTCTCCTGCTCGGTTCCTTAAGTGTCAAGTTCACTCCACTGTGCTCATGAAATATTAATTTGTGTTACCAGGAAGCTGGAACTCGAAAGGTGTTGGAGGAAAACAGAAATACTTGAGAGCACGGCCAACCAACAGCCCAGCAGGTACTGAAGCCCTAGTGCTCCCAGGTCACTGCTCCCAGGGGAGAAGCAGCCCTGGAAGCCAGGAAAAACCACTGTGGGTGTGACCAAGAACAGCCCCCACCACCTGGGAAACAGCACCCAGCCAACAGAGTTGTCCAGGGGTCCTCAAACTTTTTAAACAGGGGGCTGGTGCGTGGACTCAGTGGCAGGCAGTCATCTGCAGCTGCTTGGTTTCCCCCCCAGCCCCCAGCGAGGGGGGGTTCTGTAAATACTGGGGGGCCAGCCCCTGGGGGGCTGTATCCAGCCCACGGGCCCTAGTTTGAGGACCCCTGGAGCGGGCAGTAAGGGAGAGGCAGGGCTGTGACAGCAAGGAAGTGGGTGCAGATAAATGACCCTCAGCTCCCCCAGCCCCTTCTCCCCAGGGAACACCAGCACCCAGGGGCTGTGACTGCACCAGTGGCCATACAGGGAGCGCACTGCGACGACCAGTGGGACTATAAATACAACTGGGCTGACAATAAGGCTTTGATTAGGCTGTTAAGACTCAATTAGACTGACAAATTGCTGGATGTGCCTGTCACCTGGGTGCTGGAGCTGGGCCCTCGAGGAGTGGATGCCTCAGCTGGTGGGCTGGGATTTGGGTGCAGGAGAGGATCCAGGGGTCCCTGGGGGCAAAGGACCCCATCCCAGGGCACAGGGGTGGTAGTTGTACCCCAGGCCTCTGACTCAGCACAGGCACCGGCTGTGCGGGGCCGAGAATAGCCGGTGCCGTCAGTGTGCAGACAGCTGCCAAGCCCAGCTGCCAGACCCTCACAGGCTCTGGGGCCAGATGATGGCCATCCCCTGCTCAGTGTGGGGATGGCAGGGCAGGTCCCCAGCTGTGGCCCTGCTCCTGGGGGACATGCCAGACACGGGGCTGGCGGTGGCCGTTCAGCTGTGCCCAGGGTACATCAGGACCCCCTGTCCACACTCTTGGGGACTTCACATGTCACAGGAGACGAGGAGCAGCTAAGGTGCCATCCCAGCTACCTCCCAGCAGTGCCCAGTGCCAGGGCTGCATTGTCCCCAGCACCAGCCCTTGTTGCAGGGCTCAGACCACAAGGACTCGCTGCAGTGCCTGCATCCCCCCACATCCAACATGCCAGGGGGCACAACCCAGTGGCCCAGGGCTTGGGGTGCCTGCAGCCATCTGCCCTCTCTGCACCCTGCCATGCATGTGTGCAAGGTGGCAGCATGCAAGGGAGCTGCTGGTAGATTTTGGAGCTAAACCGATCTCCCCCAGCGCCAGCCCTTCCAGGCTCCCAGCACAGACGGAGCACATCCAGCCCTGCCCCAGCCGTGGAGCTGTGCCTTCCAACACACACACAGCAAAGAGACAATCCCTGCCGGCACGGGGAAGATCTGGGAAGCGGGGATGCGAAGACACAGCTGTTGGCTCTCCCCAGAGCATGAGAGGTGCCCCGAGCCCAGGGCCCCGTGCAGCCCCCCTCACCCTGCTCTGAGTTACACTGTCGAGAGGAGCGGGACAGCAGCCAGGGCACTGAGAAATCCAACCCGAGAGCTTCCCGCAGCGCAGCCGCCTCCCTCCAGGGACAGTGCCAGCTGCCTGAGCACCCGCGGAGCCACTGCAGCTTCTCCTGGAGGTGACAGTCCCCCAGCAGAACTGGAGGGCCGGTGGGTGTGAGCGCTCCCCAGCCGCTCCAGCGTGGAGCTCCCCCCAGCAGAATTAAATGCCACCACGGGGGTGGCCGTGCCGGAGCTGGAAGGGACGTGCCTTCCCTCGCCCCCCGGCCCCCGTTACTCGCTGCTCCGGTGTGCGCTCAGCCTGCCCGCGCCCCGGGGCTGGGCTCAGCCCCACGCAGCCCTCCCACCGCCCCAGGGCGGGAGCCGGGAGCCTCACCCGGGCGGGGGGGCAGCTGCCGGGGCCAGAGGGGCTCGGGGGGGCGGTCAGACAGGGGGCCCCGGGATGGGCCAGCAAAGCCCGGGAGATTCAGGGCTCGGGGAGGGGGGACAAGTGACGCCTGAAAGCGAAGGAGACAAAACCGCCAGCTCTTCTGGCCCCCGCCCCGCGCCACCCTATCCGTGCAGCCGCCCGTGGGGCA
>JAVJGJ010000061.1:25891933-25904404 GCA_035590215.1 Microhierax caerulescens
AAATTCACAGCCTGAGTCTTCACAACCCCCAAACAGTCGCTGTTTCTATCGTGTACAATAAAGCTCCCATAATTAGCAGTTAAAAAAAAAACCAACAGAACAAACCAAAAAACCCTCCTACTTTCCACACTGAACTAAGGCTGACTTAAGGACAGACAAGGAACCTTGACTCTCCCTGAGCGGCACTGTGGCAAAGAACTGCACTTCCAAGGGAGCAGAAGAAGCCCCTGCCCAAACTCTTAAAATGTTTACCTGGGGTTATCGGAAAGGCGAAGGTAGCAGCGGACAACATGCTTCAGTAGCCGTGCCGATGGCTCCTTGGAGAGCTGCAGGACCATTTTACCCTGTTTGATAGAAGCCAGTGCCACCAGTTAAAAGTCTTTGTAAGAACAGGTTCACAATCAGCCAAGACTTGGGAAAGACCATTGAATCGCTCACTCTGGCTTCCCATGCATCACAGCCTATTACCTTTCATCTAGATACACCTGCAAGAAGTCCGGTCGTCTGCTTGCCAAGATGCCTTTGAGAAGAGCAGCCAGCCACGACTTGGAAAGCATTCTCTCAGCAGCTCAGGGAAAGCTTGTCTTATCTCTCTTTGGTTTTTACCTCCCCAGGACTCCTTAGTGATCCAACTCTCTGGTAGACTAAACTGAACCTGGGGTTTCCCCCCTGTGGAAGAAGGTGAATGTATCCCCATTCTTTTGATAGGCTCAGGCTGAGTCACCCTGTGAGGTGCATTCCCAAGATCTGGAACACTCCATGTTCTCATCTGCACTGCCTTCATTTCAACACCCTTTTAAAACATTAATACAGCCTAGGAAGCCATGCCGAAGGACTGGGCTCACCCACACCACGTATAGCAAGATCCACATCTGGTCTTACCATGCACACAAGAGTTGTATTTTCTCTTTGTGCTACATCCCTCATTAACCCACTACTGGGAAACAAGATCAGGGCAGATGTCCCTGGCCCAGCCTCCATTTCTCACACTATGTAGGACTTCGCACATGGCTGCACCTTGGAATGCACCAGCCCAGCAAGCAGTGTGGATGCCTTCAACATGCCCACTCTGAAGGAGTCTGAACAGCCTGCTTCCTCGTACTTAGGAGCCAATCAAATCAGATCTGTACAACAAGTTGGGTTTTTTTCCTGTAAAACAACATGGGCTAGCCCTCCTAACCATTTTCCTCAGTCAAATTCACCTGTATTTGGATATTCAGGCAGTTAGCAATTAGCAGGTCTCCCTCATCTGCCTTTTTGCACACTTCCTGTTCTCAGCAATTCCCCAGGATACCAAGTTTCTTCACAATGAAGAACAAGTCAGAGAATTCCTCAGACAGCTCCTGAATAGGAAATACTAACTTACCCTTTTGAAAGCATCTAATGCTTGTGTAACATCTTACTCTGTTATCAGTAGACTAGTAAATCATCACCCTCAGACAGCAGTACACCATCTCCATTTTTGAAATAGAGAACAGAAATGTCGATGAACATTTTCATCTTTCTCAGTAGTGCTATAGAGTATTAATCATGTCAGTGCTTCACCCAGTGGTGGGATTACACCACAGCCAGGATTTCTTCCATGCTAACAGGGTTTTACATGCCCACATCCCTTCATGTTCATACCATTCCCAGCTACAGATTCTTCCTTTCTCTCCTTCCCTCCTCTACTCCAGGGTTTCTAATTACATCCTTCACTTTGGCCCCAACCCTGATGTACTTTCATCAAAGCCCATTCTTTTCTGGAATATAAAATCATGTCACATTGGAAATTACGGGCATCAGCTCACAATCATTCATGTTTTGCTGTTTGTGGGTGAATTAGGAGGTGACATTTTATTCATGTTTGGGAAAACAGACAGAAAAATAAACATTCCCAGTGAACGCATCAACATTTAGGTACAGAACCAGCATTGCAAGGCACTTAATGCTGCATTTTCTTCTCCTGAGACTGCTCTTTAAAAAGCAAACAAATGACCAAACACAAAAGCAGGACAATAGCTATTCCAGGGCAGACATGTATTCCCCTTGGTGAGCTCAAAGATAATAAAACTCAAGTTGAGGCTAATACTCCTGAGATGAACAGATTATGAGTACCCATAGTTCTCCTTCACAGGGGACAGGGAATGGACAAATATTGCCTGCTCTCTCTGTGTCCCAACACAAAATTAGAGTCATAAGCAGCAGCTAATAGAAGCCAGGTTATGGGAGGCAGAGATGGGAAGTGGATTGATGGTCTGAGCTGAGTTATCATTCTTACATAAAATTAAATCAAGTCACATCCAAAAAACAACCCTGAAAAGTTTTTCGTCTCTAGAGATGTTTATCCGGTCTATCTTGGGGACTTGGTACATTAAAACTGGTATGTGTTCTCCTGACATGCAAACCAGATACACAAAGGAAACATGCAGAAGCAGAGTGCTACAGTGTCGCAAGCAATAATGTCCAAGAACCATCTGCCTCCCTCATCCTGTGCTCCAGCCAGAGAGCAATAAAGTAGCTGCTGGAGCACTACTTCCTTAAACCCAAATATTTTAAAACCAAATAATCTTACCAGTATCATGGCAACATGGGAAAACCGCTCATAAGTCTGACAGATATATGCCAGCCCTGTGTCATCCAGGAGGATTTTCTGAAGAATAAATGTAGCAACCTAGAATGGGGAGAACACAGAAAACAAAGTGTTGAAACAACTTACCTATCCTGAAAAGGGACAGCCTTTGTGCTGTGTTCTTTTCAAGGCAGCCTCAGAACTGAAAGGCCTTTCAGCAGCCAACAAACGTTTCAGTCAGTGAAAGTTTAAAGCCAAAAGAAAATGCAGGTCACTACACAATACTTGGCATCTCTGGTTAAAGAAAAGAGATGGACACAAAGCACTGTGTACAAGATGACTGGATGCAGGTTGCATAAGATGGCAACTACTGCTGGGCCGCTCAGGACAGCCTCAGGATTACAGTCAGACTACTGCAGCCACAGAGCAAGAAGCAGAAGGATCTGTCCCTTGGCCCTGCCATCTAGACAGCAAGCTGATTTCAGTTTTCATCTTTAGCATTATCGATTCATCACAAGACACTACTTTCTGGAAGAACCTCAGCCAGCTACGTCAGCAAGCTTCACCAGAGAAGCACACACAGACTAAAACCTGTGGCCAGCCCACCTGAGTCATCAGACCAGTCTGACCACAGATCTGAGCTCATGGGGGAAAGGGGCCCCTGATCAGAGGAGACAACAAATGAGTCCAGTGCAATGAACATTCCTATAACCACCACTAACAGCTACCACCCAAACTCTACTCCACGTATCTACAGCATTTGTTTTCTTAGGCCAGGGAAACCTGATCCAGCTCAGCCCCAAAAGTTACTCTGCAGGGCTGCAAAGGAGGGAACGGGTGTTGAAAGCAGCAAGATCTTTCCCAGGAAAACTACCAAGCTCAGGAACTCTAGCTTGGATTGGTGGGTTTTGATTGTTTGGGTTTTGAAGAAGTAAAAACTCCACCCAGAGTCGCCCCAGTATGTGCAACAGGACAAAAGCCAATTCTGCAGGTTACCAGCTGCCTGGTCAGTCAGAGATAAACAACAATAAGTCTTAATTAAGACAAAAAGAGTAGGTACCGTTTTGGAGAGTTCACTGCCAGATTCCATAATGCGTAAGCACAGGGGGATAATTTCTGTTGTCAATAAGAAGTTTATCACTTCTTGCTCATCAGTTTTCACCAAGGCCCCTTGAAGAGAAAATAAAAAACAAAATCAATAAATGATAAATGGTTTCAAAAATATCTCACCTTTCAAAGACAGCCTGTGCTGTGTCCTCCCAGGAATCATTAAGTCTGAATGGCAGGAAGCACAACTGTCATCCTAAATATGTTGCAGCTGGAGAAGAAGTCGTTTTGGAAGCATAAAAGTAATTAAGCAGGGTTTGGAGGTTGTTTTTCAGAAAGTGGATGCATTCTTGGCTCTCCTCCAGTAGTAACAAACACAAGAGGATCATGCCACACAGAGCAACCTCTGGGAAGAAGAAATGCATTTTAAGACCCTCTTACTTTATGCATTGAGAAAGAAATGTTTTGGGCAGAAGAAAAAAAACATGATAAGGCGAAGATAGGGCAAATACACACAAGTCAATTAATGACAAAAACCAAAGGAAGCCCAGCCTGCACCCACCCATCCTAGTGTCTCAGTGGCTGGGCTGAGGGCAAAGGCACAAGCCTGCAGGTGCTTGTACACCCAGACTTCAGTGTTTTCTTATTAGTGAAAAGCCCAGTTCCTACACACTAAGGGGAACCTGCTTTATAACTGATCCAGATCAGCCCCAAAAGTTACTCTGCAGGGCTGCAAAGGAGGGAACGGGTGTTGAAAGCAGCAAGATCTTTCCCAGAAAAACTACCAAGCTCAGGAACTCTAGCTTGGATTGGTGGGTTTTGTTTGTTTGGGTTTTGAAGAAGTAAAAACTCCACCCAGAGTTGCCCCAGTATTTGCAACAGGACACATGCCAACTCTGCGGGTTACCAGCTGCCTGGTCAGTCAGAGATAAACAACAATAAGTCTTAATTAAGACAAAAAGAGTAGGTACCGTTTTGGAGAGTTCACTGCCATATTCCATAATGCGTAAGCAGCTCCTCTTGTTAATACTACAGGACTCAGAAGATCCCAGTAAAGAGACCTGTGATTTTGGTCATGCAGGTCTCTCCACCCACAGAATGAACTGCATCAAACTGAGTGAAAAAACAGTGCTCCAGCATCAGTCTGGCTGCTTACCAATCACTCCAAGGCTTGTGAGACGCAAGTACTCAAATGGACGTGTCTTGCTAACTGTGTGCAAGAAGGGGTACAGGAAGAGAGGGATATGAGCTGCCAGAAAAGCTGACCTGTAGGAAAGGGAGAACACCCAACGTGAGAGACAAGGAAAACAAAGTGAGCATACAATCCAGTGTTACATCGCAGAACCTAAGGCTGTTCCTGACAGACACCATTGCTACTGCTCCTCAAAAGAAGGTAACCGTTTGTTCTCTGATGGAACAGTATGAAGTAAATTCTGCACTGGGTACAGCACAAAACCTAACACCTGAACTGTCAGTTACCTGCATCGCTGTTTCCAGCTACCAGGAACAAAGCACATCCTGTTGCTTTTATTACCTCTTCCTGCAACCCAGACCCTCTGCTTTGTACATTCACTGTTGCCTTTCACCTTGCAGGCTCCCATGGGCAGGGACAGTCAGCCACAGTGCATGTGCAAAGCCTTTGCATAACAGAAATCCAGACTGGCTGATCTCTAGGCCTTACTACAGTTTAAATGTGCACAGCCATTTTTCCCCAAGAGTCATCATACTGCCTTCTGACAATGGGGAGAAATACAGACTGCAAGGAGAAGCACAGAGATTGCTCTGATAGCAGAGTGAAGCTCCCTTGCACAATCATCCAATGTTCTTCCTCTGTTCTCAGTTTTCAAACTTTAAATGTAAATGTGTGCAGTGTAAAACTACCCTATTTTTTTGGATATCATCTCGTGGAGGGTTGCAGTTTAATATTACTTTGCAGCAGCTGAAAAACAACTTCGGCTATGTAGTAATTTCTTCTCAGCAGGAACAGAAGCATGAGATCATGGATCTCTGGACAGTTTTCTTTGAGTTTTAGCTACCGATTTTGGCTGAACCAACATCATCTTTTCCCTTGCTGATGCAGGCTGGACACACAATTGAGAAAACGTTAAGTCAGGCACTGGCTGAGGACTCCAGACACAGCTCTGCTATTGCTCCCTCACCACACACAGTCTCTGGGAAGGACAGCCCTGCCCATCCCACCCTTTGGACAGCTAGTATAACCAACCATAAGCTGTTGGTCTAAATAATTGTAAGCTCATTAAAACAAGGATCCTGCACACAGTATCTCTGTCTGAGCTTCAAGGAGCTGCCACAACCCAGTGTTCTGGGAATTTGCAGGATCTCAGGATGATCCAGGGAATGCAGTGCATTTAGGACCACCATAAAGCTGTCATCCTAATAATCCCAGCAAACAAGTGAAAGCACCAGGCAACTGCCTATCTTCCAGCTCTGTCCTCTGCTCCACTTCTCTTGGTAAGAACGAAGAAAGGAGCTTACATACTTGTGGAGTCAAACAGGCTGAGCTGTCAACCCCAACACCTCAGAAAACTCACACACCTGGAAACACTTACCTTGTTTCAGGATGTGACGCAACACACTGTAGTAGAGCTAGAGCATTGCAAACTCTGTTGGACTGATGGGCTGTCAAAGTCGGAGGGTTGATTGATGGATAAATATTTACAATTTCCTAAAAATTAACAGATAAAGAAAAGTTAAAGAAAGCTGCACCAAAGCACCTGCCCAGCAAGGAGCTATGGTGACAGGAGATGACAGTCCGCTTTCACCAAGCATTACTTTGAAGTTACATGGCAGCCACCATGCCACCCAGGAAAGGGCAGAGCTGGGTCAGAATCAATTTGACAAGGAATCACAGAAATGCATTTCATCCTTAATTTCAGTTAAAAATCAAAGAGTTCATTTGATTTCTTGGCTCTTTACTAGTGTAGGGACTACTTTGTTTTGAACTTCCAGATCGAAGAGGAGTGTTGTTCCTGTGCCTAGAGGCAGAGCACACCCACTCTATTCAAAATGTGGCTGCTGGTACTCTTCTAACTCAATGCAGGGAAAGCAGCTGTGGGCAAGAAATCCAATTCAGAAATCTGCCTGCTTCCAACTATAGCTCCCTTCTAATTTTCTTCACTTGTTTCAGGGCCACTCCAAAAGTAGTTTGACATTGCCAATCCTGCACTTTTTTCTTTCCTTCTTTGAAAGAAATGACTAGATTTGGCACTAAGACAGCCAGTCATCAGCCGTAGTTTGCCCAGAGATAAGCTGAGCTGCTCAGTCTCACATGAAATGCAGGTATATTCCCTTGCAAGTGTCTCAGGAGCAGTATTCCCATGCTGTCCTTCCAACAAGCTCCCTGCAAGGGCAACCTTCTGATCAGGAAGTACACAAGCTCATGCAAAACAAATCACACCAGAGATCTTAAGAGTAAGACTGTCGTGGCTCTGCTATGACACTGTATGAAAATAAGTAGAACATGATCCACAGGGAGCTCATACACCCAAGAACTTGCCCGTACCCCTTCCAACTATGTAAGCTAATCAGAAATCTTAGAGCCTCTGCACACATTGCCTTGCTAGTGATGATTAAAGCCATACGGGCTTCCCACATCTGCTCCCCTCACCACATGATCCAACATACATTGTATTCCCAGCAATGGCAGTAAGGGACCCCACCAGTGCCTCCCCAGATCTGCCCCATGGACACACAAGCTCTGTAATGTTCTGGTGCTGCACCACTGAATAAAGAGGCTGCCAACCCTACCCACCTGAAGGAGCGCTGCAATCGTGCCAAATGAGTGCCACAGCATTGGGGCAAGGTCAGGCACGGACTCACGCTTCTTGCTCAGCTCCAGCAGCGCGTTCTCCCGCGTCTCAGGGCTGGACAGCTCATTGATCCACTGGTAGATCTTTTCGCGGTCAACCTGAGCCAGTGCTGTTGGCACAGGCTGGGTGGGAAACAAGAAAACTTCAGTCCAAACATTTTATCCAAGTCTCACCCTATACCCTTCCCACAACCTGGCAGGTAAGCAAAAAAGTGCTCAAGAAACTCCTGACTGGGGGAAGGAGGAACTAAAGCTACATTACAACGCTCTGGATATGGATCCCTTCCTTAAGATCAGTCTTACTATTTCACCTACTTGAAACACAACTGTCCTGACTTGTTAGGGCAGTCTCTCAATCCACTCGTCAAGCAGTACCTTATAACTTCACCAGCAATACAAGAGAGCCATGCTGCTGCCTGTCTGTGCCAGCAGAGCTCCCAGGGAGGTCACACATACTTTAGCCAGTTATCATTTGCTCCACCTGTATTTAGCACATATTCATTTCATGCTTCAAGTGCAAGCTTCCACAGATTCAAAGGCAGACTCCACCTGTCTCTCCAAAAAAATCTATTACATTGGAAACAGCCAATGGGATTCACTCAACAGACATGAGAAAAATATTCAAATACTAGAAAAATTCTCACTACTCCAACATCAGCATGGCACTGTCTGTAGCCAGTAACACCTGCTGTTAAAGAATCTCACTCATCCCATGTATCTTGTTTACATGCATGGAGCCAAAAAGGAATTTTTCAAGACTGATTTTGTGCAAAAACTCCTGTTTAAAATAAACGCAGAAAAGGGTAGATTTGTATTCACAGTCAAGGCACATTTTCTACTACTCAGCAGAAATGTTGGATTTCTCCTCTGCCTTTCTTGGAACATCAGGGAAACAGCAGCATCAGGGCCAGCAAGTTTTCAAGCCAAAAAAATGAGGAATTGCTGGGAAGGAAAGGAAGAGAAGCAGGAACTGTAGCACAATTTCTGTGGAGAGGGCAAGACTCAAGTCTTTCCATGCAAGTTTGCCTCATGCCTCTGCTGGCACAACTAGCACTCAAGGTGCAAATGCTCAGCAGGCTTCCTAAGTAGACAGTTTAGTGATTCAGGTACAAAATTTTGAGGAAGACAAACATCAGCATTAACACCTCCTGTGTAAACACTTCCAAAAGCCAGTTCAGAACCTATTTAACCGTTGTGCTGCAGTGTTTACTATTCAAGTAAAGCACAGCCCCACTCATACACTGCTGCTCCTGAGCTAGCCTGCATGCAACCAGCTCAGCATCCCCATGTGTATGGCAATCACAGCTGGGAACAGAGAACAGTTTTGTTTTTTTTTTTCCTTTTTAAACCCAGACTGAAACTCTTCATGCACTTACTACAACAGATGTGAGCACTGCCTGTACCGCACTGACAGCAAACACTACTGCTAAGCAGCTCATAGCTAAAGCAGTGAAGAGAATACAAAGGAGTTCAGGAACTGAAAGTGGATGCAACCAAACCTGAAACCATATGCTGGATGCAGGCTCCCAGAACTGCAGGAGGGATGAAGGGAGACTTCTTAACCTTTGCCAGACACCTCCAGAGCTGTCTGTTTCTATTTCTGCAAAGGTTTCCCTCCTCCATTCATCCACACATTATATCCATAGTCACATCCAGAGAGATTCTTCCCCAGCTGTGCGATTCCTCTCTCCTCCAGCCACCTCCATCATATTAACTTAAATGTCTATATATGTCAGGGTGTAACACTAGCCAGCAACTAAGCACCACACAGCCACTCTCCTACTCCCCCTGCAGTGGGAGGAGGGAGAGAAACAGAAGAGTAAAAGCGCGAAAACTCAGGGGTTGAGATAAAGACAGTTTAATGGGTAAAGCAAAAACTATGCATGCAAGCAAAGCAAAACAAGGAATTCATTCATCACTCCCCATCAGCAGGCAGGTGTTCAGCCATCTCCAGGAAAACAGAACTCCATCGTGCGTAATGGTTACTTGACAAGACAAATGCCATCACTCTGAACATCCCTCCCTTCCTCCTTCTTCCCCCGGTTTTATATGCTGAGCATGACATTTCTATGGCATGGAACACCCCTTTGGGTGTTTGGGTCAGCTGTCCTAGCTCTGCTCCCTCCCAGCTCCTTGTGCACCTGCTCACTGGCAGAGCATGAGGAACGTGAAAAGTCTTTGACTAAAGAGTAAGCACTACTTAGCAACAACAAAAACATCACCGTGTTACCAACATTATTCTCATACCAAATTCAAAACACAGCATTGTACCAGCTACTGAGAAGAACATTAATTCTATCCCAGCCAAAACCAGGACAATACATAAGCCAATGTGCCGTTATCAGTCCCTGTACTAGGGCTCAAATACCTTTTAGCTGTTCATCTTTCCTCCTATCCTCTTTTTTCTCTTGTCTACCTTATTTTTTTCAGAACCTCACACTAAATTAGTAATCCTGACAATTTATTGTATTCTTGCAACTGAGAGCGCAATTCTAATGGCAACTCTTACACTGGAGCTCAGAAAAAGAGGGAGAATAAACAGAGCTCATTTGTTATTATTTGGGATGGTACAGTGACAAGCAGTGTAGCAATAATGTTGTTATAATGTGTTATCTAAAGCTTCAATCTATTTTTCTAGACTCACTGCAAGTTTCATTTCCTGTAAGCTTAAATACATCGACCCTTTAAAAGCACAATCATGTGCTTGTGATCCCTAGAGAACACTAAGCAGATTTTTCCACACAATTAAGTTTATGATGTCCAACATCTGTCTTAGCCAGAACCAACTGCTTTTCACAGGCTCTACAGCTGTTGCTCTCGTTTTACTTTAAATTGAATGACATATTTTTTGCTAGTCTCCTACTTTATTGTTTTTCCCTCTTCACCTAAATCCAAAAATTCTGGGGAGCCCTAAGTGCTATACACAAATCCTGCAAACTCTAAGATGGAACCCTGCTAGGCAGATTTTCTTTTGCACTAGGGGAAGCAAAACTTACCGACAGCATCTCAACATAGCACAAACTAGCCACCTTTGCATCATGAAAAATCATGTACCACCTTCCTCAAGGGAAACAGCATTACCTCAAACATTCATGCCCAACTATATCTCCAACAATCACTTAACGAACTGGGTTTAGCCACTGGTTCTCTCTTCCTAACTGAGCAGTTGCTGCTACACACACTGGTAAGAGTACTGGTAGACCAAAGCAGAACATTGACTAACTGGATACATGTGCTTTTTATACTGTTTCGATAGACCACCACTCAAAAATACCAAAGTGAACTTTGAATTTCAGTAACAGTATATTAGCTGATTTGAGTTGGCCTTTCAACACCTTACTGCTAATTACAGCTATGTTTATTGTCTTTAGCCTATTCTCAAGCCTCTAGCACATTATGCTGTCTCCAGATCTGAAACTGAAATGTTTCTTCTGCCACCAGCATCATTGTATAAAGACCAGTGTTCTTGCTTACCACAGCTTTATCACAACAGCATTCAAAACACCCAAAGGGATTCCTGAGCCAATTCACGACCTTACTAAGAGATAACGTTGTTTTCTGCAGTTCCCAAGCACATCTCCAGAGCCAAACACCTTTCCCCATCACCTTTAGTATAAGCATACTGACTGAGGTAGGAAACATTTCAATACAGAACTACCAGGCAGCACAAATTATGTATAAACTAAATATACTTTCACGTGAGTCACAAAATAAAGTTGATTTCAATTCCTGAAAGAGATTTTCTTAAAATTGTCTTTTAAAAAGATCATTTTAGAAAGAGGTGACTAGAACACAGATAGATGATTAATAGTCCCTCACATATTTCACCAAGTGCTCAGGAATTACATTGCTACAAAAACATAAATGCTAATTAAGAGAGTTCTTTATTATCCTGCACACCCTTCTATCCTCCAGAAAGTGCCACTTTAAATCAGAAGTATTTGCCAGCACTCCAAGAACCAATTCAAAGTCAGGAGCACTTAAACAAAGTGGGAAGACTTTAAATGATCTCTCAACTCCTGCTCCTAAGTACTTTACTCTTGTTTGCTTGTTAGCTCAAACAGATCCTTTAGCCAAGCTCATGTGAAAACAGCGCTAACTGCTGGTCTTGCAGTACAGCTCCCAAACCCAATACACACCAGAGACTCAATCAGCTCTAGGACGTCTCATACACATGACGAACATGCATTTGGAGAAGTGCAAATGACAACACAGACCCGCTCAGACAGGAGATAAGATGCAATAACTGCATCATTCTGAGTTTGAACCCAACTTCAATTTTTGAACCCAACCAGGCCGAGGTCCCACTCCACACCCAGCAGCCTGAACATCAGGCACCCCATCTCACCACGGCAGCTTTCTGAGGGGAAAGTGGGCAAGCACCAACTCCAGACAGCACTGCAAGGTGTTGGGGGAAAAGGAACAGGCAGCCTCTGCTTTTCCTCCTGCTTGTGTGCTGCCCCGAGGAACTTTTTGCTGTCTCCTCTTTCCCTCTGCAGTTAGGGCCAGAAGTTTTCCCACTTTTAGAGTTTGCCGGAGGACAGAGTAGGTGGCTGGGAATGCAGGAGCATCCAGGCACAAGGAGAGCGCGCAGCGGGAAAAGGAGGGAAGAGGGGAAAACTCTACGTGACACAGACCGGGTAGAAGGCGCACAGCCGGGGTACCCATCAGGGAAGCCCTCCTGGCCCCTGGGCGAGCCACCTCGTCCCCAGGAGCAGCGGAGCAAGGCACGGCCGTCCCGGAAAGGCACGGAGTCACTGGAGCAAGACAGCGCTTACCCGGCACCTCCCCGCTACCAAAGGCGCCCCGCCGCCCGGCCGCCGCCATAGCCGGCCGCCGGGGGGCACCGTGGGGAGGCAGCTCACCAGGGCTCCGCCACCGCGCGGCCTACACTCCCTCCGCCGCGAGCGGCCGAGGGAGAAACGTCCCCTCGCAGCTACGAGCAGCCCGCCTCGCCTCGCGCCTCGCTCCCCGCGCGGCCTGCGCCGCAGGGCCCCAGCCCCGGCCCCGGCCCCGGCCCCAGCCCCACCGCGCCCCGGAGCCA
>JAVJGJ010000061.1:25905075-25922520 GCA_035590215.1 Microhierax caerulescens
TACGCCCCGCCGTACCGAGCGGGAGCCTCCGGCGGTGCGGGGGCGGTTTCTCCTAGCGCTGGGCCGGTGGCTTTGCCGGGCGGAGTGCCGGGGGGTAGCCGGCAGCGCAGGGGAGCACTGCCGCCACGGGGATCCCCAGCAGGCCGCTCCGAGTGGCCGTGGCTCACGTCCCGTCAGAAGCGAGCGCGTTTCCCCTCTTAGATTTCGTCCAAAACTTTGGTGTCCATCTCTTACCGGTTTTCGGTTGGTTTGGTTTTTTTTTCCTTGATTCTGCTGAAGTTTCTTTAAGGCTTAGCAATGTCTGGACTGGGTCTCCTTGCCTTTCAACAGTGAGGAATCAGCACGTTGCTGCCCAAGCTGGGAGAGATTTTATTAATCTAAGTTTCCTTAGCTGGTGTCTAACTCACTTTGACGGTATTTAAAAACACCAGCCAAACGGTTCTACCAAAGTTCTACAGAAGCTTTAAGCCACAGTTACGTCTTTCTGTAGAGATTATTTGGCCTGCCTAGTTATAAATTTCTCCTTTTTAACAGGTTTTTAAGGTGGAGTGCGCTTACTCTTGTTAGATCTTTTCTGTGAGAAAGCATGGCTCTACTAAAGGTGCATGGACCTGTCCGGATGCGCAGCATGCAGACTGGGATTACAAAATGGAAAGAAGGGAGTTTTGAAATTGTGGAGAAGGACAACAAAGTGAGTCTAGTGGTTCACTACAATGTTGGAGGAATTCCAAAGACATTTCAGGTACACCAAATATTAAGGCTTTTGTTTGTTCAGTGCATGGTTTGTGTTCTTTGTGAACAGCTGTGCTCTTCGAGGCTATTAAGTGTCATGCAAACTTCCCTCTGTCACTGTTTCTTGTTCCTCGTTTCCTGAACACTTATCCCTTTGTATAACTCACCTATAAATTATTCACATGTATCATTAAAGGATCTGCCATGGTTGGCATAGAGATACTACTGAATGGGAAGAACCAAAAAGCAGAGGAAAGTTACCAGGGTATACAGATGGTGGCTCACCTGCTCAGGTTTTTGGAACATGTAACCTTTCTGTTACTGTTACAGTTGCAGAATCTAGAGGTGAAGATTCTGAACACATTGTACAGCAATTTTTTCCAGTTGAAGAGGAACAGTGTTATCTTATGTAGCTTTTTGCATACAGCTCTAGGTTTTAAATATGCCAGGCGATGTGGTTTCCTCACTGGGAGGCTGATGGAGATCACTGTTAAAGATTCTCTTGCAATGTTCAGCCTTTTTTTCATTCTATAGCTCATTCTAGTTGTCTTCCTAGGGGTTTTTTTGTGCAAAATGCGCCTAATTGAAAGAGTGCAAGGAGTGTTTTACTCTAAGAAATTCCTATCTGATTTAAAAGTATATAGAGCACATAAGAGCAGTTGCAAGGAGAAAATATTGTATCCTATTAAGCAACTTTGTAACAGCATAAACTTGATCTAAACATTGGGTTCTGCCTTTTTGTGCCACAGTTTTTCATCAGTGGTGTTCAGGAGACCTTTCTCTGAGCCATTTATTTCTCTGTATGGATTCAATGAAAAAACGTTCACTTTATTTTAGAAAGATGAGGGTTTCCCCCCTTAGTGTGCTGAAAAGTCACAGCAAAGAATCTGGCAGCCTGTGTTGCCTTGGAGTCAAGGCATGGAAAAATCTTGAGCTGTGGATAGCTCCTACCTCTGTTACTGTAGACTTGAAAAGAATCATCTGCCTTCTCATGGTTGATGCCGTTTGATTTAATCCAGCATTGGACCATGCTGCTTCTAAGAAGAATAGTCTCTTCCCTGGGTGCTTGCTCTCAAGTGCTCTTTTCTGCCTGGACAAGTGTTAGTGTGGTGCGACAGTGACTCAGAAGGTGGTTGCATGGGGACGATGAGCCTATAGAACAGCTAACCATGGCCTAAAGGGGCAGGTTTTGCTCCTAGCCGTTTGCATCTGCTGGCTCTGCCACTCACTGGCTCTCTGTGAGCTCAATTGGAGGGTTTTCCTGTGCATTAATTCAAGGAAAAGACGAACGTGAGGTCTGGTGGAGAGGGTGATAGGGCACCATGCAGCTAGGACTGCACCAATGGAGGAAATGCCACATCTTTGGATCAGTATTTTTGTTTGGATGGTGTTATCTTTCAGCAGGATCTGCTTTCTGGTCCTGTTCATTGTGAAGCAACACAGACACTGGCACAAGAGCATTGGTGGGAGGTGAGCAGCAGGCAGGGAGAGCTGACTGGCCCTTCTGCTGCAGGTTTGGGCTTGAGTGCAGTTTGTGTGAGCTGACCCCAGTCTGTCACAGTGCTCTTGTGTGCCGCTTCAGGCATGACAAGTTCCTGATAATTTTGCTTTATAATTAGCATTCCCTGTTTCTTGACAAGTTGTTCTGGAAGAACTGTGGGTGATTTCTCCATACTTTTTTTTTGTTACTTCCCTGTAATAGAACACTTGGATGGGTCCAGGATTATATTTCTTTATGTGGCGACTGGTGCGTCCTCAAACTTCTTGTATTGGATGATGTGTTTTACTGATGTTTCAGAGCTTTGACTAAGTTGTCCTAGATGCTAGACATGTATTAAGAGAAATATTTCATTTACTCCCACTTTGCAGGACTTTGTGGCTCTGGCTGGGTCGTAATAGGTGCATGGAGGGTATGGATGGAGCTTTCTTATGCTAGTGTTTTGGGGTTGAAATAGGTTGTTTTGCACCAAGATGGTGAAGTAACTGTAATCTCTTTGCACTGGGCTCAATGTTTTAAGAGAAGATGAAAAATCTGGAGCCCCCTTTTAAATTCTTAGGTCTTTGAAGATATTTTTAGATTATATGAAAAAAAAAAAGCAACCAATCCCAGAACACAAGGATTGAGCACAAAGTATTTCAGAAGTTTAATTTTGCCAGCAAAATAAACCCTTAGTTTCCAATTGAGGTGGTTTTTCAGCCTCTCTTATAAACTGCTGTTGTGTCTAGGTTGGCTATCCAAGAAGCTAGATATCTGCATGGAAAAGAAGAAATCTCACTGATGGACACAGAGTGCCTTTTACTATCTTAGTCTTTTATATCTTCTAGAGCAATGTGTAGTGAAACTATGATGTTAGAGTGTAATTAGTGTTTGTGTCTATTAATCATCGTTATACTTAGATTGGTAGTGTGGCAGTATGCAGGTCAGGACAACTTAGGAGAAGACTCCAGTGAGATGGGCAGTACTTTACTCTGTCTTCTGTAGTGTCTGGTTACCATGGTTGCAGTTTCCAATCCTGTATGAAGCACTGTGTATATATATGTATATATACAGTATATATAGCAGTGTGCTGGCATGGAGGTTATTGTGTAGCTCGTGCCTGATCTTAGTCAAGGCTGAAGAAGCAGCATTAAAATGAAGAATTCAGCAAAAAAGGACAAGGGAAGTGAAAATTAAGTATGCCTAGGTATGTATTGTCAAACTTCCGTGCAGTCTACAGATGCGAGAGATTCTTTTGCTTCCCCTGCTTTAAGAGTTACCCTCAACCTGTGTGGATAGTAGAGCCTTTACTGAACAGTGAGTTCTCATAGTTGACTTAGCATGAAATAACAGTGAAGTAATGATGTAATAAAGTAGCATTGGCATTGTTAGGGAGCACAAGTTCTTACTAAAATTATTCTTGTGCTTGACCGTGATCCCGAAAGTTTTGACACCGCTTGTTATAATGTTGCATATAGACTGAGCAGGTTTCTTACTGGCTTACTATGTCAGCAAGTTTTTTAAGCTATGTCAAACCTGTCTTCCCTGAGAACAAATTATAAAGTGAGTAGAAGGTTGTACTTAACATTTAAACTGTCCCCTTCTTAAATTGTTTCAGACTTGATGTGGAAGTTTCAGACAGTTAAATGGGACTGTATGAAGCTCTTATTCCTTTACGTTCAAAAATGTCACACTGGGTAGCAAAGCAAGTTTCAGAAAGCTTATACAGGAATATAGAGCCTGTCAGCTTCCAACATCACAGATTGCATTAATTCTGTGAGGCTTAATGTTTGGTCAGAGTGGAGCAAGTAGTATTTTGGTGTGAGTGCCTCTTACCCTCTGAGTTTGAAGTGTTTTGTTTGAGTTTCTAAGTATTTTGGCCTTTTAAAAATGGATTTATGTTTATAGTAATTTTCTTGTTTTCAGCTAAGCCATAACATTAAAACTGTGACCTTACGACCAAATGGTAGAAAACTGTGCTGTCTGATGCTAACACTAAAGGATACCAGCTTCCTGACAATTGATAAGGTACCATTGAAAGATGCAAATGAAATGCGGATGTATTTGGATGCAGTTCATCAAGACAGAGTTCATACTGGTAAGTGCAATTGTAAATCATGTTAGTAACAGTTTGGAGAGCGGCTGATGCTGTATTTTCTTTTTTTCATCTTTAGCCATTTTGTCTTCCTTGTGTTATTTTCTTTGCACTTGTGTAAATGCTTCTTTCTGGCCCTGAACCCCAATTGTTGTTATATATCCTTCTATTAATCTACCTTTGTCATGCTGAACAATAGAGATGATAAAAATAGAGATTAAACATGTAGGAACTGTTTATATTGTAAGTATGGTGGTATTCAAAAAACTTGTCTGTTTATCACACATGCGTAGTCTCTTTTCTTTTTATTTTACCTCTTACTTTATTTTGTCCTTTTTAAGGATAGGAACTCTATTGCCAACTGGGTAAATGACCAATATAAGGGATATCCATAAACATATGCTTATGTTTGTGCACTCAGAATTGTACTGCCTTTTGGCAAGAAATCTAGTGTCCCTTCCAAAATCAACTCACTCCAGCTAAATAATGTCTTACAAATAATAATGATAACCAGATAAATGACAAACAAATCAAATGTTGTGTGCTTTTCCCATCAGCTGGGAAACCCTCTCAGGGATCTGGCAGCTTTGGAGGTGTGTTGGGCAGCAGGACCACACAGAAGGAAGCTAACAGGCAATTTTCTTATACAGAGAACCAGGTTTGTTTAATTGTTCAAATTTTCCTCTCTTTTAATTTTATTTCGTTCACTTTCTCCTCTCATTCTCTTATTATATGTTGTAATAGTACTGTAAATAATTACTTAGCACCCAAAGTCTTTGTAATCTAGAGGGCTTGGAATAGATGTATGCAACACTTGTTGGCAATGGTGTCTTGCTCATGAGGAGCCATATATTCTGTATGAATAAGAAAGATCAGCATCTGACTGTGGAAGACAGAATATGTTCTTCATGCTTAGCTATCAGGCAAGTGAAGAAGCAGCAGAAACAGTGGGGAAAGTACATGATAATGCTTGCTTCTCACTGAGTTCTGAATATCTATCTCTTTGTTTATACTGAACACCTTACATGGCAACTGAACATGTTATAGTCAGCACAGATCTTATATGAGATTAGCAGACTTCAGCCAAATGTATATATTGCAAAGCTGCTGACCCAATTTTGTATCAGAATAAAGCTACTGAATTTGTGGCATTCTCAGATTTTTGTGTAAATTTTGCAGACTCTTCCCCAAAAGTGGTTTTCCTTCAAAATGTTTTTTGTTCTTCCTGCATAACACAGATTTCATGGTGTATCTACTGGCTTTAATTTACTTTAAATATAGGAGAACATTTTTTATGTTGTCCCAAAACAAATTTTACATGTTGCTTAAAGGCAGTCTCACAGTAAAAAGTGTAAGGCTTTGTATATAGTAGTCACGTTAGACATGTTCAGTTTTTTAGTCTAAAATTAGCCAACATTCCTTAGTTAACCAACTGTTAGCTCTTTCCATTGCATTACGTGTGGTGCTTGCTTGGCCTAAGGCTGTCAGGACACTGTTCTAATTGTGTGGGGTTTAATATGTTTTTTGTTTGGGTTTTTTTAATACCACCCAGTATTGATCTGGGGATAGTTAAGAATCATGCCTTGGGTTTTTTTAATGGCAAAGCTTGTAAAGGAGATTTTAAAGACTGAACTTCAACTGACTTAGCAGTGGAAAATAAGAAGGGAAATTGGTTACTGCAGTAAAGTTTCGTGTTTGACTTGCATCGATACAGTAAATATTTTACCTATGTCTAATTATTGTTAAACTCTTCCAATCTATTACAAGTAGCATTTTTCTGCTTTTGGATGCTACACTGTAGTAAGTAAAACGGTAGTGTAAATGCTAGGTTAAACTAAAGATGGTCATGTTTTTCACTGGTTTGGATGTTTCCCTGCTCCCCTCCACTTGAATTTTGCAGACACCTCCCAAAAGAGTGACCGTGGAAAGTAAGGAGGAAAATCCATTTCGCAAGGTGCTGGGTACACCACCGAGAGCATCTGTTAAGAATTCTGCTGGAACGGGGACACCTAGCAACAGGGTGAATATTTCATCATCTCCTGCATCATCGGCCCCTCACAGAACAGGCTTGTTGGAGAATCGGTAGGAGTGTTATCCTCTTATTTATGATATTGTTAAAATTTCGCTCTTTATAGAGCTGCAGGTGGAACTCAGTGCACCTAAAAGTAAGAGGGGAATATGTTTCTTCCTCTGGTTTTGCTGTTACTTTTAACAGGATGTTAATATGTGCTTTTCTAGCCTCTGGCTGGTACTATCACTAGAGCTTTATGAACAACTTAAGAGTTGGGCAAACCAAATTCTTCTCTATATGCTATGTTATAAAAGTGAAGATTGTGGAAGATAGGTGCAAAATGCACAGAGAGCATTGAGGAGTTCTGTTCAGTTGGAAGAGGATCATTTACTAGCCATTCTGAAAGAGTGACCACTTCAAAAATTTTCTGTCATCAGTGAAAAGAGGAAAAGAACACAACCTCCTGGTTCAGAAATGAGTGAAGATTATCCCAAAGAGAATGATTCTTCAACGTAAGTAAACATTGTTTCCACTTTCTGATTTTAAATTCTTTGTTCATTTCTAAAGGTAAATTTTTCTGAAAAGAATGCTTGGGTACTTCCTGTCTTAGCAACATGGTACAGGCTAACCAATATTCAACTTGTGAACGCACTGAGCACTTGAAATGGGGTTTGCATTCAGGATTAGTGAGAGAAATACAACCTGCTCTAGCAGTTGATTTGCAGGAACCGGCACATGTAAGTTTTGTCGTCTTCCTTTTGTCATTTTAGTCAGGATTGCCAAATACTCTGTGTGTGTAGCAATAGGTACCTTCTTTATTGAACTTGCTTTGACCCTTTTCAAAACAAAACTCATAAAATAAAATTGCCATTTGGAGAATGAGCTCCATGTGTTTGAAATCGTATTTAAGCATAAGTAAGAAGCCTCATTTAAATGAATTGGTTAAACTTGCCACAAATAAAGTTTTACTGTTCCACAGTCAAGTATTAAAGGTGGTAGGAGGGAAATGCTTTAAAAGAGTTGTAAATATCAAGCAGGAATATCCTCTGTCTTCTATAACTGCACTGACTTCCGCTCTTGTTTATCTGTAGGAATAATAAAGCCTTGAGTGATCCAGCATGGAAGTACTTGAACAGTAGCAGAGAGAAACAGTTGAATCTGAAGCAGGGAGAGGAAAATAGGACATCAGGTAAAAAAATAAAAGTAAAGCCAAATAATACATGTGTATATAATACATGTGTATATAATACATGTACATGACCAGTACAATTTTACCGCTTTGATTTTAGTTTCAGAAGTCGCTGCAGAGGTGATTTTCCTCTTCTGCTTTCCCTGTGCCACTAACTTTCTTGCTTCCTACAGAGCCATATATGAGATGCAAACAACTTGCCTTTGTTTTCAAAGCCTATCCTGCTCTAGTGTGACCCTGACCTTTATACTTGGGTGCTGATGCTAGCCCTGTGCCAGCTTGTTTGAAAATTCAACGAGCAGCTTCAAACTTTACTCCAAATTGCTCTTCCCCTTGGGAGGGGATTTCTATAAACACCTAAGGATTTCGGTTTTGCTTGCTTTCATGTTTATTTTTAAAACTGTTCTTTGCTGTTAATGCCGACATGAATTGTAGGTTGGGTTTTGTGCTGAAAATCTGTACTGTTTGCTTTTATGTCTGTATCTCTTCCCCAGAACTTAGAGGGGGAACTATCTGGGGCCAGGACTTTTGTTCTGTTTGTAGCAAAGTTCTATTGGATACTGTTGTGTGACAGGTTTTTTTATGTGGCACCATCTGAGGCATTAGAGTCTCAGGATTTGACACAATGATATCAGAACAGTGCAACAGTCATATTTTGCCCTAAGCATATGGTAGTTGACTGGGGAATTTGGAGTGGGAAGAGAATGTTACATTTACCTTGAACTTTGAGAGCACTGTATTGGAAATAATTTGTGAGTTTTCTGTTATGTGTATCTTGTATATTTGAACAAGAGGTAGATCTTTATTGTCTTTCAGATAGTTTAAGACCGTTCAATGATTATTTTTTTTTTAATATTTTGTATTGCAGTTTGAATTTGAGCGAAATTATGGTATTAAATTCAATTAAAATTCCCGGCATGTCTTTCTTTACAGATATTTGCATTAGTACCTCCAAGTATGTGCGTTAATACTTTCCCAACCAATTCTGGAAACAGTATTTGAGGATTTTTAAACCTTTTGACTAAATACTTTTAACCCAGTTGTATACTATATAAGTAGCTGAGTTACCTGTAGCAAAATGACCTGCCTCTCTTTCTGTTTTTCAAGGTATTTTACCACTGCAGTCATCATCCTTTTATGGTAGTCGGTCCTCATCAAAAGAGTACTCCACTGGCAGTTCCACCCTGGACAGGTAGGACAACTGTAAATGACAATTCTTTCCCAGAAATTAAGTTCTTCCGTTTCCTGCGTGTTTTTCATGTGGTATATAGCTTTTATGCATAAAATGCGTGTGTATATATAGATATATATTTCCCATCCCCCCGGGAGTACAATCTAGGTATTCAGCATGACTACAAATTCCAGTTACTACTTGCAATAGATAGACTTTCTAAAATCACTCAGGTCTGTTATAGTCATAGTGAGCGACTGATCCAGATGATATCTAAACTCTAGATGGTTCAAATTCTAGATAAACTCTAGAATTTTAGACTGAATCCTTACTTTGTTTTTCCTAAGTAGATAAATGGCCTGAAACTATAGTAATACTGAATCTTGCTGAGGTTGGGATTCTTCTGCGTTAGTGCCGTGCAATCAAACTGTTGGTCTCTGCCCTAGATAGATGAGATACAAGATAAAGGAAGAAAAGAAGCATTGTCCATGCTTTACACTTGAGGGACTGAGGTCCATAGTGATTAGGTAATAAAACCAAGAGACTGAAAACAAGGAGTCTGGCCCAGATGTGAATTTTAAGCATATCTTAGGAGTGGTGATCTCATGCTACACAATTTTTCTTCCTCTTGTCATACAGTGTGGGGAATTAAGTATCTTAAAGACAAAAGACTTGGTTACACTGCACACACACCTGTGGATGTAAGAGAGTTTAACCAAAGTATTGAAGTGCTCTGCAAAGAAGCTCTCTCTCTCTCACACCTCTTTGGCATTATGATACGTGCCAGTTACCTTGTGTGGCTTTACCAGCCCTTGTCTTCTATAGAAGACATTCCAGTTACACATTCCAGTGTCATAGACTACATTTATTTAAGGAAGAGCATTAGAAATCTTACACTTGTTATCCTTTTATGTTTATAGGACTAATGCATCCAGCCAGACCCCTTCAGCCAAAAGAACCCTGGGATTTCTTTCTCAGCCTGCTCCTCTTTCTGTTAAAAAAATGAGATCTAATCAAGATTACACAGGGTGGAACAAGCCCCGAGTTCCCCTTTCCACCCATCCTCAACAACAATTACAAGGGTAAATTTATTTTTCTTTATCTAGCACGCACACTTTGATCATCAGAACATGCACATTCTTGTTATAATTATTTAAGGAGAAAAAAAATTCTGAAATTAATGAACACTGAGACAGGAAACACTTTTCCTGGTTTGGAAAATATGTATTCTTAAATTAACTTCCTGGGAATTTGAGATATATAATGATGTCAGGTAACTCATGCTCCTTTCATACACTTCCGTGATTCACTTCTCTATCTTGTGTATATACATATATTTTTAAAAATTTGGATTGTAGAAACTCATGGGTGCTGTCCTGAGAAATGCTGTCCCCTGTAAGTTTTCAGATTAGTCTGAAGGGCAGAAGGACAATTCCAATAAGAAACTGTGGGGAGTGGCTGGGGAGAATGTCTATGTGTTGTGTGTCTATATTTAACACTGGTATGTTTACATGTTGACATACACACCATGTTCAATCTTCTTATTTTCAGATTCTCAAACTTGGGAAACACCTGCTATATGAATGCCATTCTACAGTCCTTGTTTTCAATTCAGTCTTTTGCTAATGATTTGCTCAAGCAGGGTATCCCATGGAAAAAAATTCCAATCAATGCACTTATCAGGTAAAATTCACTTTCTGGGAAGGATATTTTCTCTTTCATTACTGAGAAACTAGTTTTGTAGTACGGAAGCAGCTTTGCAGAGGGTCATTTGCATGTGTAGATAATAAATCCTAGAGCACTCTGGAGTTTTACTTCAGAAATTGGAAGTAGGCTCTTAAAAATTGCAATGCCGAGTTACAGGCAGTGTTTTATATCTTCTGCTGTATTTCTAGTATTTCTAGCAGATTGAAATGGTTCAGAAGAAAATGCAAGAAACTGCAAGAGAAATAATGCAGAATTACTTCTTTTTAAAACATTACCAGCTAGGGTTTAGCTGGTCACTAACTTCACCTGATATGCAAGGACTTATGCCTTTTTGGAAAATATCCTTTGTCTAGTAGCTGTGAGGGGTGTTCAAGTTCTGCATATTTAGCCTTTTTCTAAATTCAGCTGAACTCAGTTCAGTCAAACCTCATGTCAGGAAACTCCAGAGATTTCTCTAGTATGTAAAACTCTCTTTTCTCTTTGAAATTTTGAATTCTTGTGCCATTCAGATTCCATTTTATCTCTCCCAGAAGGACAAATTGCTGTTTGTTCTATGGACTGCACTCTCTGGCATTTGGGATTTTTATTACATGTGCTCCTGTGTCCCTTGTGTCTTTTCATTCACTAAACAAGGTTCAGGATAATTGGAACCATTTCAGTTTCCATGTCATAGTGTGTTATATCTTTTTGGGGTCATTTCTATTTTTGCTGTGTATTCTTGAAGTCTTCCTGCACTACTCGGGATCAGAGGTTGTTCCACGTGCCTCTTGAAACGTGCTTTACCTAATTTTTGTAGAAAGACCTCTGAAGTTTGTATCCTGTACACCTAATGGTAAACTGTGTGGGTAGAGCTCGTGCCCTAGTACCTTTGATGGAGAGCAGTGTGTGATCCTGTGCCTAAGTAGAAGGCATAGAGTTGATATTCAGTAGCATCTACTTTGGCTTCTATTAGTTTGGGTGTGGGCACTTGATGTAACATGGTGAATGTTTTTCTGGTTGAAAAGCCATTGCCTATCAACTGCTTTGTGGTGAAAAAGGAGCACTTCCTAACATGCTTCACTGAGCAGTTGTAGAGGGTTGGGAGAGCACACACTGCTACTGTGGCTCAGCAGAGTAGCAGAAACTTCTTGAGTCTCAGTAAAGTGACCAGATATTTTGGATAACTGAGTGTTAGCTGTTAGTTTGGGGTGGGAGGGGAATTGCACAGGTCTGTTCTGGGGCGGGGGAGGTTGTATCTGTGTGTCTTGGAACATGACATCTTCCCATCACCTCCCATGCATATACTATGACCAAATCTGTTGTGCTTGGAATATATTAGGCATGTATTTCCTGTGAAATTGTCAAGCAGTTGTAAAAGATCACTAAATCACAGTAACGGATATGCACAGGTAAAGTAATTTTCAACAGTTAAGTTGCTAGTAACACTACATGTAGCTTGACCCAAGGAACTCCTCATGACTCTTCTTGTTACAGCTTTTTTCTACTCTGTTCTAATGTTTTACTGCTAAAAGAAGTAAGGCTTGAAACTGACTGGAAGTCTAAAAAGTTAAAAAAAAAAAAACAAAAACAACACAGAAACCAGTCTGGCCACACAAGTTGAGTTTAATGATTTTGTCTTGCTTATTTTGGTGCCTTGTGATTTCATGTCTCCTATCAATACAAATAGTTTCAAAAAGCATTGTGGTTTTTGTTTTGGTTTAGTTTTTGGGGGGGGGGGTTCTCATAAAAGATATAGCAGAAATATGTTTATAGAATTTTATAAGGCTCTTCTTTTTACCTTCAAAGATTGTGGAATTTTTTGGTTCATTTGGGTCCTGTTCCAATGATGGCCTTAAATGAGATTTCAAAGTACTTGAAATGGAAAAGTTTAATTATATATGAGATATTTTTATATAGAACTCCTAAACCACTTATCACAAGAGAAAAGCTTTTAGAGACTCTTAAAATGAGGTATCAGGAGTTTTATTTTGTTTCTCTAAAGTCCTGGAAAGTCAATCAGTATTTCGTTGCAGACGCTTTGCCCATCTGCTTGCTAAAAAGGATGTCTGCAGCCCTGAGGTTAAGAAAGAGCTGCTCAAGAAGGTGAAAAGTGCCATTTCGGCTACTGCAGAGAGATTTTCTGGGTACATGCAGAATGTAAGTACCATATTGTCTAGAAATAGTTATGTGTAATTTGTTCAGTATTTGGACTGCATTGAACTCCTGGCAAGCTTCAGCTATTTGACAGTGACTTGAGCTTTTGACTGAATGATGATTGCCTGCTGTTTGTCAGAGCAGAACCGCCTCAGTATTGCAGTGAAGTAAAACATCATTTCCCCAGTCTCTGTGTGTTTGAAAGATACTGAATGAAGTTATACAATATCACTTTTGAGTTTACCCCCTTTCTAGGATGCACATGAGTTCTTGAGCCAGTGTCTGGATCAGCTGAAGGAAGACATGGAAAAGTTAAACAAAACTTGGAAGAGTGAGCCAGTCCCTAATGAGGATAATTCACCTGGACGGGCTTCTGATGATCTCTCAGCCACCAAAGTTTATACGTGTCCAGTTGTCAGTAACTTAGAGTTTGAGGTTCAGCATTCTATCATTTGCAAAATGTAAGTATGCTTGAGAGCTTTTTCTCATACTTACCTTAAAAAACTGGGAAGTGTTTCCATGTTACGAAACTTCATCTGCAGGTTTAACTAGAACTTAGAGCTGTGGTTTTTCCAAAGCTAGATATTTAGAAAATATTCAGTGGTCTAGAAATGCTGTAAACCTTACACCACACTATCTGCTGCTACAGGCCTTCTTTAAACAGTGTCATACCATCTAGTTCTTCATTATGTATCCATTGGAAAGCCTCTGTGCTTTGCTTTTTGTGTACCAGTTATATGAGAATAGAAAGAAAAGGGGCGTTCAGCTAAATAATGTTTTCTTTCAAAAAAATTGGAACCCATGTCTTTAACTTGTTCTTTCTAAGGGTTTCCAGGCATTGGCGTTTTCTTCTGTCTCTCTAGGTTATTGCAAAAAAAGATATAAACCAGTATGTCTGGGCATTCATTGTGTATGACCTGTGCATAGATTCCCATATGGGATGCTTGCATTCCACAGAGTTTTCTTGAACACAGATAATTGGGAATATTACTTGGTGTGTACGGCATTGGTTCCCTAAAATAATTAAAAGTAAATTCCGTGCAGGTAATAATTATTGAAAACAAATGACTTGTAGGATCTACCCCCACCCCAAAAGCACAAGAAATTTGAGATATTAAGATTAATTCTACTATTTTGTTTCTAAAAACTGTTTGAAAGTATTTCTAGGCTTTCCCTTCTTCTGGGCTGGGCTGACTTCTTTTTTTCTAAGAATGCTGAATGAAGAAGGTGTGTTCAGCCACATGGCAGTCACTTTGATTTCCTTTATACTTGATCACTTGCCTATCCAAAGCAGTCTGTGGGGTTTTGTCCTCACCCTTACACAAATGTTTCTTTCAACTTCTAAAGCATCAAAGTGAAACCCCAAAGTTCAACTTCGTCATAAGCATCAAACAGTTTCATTTTGATGAGTAAAAATAGATGGATCAAGAGTCATACACTTACTGGGAAGTTACTTTAGCTTAAAAAATTTAAGTTGTCATTAATTTCAAATACCTTTTTCATCAGACTTAGATAAGCATGTTTCTTTCTTAGGTGTGGTGAAACAGTCACTAAACGAGAACAGTTTAATGACCTGTCCATCGATCTTCCTCGAAGAAAGAAATTGCTTCCTTCCCGATCGATCCAGGATTCCCTTGACCTCTTTTTTCGGGTACATAGTTTTGGAGGTTGTTTTATTCACTGTGGAGTTATGTGTAGGTTATGTACCATACGGAAGTTTTGATTGTATAGCTGATTATTAGATTCTATGACAGGGATTGCTGGCACGTGAAATAATAAACTTTGTGCTTTTTTTAGATACCTACCTTAACACTATATAGAAGTTTTTATTGTAAAATGCTGTGCAGAAATTAACAGATCTTTACAATACTGCTGTGAGATAGGTAAACTTCCCCTTTTTGTGGTGGAAGAGTTGAGGCATAAACAAATACAAGGGAGACTGTCAAAATGAGACAGTCACTCAGGAATTGCTACTTCCTCTCCTGGGTTAGGATGCTTCAACAGCCTATGTATTGGCCTAAATTAGCATGGAGGGAAAAGGTCATGCAGCTACAGTAATTTAAAAAATAATTGTAATATGTGGGTGCTCATCTTGTAAGTAGAGCTTCAAGGTGAGGTTTCTGAAAGCTAAAGATGAGCCTTACACCTGTGAATTAGTGTTGTACTTTGTTGTATTTTGAGACAGACCTGTGTATTTTCTCCATTTACAGATGATGTTTTCAAAAGGTAGAGTAATTGGCGTGCTTATTCTTCTAAAAGCTGGTGGAGGCCTTACGATTTTAAAAGATTCTTAAAATGATAGTGGTGTCACTTAACCTCATTTAAAACAAAAGGGCTGGAAATGCTTGATGGATGAGTCATGTAACTTCATCACAGTGATGCTTCCCTTTTTGCTCTCTGTTCAAAACTACTCTGGTGCAACACATCCTTGACAAGTTTAGATGTGGATAACTTTTCAGGAAAAAAGTTGAGGTTTTGAACAAGGGAGAGAAAACTTCATGGCAAAATATCCTCCACCAAAGATTATTAGGAAAAAAAATCCAACAAACTAACACTGTGTGTGGAAGAGAAAACTTTATAAACCTTGTAAGACAGTTCCCTCTCTCTGGAGGCTAATTTGTCTCAACTGTGGCTAATTCACTGGTCTGCAATAGACTTGCAGGAAAAATTCCACCTGTATTAGTGGATATGTTGTCAAATTGTAAGCTCTGCTACCTGTCCTCTTACTAGATGCCTTCTTGTTAGGTCATGTTGAAAGTGATTCTAATTTTAAGCGTAACTGCTGTTTTGAAGAGCTTCTGTGACACCCAAAAGCAATGTGCTTTTTGTTGAGATCTGTTTGATGTGTCTTTTGGTCCACTAGTCATTTTTCTGTTGTCTTAAACAGGCAGAGGAGATCGAGTATTCCTGTGAGAAGTGCAATGGAAAGTCTGCTGTTGTCACACACAAGTTCAACAAGCTTCCCAGGTAAATGCTGACATGTGTTCCTCTCTTTCCTTGAAAGCACACATTACAAAAGTGCAAGCAAAAGTCACTTGCAGAGTAAAGTTGGGAAAATGGGTAGGACAGCGTGTACAGTGGTGTGGAGGTTTGGCCCTGGCTGGACACCAAGTGCCCACCAGAGTCGCTCTGTCACTCCCCTCCTCAACTGGGCAGGGGAGAGAAAATGCAATGAAAAGCTTGCGGGTCAAGATGGGGACAGGGAGATCACTCACCAGTTACTTTCATGGGCAAAACAGACTCGACTTCAGGAAATCAGTTCAAGTTCAAATAAGAATAATAAGAAATAAATAGGATAATAAATAAAGCCAAATCTTAAAAACATCTTCCCTCCACTCCTCCCTTCTTCCTGGACACAACTCTACCTCCTCCCTTCCAGCAGTGCAGGGGAATGGGGAAGAGGGGTTGTGGTCAGTTCATTATACCTTCTCTCTGCCACTCCTTCTTCCTCAGAGGATGGACTTTTCCGACTCTTCCCCTGCTCCAGTGTGGGGTTCCTCCCACGGGACACAGTCCTCCATGAACTTCTCCAACATGAATCCTTCCCACAAGCTACAGTTTTTCATGAACTGCTTCAGCATGGGTCCCTTCCATGCAGTGCAGTCCCTCAGGAGCAGGCTGCTTCAGTGTGAGTCCTCCACAGGGTCACAAGTCCTGCCAGCTAACCTGCTCCACCCTGGGCTTCCCATGGGGTCACAGCCTTCTTTGGGCATCCATCTGCTCTGGCATGGGGCCCTCCCCAGGCTGCAGGTGGGGATCTGCTCCTTTATTAACCTCATGGGCTGCAGGGGCACAACCTGCCTCGCTATGGTCTTCACCATAGGCTGCAGGGGAATCTGCTCCAGCACCTCCTCCCCCTCCTTCACTGATGTTAGTGTCTGCAGAGTTGTTGTTCTTGTGTATTCTATCTCCTCTCTTCTGCTGCAATTTGTTGCGCAGGTGCTTTTTTCACCTTCTTAACAGTGTTATCACAGGGGTGCTACCACTGTTACTGATTGGATCAGCCTTGGCCAGCAACAGGTCCATCTTGGAGCTGGCTGGCATTGGCTCCACTGGACATGGGGGAAGCTTCTGGCAGCTTCTCACAGAAACCAGCCCTGTAGCTTCACTGCTACCAAAACCTTGCCACACAAACCCGATAGAGGTGGTCAGCATGTGAGAAAGATGCACATGCAGACAGACAGCAGTCTTCATGCTGTTCTTGAGTTTCCCTCCGAAGAAGCTTCTCTTTGGTACCCTCTGCAACACTTTTTTCTTCTTCCCTGTTGGTATACAAGGAGGGCTGAGTTTTCCCCTTTTCATGGGGTTCCTGTGATCTGAAGAAAACAGAAACAGTAAATATATTCTGGAAGTTAATATTTTGTGCTCAGCTGATGTGATGGGCAGGACTGTGCTGGAGGCATTAGTGCCAGAAGTTATATAGAGGGTTTTACGCTGATCAATTAAATCTGGTCTATGTCCTTGTCCCAGGTGTACTTATACTGAACCCAGTAACTTGGTAGGTAGATTTTGCTTGGATAGTGTATTTGTGCTAGCTCTGCAAAATTCTTGTCAAAGTTTCTGACTATTAGTGCAACATAAGTGATGATACAGCTGCATGATTAAAATAAGCAGCACAAAATGCAGTGTAAGGGAGAAGACTCAGTATAAGGAGGCCTTTTCAGGCTTTTTCTACTGTTGTGATCAAAGGCTCTTTCAAAGGGAAAGTGTTGTGACAGATAAACCGAGTACACATCTTGCATTGTGTCACGATCCAAAGATAGGATTCGTGGTTAGGTTCTTTTATTTGATTTCTGAGTACAAAAGGTTATAAATACACCGGGGACTTGGACAACCAAAAAACACTTTATTGTGTGCTCATCAGCACACATATGCAATAGGGGAAAAAGGAGAAAGAAAGTAAAGTATAGAAAGAGGATAAAGGGGGGTA
>JAVJGJ010000061.1:25922620-25950591 GCA_035590215.1 Microhierax caerulescens
TCTCAGTGCAGCCCTGTCAGGAACACTTTGCATCCCTCTCAGAGTGCGTTCCGTTCCTGGAGCTAGCACCTGGCAAGCGTCTCACCTTTGTCAGGCTTATGCAGACCCCCCCCTCTCCCTCTCTTACGTTTGAGATATTTACAGTCTTTGTCCTTTGTCGATGATTGTGAGGCAAATGAGAGATTTTCAGACAGTCTCTTACACATTGGGCACAATTGCTCCTCCATTATGGACATCTGTGTGATCCCTCCATCAGCATCATGAATATCTGGGACTAATATACTAGCGTTCTGGCCTGTAATGGTATTTTGATTGTTTCCTACCTCTCACTGCATAATAAAAATAACAAATTTGCTAAGAGATGCTTGCTTCTGCTTGACTGAAGAGCAAGATGATGTGGATCAAAGCAGGAATGCTCTTGAGTTGGCAGAATTTGCACTCTGCACCTGGCACAAATTTGAATGATGGACAGGAGAGTAATTAGCTGTCTCTTGCCAGGTAAGAGGTGGATAGTGTTTCCCTACCACCCTGAAGTAATAATCTGTTTTAGAGTCAGGTGAATGCATTTTGTAAGCAGGGCTACTTGGATTTGGAATAGGTTTTCTCTGACTTCTGTCTTGAGATTAACGTTTGTCCTTCTGTCATCTCTCCCAGGGTCCTGATTCTTCATCTGAAACGATACAGCTTCAATGTAGCATTGTCTCTCAATCATAAAGTCGGGCAGCAGGTGGTTATTCCAAGATACTTAACCCTGCTTTCACACTGCACTGAAAACACTAGGCCGCCGCTGATGCTGGGATGGAGCGTCCATTCTGCAGTGTAAGTGAACAACTTGTGGTTGATTCATGCCGTGTTAAGCACATATGCCACAAGGTAGGCAGCTGTCAGATCTTTTCCAGAAGACACCTGGGCAAGGAAACATTAAAATTACACAGCTTCAGATGTGCACTGCTAGTTTGTAATGATGCCATCATAAGAACATGTGTGGAAAGGAAGCATGATAGAAGCAATAGAAAGAGTTGGTGGGGCAGTATCTATGTAATATTTGGTCAGATAATATTCTTCTCTGTCTTCAGAAAGAACTTTCTATCCTTGTTAAGAGTTTGTTAGTAATTCCTAAAATTTATGCCTTGGTTCAAAATAATCTAGATTACTTTTCATAGCACAGTTAACTCTGCTTAGGACACATAACATCCTACCTTTTTCTGCTAATTTCCTCTTGTACCTTCTGTGCTATCATTCATTTTTACTGTCTTTCCTGTGCCACTGTAGTATCTGAACACTACACATGCTGAAAATACTATATCCTTTTCCCTGTGACAGTTACTTCTGTACAGCTGCTTGTCCTGAGACACAGATTAAATGTGCCACTTGTTACATAGGAAGTCTGTGGCAGAATAAAGAATAAGAAACCCTCAGGCCTCTTGTGGTCCCTGCCTAACCATGGTAGCCATTGTGAGTTAGGACACATCTGGTGTATGTGTTCAGCCATGTGGCATATATTTTGTGCTGAATGTTTAGTGGCATTTGAGATTTACATGGATGTTTTCCAAGAGTTTGCTTTAACAATAGAAATCTTAAACACAACAAACAGCTTAAGCTAACCAGAGCAGAAATACTTGAAAATATGTTTGAAATAGCATTTCAATGGCTTCTCTAGTCATTGAAACCATTCTTATTGACCAGAGATTGGAAGGGTAACTGGGCTGGAGAGAAGCAGCCCTGCTTTGAGAGGAAGATTAGAAAAAGATTTCTGCATTAGCAGCCATCTGGTGGATAGATACATAGTGATAGTGATGGGGGAGCCCATGAAAGGATTAAATGGAGCAGGAAGTTTGTTTTGAAGAATGTAAGTAAGGGAGGAGAAACAGACGTAGGACATTCCAGAAAACCAGCTGATCCAGACAGCAGCAGGAGACTGCGGTTTGGGAGCAGGAACTCAAGTGCTGGTGGGAATAAAAAAATAAAGGAGTGAGCTGTCTTGAGATGGGAGCCCAAAGCCTTTAATTTGTGAGCTTGTCCCTAAGGGTGCATCACTAAGTGAATCAAGTTTAAAGTATTATATATGGTTTTGAACATGTGTTGTATATTTATAGTGTGATGGATTTATTACTCTGAATCTAAGCAATTAGCAGGTACATGCTGATACTCTACTTGTTTCTTTGGTGGTGGATTTGCATGCATAGCAGACAAGTAAACATTTTTTTAAGAACTGTAACTGCTGCAATAAATACTTTGCTTTTTTAATAGTTCCCGTCCATTGAAAGCCTCCCAAATGGTGAATTCCTGTACTATAAGCACTTCCACACCTTGTAGGTGAGTTATAGCTCTGAAATGCCCATGGCCTGGAGTTTCATGGGATAATTTTTAATTAATTTTAAAATTTTCTAATTCTTTTTCTTTAATCTTTCCACTTTTGCTGTTTGTTTTCTTTTCTTTCTGTTTTTCTATTGTAGTAAATTATTTCAACTATTTTTGTATCTGAGTTTTATTGTGTTACATGCTAGTTGAAATTAGTATCCGTGGTACAAGTTGCCTAGTTGACATGATGACCTTAGCATTTATTTTGAAAACCTTTGGGAACTTGTAAGCAAGTGAAGATTTTTTTTTTTTTTTTTTTTTCTCAGACAGAAGGCTGAGCATCAGAATAAGAACTGGATTTAGTTGGTACAGATGATTTGTCAGTGCCAGATATCTTAAACTAGCTTGCATTTGTAGTTGCAAGTCACATATATAAGAAGCAAAATGGTTTCTAATTCTGCAATCTAGCTCTGTTCTGGCTCTATGGAGCCCCCATGTGTGTTTTGGGAACAGGTGGTTAGTTCCTTAAGTATATTTATGAAGATGAGAAGGCATTGGTTTTATAGGCTGTTTTGAAAGGGTAGTTTTTGATGTAGTGAAAACTGATATTGCACTGGATAGTTTTGCATTGTGGAATACTTAAAAGGCCAGATTGCCTAATTGAGCAGAGACTGCAACTTCCCCAGACTGCCTTGTCTTCTGTTCTAAAGAAGCAATAATTTATCTTATTGAGAGAACAAACAGGAAAACTGAAAACTAGTGCAGATTTGCGCTTTCTATGTCCTAGTAATGATGTGAGAAATCATGTGTCCAGCTTAGTAAAATTTGGAAGTCAAATGGTTTGTGTCGAGTTCTACATGTTACTCTGGACTCAACTCAAATGCATACTGTCTGGGATTGCTAGGTAATAAAGTGCAGAATCCTCGGCCTTAAACAAGAGCCATACACTTAGTAACTTTTAACATTGTAAGTTGCTGTTGCATGCTTGAGGTAGGTAGGTCAGTTAACCTAGTAAATACACTTTTTCTGAAAGCCCTGCCTGCTATGTTAATAGATTGTCATTGTCAGTTGTTGCATTTTGTTCCTCAAATTGCACTGCCCTGCAGTGTGAAAGTTAGGTGTAATGCTTTGTTAATGGTTGCTTCGAAACAGATTTGTATAATGCTATAAAGTTTTATAGCCAGTTTTTTTAATTTACAGAAAATACACTTTCAAGTCAAAAAGCTCTGCAGCCCTCTATGTAGATTCTGACAGTGATGATGAGCCGTTGAAACGCTCTGTTGCCCATAGCCAAAGGTTGTGTAACATACAGAGTAGAGATCAGCAACAACTGCAAGAAGAGCCAGAAAAGGTAAGGAAAAAACCCACAACTTTTGTATACTAGGTCCTATATGTGCTTGTCTGGCCTGTTGTGCTTTTCTTAGCATAGACTGTGAGTAAAACTGGTGTGAGATTAAAAGATATTTTTTTTTCTCCTAGTTAGCACTACAATGCTGGAGGAGAGTGCTTTGCTAATTGACCTCTCTGTACAGTTGTCTTGGGTTCCCACTGGGAACAGAGGTAATTGTGTTGGAATTGCACTTGAGTTTTCAGGTTATGTATACCAGCTGCTTAGCAGTTTTGTCAGTCCTTTGGGTAACTTTCACTAATAATGTTCCCAGGCTGAAATGTAATGGGCTGTCAGTAATAAAATTATGCAGTAAATCCCTTGATTAAATTAGATCCAGTACAAGTTGGGCTAAGCAAAATATTCAGTTGAGACAACTTCTTGCATATCCAATCTGTGTCCCCTTTCAAGTGTGGCTTTTTAAACACTTTCAGAAACTGAAGCTGTCAGTCCTTGGAGGTGGACACGTAGAATTGCATAGAGATCAAGTTAATTGATGTAAAGGCACAGTTAACTTCTGAATTGCCTTTGAACTATTCATTGTGACTAGTTTTAATGTTACCAAGATTTTTTTTTTTTTTTTTTGCCTCTGTCACAGCAGTGTAGCAGGTAGGTGAGTTGTGTGGGAAGGAATGATGACCCACAAGGGAAAACAAGAAGCTTAGAGGATTATCTTGCCAGTCCACTTTCTTCTGTTAAGAGTAGTGCAGGTCTAGTGCTTAGGACAAGTGTCCTGCATCTCTGCTTCTCTATAAAGTTTTTGACAATGTTCATGGGGTTATTTTAATCAAGCAGAGACTTGGGGTCTTGATTATGGCATTAAAGACAGGTGTAAAGCTGGCTAAATAGCAGTAAGTAACAAAAGCAAGATATCTACAGTTTCTGATCTGATGGGAGGATCCTGATCCACTCACTATTTAAGAAATAATAAAATAAATAATGAGTATTAAATTTTCAGAAGACCCAAAGCTGGGAAGGGCTGCCATTATGATGAATCTCGCAACTAAAATTTAGAGTGATCTTGACAAATCTGAGAGATGGCATAAAAATAGGGGGGTGGTTCAGTAGGAACAGGCTAAAGGTGTTAATCTTAGCAGGACTAATCAATTGTAAATGTGGGATGGAAACTACTGGGAAAGCGGTGAGCCTTCAGAAAGGGTGTGAAAGGTAACGGTCACAAGGTCAGGCTGGTTGAAAACAGAAGTGTATAGAGACATGGCCTGCAGGTTGTGTGATGTAACCCTCCTTTTTTCTTCAGCATTGAGCTTTAGCTGGAGTTCTGTGTTCAGCTTTGGGACTGAAAAGAGTTGTAGATTAACTGGAGAGGCACCAGAGGAGAGGAACATGAATGGTCGGAGATCTAGAAAGGAAGATTTTGGGGGAAAGAGCAGGCAAGTGAACTTGGGTCTTAATAGTTTAAGTAGAAACCTAAGCAGGGGTTGTGTCTTCAAGGAAGGGAAAAAAAATAAATAGAAACACTTGAGCTGTTTTCTGTGCCCTTGGTGGATAGAACAAGAAGTAATAGACTAAATAGCAAACAGTAATTTTTAGATTCAATATTAGGGAAAATTTTCTGATGCTCGGGATGTGTAGGGATAGAATGTGTTGCCTTGGGAGAAAGCAGAAAACCCTTTGCTGAAGGTCTTGGGAACAAGATAGGCAACTGCTGTCCTGCATGGCACATCTATAGTTGGCTGCGGGTGGGAGAAGGAAACTAGCTTGCCTTTGAAATCCCTCTTATGTATAGAAGTTTTCCAAAGTGTCCTAAATGATTCTTCCTCAAGTTTTGTTTGTGAGGAAGTGTAGGTAGTCTCTATCGCATAAGTGTTATTGTGGGAATAAAGTCTATTAATTTGAATAGCAAATTAATTACAGGCTTTCTGGCCTGTTGTGGGAAAGAGACAGTAGTGGTGATGATTCCACATAAGTGACTTTATTCTTTGTGGCCATGCATATTGGGCACTCCTCAACCACAGGCCTCACCAGCTATCTGTTATCACTAAGGTCATCTGTCTTTCTCAGTGTTGCCCTGGGAGGACCTGGGCCTGGGCCTTGGAAGGGGCATTACTGCCGCTGCACCATTTCCCTTGGTGTGCTTCTCATAGCAGCATTCGGAGTTCAGCCGTCACTCCACAACGGCCAGTATATCCCCTGATGGGTGCTGCCGAACAGCAGGGGTATATAACACTGGGTTGTAGGGGCAAATAGCAGTTATCCATCTAAAGTGGGCAGGACTGCAATTTCTGTGATTTCTGCCTCTGCAGATGAAGTGGTGTTTGAAGTACTTTTTAAAAATATTTACCTAAAGCAGCCTGTCTTAAAGCCTAAGCTACTTAAAATCTATGCAAATAATTTCTTGTAGAAAAGTTGTATTCAAATAATGCACAGGTGCTGCGAAGTCTTTACAGGCCAGCCACTGAATTAGTGGTAGTTGTTGGCAAAGTGCCTGGAACTAGGGTTTCCTGAAGAGCTAAACCAGTTTTGATGTTAGTAGCCTACAGGTGTAGAGTGAGAAACTGGAAAGCTTAAAAAACAGGTACACTGCTTCCTTTATTCAGCATGAATGTGAGTGAGGAGAGAGGTTTAAATTTGTCAGTTCTAATTCTTGGCGGGCATGATGTCTTGAACAAGCAATTTAATTGGCTAATTCATTTGCTAATCTTGTTTGATAAGCCAGTTTTAATACAAAATGTTTACTATGTAAAATTAGTCTTGCTCATCCAAGGCTTGCTGTATTTAAGTAAAAAGCAGCAGTACGAATGTATTTTTGTTCATTTTAACCAAGTTCTGAGATCCAGCCAAATGCAGTTTGGAATAAGACCTGAATAAGTACATTCTGGTAGAAACTGTTTCCCCTCATTTTTAACATAAAATTGAAAATATAAATCTAAGCATATGGTAAGTAATGTAATTGTGTAAATATGTGTACATGGAGGTTAAGTTCCTGATTAACAGCTAATATCAAAATGATTGCAATTACTATATTAGTTGCAAATCAGTATGGTGTAGGAGTTGATGAGTGTCAGTTTTAGGGAAATAGCTAGAGAAGGAAATATTCAGATTAAGGCTAAATTGGAAGAAAGAAAAAACACTTTAAAGTCATTCTGTTGTTCTTAAGAAGAAAATTCCTCCCTTTTGGTTAACTATTTTCTTACTAGGTTTGCAGAGTCCTGCTCACCACCATCCCCCAATCTTTCATATGGCAAGCCTACAGCACCAAACCTAATTTTAATTGCTCTTCATACCAGTCTGATTTCAGTTCCTGTTCTTCCATCCATGTGTTCAACTTCAATTACTCTCGTGTTGCTGCTTCAGCCTTTGTTAACAAACTTGTGATTTTGCTAGTTATGCCTCAGCACTGACTTGCCAGAGGCTTGAGGGTTCATCGGAACCTAAAGGTGGAACCCATGTGTTGAAGGAAAGGAAGGAGAAGGGAAGAGTTACCTTGTGTATGTTAATCCACAAGGCCTGTAAAAACTGGTTGTAATTTATATTTAAATGTTATTCCTTGGAGTGAATGTAGCTACAAAGGTTGTCTCTCCATTGAGTCTCATATAATTATCTGTTTCATGTTGACAGAGCCAAGCTCCCACTCCCTGGAGTTAATAAAAAAAATATAAATAAACCACCACAGAAATGTAAAGCTGATGTTACATACCGGTTTGTTTAAGCACGTATCATAACTCCATTCTAGGGTTCAAAAAGAAGTAAAATGGAGGGTGATAAACCCGAGCTCGGTAATGCTGGTTTTGATGGGATGAGCGAAGATGAGCTGCTAGCAGCTGTCTTGGAGATTAGCAAAAGGGAAGCTTCTCTGTCTCTGAGCCATGATGAAGATAAGCCCACAAGCAGCCCAGACACTGGTTTTGGAGACGATGAAATTCAGGAATTGCCGGAAAACCTGGAATCTATGGAGATGGAGAAACCCAAAGCAGCATTAGACTCAGGTAAGGCAAAGTAACCATCTTGGCTGGACTATAGCAAGCTAAAGCAAATTACTGACAGCAGCAGATTAGTAATCTATGGTGGCAATCTAGGTGCAAGCATGCTACTGAAACTGCCCGACTTCCTCGGAGTTTTTTTTACAGTTTACCTGGGTATAAAGCATTTAATTAATTCATTGAACTGTGAAAACATATATTCTTGTATGTCTGTCACCTCTCTGATAAAGGTAAAATCATCTTTCAGAGTTAATTTCCATTTTTTTCCTCTCCTGATTAACACATGCTTCCACTGGTTCCCATAGCAGAGAATTCAATTTACTAAGTTTTGGCAGCATCTGGAACTTAACCTTCCCTAATCAGAAAGTATTCTTGTTTCTGTAGCTGTGTAGCATGTAGCAGTGTTCACATTGCTGGTGTGCAAGAGCTTTGTCTGAGGTGTGTAAGACTAGAATGCTTTCATAAATGTAGTTATTTTGTTACTAATTAATTTTTCTAATACATTATCTGTAATTTTTCTAATACTTTTTTTTTATATGAGAGTGTAGACCCTTGAGCATGTGAATTACAGCCTCTGACCCAGAAACACAGTTAAGTACAAGAAGGAGCCTGTTTGATGTCAGTGTGAGGAAATTGAGTGTCTTCCTTTAATTGGCTGAAGGACGTTTAAATGTTTATAATTTGTTACATTTTTAATTCCACTAGCCTGGAAAAACAGGCCAACAGTATGCTCTCCTTCTCCTCTAAGAGCCAGGAGTTTAAATATTGGCAAAAAAAAAAACCCACTCTTACCAAAAATCACACTTGTTTCAATGTACAGCTCTTGACAGCTTTTGTGTGGGAAAGTATGTTAAGAAAATTAAATCCGTAGTCAGCCTTGTTTGTGCCCTCCTTTATGTACACTAATGTTGCTTATGGGTGTGTGAAAGAGTTGTGAGAGTGTGGCCGGCCACAGGAATGTATCTCTCTCCAGGTTTTCTTTGCAAAGTATAATGTAATTTTTTGAAGACTCTATTGTGACACTTAAGCAAAAAATATATGTTTAATAATAAAGTATCTCTATTTTCTGATAAAGAATGCAGCGAAACACTCAATGTTGCATTCAGCTTTCTGCATTTGGCTGTGCATGACCAAAAAGACAGAAGTACTACTCAAAGCATACGGTTTGGCGTTCAGATGAGATTATGTATGTACACTGAGTTACCAGTTACGGCAGCAGAATGTGGCATGCCATGAGTTCACAATCCTATGTCCTATTTAAAGGAAACTTTATTGCAAAGGATACTTATGGTGCTGTATCAGGCAAGATGATTCTAAACATGATGGATTTAACTTAGTCCATTCCTTGTTACTGCTAGTAATATTTTTTCCTGTAAACACTGAATAATTTGTGGTGCTTTCAAAAAAGGCTAATTTGGATATGACAGAAGATGTCTTTTCTGCTACGTGAGCCTCAAATAACAGTTGTGTGAGTCGAGTGAGTACTTCTTGCACTGAAAGTTCTCAAAGGTCATGTAATAAATTCTGGTTTGTTTTTCATCGTAAGAGGATTAGACTGATGGATTATAATGCTGGTTCTGGTGGTCTTGTGTTTAAGAGGTCACAGATACCAGAGTCTGCCTTGTCTAATCCTTGCTAATAACTGATGAGCAGATGTTGAAGTCGGCATAGGGCAAAACTATAAAGTTTCACATGTTGCTGCGTGATAGCTATTGGAGCAAATCCTGACTCTCTCAGCTGCCAGCAAATGGGATAATCAGTGTCCTGCAACTGCAGGGAGATGCATGTGGTGGTTGAATGGATGTTCATTCCAGAAGTTTTGTGAAATATTTCTGCCATAGTGTGTTCTCTTTAAAGGTGAACTGAAAAGTTATAATCTTCTTGCACTTTTAAAGCAGTAGACAGTGTTCACAAAATTGAGGCTCTTACCTGAGGAAACGAGCTGACACAATTTAAACAGTCCTTGAGATTTGTACTTCCCTCCACCTTGCATATGGTTTGGCTTTAATTGTGGCTTCATCTGTAGTACTCCAAGGTATAATATGCAATGCAAACTTTTGTGATCCATAGTTCCTTCTAGAGAAATTCAAGTGTCAGCTTCATGGCTGCAGAAACCTATTGGAGTGTGACGTCATTAGTTAAAAGTTGCTGTTTCTGAGTGAACATCAAAGGCTAAGAGAACAGGATCAGGGGTTAATCAAATGGTTCATCTTACACCTGTTAAAATAAATGCAAGACTGCACTTTGGAGCTTTTTCCATTTGACTCTGTGAGGTTTTTTTATGGCTGGTGAGCTCTCCCTGTCAATAGATGTCACTGTGCTACAAGGATTGTGGTGATTTAAAGGGGATTTAGCTGGTAACATAATGAAGACTCAGGAAAGCATAACTGTAATTTCTGATTCCTCAGGTCCTGCCAATTTCACTGAGATAACTAAAGATTTTGATGAGAATAAGGAAAACAAAACTCCGGAAGGCTCCCAGGGGGAGGTTGACTGGCTACAGCAGTATGATATGGAGAGAGAGAGGGAAGAACAAGAACTTCAGCAGGCACTGGCTCAAAGCCTTCAAGAGCAAGTAAGAAATAAAGTTTGCTTCCTTATCTTCCCCACACTGGAAACCTGATGGCTAAAGAAAAAAAGTGTGTGCCAACAGTAACTGCAAAGGGATTCTCCTGCTTTTTTTTTTTTTTTTTTTTAAGAGAACCAGATGAAAAAAAGGTTTGGGCTTCTTTTAGCTCCAGTGTCAGTGGTCATGGCGCTGGATGCATCTGGGTACATTTTGTATGTGCTTTGGAAGCCATATATCACATCACAGGACTGTGGATTTCTCAAAGCTTTCTGTGCACATTTATATGCTGTCTTGTAAAATCACGTAAGAACCAGTTATAAACTGAACAAAACTCTTACTATCTATCACCAAGAACCAAACCCACCTTTAGCTTCCCTGAAAGATGCTTCCTGCAGCATGTCATGTCGAGACTCAGTGAGAGAGGCAGGTTTAAGCAAAAGCTAAGAACGGCCATGCCAGGTCAGGTTAAAGATCTGTCTGTCCCAGTGTCTTGTTTCTGGTACTATCAAGTAGGGGGATGCTTAGCAAAAATATAGGAACTGAACATTTATGTGACCCTTCCTTTTTAGAAAATTGGAAAAAGGATCCCAAATAATTTAATCTAAAACAAGTCCTTTAAATTAGACTTGGAAGGAATTGGGATCTTTGGTTGTACTCTAACCATCTGTATTCCACTTGAATTTCAAGACCTGTAACTGATTTCCACAAGTTTAACTGAACTGCTAAAAGTGAAGCAAGTGCTTAGCCACGTCTTTCTTTAAATAGGTGCCCTTGTCTGCTCTCTATTAATACTAAAGCTGTCATGGTTTTCCTTATGAGATCTGATGTTTCCATGGCTCTTGGATTTTTCTCTCCCATTACTCATTATGAGGTGCTGGTTGGTATGTTCCATGCCAGATGTAGCTTTGATTCAGCAACGCTGAGTAGTTTAACAAAGATTCCTAAATGCTTTAGAAATAGCGAGATAAAAAGGCCTCATGCTAATAATGTAAAACTGCCCTTTGAGTGTTGTTCTGCTACAGTTCTGAAGCAAAAACCTGCTATTCTAATGATTCAGGCATGGAAATGCGGTAGCTGTGGTTATCTTGATTTGAAATATGTAGTTAGGGTTGTGCGTTCAGGTGCACTGAAAGCATTCAAACCCTGAATTAAGAAGCCAGCTCATTAAATATTATTGACTGGCTTGCTTTAGCTCTGAGCTTTCAAGAGTGGTGGGAGGAACAGGAGCATGATATTATCCAAAGATTAGAAGGGTTTGTTGACTTGAGGTTTCTTTGCTGCTTGTTCATGGTATGATTTTTAATACCTGGTTGTTTAGTGGTCTCTCTTTTTTGCATCCTGCCTTTGTGAATTACACCTGTTAACATGGAAACACTGGCTCTACTTTCAGGTGGCTTAAAATTAATAAAATGTGTCAGAATTTAACAACTCTGTCCTCAGCTGGCTTTGGGCAGAAGTCGTCTAAATTTTGCCGAAGTGTGAGGAGCTTTGTGTGTAAGTGACAGCTTTCCTTAGTGAAGGGTTGCAAATTCATTCAGATGCTTTTCAAATTAATGATCCAGAGAAAGCATTTGGTCTTACTAGAGACTTGCTCTGCTGCATACCAAACTTCAGGAGCTTTGACGAGCCTTAATGAAGGTTTGTCCCAGGTTCTGTTGCACGGGAACATTGGACTCTCGCTGGTTGCAAACATTCCTTCACAGAGAACCTTTAATTTACAATGTCAGGTTTGTTGTAGAAACCAGAGCAGCACAGTTTCAATGGAAAAAGAGCACCACAAGAATTTTAAACAGTGAAGCGTCTCAATGAGCTAAGTTTTGTTCTCTTCCCATTAGGAGGCACGAGAGCAAAAAGAGGATGATGACCTCAAACGAGCCACGGAATTAAGTCTACAAGGTGAAACTTATTTAACTTCTTCCAGGATGTTGCTTTTGAGGGAAAATAGATCTGTATGTATGAGTGCAGCTCCTGAGTGTCTGTAAGTCAGCTGGGATTTCATGTTCTTCTGGTGTGTGCTTTGTTGTGTTTGGCATTGCTCAGATCAGTTTTTCTTGCTCTTGGTTGTGAAAGCAAATGCCAGGAAAAACTAAATATGAAAAATTACTTATTCAGTCTCTTGAGTTTTTAATTAGATATAGACATACATATATGATATTAAATATACATTATATATTTAATACATAATATTAATCTAGAGGGACCAAAATGGACCTTGAAATTTCGCAGTCCCATCAAAAGCCAGCATGCTAATGGCTCTACTCAGATCGTAAGGATTATTTCTTACTTGCATTGGTATTTCAGTGCAAGTGCTATATCTGTCTGTACAGGATGGGAGGGAGGGAGACCTCACTGCAAGGTATAGCTGTTGGGGGTGAAAAAAAGAAACCCGAAATTCACTGTCTTCTCCAAATCCAGACAGTATGGTGAGCCTCAGGCACTGTTTAACATTTGTGTGAGGCTGGCATGCAAGTGATTTCATACAATCTGGCAGGGGCAAAGCACAACCAAGAGAAATTTCCTGCTCTGAAGAGGGAGAGGCAGGGGGGGATAAATTATTATATTAAAATACTCATAGTTGCTCAGGCACCTTTTAAAGGCCCTCAGTTATTACTGGACAAACCTGTGTCTGCTTCTGAAGAGAAGTTGAATGCTGTTTAAGCATCCCTCAACCTGAGTTCTGTTCCCTGATAAGCTCTGGTAGACTGAATGCCCAGTCTTTCCCAAGACTTCCTTGATTTGTGTCCAGGAAGAATTTCAGGCTAGAGATCCTTCCTCCTCCTGATTTGCAGTTACTTGACTTAAACATGCGTGTTGCCTTGTGCTTCTCAACTTCCTACTGACTCATTTGTAAGGCATCAGCCAGCAGTCGTTCAAGGAGGTGCTGATAATCTTGAGCTTATAGCTGGTAGTATTTGTCTAAGTAAGGTTCCTAGTGGTACTGCAATCAAAGAACTGCTCATCATCCAGGAGTTGTTGGTGAAGTGGTGTTAAGCAGTACCCATGGCAAGTGCTTCATGCAGATACTTACTGAAGTGGCTGCATTTCTTGGCTGTAAGTCTGGCTTGCCACAGCCCAAATTAGTGTAGAAATCAGCAGTAAAATATTCTTAGTTAAAAAAGGGATTTGTATATAAACTTCCCAAGAAGACTATACTAATGCAGCATCTGATGATTTAACAGGGCAAACAGTGAGTTTTGGTTTTGGCAAAACATCTCTATCACAACTGGCATGATAAGTCTCATAAAAAAAAAAAAAAAAGTCCTGAGCATTGTCCTGTTAATCTCAACTTCTCACCCACCACCGGACTCCATAACTTTAATTTATCTGGTGAAAGCATAGCTACTTCTCCTAATGAGTACTGTACAAAATCTTAAATTAGTTGGGTAGCTGCAGAATCCCAGGAAGTTTGGAACAGTGTGTACAGGGAGTAGTGGTGCCTTCCGGCTCTTTACAGAAAGCTGCCTGCATTTTGCTCAGCCAAGCAAACTGGAAGTTCCTGCGGTGAGCAGCCTTCTTACCATTGAGAACAATGAAAAGATGCCTGCTGCCAGCAGTAGCATTTTGATGCCAGTTTTAATTGAAAGATGCACTTTGTTATTGGAACTTATAGTTAAAACTGTAATTCATAGCTTCTCATTGCAGAAACTTACAGTTCACTGACCAGACTGGCTGTACTTCTTTTAATATCAGTCCTGGCTGCAGACCACTGGTGCTCTGGAGTGAATTGGGTGTTTAAATGCTCTATTATCACCCAGCTGTCATTGCCATCATGCCCTTTTGTAAAAGTACGAGACAGATGATGCTAAAATTAATTCTGTAGTCCAAGATACTTTCCTTAATTATTGCTCTGACAAGTTGGGAAGGGAGAGAGAGGTTTTATTTGGAAATTCCACTATCTCCTGCTTTCCTTGCGTTAGCATTTTACTGTGCTTGTTTATGTGGGTAGATATACCTCAACCTGTTGTGGATTCCTGCGTGTGCCACAGCCTCTCACACAGTGTCATTGTTTCCATGCTATCTAGAGTTTAACAGCTCTCTCCTGGACAGCATTGGTTCTGATGAAGACTCTGGGAACGAGGATGTTCTTGACATGGAGTATTCAGAAGCTGAAGCAGAAGAGCTGAAAAGAAATGCTGAGGTGTGATCTATGATTTCAAAAGCCAACTGAGAAATATACCCCATCTTTACCATCAGTTCAGTGTTGGAGGTAGTTTTACAGAGCAGGTATAGAGTCTAGAAAGGTCTTGTGTTCAAAAGTTAACAGAAAATTTCTATCCTTAGAGTCTGTCCTATTGTGTTATTTTAATTTTAAAAAACCAAAACTAAAGGGTTGCAGAGGGTCTCTGAGTTTCTCTGAGATGTGGACAATGGTGAAAAGGAAACAGTAATTTTATACCAGAAATGTTCCAGTGCATATAAAGCAGTAGGCTTGAAACTTTTACTTGCAGAGAGAGAGGACTTCAGCCAGCGTGGTAGTTTAGTTGCAGCATCATGGGCTTCTAGATCTTGCACCACCAGAACTGCGATGTTGTGACAGGATTGTATTCCCATTAGGTGAAATGTAACTGTAACCTAGGCTGTGCTGCCAGCCGCTTGCATGCTCAGACTCCACATAGCAGTGTTGTGCAAGTTGCCTGCTTGCCTCAGTGGAAGGAGTACTGTGTAGAGTGGAAATAATTGGAGTTTCTTTGACTAGTTTTTATTTTCTTATAATCCTTCACTGATTTCCTTACCCTTAAACCAAGAATTATGTTTGTCAGTGAATGGTATCGGTAACATTTCCTGGTCAGAGAGGATTAAAAAATAATTGCCAAAAGCCAATTACTATTGTTTAGTTTTATCGTCAGTGAATAGACAGAGCATATTTCCTGCATGCAAAGAGGGCACTGTCTGCTGACGTTTCAGATGCAGGACGAGAGAATCTGGGCTACACATCCAGTATTAACTGTTAAGTGTCTTTACCATTATGAAGGGTATTTCTTTGATATTTCAGAAGTAAGCATGCTGTTTCCTTTTTGCTTTTCTATGTTTATTTGGTGGAATAATTCTGACATCAGTGGAAGTTGCTCAGGAAATTGTTGTTTAGAAAACTTGCAGTGTAGAGTTTGTGTGAGCATCTGTTCTGAGGTCACAGTGGCTCCTTTTTTTTGCATGTTCATTGGCTTGCTGAAAGACTGAAGAAGATGGGAGGCTTTTTCCCACTTCTGGAAGAATTCCTTGTTTGGTCTGAACCAGGGTGTGTCTCTGTAATCCTTGATTGGGTTGCAGCTTTGAATGTAGTAGCCAAAGCTGGTATCTGGGCTATAAATAATCTCGTCCATAAGCTACATGGGACAAAAGTGAATGCCTAAAAGCTTTAATTGAACTTTTTTTTTCAGACAGGAGAGCTTCCTCACTCCTATCGTCTCATCAGCATCGTTAGCCATATTGGAAGCACGTCATCTTCAGGTAAAAGATACCATAATTTATCCTTTACCTCTTATCTATCTTAAAAAACCTGTAATACAGAATTACTGAAGTAGGATTATTTGCAGAGAAGAATTCAGGCAGCAAAGCAGGTCTTCCATCGTGCCTTGCTGCTGGTGGGGGAGCAGGCTGCAGATGTCATGGTACCTAACTGCAGCATGTGGGCAGTGTACTGCTTATGGGGTCCATGGAATTGCTTGTGCTTCTTATCCACTCATGGACCAGGTATGATCCAGGGACCACGATCTTAAGGGTCTTCTAGCATTTAAATCTGACATAGGCTGCTGGACCAGGGTGTCTAGCTAAACAGCTTACTGGTTGAACTGCAGCATGAAAAGAAAGGTGTGTTCTTTGTGTTTAAGGTCATTATATCAGTGATGTCTATGATATCAAGAAGCAATCCTGGTTCACCTACAATGACCTAGAAGTGTCTAGAACTCTAGAGGCCACCGTTCAGTGTGACAGAGACCGAAGCGGGTACATCTTCTTCTACATGCACAAGTAGGTGTCTTGGGGAATTTCAGTGCTAGTATTTATTACCTCCTCTCCCCTAGTCCTCTTTGCTGGGATGAAAAGTATCTCCATGTATTTGTCAGAATTATATGCAAGGGTGACAAAACCAAGTGCTCGAGAGTTCAGAGGCATGGAATTGTATGTCACTAATACATAGGGTTTTAACAAGACACATTAAATCATATTTTAAGGAGGGGATTCAGTGTCTCAGCTATGTATACTTGCATCAGGAATCGTAATGGAGCTTGGATTTTTTCCTGAAGTGCTGTGATATTTGTAAATGCCCTTATCCCTGCTCCTAGTGGTTGTGTTGTCGCAGCTGTGGTCATCACAGGACATGAGGAAGATGAGGTTTGTAGGTAGGAGTGATATCCTTTCAGGCATAAGAACTGAAGATGGGGGTTTGTGCCTCAGTTTGTCCCCTCCTTCTGTCTTTACTGGTTGCTCTAAAAAAGGATATTACTTCATCTACAGATTGGGTCCTGTGTTGCTTCTGATCCTTTTACCATCCAGGAGTTATTTTCACTATTGTTACTGTTCTCTGAGGCTTACCACTGACCTTATTCATTGTGATAAATGAAGGGAAATAAAAAAAGAAAAAGTCCTGTGGGATTCAAGAAGCTTTGCTTAGAGATGCCCGTTAAAGACACCTTTCTGTACCAGGATGTGTGACACTTGAGTTAGCAGATGAAATCCAGTTGCTGATTCCCTCAGAGCTATCTTTCCTAGCAGTTTGTTGTTGTACGCAAGTTTCACTGTTGCTCTTTCTCTCTGTTTTAGGGATATCTTTGATGAGTTACTAGAAACAGAAAAAAATGCACAGCCACTTAGCATGGAAGTAGGAAGATCGGTTCGTCAGCCTCTGTGAAGAGTAAAACACCTTGTTCCTCCTGAGGAACGAGGAATATTCTGAACTTGGGCCAGACATGCAGGAGTATCAAACAGCTCAGGGCCAAAACAAGAGAAAAAAGCTAGAAATATGGGACACTTGGTTTCCTGAACCATCTGTGCAAGTCCTGGGCCTGAACCACGTGTTTAAACCTTGACATCCCAGAGCGATCCTCCTGTGGTGAAGTTTTTATTGTTCCTCAAATAATTTTGTCAGCATGGAGCCTTAAAGAGTTGCATCAAGCCACAAGACTACAGCTGCTCATAAACTGATTTAAAAAAAAAAAAAAAAAAAAACAACAAACCAGTGCAAAAAGAGACTTAATTTTAAAAGCCCATTCACCTGTGAGATGTGAGTGGAAAGGATTTACATATCACTTGGCTTTTTTTTTTTTTTTTTTCTCCAAGAGCAATTTAAGCAATAGATTCTGTAACCTGGTGTGTGTTGTGTTTAGTAATATTCACTGGAAGCCCAGATCACCGACTATATTCTTGCCAGTCATCTCTCTAACAGGCATTTTGGAATCACTCAAGCTGATGCATTTTGACATTCATGGGTTTGTAAGCGCTCTGCTATTTACATGCGGTTCCAGGAAACAAACTGTCTGGTGCTGTGGAATGTACTGCATACCTGGTGGCAGCTCTGTTGTTTTTTTTCACCATTCACTGTCATCCTCATTTAGACGTGAGATTATATATGTGATTTCTTTTATTTTGCAAGTTCTGTTATTTGACTGCATTTTATTCATAAGGTTGTTGCATAAGTACCAATTGGAGAGGAAAGGTCTCTCTTTGGATGCACGGTATTTCGCACTGAAGTTATATTGCTTAGGGCCGCTTTGGTATAACTCTAGGGGTAGGTGAACACCTGGAGCAGGCTGAGAGCAGTAGCAGAAGGTGAGCAACAGCCACTTTGTATCTTCTGGGAGGGAAGGAGCATTCTAGCATTACCCTTTCTGCACAGGCCTCAGTCATTGTGAAACGGGAATGGCGAGAAAAGGGTCTGCAGGGTAGGCTTGGTGCTTGAATTGCTCTTTGATCAAACCATGGTCTTGCCTTGGTCTTCTTGTATCCCAGGGTGAGAAGGTTTTTACTGCAGCTATGCCTCTGTTCTCCTTTCTGAGGAGTGCAGAGCGTTCAAACTGTGAAACTAAACCAGGTGGAAAGCTTTCAGAAAGCCCATGTTCAGCATTAACAGAACACGGTTAAGAAGTGTTGTGTTTTATTGGATTTAGAGGCATGATGCTCCTTTTATAGCTTGTTTCAGCAGGGGAGGAAAGCCTAGTGACTTAATTTTTTCAGCACCTTGGCATGCACTCAGCAGGGGCAGATGTTTTTGCTGGCATTTACTTGTTTCAGAGAAGTTGTTACTGTTGAACAGAGTAGTTGCTCTTGTTTTGGCCTCTAGTTCTGATTTTTGCAACTTGAATTTTAGAGGTGAAAAATGACCTTTTTTTTTTTTTTCCTAAATTAAAAAAAAAAACAAACGCCTTTTTTTGCTGTCCAGATAGTTTCTGGGGTTTTTAAACTATTGTTAGGAGTTTCTCAGGAATAAATCAGCTGAAGCAAAGCAGACAAAACCATCAATTTAGGAGACAGCAGGCACCTCTTTCATGGGCACTTCCACTCTAGCGTTTCTCCTAGCCAGCTGGCAGGGGGATGCTTCCTCAATGGCCTCTTCACACCTCTGCACAGCAATGAGTGACAGCCATCCGTAGTCCTCCCCAAGCAGAGTACTTTGGGGACCCCAGTGTGGTGAAAAGACTGACTGACCTTCCGGTCCACGTGTCTGATGAGCTTGGTGGACCTGGTCAGGGTGACATCTTTCTGATTTCTGAGCTAGGAGTGAATGTTTGGTTGTAAACATGACAGAGCATTTTATCTTGTAAGATGCAGCCAGAGTGGGTATATATGTTAATTTATTACAAAGCATTATACTTTTCTATTGTCAATACTAATTTTGGTAGAATTCTGGGCGATGGGAACAGGCAGTGACATGGGAGTTGTCCTTCGAACTGATGGCCCCTGCGAATGTGATGAAGGGACTGCTCTGTCCAGAGAGCAAATCTGTTTTTCCCAAAGTGCATCCTATGCTAGTGTTGTAAATAACTGGTATTCCTGTAGTATCAGAAGTCAGCTCTGCTTTTTGGGGTGGCAAGTTTGTTTTTTCAAGGTGCTGCACTCAGTTAATTTATAATAAAAGCAAACATTGCCTGACTTCTCAGTGCAGTAACTTTTGTTTAAAACCAGGTTTTGTTTGGATCAACATGTGAAAGCTGATGTTTGAAACCAGTGTTCCTTGTTTTATGAAAAGCTCTTGCTTATTATTCTATCCATTAAGAATTGCAGACATCTATTAATTAATTAAGCTTTTTTGTGTGGTATACAGCAGCTCAGTTACACCTCCACCCTGGCAGGTGTGTTGGTGGAGCCCCTTCCTTGCAGAAGCCAGCTTCCTCCCTGTCTGGGAGCAGTGGGAAGGCAGATGTGTAATCCTTAAGGTGTGTGCTGCCCACCGGCTGTAATACTCCCAATGCTCATGCTGTTGCAGCGGCAAGTTCAGTAAGATCATCCCTTCCAGGTGGGATACCCATGCTGGGGTATAGTGAGGTGGAGCTCAGTTAACAGCCCCTGAACACGTGCAGGCTCTTCCTCAGATAGACAGACACGGTTAAACATTTACCTGCTCCTGAATTGGCCTAGTTTTAGTCCAAGTGTGATTCAGCATATGAACGCAAGGAACTCCCATCTTGCCGTTCCTCTCGCCCCTTCGCTGTTTGACTGCGATAATTTGGTCTCCATTTATTCCCTTATTCCCAGAGGTTCAAACCAGCTCCTGTCAATGAACTGGGGCTTGTGTGCTTGGGTCCCTGGGGGTCCTTGGCCAGCAGGGCTGCACAAAGAGCCTTTGCCAAGCAAGGGCTGGTTTCCCAGCCTGAGCAGCAGCCCGAGACCCAAAGCGAGGGGGGACCTGAGCAGGAGCAGGGAGCACGGGGCTCTCCAGTGCCTGGGGCCACGGCCTCGCCTTCCACCTCCTGCGCAGTGCAGCACAGCCAGCCAGCCACCATCCGCCCTGCATCTTCCCACCTGCATCCCGAGGAAGGGCTGATGGCCAGCCCAGCGCTTCCCACTTCGGTTCACCCCAGCACCGGGCATGTGGGGATTGCTGTGCTTCGGTGGGGGCTGGAAATAACTCATCTGCTTTGTTTTCTTTTTAATGGAGCTTATTATCCCTGTAATCGCCCACCAAAGAGAAAAATAGAGGGCTGCGGGACCCCTGGCAGCTGCTGTCCGTGGAGCTCTGCTGCTGGACTCCAGCCTTGCCTGCCACAGGGTGGCTGCTGCCGGTTTCTGCCTGCACCCCAGCTTTCTGGTTCTTTACACTGTTGATGTGGAGCAGCACTTTTCTCTGTGTTTTAGCAGACCTGTTCCTCTCTATTCTTTACAGTTTTTGCTCTTGGGTTCTCCCGGCCCCTTTTTAAATGATGTGTAGATAGATTTTTGTGAAATTAAAATATCTTTATTAACCCTCTCTTGGTTTGGGATCTTATTTCCATGCTGTCCGAGCTGATGCCTTGTGGGTGCCACAGGTGATGGGCGCTGCACCTCAGCCCCCCCCCCCTTGGCACTGGGACCTTGCTCAGTTGTCTGGGAATAGCATGTATATGGTTCTATGCCTCCTGGCCCCTGCCCCCACCAGAGACCCGTCCCTGCAGGGGACCCCCAGCTCCTCTCCCAGCATCCCAAGCAGGAGGGATGCCCTCCTCCCCTTCCAGGGCAAGGACAAGTGATCCCCCAGGTCTCCATCCCCGCACACGTGCCATCCCATCAGCCGCTGGGCTTGTTGCTTTTACCTTTGGTACCGCACGTGTTTACTGAGGTTCCTGAGATAGTGGAGGGCGCAGCTCCAGCTGTATAGCAAACCTTTAGCCCTGAGCTGCAGCTGCTGGGGCGGGATGGGGTGTCCCAGGGGCTGGGCAGCTTGTGCATTGCCTCTGAGCATAGCGGCGCAAATGAAGGCCTTGAGGAAAATGAGCTGAGGGTCCTCCCCTGCACTGCCTTGGTGCCTGATGGAGACCCATGTCCCCCTGCATGCCATCTCTACTAAATAAGCCCCACACCTGAGCTGAGCCCAGGGGCTGGGGGAAGAAGCAGACCTGCTCTCCAACTCCATTTTATTTAATAAAAATAATAAGCTGACATTGTCCCTGTGCCCAGGCTTCTGCACTAGAAGAGTCCTTTGTCCTTCTTCAGCTGCTGCTGTTTCCACAAGGGCAGGTCGCCGAAGGCAGAGCGGCTCATGCCAAAAACATCCTGGAAGTCCCGGTCAGAGAGGTGGCACTGGGGGAGAAGAGAGAAGGCTGAGCTAAAGCTGGGGGGCTTCTCCCAGTCTGGTGCCCCTGCCCCAGCAGCCCCCTGGTTTGTCTTACCTCCTTCTTGCTGGGGTCCACACCCTTTGGCAGGTCCGTGGCTGAGGTGTTCACCAGCACATCCAGTGGGAAGGTCTCCAGTTTGTCAGTGAAGAGGGTGGTGGTTGCAGTGAAGACCTCTTGCCTGGACGTGAGCACCTGGATGGCAACACATAGGGTCACATCGGGGGCTGCCCCGGGGACAGAGGCAGCAGGCTGGCTCCAGGTGTCCGCTCACAGGAGGATGTGTCCTTGCACCATCTGCCAAGGGGACAGAGGACATTTGCCCCTAGCTGCCCCCTCTCCCTGTGCCACTTACTGAGGTGAGCTGCCCGAAGCTGCTGTCATCCCCTAGCTCAGCTCTCAGTGCCTCATAGGATTTCTTGTCCTGGTGAAGGGGACAAAAGCACTCAGCCCCTTGGCACAGGCAGGGATCAGGCAAACTGCTGCCCACACCATGGGGATGCTGGCTGGGGCCAGATCCACATCTGGTCCCATCTGTAAAGGGCCTCCCTGGTCTTTCCAGCCACCTCCATGACTCACAGCCCAGTTGAGAGGGTCCCAGGCCAGGAACCAGCCGGTGAAGGTGGGGGGCTCATAGCCCTGCTTCACCACAATGATGGGGGTGTCAAGGTCACGTCCACTGGGGTGGCTCCACAGGTACTCCTGCGCCATCACCGCTGCCGCCTCCTTCTCCGACTCATTGGCACCTTTCCCAATCCAGAAGAAAACCTGCAATGAGGTCACTGTGTCTACCACTGGGGTGAAACAGGGCCCTCTGGGGCCATGCCCGATGCATGGTTGGGAACACACAGGAGCTGTCTGCGGCAAAGGGCACTGGGGTCCATCCTCAGCCATCCCTGGAGCAAGGGGGCTGGAAAAAAATAGTGTGGGGCCAGGGACATGGGGGTTTTCAGCCTCTCATCCCACCTCTGGCTGCTGTAGGTCCTGCACCACCCCAGGACATTTATGGGAACAAATGTGTCCCCCACCCTATGCCCTCCCAAGTCACCTGGTCCCAGGTGTCCAGCAGGTAAACATCATCCTCCTCCAGGTCATCCTGGGTGAAGTCTACAATCTCTGTGGCCAAGAAGGTGCCTGTCTTGTTGGAGCACTCAAAGAGTCGGGGGGACACGGAGGGGTTCTCCTCCTGCAGCCTGGCAGGGGGCAACGTGGCAGTGGCGGTGAGGATGGAGCTTGGCCCATCTTACCCCTGACAGTGGGGGTTGTGGGACAGGGGGCCCCTGGGCACAGGGCTGGTACCTCTTGCTGTTGGCATACTGGGACTTGCCCCCCAGGGCCAGCCAGAACTCAGGTGGCTCCTGTCCCTCTGCAATCACTGGCTTCTCTGTCTTGGAGATGATGTCAGCCACTGTCTTGGCCATCTCACGCTCATCCCCGCTGCAGCCCTGCCAAGCAAGCACAGCAGCTGCATCACCAGACCCAGCCAAGGAGGAGGAAGAGGAGATGGGGACATTTCTCTTGGGGGTGGCAGCACCCACCTCTGCGCCTGGCAGTACCCACCTTCCCATACCAGAGGTAGCAGCAGCTGGGGGTCTTGAGCACAAAAACATCATTGGAGTTGAGGGAGGAAGCACGGACTGGCACCTCAAAGGCCTTGGTGTTGTATTCATTGGTGCCATGAACGTGGAAGAGACGGGTGGAGGGTGTGGGATCCGTGCTGCCTGCCCGCGAGGTGCCATTCTGAGGGGGACCAGCACAGGAGGTCACCACCAGTGCCACAGGCTCACCCGCCTGCCCACTCCCCACCCCTCCCCAGCAGCACCACACTCACCGCGTACACCACCATCTTGCCCTTGAAGATGGCCATCAGGTGGGCTGGCTCCTTGCCCATGGTGACACGGACCTGCACAGGCTCGTTGTTGTACTTCTGGTCCAGGATGACAGTTTGGTAGGCGGAGGCAGCCAGCTCATCTGTGCTGGCTTGGCGGCCCTGGGCAGGGCAGAGAGGGTGTCAGTGCCCACCACGGCCCCCTTTTCCCTCTTGGGAAGAAGGAACCCTCATGCCATTTCCATGGGGTCATGTGTAGGGGCAGAGCACCCCTGCGCCAGGGAGGTGCCCCTGTCATCCTCCCCCCTGCAATGTGTCAGTGACCTGGGGGGGGGTCTCACCTGCCAGAGGTAGATGATTCGGTTCACCTTGGGCCCAACAAAATAGGTGTAGAGCACCAGGTAGCAGTCCCCACCATAGAAGTGGCCCAGCCATCTCTTCTCCACAGGCACCAGCTCCTGGTTCTCCACACGCCAGACCTGGGGGGACAGGGATGTGCTGCTGCCAGGGCTGGTGCATCCCCCTGCCCTGCAGCCCCTGGGTGCCATGATATCCCCTGGTACAGCCCAGGGGGTGCCCTGAGAGGGTCCTACATTCTGTCTTAGCCATCCTTACCTCCACCTCCCCAGATCCATCATCCACCATTTTCTGCTGAGCGGCCATCTGGGGCTTGGCATACAGCGTGGTGGCATCAAACTTAACCTGCTCCACCTTGGCTGTGGGGGAGGGCAGAGGGCTGAGTCACATCCCACTGAATGTGGGGGTCCCCACAGCCCCCCATCCCAATCCAAGGAGTCCTGCAGCATCGGAAGGGGACACTCACCCACTTTGCCCACAGTGTGGGTCTTGCCCAGCCCACTGGTTTGGTTGGGGACAGTCCATTTTTGGAAGAGCTGCCTGAAGAGGGTTGACTCAGACCCATCATTCTCCGTCTCCACGCTGGTGCTGTCTGGGTAGTTCTTGGCTTTGATGAAGCTCTGGGAGGATTCAGACCCAGAGCATGGGCATGGGGTGCCTGGCACCCTAGGGAGCAGCCAAGCTGTCCCATAACCAGCCTCTAACCCAGCACCCACCAGCGCCCTGTTCATGGCCTGCTGCTTCTCCTCCTTGTTGGCATTCCTGCCCTTCCACACGAAGATCTTGAGACCTCCTTGATCAAGGATGTAGCAGTCCTTGGAGGGGGGACAACAGCAGCAGAAATTAGGACTTTGGGCAGCTTTAACCCTTCAAAAGAGCTTTTGATGCCCACCAAAACAGTTTTTGAAGGGTTAAAGCTGCCAAGGTAATTGGGCACCCCCAGGCATCCTATGGGTGACACACACCTCATGCAGGAGCATGTCTTGAGTCAGTGGTCGGACCGCCACCTCCTGTATGACCAGGTTCCCAGTGGCATTGGAGACACTGGCAGGGGAAAAGAGAAAAGAAGGAGTTAGAAATAGGACTGAAAAACCCCATCCCCATCCTCACCTTGGGATGGCAGGGTTGGGTTGGGGTGTCCATTCCCCATCCCCACCCTCATCATGGCAAAGGTGGTACCCAGGGACCGTCTTGCCCTGCCATGGTGGCAACCTGGTTTGCAGCTTGCCCTGCCATGCAGCTCACTCATGGTCATGGGGAGGGACAAAGGGGTGTCAGATGTGATGGAAACACCCAGGAACATTGCCACCACATGTAAAGGTTACACTTGCATGAGCATCTCTCTACCAGGTACCAACCCCTTGCTCCAACAGCATTCAAAGGACCTGTCCCCACCCCTGCAGTGCCCTTGAGCCCTGTTGGTGGATGTCCATGATGATATGGGAGTTGTGGGACATAGCAGAGATGGGTGCTGGGTCCCTCTGGACCTGTCAGGTGCCCCCACGGGTGACCCATTCCTGGCAACTCACTGGTAGAGCTTGAGGGAGGACTTAAGCTTCTGATCCACTTTGTCATCAGGGATGGCCGCCTTGATGTCCCTCTTCTCACCCAGCACGTGTGTGAGTACCTGCATGAGCTTCGGCGAGGAGCCCTCGTCCTCACCATCCACTACACCCACCTTGGCACGGCCCCCACGCTCCCGGTCCCGGATATCCTTGGCCAGGGTCATTGCCTGCATCCAGGGGAGAAAGGGTCAGCTTGGATCGGGGAGGGGGTGGCTGGTCACCCCCTTCCTCCAGGGGGAGACCCTGGGACTCCCTGGCCATACCTTCAGCCTCTCGTTTCGGTTACTCTCAGGGCCGTTCCACTGGATGATGAGCTGGCCCAGGTCCAGAAGGAACACATCCCCTCGGTTGAAGCTTTTCCAACTCATCTCCACCTGGGGAGGGGATTATGGGGGGAGGGGGGGGTGCCAAGCAGCAGGACGCCTGGGTTCCCCTGACTCTGCAGCCCCCACCTGCCCTGGCTCAGTGCTCATGCTCCCAGCCAGAGTTCCTGCTCCCTACTCCAAAAGAGGATTTTTGGGGTAAGTTTGCTCCTGAGGCAAGGCCACATGGCCCCACACCCACTCTATCCCCTGCCTGAGGGCAGTGGGCTCTGGGGGAGGACTCTGGCCTGATCCTGACCACAAACAGCATGTCTGCACAGGTTGGTGGCTGGGGACCCCACCACATCCCATAACTCACCTCTCCTGCCACCACATTCTTCTTGCCCTTCACGTGCAGCAAGCGCTGAACTTTGTAGGTGTTTGTCTCCACATGCTTCATGCCCGAGGCCACCCCACCCTTCTTATAGCTGGGGGCAACGAACACAGTGTCAGCCCTGGGCCCCTCCTTCTCGCTCCAGCAGGGTCCCCCTTCCCACCTCTGTGCGCAGTTCAGGAACACCCACCCACCCACGTGGGCGATGGATGGAGTGAGACCAGCTCCAGCTCCTCCTCCGGCCACCCCCACCCCACTGGGACATGTCCCCATGGGGAGCATGCAGAGGACCCCCCCTCACCATAACCCACTGTGGCAGCAGGTGCCCAGGGGTGACAGACATACATGAGTCCCTGCTTGAAGTAGGCACGGAAGGTCTCGCTCTCGTAGCCCTGGACCTCGCGGTGCTGCACAGCCACCATGCCCAGGTGGTCATCCATCTGGGTGGTGTAGATGGCGGCCGCCCCCTGCTCATCCTGGCTTGACTTCTCGCCCAGCCAGTAGTGGATGTTGTAGCTGAAGCTGCTCCCAGTCTTGCGTGTCTGCAGGACACCAGCCCCTGCTAGAAGACCCGCCATGCCCCCAGGCCACTCTGGCCAGGGACACCCCTGCCTGCCCCCCAGCCCCACCCTGGGGCAGAGCCTGTCCCCAGTCCCCTGTGGGACCCCAGGCTGCCCTACCGACAGCAGGATGTAGCAATCTCCCTCGTAGAAGTTGCCGTAGCTTTTGTTGGGCACTGGCACCATCTCCATGCTCTGCAGAAGCAACAAAGATGTCAGCCCTGGTGGAGACCCCCCACCCCAGCCCCACTCAGCCCCACTGACCCCAGCCCCAAAACCTGGGTAGGTTTAACCCTGGATGCTGCACTGATACCCCCAAACCTAGGCACTGAGGACACCAAGGGGGATCTCCCCTCCCACAGCCCCGCCAAACAGCCCAGTGATGGGTGCCTGGGTGATGGGCGCCCAGGCTGTGCCCGTGTCCCCACCTCGATTCGCCACATCTGGAGGCCCGGCGTGGTCTTGTTGAGTGTCCTGCTGACTTTGGTGCTGAGCTCCACCATGGTGCTGAGTGCTGCAGGCAGGCAAGGGGACCTGCTGGGGCATTGGCAACGCCCTTGTTAATGGCAGGTGGTGTCATTAAGAGCTGGGACAGAGCCAAGCTGCCGTGCCATCTGCTGCCTTGCCCAGTCTGCAGCAAGCCAGGCCATAAACCCCCTACCTGGAGCTGCAGGGTGAGGGGACCCCCTGGCACTCTGGTGCCAGGGCTGGGGGCACACAAGCGGGACTGCTGTCCCCCTTAGTCTGACTGGCACTGCAGCTGCTGGGGGCTGTCCCAGCTCCGTACTGGGCTCTGCAGTGGGCAGGAGCTGGGTCCCCTGCGTGCCCCAGTGCCCCGGTACGGGGCTGGGCTGTGCAAGGCATCCCCAGCACAGCAGCCACAGCTGGGTGACACAGCTGTGCAGCAGCCTGCTCCCCCCAAGGACCAGCAGGAACCGGCCCTGCTCAGCCTGCTCCTGGCACGGCTTGGCACGAGATGGCACGGCATGACATGGCCACTGCTGGTGGCCTCGCACATTCACACGCATGCACATACACACACATGCATGTGCAAGCACCCTCTCCTTGCTTCAGGCTCCCTCCGCTCCTGAATCCACCACCAGATCCATGCCCCCCCCGGCAGGGCACAGCCCAGCCCCACAGCGGTGCTGAGTGTGCCAGGGCTCAGCCCCGGTGCTGCCGAGGTTGCCCACAGCCGTCTCTGCCAGGCTGGCAGTGCTTCCCGGCAGGCAGCCGGCGTCGGGCGAAGCCCCCCATGTGCCCTGGCAGGGGGCTGGCCGGGAGAGCCAGCAGTGCTCAACGGAGAGGCCTTTGCTGCCCCAGCCCCACAAAACCCCGCCTGGTCCCACTGTGCTCTCCTGAGAGCCCCCACATCCCGTCCCTCAGATCCAGGGGGTGATGTCCCCCCAGGTGCAGCCCCAAGGTGGGGTACAATGGGTCCCCAAGCCCCATCCTCAGGCCACCCCCGTACCAGGAGCAGGGGTGGCTGCGGAATGTGCTGCCCCCCACCATGCCCACCCTCCAGCC
>JAVJGJ010000061.1:25984176-26003258 GCA_035590215.1 Microhierax caerulescens
TCTTCTCTCGGTTCTGGCAGGGCGATGTGCGCCGCAAGACCGGCACCGGACTCGGGTTGTATGTCGTGCGCGGCCTCGTGGAGGCCCACGGCGGCACCGTCGAAGTGCTCGACGAAGGCGGCGGTGCCACGCTGCGCGTGAGCCTGCCCTCCGGGTTGCCCGAGCATCTGCGCTGAAACCACTGTGCAGTCCGGGACACCGCCTCGATAGACTCGCTGCGCCGCGAGATTCCCACCGAGATGAGAGCGATGTCAGGCCCGAATTCACAGGATGACCCGGTCGAGATCTCAGCGCTCGACCCCGCCGCGATCGACCGCGCCGTACAGGATGCGCTGGCGGCCATCGAGGCCGCCGACTCGTTGGACGCGCTCAAAGCGGTCCGCACCGCCCACCAGGGCGACAGGAGCCCCCTCGCGCTGGCCAACCGGGGGATCGGTGCGCTCCCGTCGTCGGACAAGGCCGAGGCCGGGAAGGCGGTCGGGCAGGCGCGCGGCCGCTGCGCTGCATGCCGGGAGCTGGCGGCCGTGCGCGGGGCTGCCGGGGGGCGGTGCTGCCCGGTCGACGCGCGGGAAACTACAGCTCCCAGAGAGCACCGCGCGGGGCGGGGCCGAGCTGCCCGGTTGGCGGAAAGGGCGGGGCTCGGGTGAGGACGCGGGTCGTGATTGGCTGAGGCGGGGCGACCGGCGGAAGCGGCGGCAGCGGCGGCGGCGGGGTAGGGTGCGCGGGCAGGCCGGCATGGAGCCCGCCGAGGGCCCGGGGGCGCTGGGCTTCCACGGCGACGAGGAGATCATCGAGGTGGTGGAGCTGGGCCCGCCCGGGCCGGGTGAGACGGGGCGCACCGCGCTGCGCACCGGGCAGGACCTGCGGGGGCTCCGGCCTCCCACCGGGGCACCGGGCCCGCTCCGGCCCCGCCCCTGCGCCAGGCCTGGCCGCGGGCCCCGACCCGTTTAGCCCGCGGGCCTGCGGCCTCTCCCCGGGTGGCGCCCCGCTCCTTTGCAGCTCCTCTGCTCCGGGGCTTCTGGCCGCGGCGGCGTCGGGATCGCGCGTCCCCCCCGCGCTGCCCCGTCCCTCAGGTCCCCCGTGGCCGCAGCCGCCTGGCCTGGAAGGGCCGAGCCGGGCAGGCCTCGAGCTGCGTTCTCACCTTTGCCCTCTGCAGATGACCTGGCCGATGAGATGGAGGACGTGGACTTTGATGACGAGGGGGCAGAAGAGCCCAGTGCCGAGGCTTGGGAGACAGAGGACGATGAGGGGGTGGAGGACGGCATGGAAGCACAGGATGACAGCGAGGTCACGTTCTCCCTCCACTCGGGTGAGTGATGGGCACAGGTAGCTGCAGCTGGGGTCTCCCTCAGGGTCTGCTTCCTCCCTGGCTTTATCATTCCCCAGGATAAGGAGATGCAGCAGGTCCTTGCCGGGCTGTTTTCTCCTAGCCATTCCTGGGACAGCTGTCCTGACTCAGTGCTGCCTTCAGCTCTGCTCGTTTCTACCTTATGCTCTGGTAGAGAAGCCATTGGAGCCTCTTACCATGGCAGCTCCCCCTGGGCTCAGCAGACAGCCTGTGCTGCTTTTCCTCCATGGGAAGAATTGATTCCCCCTGGTTGGGTTGGGAGGTTCAGCTTGCTGATATCCGGCCCAGACCCAGTGCTGTGTGGGGTTTGGATCCCCTGGGAATGTCAGATGGGGCATGAGTGGCGTCCAGGCCATGCAGCCTGTCTTTATTCTTCTGTGAAGCTTCTGTTTTCTGTGTGAGCCTCGACCCCAAGACCAACACGTTGGCGGTGACGGGTGGGGAGGACGACAAGGCTTTTGTGTGGCGTGTGAGCGATGGAGAGCTCCTGTTTGAATGCTCAGGTGAGGCACTTGAAATCATCCAACTGAGCGGCTGTGTCTCCTCCCAGCCATGTCTCTCTGGACATGCTCTTTCCCAGCTGATGCTCTGCTGGAGTCAGGCTCCTGACTGTCCTTCATGGCTTGGCCTGAGCAGTCTCTGTCCCCAATGTCTCCAGGACACAAGGACTCGGTTACCTGTGCTGGCTTCAGTCACGACTCTGTGTTTGTGGCCACGGGTGACATGTCTGGTCTTATCAAAGTATGGCGGGTAGATGCCAAGGAAGAAGTGTGGTCCTTTGAGGTGGGAGACTTGGAGGTGAGCAGTGGGACCCCTGGTGCTGTGGGGAGCTCCTGGACTGGCAGCTGGGACTCACCTGGGTGGCAGGGGGGACACCACCCCCATGATGCTGTTGGTCCCTCTCTCTGCCCAGTGGATGGAGTGGCACCCTCAAGCCCATGTGCTTCTGGCGGGCACAGCTGATGGGAACTCCTGGATGTGGAAGATCCCCAGTGGAGACTGCAAAACCTTCCAGGGCCCTGCGTGCCCAGCCACATGTGGCAGGATCCTGCCTGATGGTGAGGCATGGGGGCTGTTGGATGGGGAATGTCAGCAGCTCTGTGACTGATCCCAGCTGTCATCATCTGCCCTCCTGCTTCTGCCAGTCTGTGCTGAGCCAGGAGGTGGAGGGACAAGGGGAGCTCTGGCTATCTGCTGGCTCTGTCTCACCCAGGGAAGCGAGCGGTCGTGGGGTATGAGGACGGGACCATGCGCATCTGGGACCTGAAGCAGGGAACCTCACTGCATGTTCTAAAAGGTAGGGATGAGGTTAATCACCTGGGTTGCTCCCTAATTGGGGAACAGCCCCTTTCAGTGCCTGCCAGGTGGAGTGGTGGAACCCTCTGAGTCCAGGTGCTGTTGGGCAGAGAGCCTGGTGCCAGGTTTCTCTGTCCCCAGAGGTGGCAGCTCCTTGCCACCAGGGTGCTGGCAGAGCCAGGCAAGGTGGAGGCTGCAGGAGGGTGGGTTTCAAGGCCCACGGGGTCTCTGCGGAGAGGACAGGTGGAGCTCATGCCCCTCCTCCTCACCCCCCAGGCCAGGACGGCCACCAGGACCCCTTGACGTGTGTAGCCAGCAACCAGGACGGCAGTTTGATCATGACGGGCTCTGTGGACTGTCATGCCAAGCTGGTCAACTCCGCTACCGGCAAGGTGGGTCCATGTGGGTGGGGCAGAGCCCGGAGCCCCGGGGGACCGGCCTCTCGAGCCCCTGTCGTGCGCCAGGCCCGTGTCTCCGGGCGGATCGGGGAGGGGGCGGGCTGCCGGCCCCAGCAGCCCTGTGGTGCCCAGCGGCAGCCAGCAGGAGGCGCCCTTCGCCAACACAACTGCTTCCCCGAGCCGCGGGACCCGTGGCTGGGCGGTTCCGCTGGGCTTCTGAAGAGTTTCCCCTTGTTTGCGCCGAGGACCTGAGGTTTTTTGGGGTCGGGCTGGGCCCCGGTGTCCAGGGAATGTAGGCGTGATCCCGGGTACGGAAGGGCACCTCGGTGCGACTGGGGGTCCCCTTCCCCTCCCCTCGGGGACTAGTCCGCCTCCCTCCACCCAGGTGGTGTGTGTGTTCAAGATGGAGAGCATGGCCCCCAAGGCCCCTGCCGGCGAAGGCGAGGAGGCAGAGTCCAACTCGGTGGAGTCGCTGGGCTTTTGTAACGTGTGAGTGTGGGGACAGCTGTTTTTCAATGCTAGATCTAACGGGTTGTTACAAACATCCATTTCCACGTCTTGTGCTCATTCTGCTGCCATTTCTCTCACCTCCATCCTCCCTAGCTGGCTGGGGAGAGCCCAAGTCACTTGGATGTGACACAGAGGACAAGGGACACCAGCTGCCCAGTCCTGCCCCCACCACGTGGGGGTGTCTGGGCTAGCCTGATGGACCACTGTTTGGCCAGGATACCCTCTAGACATGGCTGCTGGGGATCTTTCCTACCAGGACATTGTTTTCTCCCTTGTAACCCTCGGGCTCGTTGCTGACTCTTGACTGTCCTGTTGGGTTTCCCAATTGGGGTGTTTCATGGTCTTGTCACTGGGTTGTCCCTCATCTTCTTGATACGCTGTAGTCTTCAGCATAGAGTTTGCCTTCAGCCTTGATTCTCCACGTGCTTCCATCCCTGTTTGCCGCAGGCCCACATAGTGCCTGTTCCCCTCTCTGCAGGATGCCGCTGGCTGCTGTAGGCTACCTGGATGGCACGCTGGCTATCTACGACCTCTCTACACAGAGCCTGAGGCATAAGTGCCAGCATGAGGTACTGCCCTACCCCCCTCTTCCTAGGCCTGGGTGGTGGTCTTTGGGCCCTTCCGAGATCTCCCTTGGAGCCCAGGGGCTTTCCTGGGGCCAGTTCCCAATTTGCACTTCTCCCTCAGCCCCTTGGGCTTCCCCAAAGGTAGCCGCAGTCCCACAGCTTGGCCCTGGAGGCTGGCTCTCCTGTCTGTGGGGATGGCAGACAACACTGGGTGGGGCATGTGGGGGGGGGAGCAGAGACTTGCTGGGGATCCCCAGTGTTTACCCTGTGGCGTCCTCCTGCCCCAGTCAGGGATTGTGCAGTTGCTGTGGGAGGAGAGCTCAGCCGTGGTGTACACCTGCAGCCTGGATGGGGCTGTGCGGCTCTGGGATGCCCGCTCGGGGAAGATGATCAGCGAGTACCGAGGTCACTCAGCCGAAATCCTCGACTTCGCCGTCAACAAGTGAGCAGGGAACTTCTAGACCCTTTCCTTGATGGGTGGAGAGATCAGGGGTGGCAGGGGCCTCCAGCCTCAGGAACTTGAATCATGAGCTCTCTCCTTTGGGTGCCCCTGGGCTCTGGTCCCAGGGGGGTGAGGGCACAGACCCAGGTCCATGCTGAGACTTGAGCATCTCAAGGGGGAGCGGGACAGATCAGAACTGGGCCAAGGGTGGTGGTGGGGGATGCTCAAAACCCCGTCTCTGAGCCCTGTCTCCCCCAGGGATGCCTCCATTGTGGTGACGACCTCTGGTGACCACCAAGCCAAAGTGTTCTGTGTCCAGCGCCCTGATCGCTAGGAACTGTGCTGAGGGATGGTGTCCTGGCTCTGCCAAGGGGCTTGTGTACAGAGGAATGAGGGAGATGGGTTTCATGCCCTTCTCCAGTGTGTGCTTTGTAATTTTCCCGCCTGCCCTACTTTGCCCTCACCATCTGGGGGCCAAGCCTGAGGTTTTGTATGAAAATGTCTTTTAATTATATAAATTATTTCACTTAACTGTACGCCATCCACTCTGGTTGTTGGGGGGAAGAGAACCTGGGGAGCTGTACTTCATCCCTCCTCCTCAGGGATCTCCCCAGCATCCAACCATGGCCTGACAGTTTTATGCTGGTATGGGTGGAAGCAGAGACTCCCATCCTAGCTCTCCCTGTTAGGGAGAAACAAAGTGGGTCAGGGGAGGAGGGAAGGGTGGATATTGCTCACTGAGGGTAGGACAATCCTGTTCTGTGCAGTCCAGGAGTTCCCTAGCACAACAGGCTACTCACTCCTAGACCTGGGCACAGCACCCCCACTTCAAGCCCTCAAGACAGAGATCACCAGAAGTAATTTGCTCTACAATACAGTAATTATCCAACTACCCCTTCTGGGGCAAGGCCACATGCATTGACAAGCCAAAGCCCCACAGCCGCTTAAGATAGAAAGATCTCCTTTATTAATGAACCCCAACAGTATTTCTTTAGATACAGGAGTTTTTAACTCAAATACTCAGAAGAAAACAAGTTAATATTGCATTATTCTCATAAGAAATACTGCAACTTATTTCCGGTAACATATTGCAAAGCGAAACAGCTTGAAAAGAAAAAAAAAATTAAAAAAGAAAAGAAATTAAGTCAATCAAACTGGAATTAAAGTTTTGTTTCTTGGAACGATCGAGTCCTCGCAAGCACAGCTCGTTTCTGCAGATTACTCCCCAAACTGTCGTACAAACAGACCCCGATTGCTTGAATTCCTTATGAGCCCACAGAGGTGCAACATTAAAAGCTACGATTATCAGGTAGCAAGTGCCCCAACCTTTGTCCTCCACGGCAGCTTCAGTGACCCTGGCGTTAACGGGTTGTGAACGTCTTCCCCCTGAAAGAATGCAGAAGGAGGTCAGCACAGTCTCCAGCTCTTTTCTGGGGTCCCCCAGGGCAGCTACAGGGCTTTCGGTGGGGCATATACTTGCACCGAGCTCTCAAAGCCAGGCAGGCACCGCTGGTTCAGAGCTCACAGGCATTTATAGCTGCAGAACCAGCTCACGGGGCTATGGGGAGGGGCTGGCTTTCACACAGGGGACAACCCCATGGCCCCAGAGCAGAACAACAAAGGTGACATGCAGGACACACAGCAAAAGGACACCAAGGGGCCTCTGGGGTGAGCAAAGGGTAAAGGAGCCGAGGGAAACAGGTTCACACAACTCTCCTCCACCCACTTCCCTCTGGGCTGTTTTATTCACAAGAGGGAGTTTTTATTCACGGTGGCCTGGGAGTGCTCCTGGCCCCAACCACCTGCTGGCCAGGGGCAGCCAGGGGCTCCAAGGAGCTGCAGATGCACCAGGCAGCAGGAACCTGTCCCAGTGCCCACAAACCCCCGGGAAGCACGTGGCCACTCTCCCCCAGCCCCACCGTGAGCTGGAGCTGCCCCCAGAGCTGATCAACCAGCTTTAACAGGGGAAAAGCCCCACGAATGCCACAATGGACAGGCCTGGGGACACACGCAACGGAGACACTGGAGCTCGCAGAGCTGTGTACAAGCCTTTCACAAAGGACCTGCCTGTACAGGATTCGCCACAGCCCCAGCTCCTCAAAGGACATGTGAGGCAGTAAGTGACTGCGGTGGAGGGAGCACCAGGGGTCCTGTGAGTCCAATCACCTCAAGGCCCCCAAGCAAGCACTGGACTGTGAAACACCCTCTTTCTCTCTCAGATGGGGTCCCAGTACATCAGGCCCTGGTCTGGTGACCCCCACAGCATCCCAGTCCTCCCCAGACCAGATTATGTCAAGCTGAGAAGGAGCAAGCTCATGGCTGGTTAAGAAGCCCAGGGAGCCGGACCTCGCTGTGCTACTCACGTGATTGTTTTCATTTCCTTTTTCTCTGCATCTGGACGGGCACGGTTCAGCACTTTGAGGAAATCTGATGTTTTTGCCCTCATACGTGTGTGAATATAAGCCTGCATTTTGTAAGGACAAAATGGGGACATGTTAGGATCCTGTATTCATAGCTGAGATTTCAGGACACAGGGCAGGAGCTATCTTTCTACTTGTTGGGAAAACACCTAGCTTTGCATGGCCATGGTGCTGTGAGGGGATGGCTGCCTGAGCCCTGGTCAAAGCCAGGTCTCTCTGAACAACTGCCCTCCTGTTCTCAGAAAGGAAACTCAGATCCAAAAGGGAAAAAAATTCTGCTTCACTGCTACGATGCAAAGCAAACAGGCACTGCCTGTGCCAAAGAGCAGGGAGAAGGGGATAATGCATCACTTGCCCCCCTGCATGACTGGGGAGGGCAATGCCAGACCCTAGTGAGTTCTCAGGGGGGCACCTCTGCCCCGTGGCTCCTCCGCTGCAGCACCCAGGTTAGATGGGCTGAAGCTACCCTGTATCCCCCATCCCCTCAGTACCTTTGAGCACTTGATGTGATAGTGCAGGTAGTCCCGGAATGTGTGGATCAGGTTTATGGTGTTGTCTCTGGCAGCAGCATTGGTGTGACGGGGGAACAGCACTAAAAGAGAGTGATACCAACTGTTAGTGCCTCCTGAGGCTACCAAAGGGCTTCACTGTTCCTCCAGTACTGGTGGCTTCAGGGTGTGCTGCTCTGAACACCTACTTTGCTCTCTACAAAGAGCCCTTTACTACGACACAATACAAAGATTAAGCAGCACTTGTTATTTTAAACACAGGGCTTAGCAGCACTTTTCCATGTCTCCCACAGCAGCCTGGACACAGCTGCACACTCTGGAGGGTGCTGGCAAGGCCAAGTGCCCAGAGATGACAGCACTGTAGGGAACTGCATGATGCTACTTCAATTCTTTGGAGCAGCAAACAGAGGACAGAATTAAGAGGCAGACAAGGGCAGCCATGCTGCTCAACTGATTTCAAGATCCAGTCTACCCTTGACTAGCTTGCTGGCCCCGTGACACAGCCAGACTTGATTACTGCAGGGGCCTCGTGGCTTGCTCTTTCCAGAGGCTGCTGCTGTGCTAAGCAACCCAGATCCAAGGGCTGAAAGACCTTTTTGTCTGGGTGATGATCTCCAGTTTCTCTGAAAAAGACCTTTTCCTTTGAACAGGGCAGGGTTTGGACTCAGCTCAGCCTTCAGCACTGCTGCCCAGGAGGAAGTGGTGACTGCTGGCCAGCACTTCCACAGGCAGGGGAAAGCGGCTCATTAGAGATGGAAGCATTTGACCCAGAGCAAAGAGGCACAGCTGAGAAGCAGAACTCACTGTCCTACTCCTGCTCTCTGATTGCCTCTGCTTATCAAGCACTGCACAGATGCCTGCAGCTGGACAAGCTACAAATACACTCACATGAAACCTCCCACAGGAAACATCCATTTTCCACAGTATTGCAGCAAAACCACTCTTCCCTTGCTTCCAAATGCTGAATTTATTTTGTAGGCAGACACTAAATAGTTCACTGTCTACTTCCACACCTTCAGCAGAGCTGAGGTGACCCAATACAGCAAAGGGACACACAACACAGAATCCAATTCCAGAGTCCCTTCAGCCCTCAATGACCAACTTGAACACTTGGGGAAGGTGAATTCCTTCATGTGGCAGCAGAAACCTCTCTCCTCCCCGAGTGTTCCCAGGCCTCAGAGCTGCCTGCTTACCAAAGGTGATGTAGCCAATATTGTCGCCAACAGCTGCGTCTGTGTCTTTCAGCTCCAAGGGTGGCTCCCTGTGGCTGAAGAGCACTTGTGGGGCTGTGTGACTGGCCCGGCGACCCTCCTTGAACTCCTGAACAAGACAAAATTGAAGGTGAGTCCCACTGTGACAGTCCAGCAACACACTGGGAAAGCAAATGAGGTTTCTCCATGCCCACTGGGCACTCCCACAGCGCAACTGAGCAGGTTTCCCTGTTTTCCCTGAATGGGATTAGTCCATCAGACCAAACCTTGGGAAAACAATCCTTTTTCCCAGCTAAACCAGACCAAAATGCACGGCTGTCCTGGGTTTACACGTGGCCCTACCACAGCCCCTCTCTTGGGGTGACTTTCAACATTTCAGAAGAAAACACTTCCTGCCACAGGTGTTTTGTGGAAAGGACACCCCCGTCTCAGCAAATGCACAAGACAGCACAGCTCCTGCCAGAAAGTCAAGACCATCAGTGCTTCCCAGGAAAGCAGGCAGTGCCCATCATCCCAGAGGAAAGGAAATTCTTGGAAAGTGCTGCAAGGTCTCCACTGCACCTTGTGTAAAGGCTCTGCCATGTGAGAAAGCATCTCCCACCAGGAGTCTTTGCCTAGGCACTAGAAGGCACCTATAGGGTTTGAAGATTATGTGCAAAAGCTGCTCTTCCTAACGCTTCTCTACACCTTGAAACAACAGATCACTTCTGCCAGGGAACGTGACAGCAGCGTGACCCCCACCTCACATGAAATGAACTGGCTCTGCATTTCAGGATTTATAGGACTGTCCCAGTGCAGGGCTGGGAAAGTCCAGACACGATTCTCCTGCCCCAAGACAGGGCAGCCTCTCCTCTGCCTCACAGACCCCCAAGCCCAACCTACACATCAGTCACCCTTGGGTTCGCCTCCTGAGCACAGCTCACCCTGGGAAGGACAGGAGCATCTGTGCCCCTTTTAGAGAACTGAGTAGTTCACTGTGGTTTCCTTAACAAAATGCTTAGCTTGCACTTCCGCCTGCTTATGCCAGAGGGTGAAATACTTCAAATGGCTTCACTGGTTAGTTAATGGTCAGATTTTCTCCATGACAGCCCAGATGAGCAGCCACCATGCGCGACTGGGCTGCGTTATGCAAGAGCAATAGCTGGAGGGAAGGAGGCAGTGTGACTCAGAGTGGAAATTCTTGTGGCTGGGCAGGAGCAGGGTTTGCTTTTGTAAAAACGAAGAACTTGGGACATGGAGACTCTGGGACAGCTGCTGCCTTGAAACCCTGCCACCTCCCCGGGAGCCTCACAAACCCTGTTTTGTTCACCTCATCCTCCTTCCCTGTTTTAAAAGCTAAATTCCAGGCTGTGAGATATGCTGGTGTGAAAAGCTCAAAGCCAGAGAAGATGCCTTGCCCATGGCTAAAGAACAGAGAGCAGAACTGCGAGATAAGACTCCCATCACACCAGACACTGCTCTAGTGATTCCCAGTACAGGTAAACTGGTATCCAGCAAACTGGGCCAGTAACTTGCTGTCCACAAGCCTGTCAGCAGTACAGCCTTGTACCCCTGAATGGATAGGCTAAATAAAGCTCCTCTAGCCCTGGGAACACCCTGCAGGGCCCTGCTCCATGGCCATGCCTGCGCAGGAAGCTGCTCAGGTGCTTCAGCAGCCACAAGCGAGCTAGGTGGGCCAGCGACATGGATGAACACATGCACCAGCACACACTGAACCTTCCTCAGCTGTAAACAAACGTCTCAATCTCCACAGGCTGCACGCAGTCACTAACAGACATGCAAAGCATTTACTATGGGCCTCTGAATGCTTCCTGGCTAAATGGCAATTGCAAAGAGTAGCTGAGTCCAGAAGTACTTGGCATTATCATGACAGATTCATGCAATCTATTTGCAAACTAAACAAATTCATAGCTTTGAAAAGCTTGGATTCAAGAGACCACCATGGCATGTGAGAGCAGCCACAATGAGCTGTGGAGTCTCTCTACAGCATTTGAGCATTAGCAGGAACAAAATTCAAGGTGAAGACAACTCTCAGCACCCTCTCACCCCTTCTTCTCCCTCTACAGCCTCCCCACCATGCTCAGCTCCTGCAATCCCTATGCCACAGCCAGCTGCACTACAGGGCCTCAAGGTGGATACTGAAGTATTCACCATCTCATCTGTAACAGGTTTGATTGTCCACATGAACAAGACCAGTGACAATAAAAGATGCCAGTGCAAGTGCCTGGATTTGAAAATACACTGCCTATGCCATCCCAGTGCAGCTTGGAGCTCTGCAAATAAAGCATTTATGTGTGTTAAGCTGCCTGTGAGCTCACTTCAGCCTAACATCTGCTTGTTTTGGCAATGCTTCTTCAAGCAACAAGACATCTGAACTGAGGACAATTCAGTTTCCATACCTGCATAAACACCTTTCCGATCACCACATCATCGTCATCCTTAAATACTGTGCTGAACACAACTGTGACACGATCCTTTTTTGCCTCAACATACCTGCAGAAGAGTGAGAGAGGAGAATCAAGCTGTGAACCAGAGCCAAGTACAACTGGATGAAGAAGCAACCGTGTGACAAGGTCAAGCAGATACAACAACCATTCACAGGCCTGGCTGCTGAAAATTTCCCCTCCCTCAAGACAGTATTCACAGGGAGCAAAACATTTCTGTTGGGAGTGGCCAGTTCCCCTCCTGCATGCAGCCACAAGTGCTGCCACTAACAAGAGACTCTTGTTTAACACGCTGCAGCCCGAGGGATGAGCACTGCCCTCGCTGGATATTTCTGACAGCCTAGGACAGGCCCTTATTACCCTGACAAAGTACAGAGCAGTATGATTTCCTGACATTCCACCACAACCTACAGCTGGCTGACTCCTATACTGCTTGGTTTGAACACTTACATTGTCTCATCATCCCTGTAGTGGATGACAGCCCTTTTTTCTCCTTCTTTGCCCTCTTCCTGGAATTTGAAATACTTCTCAAAGACTGAAGCAAAGCAGTTGCGCTTCAACATGCCAGCTTGGTGGACGATAGCATCCTTGTCTGCGGGAAGGTTCTCCAGGTCGTAAAGCAAAGAGACATTGTAACCTAGGAGGGACAGCAACTAACCTTAATTATCTATGCAAGGCCTTAATGAAGTCAGAGACATTTTCCAAAAAGAGACATATATAGTCCCACCTTTGCCTTAAGCCCTCCCAGAAGCCCCAGGAGTGTTTCCCACCCATGGCAATATATACATGCCCATAGCCATGGGCAAGTATCATCAGAAACCATGGCTGAACTTGGCATGTGGCCATGGCAACACACCTGGGGCTCCTTCCTGAGCTCCCAGACACAAGTGCCAGCTCAGCTGCTCCCAAGTTTTTGCAGTGAGTAGGAAGAGATGCTGTCACAGGTAACCATGGTTTTCCTGTGTCTCACAAAGAGTCTTTGAGAAGAACAAAGACCCCAACTGTGAGGAACAGAGGCTTCTCAGAGGAGGGCTGCATCACAAATTACAGCCTGTGCTGCAAGCTACTGCAGCCCTGACGTACTTGAGCCACCTTTTATGTTCTCATTCACGGTACAGTGAGCCCCAGATATCAAGCCCTTGAAGTGCAGCCTTCATTTGAGCATTTCTGAGGTGACTTAAGTCATTTTGGAATTGCATTCACACACACAAAGAGTAAATGTTATCACAGGGTTACCTGATTCAGGATTTACCAAGTAGCTTCCATAGACTTTCTTCAATACCTAGGAAAGAAATTAAACATTGAAAGCATAAGCTATCAGGGTTGTTTCCTCCTGCAAAGCCCACGCCATGTATGGTCTTCATTTAGAAACATCAAATTACAGCACCTGCCTCTCCTAGTCTAAGTGAACTTGGACAAATACTAAGTCATCTGCTTCTAGTATTACTGGCTGCTCCTGCTCTAGGCATAGCTCCCTAAACCACCACTGACAGGGGATGCACTGCAGGACAGGACTGAGAGCTGGAACTTTTTAAAGTTCTTGCTAGTCTTGAACTTGTATGGGGTAGAAAACCCCTCCATACACCCCATAACTTCAAAGGAGAACTGTAGCAGAGCTCGACACAACACATCTAAGGGCTACAAACCCTTCTTCCCATTCAAGGGCAGATGCAAAGTGTGCCCCATCCCTCTCCTTGTGAAAAGGCAAATTCAGAGCAGGGGTCATGTACAGCATGGCTGGGCGATCACCCACCCCGTCTCAGCCTACTGCAAGGGATAGATGGGGATGGAGAGGAGACTGCCAGGAAGCTTGGATGCCTCCCAGAAGCAGAGCCGCCTACAGCACAGCAAAAACCTTTATTCAAATGTAATCACTGCTGAATTTTACATCAATGGCAATTTTCAACTGAGCCATAGCTCTGTGTCAATGAGGGGGCTGGGAACAGGAGGTATTTCACAGAGAACACAACAATGCTGTGGCAGAACTGGCTCTCCTGGAATGACACCCACCACCATGCAGAGAGGATGCACAGGTTCTCTGCATGTCAAAAGCCTCCTTTCACTAGAAAGCCTGCCTGCCTGCTGCAGCCCAGGGAGATGCTGTTAGCAGGAACCCCACTTTGTGCTCCTCACAGTGGAGTTTCACCACAGATGGAGAAGAAACAAGCTCCATCATCTCCAGGGAAGTACAGAAAGCAACAGTTTGCTAACTGGCAATTTAAAAATGTAATTTCTATTCAGTCAGCAGTCCCCAGGCAGTTCTACAGAGATCCCATTTTCCCCTAAAAGCCTGCGAAGTTGCCTTTAACCAACCACCATGATGGCTGCTGGTGCATAGTGGCATCGGCCACTCACGCACCACAGCAGTTATCTTGGGATCAATCCATACTGACCCTCACTAAATATGCTGTGGGAGTTCCACTGTTTGGGCTGCTCGACTCTCTTGTTTGCCAGCAGCAGTACCTTTTAGTAGCAGGCAATGCTACACCTAGAAAGCTCTGCACAAGGAACCAGGGAAGGAGGACACTCAAATATATTTATTCTGACTTTGGTAGGTCTTGCAGCAACTCACAGGAATTTACTTTGGGTTCAAATCACCTGTTTTTTACCAGACTCAAACTCATGGAGCAGTTTCCTTGTTTTTCTCCAAGGACAGGCACCCAGAGGCAAAAGCCTGCTTAACAGCCTTGGGTGAACCTCATTTGCTACTATGTGGAGATTTGAAAACTGACTCAAGAACTGAGTCACACTTCCTGCCTCAGCACCCAACCACAGCTCAGAGAAGCTCCTTCTTTCTACCATAAATGGCCCTCCACAGCCCCGGCCCATTCAACAGGAACTGAACCAGCTGCTTCACGCAGCAGCAGAGAAAAGGGAACCAGTCTGCAGATCGTGATCTGCCACACACAGCAGGAGCCCATCACTCGCTCTCAAGCATGGTTAGAGTAGGAACAGCAGCAAGGACTTGCCTTGGTGCCTTCCTTCAACTTGTGGGCTCAGCATATCAGTCAGGGAAACTATTTCTATGTAGCCAGGCCTCACACTCATTTGGGCTTTCAAAACTAGCGGTGTCTTTTGACTTTCAGGCTGCAGGGTCATATAAGATGGCTTTTTATTCATGAGAAAGTGTGAACACACTCTGCCCTTGTCTTCCAGCAAAGTGGGACTCCTGGTTGGCCCAGGGCTGCTCCTTTGACCACTGTGAGATGGGAGCATAGGTGCTTCCTGTGCTAAGGGTTGGATGTTAGATCCATCAACATTGCAAAGACATTGCCCACACTAAAGACAGTATTTGTAGGCTCAAGGCCCAGAGATACTCACTCACCTCGTCAGCACCATGTTCCTGGAGTTCCTTGTAGAATTTCAGAGAAATACTGACCATCACTTTTGTCTTGTCTCCATTGGGGTTTGAAATATGGTAAAGGACTCCATCAAAGTCTATGAAGCAAGCAAAAGAAATGTGAGGGAACAGGAGCCAGTTCCTATTTGTGAGGAAGGTTTTCCCTACACGTTCTAGGAACTGCATAAAGAGACACTGTTCCCCCTGCTCCAGCCCTCACACATACACCGAGAGAAACCCATAATTAAAGGAAGTGGTAATGTCACGTAGGGAGACCTGTTATCATTCAAGGAGCTGAAACAGTTTTGACACCTGTCCATCATCAAAAGCTTTGGTCTACTGTCATTTAGTATCCCTGACAAATCTGCTTATGCTCAACACACGAGGATACAGACACACAGATTGAAGCCTTCTGGATGGCCAGCATGGAAAGTAACTGACAAGCCAACTGGGCCAGAGCTGCAGCCTGGAGGGGAAAACATCTCTGCCAGCAAAGGCATCTCAGCTGCTGCCTGCTGAGACAGCTTCCACTTCACTGCAGACTGAGCAGAGAGGGCAGGAGGCAGGGAAAGGCAACCCTCTAGCTACCTAGCAAGCTCCACTTTCCCATGGAGCTCTACAGCTTACAAAGGTTTTTGATAACAGAAGCAAAAAATGCATTGCTGAATGAGCACTTGAACTTCCTTGGCACTTCTTGTCCTGAAGAGCAAACTTCAGGTGATGAATTCATCTTGCCTGTCACCCTGAGCCAGCTTTCAAACAACTCAAACCAGATGGTGCTAAAGACCTAATGACAACTAGCATCAAGGGCAGGACTGAAGAACATGTGAGGTAAAAAAGAAGAGCTGGGTAACAAAACGACACCAAAGAACTCCCTGCTGTGGGGAAAGCCCCAGGGAAGGTGAATGGACAGAGAAAATTGTGGGGCAGCTGACAAAGCCCCAGCTCTGGGAAGGCTGCAGGGTGCCCACACCATCTGTCCCTGCGTGGCTCTCCGCCCCTGGCTGCAGTGCCCCACACCAGGCATAACCAGGGCAGACTACTTGAGCCAGCCCTTTTTTTCAGAGAAGTCAAGAGAGCTGCAGAGCTTACCTGCAAATGTTACTTCTACTGCTTCTGGTTTATTTCTAAAAAGCAAAGAAAACAAAGGAGGTAAATGAGAATGCAAACAGCAGCCTCCAAGCTGTGAAGAAAAGAGGATTAATTTCCAGTGCTTTATTTCTCACAAGCAGCTCTACCTGAAAACCCCTGTCTCCTGCTGTTCAACTAGCAGGTAACCTTCGACAAGAAATCTTCAAATTCTCCTCATTCCTGTACCCACCAGCTCTACTCTAGATGATAGAAAACAGATCTTGAAGCTGGCAGAGATTGTTGTTATTTGTAGCTTATTAATAGATTTTGAGATAGCAGATTTCCAGTTAGAAATGTTTGTAAAAGCTAACTGTCATTATAGAGTTTAATAAGCACATTCTCCATAGAGAACAGCCACAATCCAGGTTTGGACAGAGGCTCTTTGGTAAGTTCCTGAAATACTAGTTCATGGAAGGGCCTTAGAGGCTGAAAAATCCTTCCAGACGCAGTGCCACCTTTGCCATCAACAGCAACTCTACAAACACACTGATAAAACTCACTCACAGAGGACCCTTCTGCAAGTTTGGGGCTAGGAGTGAACCACATAAGGAAACTTTCGAGATGTGTATTTCATCCTGCACCCACCACATCCCTTCCAAAATACCCCAATACTATGCCAACTACCTCTGCAGGAAAACTGTACATCTGGGTTTGCTTTAACACTGCCCAGTGTGGTCTTTGGGATCCTCTCATCAGCAACAAGAGCACCTTGCAAGCCAAAGGCACATCACATCTTATGTTGTGGGTATGAAGATTTCACATCATCTTAACAGACCCTATTTGCTAGTTTGTAGATTAGGATCCTGTGAAAGATGTAACTGCTTCTGAAAAGTGATTTTGTTGGGACTGGCACTATAAACTGCTTCAGCAGTTCTGAGGGGACTAGTATTAATAGGCCATTCTCCAACAGGGAGCAATGCAAAGGTCTCCATCAATGACAGCAGGGGTGGAAAAATGAGAATAGGATAAAAATGCAACTGTTTCACTGTGTATCTCCACTTACTTTTCAAAAGCAGCTGACATTAAAGAAAGCACAGGCTAATGGCTGTTGCTAACAAATCTAACCTCTAAAGCAGTTCATTCACACCCATCTGAACCATTGTACTGAAATAACTCCTCAAACCAAAGCCAGTGTGTTGAGACAGCCTTGTGGCCTCAACTATGCTGCTGCTTCCCAGAGACCACCTTCAGCCTTTTCACCAAATATTGCTCTGTCCATACACGTACATGCTGCTAGGTACTAGCTACACTTCGGTACATACACCGAGAAAGGTGGGGGAAGCAATGACTCTAATTTCCCTCACCATATTCTGGAAAGGTTTTAATGACTTTTCCCCCCCCAGCAGAAAGCACTGTTCTTCCATCAGCTTTTCTGCAGACAGCCTCATTCCTGGAAACCAGGAATGACCATGATGTGCTAAATCTCAAGATGGGCAATGCAGGGAGACCAAGGCACAGAACAGCACTGATCCCAGACCATGCACTGTGTCAGCAACATTTTACTCAGGTGGAAAGGGAGGAATTAACTTCCAGCCAGAGATCCTAAGTGGAAACGATGAGGTGTTGCTGCTTCTTGAAAGTTATTAGCTGTGAAAAGCAACAGCCCATTTTGTCGGGAGGCTGGAGAGCTTCTGTCTTTTGTGCTGAATTGCTGAAGATAAAAACCACACGCTTGAAAGAAGCGGTGTGAGTGCACCCAAGGCAGGTCCTTTAGTTTAAGAGCTGTGCCAGCTACTTGTGACCTCTCTTGCTGTCATCTCCCCTTCCCAGCTGGGCCTGAGACAGAGACTTAGCAGGCATCCCTGGCTGCATGTTTAACTCAGGCTCTTGGAAAGTGGAGCAATTCCCCAAGCCACATCCAAGTCAGTTCAGCTCACTGAGGACTGCTCAGAGCAGAGATAAAAGAAAATCCCGCTGATCCCACTAGGTCAGTCAATGCAGACGTGTTTCTTCTTTTAGAGTACCATACTCAGACTTGGGAATCAGCTTGGATGGCAGTATAAATTTTTATAAAAAAAGAAACCTATGTAGGAAGCTTTAAAGATAGCACAGTCAGGCACACGAGAGCTAGGAATATTAAAGAGGACACATCCTTAAACCATTGTTCCATTTTCTCGGAGTTACACCATTCAAACCCCATTTCCCATGCACACGGAGGTGACACCTCCCAGAGCCCCAGCTCACAGCAAAGCCTCTAGACACATCACCTCCCTCTGAGCGACACAGGGAAGACTGACAGCCAGCGCACTGAAGTAGTTTTACCTAGGAAGTACAACGATTCCCTGCTCACTCACCCAGTACCCCAGGGGATGGCAGAAGATCACTGGTCACATTATTTAAGAAGCTGTGTGAGACCTAGTACCCAAAGTCGGTTAATGGCTCTGCAGAAGAGCCTTTGTTCTGCACACAAAAGCCTACCTCTAACACAGCCCCATTTTTGAACCTCTCATCGTGCAAGCATGATTTCTTAAAGAAGTTACTGTAATACTGATTTCCCAAGTAGCTCAATTCTTGTACTGGGGGATTTTGAGGAGGGGAGATATTTAAAGGAAAAGCAGGTAACTGGGCAGAACTTTGGTGTGTGCCGAATATTCAACTGCTTCCCGGCACAGCCTCAGTGAAGCGAGAGCTCACGTGAGCTGCATACAGAGCTCCTTGCAGCCGCACTAGCCCTGTCATCTACTGCAGGGTGGTTTTTCTGCCTTGCCTGGCACACACCTAAGTAACCCAGGCCTGGCCCAGGGGAGGACAGAGAAGAGTATGAGAAGTGGCTGGGAGTAAAGTGAGCTCTCTTAGCCCTTCACAGTTCAGCAGCCTTACAACCCCAAAGTTTAAAATGCTTCTATTTATCTCTCTGGCTCACCTTACCAAAGCTATCCTACTTAACCTACTTAAAACGTTCATACAACAGAAAAATCACCCATTTTGCTACCTGAATTGTTCCCCCATCAAGAACTCCCCCTGCAGAAGAGAGAGGAGCTCTCACCTCCAGCCTCCCTCACAGCAGACTTGCACATGTCATCACTTCCCCTTGACCTTCCACCAACAGAAATAGCAGCAGGAACATGCTGAACACCCCGCAGAGGCACAGCATGTCCTCTTGGTGTTTAGCCCTCCCAGCCCACCCTGCTCTTGTGCAGGTGAAGGCTTGGAGCAGGGGATGCACAGTAGGCCTGGTACCAGGGCCGCACCACTGCAGGGTGGGTACTGGTTACCATCAGGTTACTGGCATGATCCCAAAGGGCTCTGCCTGGTCCAGTGTTGTATTTTTCCCTAAAGCGTTATTATAATATTAGATCTGTAATTCCCCCCTCCAAGCACTTTCACAACACTTGGCATGCTCCAGTGTCCCCTGCCTCAGTGATGAGACCCATCCACACCCATGGGGAGAATTAGCAGTTTAGCAGTTCTGTGCAGAGTGACTGTAAACCCCAGCCATCCTTTTTGTGGTTTACTTTGAAGCAGGC
>JAVJGJ010000061.1:26049248-26070923 GCA_035590215.1 Microhierax caerulescens
GGGGGGCCCGGTGGGGTGGGTGGGGGGTGAATTCTGGATTCTAGCCTCTTCCTGTGCCCTGTTTTGGACAGGGTGTTCAGGGACTAATCCTGGCTCTCTTCTGCTTTCTTGCAGGCTGTGAGCCCCTGCTCCCCTGCTGTCAACTATGAGCTGGTAAGTGAGCCCTCGCCATGAGCCATGGGTGGCAGGCAGGGCTCTGGGTGCACTGGGTGGGACCAGACACCCTGTTCTGTACTGGGTGTGGGGCTTTCTCTGCCTGGGGGCTTCAAGGTTTTAAGTCCTCTTCCCCCAAAGCCACAGGGGTCCTGTGCTGGGGACAATGGCACCTTCCATTTTGGTGCTGTGCCCCCCCAGTATGGCTGGCTGCAGGGCATCCCACTTCTGAGCAGCATGAGTTGGGGCAGCTCAGCCATCACAGGATTCCTGGAGCTGGAGCTTTCAAGAAAGAGGGGCTTGCAGGGCTGCTGGGAGGGACAGGCAGATGGGACGTGACCAGCCTGGGTGCTGGGGTCCCCTGGCGCCAAGGGCTTCCGCTCCCTGGCCAAAGCTGGGGCGGTTTCTTGCATGCCCGGAGATGTATCTACCAGATGTGTCTTTGGCTGAAGGCTGTGCATTTGCAGCCCTTGTTGTTGTCACCCTCTTCTTTTGTCCCTCCTGGGGACCTTTAATGAGCAGCTGGGGCCAGGTCGATGCACAGTCCTGCCCGCCCTGTCCTACCGGGAAAACAGCTGGGTGCCCCATCTCTGTTCATGCCATCCTGAGGAGGTTGGGCCCAGGGGTGCTGGGCGGGCAGCCCTGCTCTCTTGCTGTGCTGCTCCAGCTGGGCCACAGCAGGGTTCTGGGGATGGCAGGGCACTGGGATGGCACTGGGAGAAGGACCATGCCCAGGGTAGATGTTTTGGAAGTGTGGCACAGCGGTGGCCACCAGACAGCATCTCGCCAGCAGAGCAGCCCCGCTGCACCATCCCCAGCCTGGCTGTGGGCAGAGTGGGCACGTGGTGGCAGGGAGGCTGGCATTGCCCGGGGCCGGCACAGCTGCCTTTCCTTCTTGCTCCAGACGTGTGCCAAGGCTTGCTGGGGCAGGCGCTGGGGAGAGGAGGCCCTGGCAGGTTTTCAGCTCTGGGCTTGGCAGCCTGGCAGTGCTGGGGTGGCTGTGCCCTATACGGGAGCCCTGGGCTGGGCACCCCGTAGCTGGGCAGGGGTCTCACCTAAAAAGTGGGTTTAGGGGATGGCCCCCTGCTAGCTCATGGGGGCAGTGCATGAGCCCAAGCGAGCGAGGGGACGGGGTGGGAGCAGCGTGTGCTGCCCGCCCCGGGGCCCCGCGGTGGTTATCTGCCCCAAGTTTAATCTCTGCCTGCACCCCCCACCCCTGCCAGCCTCCTTGGGCACTTATCACCAGCAAAAACGTGTTGATTTAGAGCTGGGACCGTTACTGTGGCTTTAGGAGGAAATTGAAAGGGGTTTGCCCTGTCCTATGGCTGGAAATGGCAGGCCTGGCCTCGCTGCCAGGACCAGAGCCGCCCAGTCTCAGGGGTCCCATGAGTCCCCCTGGTCTCAAGACCCCCAAAGGCCATCCAACTGGGTCCCTTTGCTGTGCCACCCCCAGGGATCCCAACCAGCTGTCCCTTGGCAGAGATATCTGTCCCCTGCTCCCTATATTTGGAGTCTGGACACTCTTCCCACCTCAGGAAATTAATTCCTATCCCCAACCCCATTTCAAAGCTGTCCGTGGACTCCAGTGGCATGTCACCAAATTTGTCCCTTTTTGGAGCATCTTTAATCCCCACTCCGCTCCCACTGGGGTTCTTCACTGGCCCTGTGGTGTCAGGTTTTTCTCTGGGAGCTGGGCTTGCTGGTGGCTGGTGGCCAGGCTGGGTGTGGGGCTGTGCTGGGCTCGCCCCGTTGTTTACCTCCTGGCTGTGAGGTCTGACCATGGAGGATCCATATGGGATCCCAGAGGTGTTTGGGGCACCAGGTGCTTGTCATAGAGTGGTGCAAGGTTTGGCCAGGCGCTCCCCATCTGCAGCAGCAGTCCAGTCAGGGGGTTGACTGCTGGGAGGCAGGACTGCAGCATCCTTGGTACCCAAGCATTGCCCCGCCTCTGTGCTTGGGTTTCGAGGGATTCCCGACCTTTAGGAAGAGTGGACATGTTGGCAGGCAGGGAAGGAAACAGGACTGTGGCGCATTTCCTAGGAAGGGCCAGAAATAGTCAGGGGGGAACTTTTGACCTCGGCCCCTGCTATGTGTGGTGTGTGTTTCTCTCTCACTATTTTTCTCCTTCTGTCTCGCTTGCCTTTTTCTCACCTTCCCCTTCCTTCTGCTTGCCTGTCTGCAGCCATCCCCGGGGGAGAGCATCACGAAGCAGGTAGATGCCCTGGTAAGTGCTACCAGTTGAGGCTGATCTCTGCTTAGAGACTGTGGGGGTGGGTGGGTGGGGTGTCACTTGTGCCTGTCCCATTGCTGCAAGCACCACCCCCCCAGCCAAAATCCTTCAGCCTGGGATGCCCTTGTGGTCCCCCAAATTCCTGGGATCCCCCAGCCCTCCCTCCCTGCCAGCCAAGGTGATGGTGGCCATGCCAAAGGCCAGGTGAGGTGCCCAGGATCAGTGGCAGAGGCAGTGGCAGAGCCCAGCAGAGAGGGGGCTGGTGCTTTTGCTGCAAAGCCGGCTTTCCTGTCTCAAAGCTGGGGATATGTTATTTAATCTGTGGACATGAAATTGCTAAGACAGTGTAGACAAACGCATTGCCAAAGTCAACGTGGATGGCTTCCCCCTGCCCGCAGCTAGCTTGCTGGCCTCCCTGCGTGCTGGGGCTGGGACCCGAGGGATGGAGGCAGAGTGGTTCCCACAAGGAAGAGGGTGAAAACCTTCCTCACCTGGGAGCTGGCTTTGCCCCATCCTTTCGGTTGTCCTGGACATGTTTCCAGCCTCTCTTCGAACGGCAGGAAGATCATACACAGCTAGAAAAATCCAGTGAGACGGTCAGGAGCCCCAGGAAGTTTCCTGGTATTTCTGCAGGCTCTCTTGTGCCTCACATCACCATTTCTAAGCAGAAGGGAACTGCAGGTTTTAGATGCTGCCCAGAGCCTGGGGACACTCTGAGCCAGCCTGGGGCTGGGAGGCAGATGCTCAGTGGGGCTGGCAGGGGCATCTTCAGCCCAGCATGGCTGGGACCACATGCTGGCTGGACTGGGACATACTGGTTTGGCTGGGATCTCTGCTCCAGAGGGGACCTTTGCAGGGTTGCCCAGACTGGCAGCGGGCAGAAGTGTTTAATAATGTGAGTGCTTGCTCCTATCAGCTGATCGCGGGCTGACTTTTCCTTGTGCAGCGGTTGGCAGCAGAGACAGCAGCGTGGCTGCGGTTAGATCGCTGGCGGGCAGCAGGGCAGAGCCGAAGGGCTCCTGTGGGGGCGGGGGACACTGGAGGGCCCTGGCTGCAGGCACCCGCTCCCCAGGGCTGGGAGTGGAGCCACCATGTCGTGGAAATGGATTAACAAGGGTCTCGCTGCCATCAAGGTATGGAGAGGAGGGAGGGAGAGGAGCTGTGGTGTCCCTGCCTTGCTCACCTTCTGTGCCTCAGTTTCTCCATGTGGGAGAGGGGAGTGAGTCCTGGTTGCCCCATGTCAGCTCCTCTGTCGGGCAAGGCTGCAGTTTGGGAGGCTGCTGCGACTGGGTGAGGTGACGGGGGCTGATGGGGCTCCCCTGGCAGGCAGTTGTGGGTGGGGGACCCCAGACCTCTTCTGCTACAAAAGTTTGGGGCTGAGCAGAGCCTGCGGTGGGGATCTCATCCCAGTCACTGGTCGGTGAGGCAGGGACAAGCCCATACTCAGAGTCAAGCTTGCTCCATGCACCTGGCTCTGCCCAGGAAAGGTATCTCTCTTTTTGCTGTGTTTTAACTCCTTTCCCGCAGCGATGCTGGGGGTTTTCTGGGGTGAGGAGCAATTTGGGGCCCTGGGAGGGGATTGTTACCGCTGCCTGAGCACCCCTGGGTTGCCACTCAGGGCTGCCACCTCCCAGAGTGGCTTCAGCTGGGAGGGGAGACCATTGTCCCCCAGCCCTGCAGGCTGCCGAGCCTGGCCTCGCTCAGCCCCGGGCGTCCTGGCCTTGAAAAGGTGACGCCAGCTGCCTGCCGGAACAGCCCTGGGACCATGCAGAGTAGGAGATGGTGGGCGAAGGGTGCCAGGGAAGCCTCTACCACCTCATCTTGTCACCTCCAGTGTGCGGTTTGTTTGCTGGATGCTGCAGCCCTGAGGAGGGTGGCATCAGGTCTCACAGCTCCGAGGACAAAAGGGGCATCCTGGGAGCCAGCTGTAGGCACATCTTGTATTGCTGGATCCTTCCAGGGGCTTGGGACATACGGCCTGTGCGAGATGAGTCTTTAAATGACTCCTGCTTATTAGCTGGAGATACTAAAACTAATGAGGTGTGAGTGTGTTTTTCCTTAGCGGTTTTTTTTGGAAACCCTGCTTTGTTTTTCGGCTGAGGTCATGAAGTCACTGAGCAAACCGGCTGCAGATGAAATTCTCGAGGCCGGAGAACATGCATAAATAGAAGTTTCCTGCTCCGAGAGCTCAAACATTTCCTCCTGGCGTTCGGCTCTGCAGAGCCGGGGCCAAAGCAAACCGTCGTGCCTGGCTGGCTCCTCACCACTGCTCAGGCAGCAAACCTGCCCCTGCTCCGGGCAGGGCCAAAGCCACCGTGTCCTTCTAGGTGTGTGTCCAGAGTCTGGCTGAAACCAAGGGACTTGTGACATGCCTGAGACTGTCCCCCGACCCACAACATTCTCCTCAAAGGTCCTCTGGGACTCTGTGCCAAGGCACTGGCCCTGCAGTTCCCATGGTGGCAGGTCCCAGCTGTGCTGGAGTTGTGAGAGCTGGGTTTTACTTGTGGCCATGGGGGGGGACAACGATGGCACCATAAGGTGTTTGGTGCCACCAGAATACTTAGCGTGTGGGATTTGGATACAGTGATATTTTGGAGGTGTTACAGTGTGTGGTGCAGTGTGGCGGGAGTGGGATGCTCCAGCAGCACCATCACCCCTGGCTTTAGCAGGACCTCTGTGTTGGCTGCTGGCTGGGTCAGAGCAGTAACTTGCTTTCCCTCTTTGGTTCCTTAGGATGCCACAAAATCCCCCAGGAGCGGGCAGTCACGCCGCAAAACGTCCAGGTAGATGCCTCAGTTTCATCTTCTGGTGACCATCTCTGCCCCCTCCCTGAAACTCATTCACCCTGCCAACACTTTGCTTTTCCAGATGTGCTACATCTGGGAGACATTCCCCATGGAGAAGACACAGGGGTTATGACCCACTACCCTCGACTTGGGGTCCCCAAGACACCCAAATGGGGCTGGGAACAGGGGAAAGTCTGCAAGCAGCCCTTGCCGCTGCATCCCCATGTGTCCCAGCCTGTCTTGCTTCAGGGGCTGTGCAAGGTGGGGAAGGGTCACTACATCCCCTCCCCATGCTGTGTCCTGACAGCAGTCTCCTCCTTCACCCAGGAGCATGAGCCTTGCCACGGCCATGGAGAGCAGCTGCGAGCTGGACCTGGTGTACATCACGGAGCGGATTATTGCCGTCTCCTACCCCAGCACGGCCGAGGAGCAGAGCTTCTGCAGCAACCTCCGTGAAGTGGCCCACATGCTGAAGTCCAAGCATGGGGACAATTATGTGGTGAGGGGTGACGCCCAGTACCCACCAGGCTGGGGAAGGGGCTGGGGTGCTCAGGCCCTGGGGCTGCTGCCCTGCAGGGGAGGGGTGCTGCATCCTTGCCTCTGGCTGGGCTTGACTCTGGCGATGGGGGGTCTTTGCATCAAAATTGATGGATGGATTTTTTTCCTTCCTTGAAGCTTTCCTGTCCATTTTGGACCTCCTGGGAGTTTTTGACCATTGCATTGCCCTGTGGCAAGGCATTACTTAGGTTAATGTGTCCAGGGAAGCCTGTCATGAGGTGATTTGTGGGGGCTTTATGCTAAGGAAGAGGTGAGAGGTGGCAGCGAGGGAGGAAAATGACCCTTCACCCTGTCTTTTCTCTTCTCTGAAGCTTTTCAACCTCTCTGAGCGGAGAAATGATATCAGCAAACTTCACCCAAAGGTGGGTCGCAGTTGTGGGGAGCAGAGGGGCTCAGGGCTGTCTGCAGGACCAGCTCCTTGCTGCCAGCTGTTTTGGGGAGGAACAGCCACCCCTTCTATCCCACCCAGCTGGTGGAGGAGCAGAGCGGGGAAAGCCCAGAGGAAAGCACCGGGATTTCCCAGGGAATTGTGGGGACTCAGCTTAAAACGCCCCCCAATCCCCAGCCCAAACCTAACTGTTGGGCCCTCTTGGAGACCTCCCTGAGGCGCCATCCCCATCCCTGTGACTGTGGGGGAGCCCTGGGCAGCTGAGCCAGGTGACTTGGTGTGGGCTGAGATCTGGGACCCCGATGGCCTCCCCAGGGCAGGGGTCTGGGCAGTGGGATGCAGGGTTGGGGGAGAGGCTGGGAGGGGCATGTCTGGGCAATGTGGTGGTGCCCACACTGGGTATGTGCCCTGGGCTTTGCACTCTGGCAGGTTGGGGACTACAGAGGGGGCAGAGCCCAGCATGATGTGACCTCTGGCTGTTCCCCCTGCCCAGGTGCTGGATTTTGGGTGGCCTGACCTGCACACTCCAGCACTGGAGAAGATCTGCAGCATTTGCAAAGCCATGGACACGTGGCTGAACGCGGCGACGCACAATGTGGTGGTGCTACACAACAAGGTGGGCTTGCACCCTGGGGCACGGAGTGATGGGGGGCTGGGCAGGGCTGGGGGGCTGCAGGGACAGGGCTTAGAGATGTAGGGAATGTGGTGGTTTGTGGCTTGGGGTGTGGGTAGGTGTCAGCATGTGTGTGTCTGTAAGAACTGGTGTATGTGTGTGTGGAGGTTAGTGCATGTGTATAGGGACTGGTGTGCGCCTGCCTGGGTGCAGGCTGTGCCCGGGTGCTTGCAGACACTGCTACCCCTGTGACACCCCTTCTGCTGTGTACCCACAGGGGAACCGTGGCCGGCTGGGGGTGGTGGTAGCTGCCTACATGCACTACAGCAACATCTCAGCCAGGTGAGAGGGACATGTGGTCCTGGGTTGGCCCTGGAGCACACTGCTGACCTCCATCCTGGCAGTGCTGGGGTGCTGGTGCCGATGCTTTCCTTCAATCTTACCTGCCCTTTTGTCCCCACAGTGCTGACCAGGCTCTGGACAGGTTTGCCATGAAGCGCTTCTACGAGGACAAGGTGGTGCCGGTGGGACAGCCATCCCAGAAGAGGTGGGTCCTGGCATATGTTTACAGGTTGGGTTTTGACCCTGTGGCCCTGGTGGTTGGATGCAGGGGGCCAAGGTGGGTGCTTTGCCTGTGGGTCCTGCCCCTGAGCTGCCTGTCTGCCCTCCAGGTACATCCATTACTTCAGTGGGCTCCTCTCCGGCAGCATCAAGATGAACAACAAGCCTCTCTTCCTCCATCACGTCATCATGCACGGCATCCCCAACTTTGAGTCGAAAGGCGGTAGGTGCCCCCACATCTCCCCCAGCCTGGTCCCACACACACCCCTGCTCCATGCTGCCTGGCCAGGCTTGCTCTCCGCAGGGGATATTTTCCACAATTACCTCAGCAATCTGATTTTCCCTTTCCTTCTCAGGGACTGTGCACTCCTATTAGCAGGGTGCTACTCTTTTCCCACAGTGATGCCCTCGAGGAGTGCCCCCCCACACCTCTGGGCCCTAACCTGAGCTGCAGAGTGGCAAGGCTTTTTTCTATGGCTTTTGGGAGGATGGCATCAGATTGGGCTTGGGGTTTGGGATGCAGTACCATGCCTGGTGCCGGAACCCAGAAGTGGTCCTTTGCTCAGAGACCACCATCGCACCACCGTTCACAGCCTAGCAATTACCCCAGGTCTTACAGGAGCCAAGCTGGACTACAGGGTCTTTCCCCCTTTCCCACCCCATCCAGAGCATCCCTTTTTGCCCATCCCAGATGTTGCCCGTGGCCGGGGTGGGGAGCGGCTGTTTGCCTTGGCTCCTTCCCTGTTTGGATTTCTCCCCTGTGACTAATCCCTGCCCTGGCCCCTCCGCCCTGCCGGCTAACAGCAGTGCGCCTTCTCTCCCTGCCTTGATGTCTTCCAGGTTGTCGGCCCTTCCTGAAAATCTACCAGGCCATGCAGCCCGTCTACACCTCGGGGATCTAGTAACTATCTCTTCACCATGGGGCTTTTGTCTTCCCCAGCACGGGGGCTTGGCAAGTGGGGAGAGATGGAGAGGGTCAAGGGCAAGACCCCAGCGGTCCCCTGCCCTGTGCTTAGTCTGTTTGGGGTCCAGGGAACTGAAAAAAAAGGGGGTTCCTTTTCCTTGGAGGTGGTAACTGGCTATACTGGGCCATACTTGGCCCTTCTGCTGGGAGGGCTGTAGTGACTCTGTGTATCAGCAGAGGGAGCCTGGGGCTGCGCAGAGCCTGGGGCTGGGTGTCCCTGGAGGGAGAAGGAACGGGGTGGGGATACCTCCCTGGGAGATAGAGGCGTTTCTCCTCTCCCTGCCCAAAGAGCTGCTCCTCTTGCCCAGATTAGTCTTAAAAACCCTCTTTCTTTGCCCAGAAAAAGTTTCCCCCCATTTTAGCCACCCCACGGTTTACCCAACACCATTTTTGGACACTGTTCCCAGGAGCAGGCAATGGTGAAGGCAAGGCAGGAGCCAATTTCTCCAGCTGCCCAGGTGCTCTGCTGGGGCCATATCCCAGTCTGGGACCACTCCTGGCTCCCCTAGGGGGCAGAGAGCCCTTTGTTTCAGGGGTATTCCCACTTCACCCTCCTGAACCAGAATCTCCCTTCCCTACCGCTGAGCATCCCTGTTAGCTGAGATTTACTGCTGACTCAGCCTTGCCTTTCAGCTTTTAATAGATTGTTTATGGGATGCCAGTAATGAACTCCAGGTTTATGTTGCCTGTGAAATCCCCACTCCTTTCTTCACTCATCCCCTGCTGCCAGCGCCACCACCTGAAGGCAGCCCCTTGGTCCCCTGGGGAGGGGAGGGCTTCCATCAGGGAAATGGAGGCAGGGATGAGAGCCTTCCCTGAGAGCCCTCCCTCCATGTCCTGTGCCCCTCTCGACTCATGGGAGCCGGCCAGATGGATGACAGCCCAGCCTCAGCACTCTGACCCTGGTGAAACCCAGCCACCCAGCATTTTTGGCACCCTCATTGAGCTGTGCCTCAGTTTCCCCTTCCTGTCCTCCTCCCCTGGGGAATGGGTGCCCCTTGGGGTGTTGGATGGGACCCCTTTCTGTTGCCACGAGGGCTGACTCTGGGCGTTGCACCTTTCCTGGCTGGGTTTGGGTGGAAGGGCTGGCTGAGGTGGTGCTGGGACCTCTGGGGGAGCTCTGCACCGCAGCTTACATCCTCCTGCCATCCCTCTCTGCAGCAATGTGCAAGGAGACAGCCAGACAGGCATCTGCATCACCATTGAACCTGGCTTGCTTCTCAAGGGTGATATCTTGGTAAGGAGCCTCGGCTCAGCCCCCTGTGCAGAGAGCAGCCAGGGGTTGGGTGGTCCTCGTGCCTCGGGACCCCCTGGTTCCTCTTTGCTTAGCTCTGGGAGCTCGTCCTGACAGCCTGTCCCCACTCCCCTCTGCAGCTGAAGTGTTACCACAAGAAATTTCGCAGCCCAACCCGTGACGTGATTTTCCGCGTGCAGTTCCACACGTGCGCCGTGCATGACCTTGATGTCGTCTTTGGCAAGGAGGACCTGGATGAGGCCTTCAGAGGTAGCCGCCCCACCACCTCCTCATTCCGAACTCCCTCCTCCTCCCACCCCTCTGATGCTGAGGACACCTGGGTACCCACCCCAAATCCGCCCCTGACAAAGCAGGGCACCCCTTCTCCATTGGCAGGGTGTGGTGCCACTCAGGGACCAGTGGCAGCATCATCCCCTTCACTGCCAAACCCGGTGGTACTGACGTGGAGGGGCTGCCTCAGGGTCGGTTTGGGGGCTGAGATGCACTGCTCCATGCTGGGCTGTCCTCTACCAGCTCTCAGCCTTGAGCTGGCCTGCAGGCCTGTTTGGGGTCACTATCTGTGTGCTGTTGGGAGGATGGATGGAGACAGTCCCTTTGCTCTGCTCTCTCCCTGGCAGATGACCGCTTCCCTGAGTACGGGAAGGTGGAGTTTGTGTTCTCCTACGGCCCTGAGAAGATCCAAGGTATGGCTGATTCACTGCTGTGGTGGTTCGGAGCTGGGTGCTGGTTCCTTTCCCACTCCCCAGCTCTATCCCGTGCAGCCTCCCTTGCAACCTTTCCTTGTCCCATTTGCAGTCCCTTTGTCACCAGGGTGGGATAAGGGGTCCAGGCAGTGATGCTGACCTAGGGGCACCCATGGGTGCCCTATTGCTTTTGCTCTCTTCCCCAGGAGGCCGCTCTCTGCCATGCTTGCTGGTCTGGGAGAGAGCGAGGGGGTGCTTGGAAACACAGGACCCCCTGCCCAAAAAGCACAGACCTAGTCACACTTGCTGTCAGTCTGTCTGCCTGTCCCTAGGCAATTCCAAAAGCCCCAGCCAGCTTTGTACATCTTATTTGCGGGCCTTGGTGTACATCCCATAACAATCCATCTCTCTTGGTGGCCCTGTTCCTACCTGACACTGCTGCCTTGCCCTACAGTTGCTGCCCTTTTCCCCTTGCCTGCACCTTCCCTCCATCGTCTCCCCCTGTCCCACCCATGGTGGCTCCATCATCACCCTGACTGGCTGTCCTGCCTCTTCCCAGGCATGGAACACCTGGAGAATGGGCCCAGTGTTTCTGTGGACTATAACACATCTGACCCGCTCATCCGGTGGGACTCCTATGAGAACTTCAACATTCAGCGTGAGGACAATGCGGAGGGTACCTGGGCTGAGCCACCCCTGCCCAGCAAGAACCCGGAGAAAGGTTAGGGCTCTTGGGCGATGGTGGCCAGAGTGTCCCCATAGGAACAACCCCCCACCCCCACCCCACTCACCCTGAGGGAAGGGAAGGGGGTGCTGATGTGCAGCAGAGCTGCAGTCGAGTAGCTGCTGCTGGGAGGAGCATGCCCACAGGATGGGAGAGGATGATCTCTGTGGACTTCCCCTCCTGCTGCAGTGCCAGGGAGCACAGGCTATTTTTTTGCTGCTTTTGCTCTCAAAGCCCTGTTTGCACAGAGCAGGCTCCAGCCCTGGTTTATGTTTCAGAGCTTTGGGAAACCCAAACCCCAGGTCTGTTGGGAGCAGGACATAATGGGTCTCCAGGTCCTTTCTCACAGTGCAAGCATGGCAGGACATAGCTGTGCCTCAGTTTCCCTTGGGGGATGGGGATGCCTCACTGGCCCTGGAGGGTCTGCACCATTGCTTGAAGCTGAGAAAAGCCCCTTGAGAACCCGTCTGGATGCAGCAAGTCGGCCACTCTCGCCCGCTTGGCAGGAAGAGGCAGTACTTGTATATCAAAGGGTGGTGGGCCCCTGTCCTGGCAGCGAAGCCACCTGTGGCTGAGCAGATGCCTGAGCTTTCCTGGCCTGGTCTGGACAGGCATCCCAGTAGTGAGGACAGCTGCGATCCTTGATGTCCCTGAAGGTCACCAGCTGCTCTGAGGGAGAGCTGTGGGCAGCTGAGCTTGCTGGGGAGGGTGGGGTCTCTGGAGTGGGTGAGGGGTCTCTGCTCACAGTGAGGACTTGGGGCTGTGCAGAACTGGCACGGGCACCTGCCTTGGCATGGGACAGTAAACAGGCAGCTGGTGACACATGGGCTCAGCTATGCAGCAGGGAGCTGTGGGTCCAGCCCAAGGGGAGGGGACGTGTGTCCCCACCGTGGGCTCAGACCATGACTCTGCCCCTGCCCCAAGCTGGCAGGACGGGCTGGCAGCCCCCTCCTGCATGTAGAGACCCGATTGCCTGTGTGTTCCTCTCTGGCCCCCAGGACAGAGCTGCTGCACTCCCAGCCCCTTGCAGGGCTGCAGAGGTACCCCAGGGGCTCCTCTCTGTTGCCTCCTGGGGGTCTCAGCAGGTGTCAGGACTCTGGAGGTCCCTCCCTGCGATGCCTGGGCTGTCCTCCTTGGAGGGATGGTGGTGATGGGGAATGAGGGCTCCTTGGATTTGCAGACACTGCCCCAGTTTGGGGATGAGCTGGGACTGGCAGAGGATGAAGTGGCAGGCAGGAGGCTGCCCTCTGAGCCGTGCCAGCACAGGCAGCTGCAAGACAGCCCATCTATTGGGGGTCTCCCCTGGCTGCCCCATGGGGCACCTTGAGCAGTGGTGGAGAGAGCCAGCACGGGGTCAGGGGGCTTTCATCTTCCTCCCTCTCTGTTGGCACTTTTCCTTTTCTCCAGCCTGTGCCAGGCTGAGGTGAGGACCCTGGTGCGTGGCTGTGCGAGGGGGGTCCCTGTTTATGGTTGTTCTCGCCTTATTTGGTCAGGGAATCGCACGCCACATTTTTGGCACCACCAGGCGCGAGCGAGCGGCGGCCGGGGGCGGAGGGGGGTGAGGCTGGCACCAGGACCCACGCCGGGGTGGGATCAGCCGCTGCTCCTCATCCCTGTCGCTGCCTGTCCCGGCTGCTCTGCGAAGGCTCCCTGCAGACTGGTGCCGCAGACCGGGCCGACGGGATCGGGATCGCCTGCCAGACGGTGGGTCCCCCCTGCGTCGCGTCTCTGCTGCTCGAAGCCACTCTCAGTGGGGGTGGATGCCCTTTCTGCGGCAGCTTTGTCTCAGCGTGGGGCACACGTATGGGCTGGGGGGGGGGGCCTGATGGGGTGGGATGACCCTGCGGGACCCCAAAGCTGGATGAGCAGGTTGATGGCTGGGCATGGTGCCTGTCCTCGCGTTCCCCTTGCCTTTGCTGTCCTTATCCATGGGGGCTTGGGAAAGGGGAAGCTGAGTTGCAGCAGCGTTGCCGCCTGACCGAGCTCACCCGAGCCAGGGAGCATGAGAGTGGGATCTGAACCCCCACATCTTGCTCTCTGGCTGAGGGGACCCAGCTGGGTCCAGAAGACGGAGGTTGTTCTGTGAACCACTCCCATGGCCCAGGCTGGTGCTGTCAGGAAGCTCACCCACCTGCCTTACCCAGGCAGGGTCCCTGCTGCCTGCCAAGCTCAGGCTGCCCTGTGGTCCTTGGCAAGAGTGGGGTGTTCTGGGATACCCCCACAGCCCTGTCCCACTGCCCATCATCCATCCCCACGTGGTGTGGGGGAGGCAAGCTGCTCTTCATGCTCTCCGTTGTCCTCCTTGAAGGTTGCTTTGGAGGTGGTGCTGGCTGCGTGGTAGGTTCCTGCTGCAGTTCCCATAGCCATCTTTTGGGTGAGAGGGTGTTTGAAGGCTGAAGGGTGGTGATGAGGCACTTCTTCTTCCTTTGGCTGTTTTTGAGGTTCAGGTGTCCTTTATCCAGGGTGTACAGCTTTGTCAGCACTGTGGTGGCTCTTCTTGGTGGGCTAGGCTATCTCCAGGGAGGCAGGAAGAGACCTGTGGCTGGATGCGGCACTGCTGGGTTTGGAGCTGTTTGGAGGATTGCTGTAGAGAAACTTTTGGGGTACTGCAGAAGCAGATGGGCAAGTATGGATGGGGAACATCTGTGGCCTGGTTTGGATTTTCCAGGAAAAACAATACTGGTGGAGATCAGGGTGCTGGGGCCAGCATGGAGCGGGTGGAGGGGTTGTCCTCAGGGACTGGATATGTGACCGTTGCCAGGGGACACCAGCCTATGCCATCCTGGTGTGGTGTGAGACAAATGGGTCCCCAACCCAGGAGCTCCCTGTGATGACCTGCCCTTGGACCCACAGCGGCTGGTCCTGCCACACCCAGCATCCATCTCCACTCGTCATCTCCCAGCTCTGTACCATCCCAGTCCCCACCGCAGGCTGACCCTGCCCGCTGTCCCTTCTTACCAGGGCTGGAAGTGGGGTTGCTGGGGCCTGGCCAAATCCAACATCTGCAGGAGACTTGCTAAATCCCCACCTGAGTCATGGTTCTGGCGCAGGGCTCCCCTGCAGCTCAGCCCCGTGCACAGGGCAGGGTTGGCTGGGGTGGGGCGTGGGATGAGCATCCCACCCCTTTGGGGATGGGAGGTCACAGCTGAGCCTGAACCCCGTGTGGCAAAAGTCAGGGGGTTCCAGAGTCTCCCAAATTGAGCTGGATGCTGATCCTGCACCTTTCCTTGGGGAGGCAAGACCCTAGATGGGGTCGCTGTCACCCTTTGGTCCCCCAGGAGGGTGGGCATCTTGTGGGGTACATCCTTCCTAGCGGGGCCAAATCCTGCCCCACTTACCTAGGGCTGATGCTGCCCAGGAGGGTAAGCCAGGCTGTGCAGAGGTGGAGAGCCAAATGGGCCAGGCCAGGGCTGTTAAATCCATTGCTGGAGCTGCTGGCGGGCTGCTGCTCCCCCCGCCGTGGCTGGATCCGTCCCCTGGCTGGGCTCTGCAGGGAGGGGAGCCGCTGGCTCTCCTCTCGCCTTCGCCAGCTGACTAAAGCTGAAAGAATCTGCTTCCCCCTCCCCATCCCGCCCCTCTCCATCGCTCTCCACTCCAGCCGCGGCAAGGTAAAGGCTTGGTGGGGCTCGCGTTTTGGGGGGCAGTGGGGACCTGGCAGGGCTACATGGGGATCCACAAGGAGTGTTCTTCCCCTTGCTTCTGGTTATTCCCCATGGGAGAAATGCTGCAGCATCTATGGGTCTGGCTAGACATTTTGTCTGGAGGGTGGCTGCTCCCAGGGCAGAGTCTGTCCTCTGACCTGGTATTTGGGTTTGTGATGTAGGGGGTGATGGGATTTGGTCCCATTGGGACTGGGAACCAGGCAGGGCCAAGATGCAGGGAGAGAGGGGTGGGCTGGTGGAAGCTCAGTCCCTTCTCTTCCCCCTTTAAACTGTCCTTAAAGTCAAAACCTGCTGGAGTGCGTGTGTGGGACTGGGGCTGTCCCCGGGCAGCCTTGCTGGAGCGGGGAGCTCTTGGCCTGCCCTCATGCAGACTGCCTGCAGCTGTGCAACTGGGGCAAAACATGAGAAGGCAGAGAAGCAAGCAAACCACAGAGGTTTTGGGAGGATGCTGACTTGGTGTGCACGGCCATGTGGGAGCAGACGGGGTTGTGAGTCAGTGGGCCGGTTAGAAACGCTGCTCTCATCCCCTGCCGTCATCTGTGGGGACGTGGGAAATGCACGGTTTGGGGGATTAGAGTGGAGGGAGCCTCGCGTTCTGCCGAGTACACTGAATCAGCGGAGGAGTGGAGGCTTGAGCACAGGTTCAAGCAGGGCCCCGAACATGGGGTGGGCTCGCTGTTACCTGGCCCAGCGAATTGACAGCACCATCCCAGCACAGGACGGAGCAGCATGAGGGCAGGCAGCTCCAGGGCGGGTGGCATCTGTGCTGTGCCTCCTGCCACAGGACAGGGTGGCATGTGCCATCCCAAAACCAGTGCTGGTGCATCCACACTGTGCCATGGTGCTGGGTGGGCAGGGAGGGGGGGGTTGTGAAAACAGGTTTGGCACTGGAAGGGTCGGTGGCTTGGCCACAGCAGGTTTCCACTTCTCTTTGGCTGCGTGTAAGATGGAGAAACTGGAGTCTCCAGCAAGACATTTGGGTTTGCAGACCCGGCTGGGTTACAGCATCATGTGTGGCCCGAAAGGACATCCCCACCCCGAATGCGTCACCGCTTTTTGGGGACAGGTGTGATGCGTGCGCTCAGGAGCTGAGCAAGGCTGGGGTTCTGGAGCTGGGGGGGGTCATCCAGCGGGGTGATGCTCAGCGCGCGGGGTGCGGGGTGAGTGGGCTGTCCAGCTTGTCCGTCCGTCTGTCTGTCGTGCCTAGGAAACAGTTAACCCGGCGCAGCCCTGCCCGTGGAGGAAGTAGTTAATATTCATCGCTGGGAGCTGTCTGTCTGGCCGTCCTCCCTCCGCGCTGGCCCGGCACCTCGCTGGGGTTAACCCGGGCTGGGGCTTAGGCTGGGGCGGCCCCCCGCCGCCTTGCTGCTTCTGCCCTTCCCCTCCCACTAGTCCCTGTGTGGTCCGGGGCGGAGGGGAGCACAACCGCACCTCCTGCCTCCAGCCCATCTCCTGCCTCTACCGCCTTCCTCTCCTCCATCCTCCCCTCCGGCACCCGGTGCCCCGGGGGTACCCCGCATCCGAGCCCCTCCGGCGCCCCGCAGCCCTGGGGGTGCCCCTCTCGCTGGCCCCGTGGGACATGGCGCTGGCGAGGGAGTAGCTCCCTTTGCCAGGGGGGAAGCAAAGCCAAAGGGACAAACGCCAACCAAAGCCAGCTCCGGGCCGTCGGCTCCTGTCCTGGACGGATACACGGAGCCGGCTGCGGACGCCGTTTGAGCTGCCACCGCACCGGGTCCCCCTGGAAGGCTCTGGTGCTGGAAGGGGCAAAGGAAAGGGATATTGCTGCCCGCTTGTTCTCTTCACCTGGGATCTTTTCTTCCCGGACCCCTTTGGTAAGTCCTGACTTTGCTTTTATTTGAGCCAGAGGGGCTGGGGGTAAGGGCGGGGGGGGTGGGTGCGGAATTCATGGCTATGGTGACTCACAGCTCAGGGGCTGGGGTTACTTCTTGCCATCATATCTGGGCACAGGATAAAACCAGAGCTGGGAAGGGGGCTGAGCTCTTCCCCATGGGACTCAGCCTGCATCCTTTATCCTACAAAGGGTCCTGGGACCCCGGGATCTTCCCTGCCAGCTGATGCTCCAGAGATGCCCTAAGGCCCAGGCTCTGGGTGGTGGGGAATGAAGGCAGCAGGTGGGATGCTGCTGGGGGCAGGACCAGGGGAGACATGGTGGTGCCCCAGCCTTTTCCTCTGCACTGGTGCAGAGCCCCAGCCAGGATTTATGCTGGTGCATGATGCTGTATGGTGCACCCCACTGGGCATGAGGCAGATGGCTGGGATTTGGGGGATGCAAGCTGACCCCCCTTTCCATTGTCACAAATGCCCTGGACCAGTTTTTCTCCTGGGCATAGCCACATGGTGCTGGGGAGGGACAGGACAGAGTATTGCCCTGCCAGGGCAGTGAGCCTGGCTGCAGTGGTGGGACCAGGCTGGGCACACTGCTTCCCCCAGCTACCTCGATACTGCTGGAGCAGATAGAGCTGGAGCAGAGCTGCGTCTGGGGCTGAGCCCTGGGCAAACCCAGCCCACTCTGGGATGGCACAGCCTGGCAGACTGGAGCTGCTGTGACCTTCAGGCACAAAATCTGACCTTGCTGGGACCTGCAAATACTTTGCAAACAAGGACGTTGGAGCCTGCTGCTTTAGGGATGGCTGCTTCGGTTAAGGCAGCCTGTCCCCCCTTCCCTTTGTCTTTTTTTGGGGTATTTTATTCTAATTCTCAGGTGACAAGTAATAGAGTCATATGAGTGATAGCATAGCCCAGGGGTGGTGGAGGGAGCCTGAGAGTGGTGGGGAACAGCAGAATTTGGCTCTTGTTGTCAGAGCCCAGGGAGTGTTTGGGGACAAGGACAAGGTGGGCAGTCAGAGGTGGGGCAGAGGAGCCGTGGGATGAGGGCTTGGCTGATGTTGGAGGTGTCATGATGCCATCCTTGCTTGCTACCCTGGTATTGCTCTTAGTGTGGGGGCCACCAGACCCCCCTTGTCCCTGCCTGGCTGGAGCATCTGTGGAAGGTGGGGTGGGACGGGGGGCAGTCGGGGTTTTCTGACTTTTCTGTGAACTGCGTCGTGCCCCATCCTGACCCTGCTTCAAGACTTTTCTACCAGCCATGGGGCAGTACCCAGCCCACAGTCTAATTAAAGCCTTTCCCATCTATTTTCTCCCTTGGTGCCACATGCTTTCATTTATATTTATTTAGTCCCTTTCTGTTTCTGTTCCTCTGCCCTATTTATCCCAGCCCCCATCCTGGCTCTTGCCCTGTTGCCTGGACAGGCCGGCACCCATCGCTGCCATCAGACAGGAGGGCTGGGCCTTTTCCCCAGCTCCAGGCAATGTCTCAGCCTCTCTGGCATTGATGCTGTCCCTGGACATGCTGCTTTTTCCTTTCTACCTCCATGGGATGGGATTCCCTCCCTCTTTCCCCTGTTTCCTTGGTACGGGAGATGTTGTGGAGTCAAACGCTGCCGGTTCCTGGCTACACTAGCTGGTTGAAGGAGCTCTGAGCCTCTCAGAGAATTTGTGGACCCCATCCTCGTCCTTTCCTGCACTGAGTGCCCAGAGAGGACCCTGCTGTGCAGTCCTGGGGCATCTCCAATCCAAGGGGAGCTTGGGGCCTGGCTGCCTCCTTAGGATGCTGCCGATGGGGATTTGAGAATAAAAAATGAGTGGTGAGGAGGGGACCCTGGCTTGGTAAGACTCATGCTGGGTATTACTGCCCTCCTCTTTTACAGCGAGGGGGGTTGGTGGTGCAGGAGCTGCTGGGGCACGGGTGTGGTGGTGTGGGACTGGTTAAGCCATCCCGGCTCAGGGCTGGCTTTCGGAAGTGTTTTGCTTGCAGATAGGAGCGCTCTGATTTCACACTATCGCGTTAGGGCCGTCTTCCGTTCCTGAGTCAGCCACCTGGCCCCCTGCCAAGGAAGAGTCATTTTTTCCTCCAAAAGAAAGTGTTTAATGCTGCTCGTGGGCCCTTCCAGGAAACCTCGGCAGGGAGCTGGAAAAACAAGAGTCTGCAGCCGGGCTGGTGCTGCGCACACTCTGGCAGGGGGGAACACGGCCTGGGGGCTGTCCCCATTGCTGTCTTGGTGGCTGACATCCCTCTGTGCCCCCAGAATCTGGCTGCCCCATTTGGAAAGGTTTAAAGGGCACAGCTGGTGATGGCGTTGGGGATGCTGGGGGTTGTGGGAGCAGAGGGCTTGGAGCTGGGGTGCAGGGTTGCTGCTGGGGATGCTGCTGTGCCCTGACTGCCCCCCAGCCTTTTGGGGCTGCGCGGTGGAGCCAGCTGCTCACGCCGACCTTGAATCATGGTGCCGGGCTGCTCAGTGCCTCCTGGGGGGGGAGATGCTGCATGTTTGGGGTTGGGCAAAGGTACTGCCTGTGAGGTAGCTTCAGGGCAGCGAGGAAGGAATTGGGGCAGATCCACCTGGCCTGAGAGAGGGAAGGGGAAGGATAGAAAGGCTGGGAGTCTGTCTGTAGCCAGGGAAGAAAATGTCAGGGATGGGCAGCTGGCTGGATCTTTGCATCAGCTGGGAGGAGAGTGGGCAGGGAGGGGGAAGGTGGGTCCATGGTTCATCTGTCCTTCACCCGTGGGCTGAGTACATTTGTCCAGCTGGAGATACACAGAGCTACAAGGCCAGATCCTTACTGCCTCTGTCCATCCTCCTATGGGCTGTGGTGCATCTCCCCCCCCCCGCTCCTCGTTTGCCTCCCTGGTGCTACGTGACCCTTTGGGGTTGGGTGAGCCCTGTGGAGCAGCGAGGGCTGACTGTGTGGGCAGCCCCAGCCCTTGCCTGCCGTGGAGGGGGAGTTGCCAGGCAGGATGCCTAGAACCAGGGTGGGGATATTTGGTGAATCCCAGTGGAGCAGGCGGTGCTTGCAGGGCAGGGCAGGCCAGCATGCAGAGCGGGAGGCTGTGGGGGCATGGGGATGGGGGGGCCTGGCTCCGGTGTCTCTGCATGGTGGCGCCCGTGGGATTGCGGAGGGTGCTGAGGAGACAGTGATGCTGGTTGTTAAGCATTCCGGCGGCATGGAAGAGATCGAAACCACCGGCTAATGGGACCCATTAGCTCCGTGCAGAAAGCCAGCCATTGATCTGGGGTCTCGTGTTCGTTTCTCCCCTTGCAGAGGTTGGGCACACACAAGGGCCCCTGGACGGGAGCCTCTACGCTAAAGTGAAGAAGAAAGACTCCCTCCACGGCAGCACTGGTGCTGTCAACGCCGCCCGCCTCCCGCTCTCAGCAGCGCCCAACCACATCGAGCACACGCTCTCGGTGAGCAGCGACTCAGGCAACTCCACCGCCTCCACCAAGACCGACCGGACCGATGAGCCGGGGGTGCCCAGGGCGCCTGGTGGCCAGGCGGTGCTGAGCCCCGAGGAGAAGCGGGAGCTGGATCGTCTCCTTGTTGGCTTTGGCTTGGAGAGCGCACCACCCATGCACAACCACGTGCCCAGCTCCGTACCGGCGCGCCTGCCCACCATGCTGGGCCGCCACGTGGTGCCAGCTCAGGTACATGTCAATGGGAATGCCGCGGCGCTAGTGGCTGAGCGGGAGACAGATATCTTGGACGACGAGCTGCCCAACCAGGATGAGCACAGTGTGGGCAGCCTGGGCACACTCTCCTCCTTGGATGGCACCACCACTGCCAGCGAGGCCGGCTACCAGGAGGCGCCCCGGGTGGGCAGTCTCTCCTCCCTGCCCAATGGCCCCTCGAGCTGCAATGGGGCTGAGAAGCTGCTGAAGGAGGGGCTGTATGACGGCGAGCCGCTCTCCAACGGTGGCTACCCCTACAACAACCAGAATGCCCTGATGGGCCACCACCTCCGTGACCCGCTGCCTCCCTTGCGGCCCTCAGCATCTGCTCAGGAGCACCTGGCTGGTTACCCGCAGCGCCCGCCGGGATCCCACACCTCGGGCTGGCTCCAGCCCCAGCCACTGCCTGGCTCCCAGCCCTACCTGTATGGCTACGACCCCCCTGGCACCTACCGCTCCCGGTCCTTCCCAGCCGTGGACATGGCCAAGTACGATGCGACCCCGGCACTGCCCCAGGCCCCGGCTCGCAGCACCAGCAGCCGGGAGGCTGTGCAAAGGGGCTTGAATTCCTGGCAGCAGCAAGGAGGGAGCCGGCCGCCTTCCCGACTGCAGGAGGGCAGCGTGGAGAGCCACAGCCCCAGTGTCTCCAGCTGCAGCCCCCAGCCTAGCCCACTGCAGCCGGTGCCCCCACACAGCCACAGCATGCCTGAATTTCCCCGGGCGCCCTCCCGCCGGGAGATTGAGCAGTCCATTGAAGCCCTCGATGTCCTCATGCTGGACCTCGCGCCTGCCGTCCACAAGTCGCAGAGCGTGCCTGCCACCTCCCGCCAGGACAAGCCGGTGGGTCCCCTGCTCTCCTCCCTCTCGGCCCAGCCCATTGCTGGCCTCTACAGCCGGCCAGCTCCGCAGGTGGCCCAGCCAAGGTCATTCAGCACCTCTGTGAGCCCCGTGGTCTCTGAGCCCGAGAGCAAAGGCTGTTCTCCTGGAGAGCCAGACTATGGGGTGCATGAGTACCAGGAAACGTATTCGCCGTACAGCTACCAGCCAGCACCAGTGCCGGAGCCGAGGAGCTACAGCCATGCCTCACCTGGAGCACCGATGGGCGTCCTCCCGCTCAGCACTTCCTACAGCCCTGTCGGGTCTCAGCAGCTCCTTGTCTCCTCCCCACCTTCCCCCAACGTCCCAGCACAAACCCAGATGCCCCTCAAGGGACCGGAGAGCTATGAAGACCTGTCGAGGTCAGCAGAAGAGCCCTTGAATCTGGAGGGCCTGGTGGCCCACAGGGTGGCAGGTAGGATGCTTTGATTCCTTGGGGGGCCGGGGGGGACCACATGTCCCAAGAAGCTGGAGCCTGCGGGGTTGGCATGCATGGTGGAGCCGGGGACGGGAGATGCGGCGACTACTCATCCGTGCTGGATCTGGGTTTGGGACTGAGCCACCCGCCGTGGGGGCACACCGGGCAGGGGGGCAGCCTGTGCCACTCTCCTTTGCTGAGAGCATCTTTGCCATCTGAGACCGTCAGCATCACCCAGCGGTGGGGAGGAGGGGTGGCCGAGGGGGTTGGCCCCCCCAT
>JAVJGJ010000061.1:26071023-26089870 GCA_035590215.1 Microhierax caerulescens
TTGGCCCCCCCATCCTCACCCCTTTGGGACATGGGGCTGGTGTGTCGCCTGCAGCAGGGCCACTCACTAGATCCTGGAGGAATTTCTGCCCTTTGGGGAGAAGTTTGGGAAGGTGTTTTCATCTCTGGCTGAGGCGTCCTGCCTGGATCCCACCTTAGAGAAGATGCTGTTCCTGTCTGGAGTGTGCTCTGGTATAAGGTCCCAGCAGAGCACTTGCCTTGTGTTTAATGTAGCTGGGCTGCTCCCTCATTTCAGCCCCTGCTTACCCCCCAGCAGTGCTGGGTCTGGTGCTCGGACCTCCTCCCCAGGCAGCTGGGGTGCTGCTGGAGTGGGGGACAGGCTGCGGGCTGGCAGCAGCACTTCTGCCCAGCCAGTTCAGCCTGGGTGGTCTGAAGCTGGCCCTGGCCTTGGGGCAGTGGTCAGGGGCTGGGAAGGCATTTCCCAGCCCTGCCGGCTGGGTTTGGTGCAGTGCTGGGGTGGGTGCAGCACTGGGTTGTCGGTGCCATGGCTGGATGAAGGCATTTGTTCTGCGCTGCAGAGGGGAAACCGTGTCCTCCAGTTCCCTGCCCTCCTGTAGCTCCAGCTCAGGGGCTTTGGGGATGCAGAGGGACCCAGCCCCCCAGGAAGAAGGTGCCATGGCCTTGTGGCAGCTCAGTGCCCTCCCTCCCTGCTGCTTCAGCTGCAGTTGTTGAATTGTGGAGTGACATTTGGGAAGGGTTTGGGGTTGTGGCCAGGCTGGGGGCCAGCTTGTGATGCTGGGGCTTGGCAGCTCCGTCCCTTCCAGCTCTGCGCTCAGTCCAGAAACTCGCCTGGCATTAGAGGGAGGGGGAAAAGGCCTGGCTGGAAAAATCCAACAGCACCAACCTCCCAGTCACGGGGGCTGAGTCACTGCAGCACCGAGGTGGGGGGCAAGAAGGGTGGCAGCAGCAGGGAGGGGGACAGAGGGGGTCGCAGAGGTGTTGGGGGAACTTTGCATCCACCTGAACCTGACCTCGGTGGTGCAGGCCAGATCCACAGAGGGGTCCCAGGGCTGGGGCAGAGGGTTTAAACAAACACAAGGGCACACAGATGCCCAAACCGTGCTGTATGTTTGGACTGAATATTATAAGGAGCAGATGCCTCCCCAGAAATATGGAGGGGGAAAAATAGGGTGGAAAAGAGCAGAGTCCTCAGGAGAGGAGGAACGTTTTTTGCGGTGGGTAGGAAATGAATGTTCGATGGTGCCTACCAAAAAATCCATCCCCCCAACCCTGGGGTCATGTTCTCTAGGCTGGGCTGGGGTCACTCTCATCCCCCTGCAGCCACTGGGCTTCCTGGGGAAGAGAGGCGTCCTGGGGTGGTCCGAAGCCTGTGGCCACCTGTCCCTGCTGGAGCCGGGCCGTCTATGCTAAGGCAGGGACAGTGCTGGTGGGCAGCCTGACCTCCAGCGGGAACAAGGTGTCCTGAAGCCAGCTCTGGGAGGGGACAGCCGATGGGGATGGTGGAGCACGGATGGGTTTGTTTACATTCCCTGCTGCTATAAATTGCCTGCGTGTCCCAGCACAGCGATGAGGAGCATCTCACACCTCCTCCATGACCTGCAGAGGAGTGCTTCTGTTCCCACTTCCCACTGGTGATGGAGGGAAAGAGGTGGAACAGGGCAGCACTGGCATCCCTAGCACCTCCCTGCAGAGAGGAGCTGGTCCTGCCATCCTTCAAGTCCCCTTCATCTCCCAGTGGGGTGTCTGGGGTCATCCCTTCTTGTCCCAGCCCTGGGCATCCCCTGATGGAAGGGACCTGCACAGTGCCATTCCCAAGGTGATAGTGATGGGATGTTTGTGGCGTTGCACAAGGCCATGTGTGGTTGGGAGCCACCACTGGTTTCCCATATGGGTTTAAGTGGTGCCTGAAGACAGGCAATTTGGGTGATGGGGAAGCAGCTCCAAGCAGGGTCTGAGCTCCCTCAGACCCCCAGGTGACCCCAGGCTCATCTGGTGGAGCCCAACTAATATTTTCTCTTGTTTTCTCTCTCTCTCTTCCTATTGTATCTTGTGACATTTGTCCTGTCTGCCCCTTCCTTTCCCCATGGGGAACCGTGTCTGTCCCGTGTGACTTCCCACCCTCCTTGCACTCCCTGTCCTGGTACGCTGGCAGAGTACAACGCCAAGCTCAGGGACCTCAACAAGAGCACCAAAGCCCCCCGTCCTTCTCTGAACCAGCAACGGTCCTTCTCCTCCGGTTTGTTCATTCCACCTCCCTCCTTTCTGGTCCTCCAGCCTTCCTCATCCATCCTTCTTCCCTCTTGTCCATTCCTCCATCACATCCTTTCTTCCTTTTCCCTTCTCTCTCCTCCCTCCTTCCCCCCCTCCTTTCTTCCTCCCCTATCCTTGCATGCTGAGTGCTCTGTGTGTTGCATGGATGTGGGATGGAGGGAGGCTCGGGAGACCCTCCCCATGCAGGATTGATCCCCTTTCTCAGTGGAGTAATGCCCAGGGCCCACCTCGACCTCCTCTGGTCATGGAGGAGCCCCTGGCCCTGGGTACAGACTCCCCTGTCCACGCTTGGGTTTGCATCTCATCTAAGCCTGGCACTGCTCTCTGGTGGGGTTTCACTGCTGGGTTAGATGCTTACACCAGCCCCTCTGAGCTTTGTCCTGGATGTGGCTCACCCCTCGGGGAGGCAAGGGCTGGGGTGCAGCTCCACAGACCCCAGGTTCAGCCAGTTCCTGGCCCAGCAGGGTCTCGCCTGCTTCAGTCAGGGGTTCCCCATGGGTCTGTTTGCAGACCATGTGTGAGTTGCTGAGGCTGGGGTTTAGGCGATGTGACTTTTGCTCCTTGGAGGTGAGTCTGCCCTGGGTGACAGGTGCTGGGGACCTACTTGGTGCTTGGTTTGCACCCACTTGTCCTGGGGTGAGCAGGAGGAGGGGTATGGAGAGGGGCTGGGAACAAAGAGTGGGCTGGGAAGTCACCAGCTTTCTGGATGACCTTTCTCTCTCTGCTGGCACCTTGGGTTTCTCCCCAGGAGGACCAAAGAGGTTTGAACCCTCCCATTCCTCAGCACAGAGTAAGGTATTTTGTCGTGCCCGTTTGCGGTGATCAGGCTGGGAGGTGGGGAGCAGTAGATGTGTCTGTGCCTGGTGGGAGAGGGTGAGTTGGGCTCTGGTGGAGGCTGGTACAGGGCAATGTCTGCTGCTGTTCCTTGTGCAAGCCGGGTGCAAGTTTGCATCTCTCTTTTTCTGGGGGCGTCATGTATCCCAGTCTGGCTTTAACTGCTGGGTGCCACATCCCGAGGGCCATAGGATGCTGCTTTGCTTTCTCCTCCTCACCTTAGGGGTGTTGCCCAGCTCTGGCAGTAGCTCGAGCATCTCCTGCCCAAAAAACAGCTGCCTCCTGATTTGTCCTCAAAACCCAGCTTCCCAGCCACAGAACCACCTGGGTTTAAATCCCTCCTGTTTCCTCCTGTTTCCGGCTGTTGTGCTCCTGCCTTTCCCCAGTCCTAGAGCTGTGCTGAGTTCAAGGGCAGGACCTTGCTGGGGGAGAGCTGCTGCCAGGTTAGGGAGTGAAATGGGCAACTGAAAGGGTAGTAGTGCCAGAGGTGGTGGAGGTTGGGGTGGGGAGCGGGATGCAGGCTGCTGTTCCCTCCCTGTGGTTGGGACCCCCTCCCTCCCGCAGCTGAGCTGGGCATCCCTTGGGGGGCCAGTGGAGGTACCATGGCTGAGGGAGGCTGTATGTCTGCCAAGGGGGCACAGTGAGCTGGGGAAAGGAGAGTTTGTTTTTCAAGTGTAGTTTCCAGCCCATAAATCACCCAGGGGGTTGGGGGAGCGATGCTCAGAGCCTGGGTTTCCTCCAGGCTTTGCTCTGGGCAGCCTGTGAAGTTTCCCACTCTTTGCTCCCTAACAATGAGTCCCTTTTTTCCCTTCTCCTCCCTCCCTGTCCCCGTCCCCCCCCCTCCATGGCCCCGGCTGCTCTCCATGTCTGAGGAGTGGAACAGCCAAAGCCTAGTGAGCTCCTGGGTGTCCCAATGGGCCAGATCCAGCGCCCTGCAGCTGGGTGACACGCAGGGAGTCCTATGCTGCAAATGCGGGATGTGCACTGACAGCAGGGCCCTAGAGAGCTGCTGTTTGTGCTTCCCAAATGCAAAACAAAGCAAGGCAGGCATGCATGACTCAAGGAGCCGGTCCCTGCCTCTTTGAAGTGCTTGGTCCCTGCCTCTTTGAAGTGCTTGGTCGGTTGCAGCTCACTTTGGGATGGGCCAAGGGATGCTCCTGGTGATGCTTCTACAGCGTGCAGGACACCCCATGGCACACAAGGTGGAAGGACAAACAGAAAATGCAAGATTTTGCCTTGGTTTTCCCCCAAAATTTGTTTCTCCCTGTGCTTACAACTCAGGGCTTCATTCCCTTCAAGTGAAGAGCAGAGCAGAAGATACAGGGCGTCTCTATACGATGCTGCCCATGCCTGCAGGGTGGCTTCCCAGGGACCCTCTCCCTCCCTCTCGCTCCTCCACAGGCCTTTTTCATGGCTGTCCCCCGCGCCGGCGAGCACCTGCAGAAGGGATCGGGAGTTGTGTTTCAAAGCTGCTCTTAGTGGAATTTTCCAGGCCGCCTCCGCGGCTGGAGCCGGCCCCGTTGGCTCATGTCCCCTGCCTTGCAGCCTGGCCGCCTCTCCCCCTGAGCTGCGATTTTATTGTTGTTGCCATTCACTGGGCTGATTATTTAGAAATGCACCCCGGCCACCTCCCTCCCTCCGTGCTCCCAGCCCTTTCCCGGGGCCGGGAAGGCTCCGGTGTGGGTGCTGGGGTGGTGCAGAGGGGAGGTCAGCGGGCGTGAGGCGTGGGTCCTGCGTGGAGCCCCAGGGAGTGAGGGGAAGCAGCTGATGGCTGGTTTTCCTCCGCCAGTCCGTGGGAAAGGAGTTGGTGTTTGAAAATTGCGTTTGCTGGAGCATGATGCGGGCCTCTTTTTTTTTTTTTTTTTTTTTTTTCCACCCTCTCTCCCCACCCCCCCTCAATGAGCTGACCAAGGGGAGCCAGAGTGCTCCCTGCCTCTGTGGGAAAGGTGGAGGGGGTGGTCCTGCCACGCGTGGTAGTAGTGGGGCTGAGACCAGAGGTCACCCCACTGCCGTGTGGGTCCCTGGGAGGAGTGGGATTCCTGCAGGGCTCTGAGTGGCGCCAGTGGTGTTCTGTGCAGTTGCCCTGCACTGAACCTGGCACTATCATCTGTGAGCCCTAATTAACCTCTTCATCAGGCAAGTTGGAGTGGAGAGCATGTTTGGGCCCCCCGCTGGGTGCTGGGAGACTTGGGGTCGCAGCTCTCATCCCAGCCCCTCATGACCACTTGCCCTGTGCTGGCTTTGTCCCTGTTTCTGGGCTCTATTGCAGCCCATAGGGATCGCAGTGGGATCTACTGACCCCAACAGCCTGGAGAAACACATTCTCCCACAGTGACTTGCTTGCTTCTTCTCCCCAGGCTGTAGGCACTGGTGGCTCACGGTGCTGGGGTCTGGAAAGGAGGTTTGGGGGGAGATGGAGAGGAGGTGCCAGTCACCCCTTTTAGGGAGGCTTTGTGCTGGGAGTAGGAGATCAGCAGTGGTTTGTTGGGGTTCCCTGCACCATCCCTCTGTTGGAGTCCTTCCTCCTGACCTGATGCTCCCTCTGTCTTGGGGATTCAAAAAACCAGGTTTTTTCTGCCACTGTGGTTGAAGCCACATCTGGCTGTGGGAGCAGGGGTGCAGCTGCCCTGGTGCTGGGGGATTTGGCCTTTTCCCACTGTGATACTGTTGGGAGGTCCAGATCCTTGGAGCTCTGCAGGGCTGGGCTAGCTGAGCTGCTCAGAGGATGCTCATGCCCCTTGCACCCACTGCTGGGGGTTGTTGTCCCTGAGCCCAAGTCTCATGATGCTTGGGAGGGCTGGTGCAGCAATCCAGTCAGCAGCCACAACGCTGCCTTGCTTTACTTGCAACAATGCCAGTGCGCTGCCTTGCTTTACTTGCAACGATGCCAGCGCCTCAGGCCAGTGCTGTAGGGTGTATCTGCCTCAGCTCAAAACTGAGGATGCTGGTCCAGGAGTTAGATGCAGGTGAGTGCTGAAGCTGCCATCTCGGCTGGGCAGAGCTCCCTCCGTGGCACGTGGCCCTGGAGACACTTCTCAGATCAGCCCCAGAGCATCTCCTGCTGGTCCCCATCTTGGCCAGCAGCTCCTCACCTGCCTCCCACCCTGTGCTTGCCCCACAGGGGTGCAGTCCCGGGAGAAGCCCCCAGAGGAGAGCGCTGTCCCTGCCCGCAAGCGGACCCCCAGCAACAGCCACTATGAGAAGAGCTCGCCGGAGCCTAGTTCACCCCGCAGCCCCACCGTCCTCTCGCCCGAGGTGGTCAGCACCATTGCGGCCAACCCTGGAGGGAGGCCCAAAGAGGTGTGCTGGGATGCTGGGATCGGGGGGTGCTTGCGTGGGCAGGTGGCTGATAGGGGGTAGACACCTCTGGGGAGGGAGAAGGCTTGGTTGGCATCTGCAGCATCCTGGAGGGTTGGGGTTTCTGTGGTGGTGGTTAGCAGGGGGGAGGTGAAAACCTTCCCTTTGCCCCCTCTGCTCCTTCCCTGGGGTCTGCTGGAGGTTTGTGCCCATCATAAGGATGGGACTGACCCTTTCTCCTGTTCTCCCTAGCCTCACCTCCACAGCTACAAAGAAGCCTTTGAAGAGATGGAGGGTGCCTCCCCCACCAGCCCACCCTCCAGCGGCGGTGAGATTTCTCCCCCCACCCCAGCCTTCCCCGTCTCACCACAACCCCCTTACTCCAGTCCCTGTAAGTGCTGCGGCTCCGGGAGGTGGAGGGGCTTGGTGGGCCAGAAATTTGCCAAGGGTCAGACAGCTCTGGTCTCCAGACACCCACTGCCATGTTAATCACTCTTTCTCTCCATCCTCCTTTCCTCCACATCCCACCCCTCTGCACTGCCACCAGCATCCCATGCTCAGCACCCTCCTGTTGGCTTTTTCTCACCCTGTACTTACTGGGTGTTTCTTGCATAGGATCCCAAGGCAGGATAAAGAGAGAGGCAGGGTCCGAAAGACAGCATCCTTTCCCTCTGGTCTGGTTCTGTATCTCCCCATCTTTCCTACCAGCATGGCAAGAAGGGCAGCAAGACTGCGGTAGCAAGCGAGTGGAGGGAAGGCAGGAGGGATTGAAGAATAGGAGGGGACTCAGAGCAGACTCTCACACACCATACTTCTTCTCACTGTTTCCAGGGCAGGAGGGGGAAATGGCTGGGAGGTGCCAGCCCTTTGCATGCAGCTTGTCTCTGCTCCTCCAGTGCAGCATGCCTCCTCCCTGACTAACCCTGACTGCGCAGTCACAGTGGGTTTGTGTGGACCGGTGTTGTGTGGCTGGCTCGAGTGATGAACCCTGATGAGCAGCCTCACGTCGGCACAGCATGACTCAGGCTGGACCAGTGCAATGGAGCAGCCGGTCAACTGGGAAACCGATCAAAAAGACAGCACCCCCCCTACCTCCTCCAAACCGCGTTTGAGGGATCAAGGCTGACGGATGCTTTAGGGCTGGGCATGCTCAGGCTGGGCCCAGCCCCCATGGCTCAGCCGATGGGGCTCGAGACTGTTTTCTCCTGCACTGTTGCTGTTTCTCCCCTGCAGCCCATGCATGTTTGAGCCCCATCTCGTGGGATGCAATGGCTGGAGTGTGGGAGCATCCCCAGGGCACTTGGCAGCTTGGAAATGGCCCTGTTGTTCTGGGGCACTGGAGAGCTTGTCCCAGAGGCAGCAGCTCCCTGGCTGCGGGACAGTGGCTCGTTTTGCGGGATGAGTCACTCGCAGAGGTGACGGGAACAGCCTGCCTGGGGACGTGGCCCGGAGGCAATGCTTTTTATCACACGCCAGCCTGGAAGGCCTGGGAAGTTTGAAGCTGCAGCTTGCAGGCTGGGCCAAAGTGACCCCCGGGGGATAAGGAGCAGTTCCTCTCCACGGGGAGAGGTTGGTCCTGGGGGAATTCCCAGACCAGGGAGGACCCGGCTGCTTGTCAGCCAGCCGAGGTGCGAGCTGACATTGCGGCTTGTGGCTGACAAGATTTGGGGAAATTGGACACCCGCTGGGGAAGGCGCTGCCGTCTTGGTTTCCCAGGGACTCGGCTGCTTGGCTGCTGCAGCCCCAGGCTGCCAGAGGACCTGGCCTCAGGGCAAAGGTCTGGCTTTCCTCTGGAGCTCCCACCACCCGCCGCCTCCCGGCCTCGCTGCGGGCCCTGCCTGCACTGCCCATCAGGGACTTTCAGAGCTGCTGGATGAATGTGTCCTCCGGGCTCTCCTGCTGGAGATGGGGGCGAGGTCCCCCCTGGTTTGGGAAAATGCAGCAATGGGGAGATAGGGCAAACCCAGGGGGCAGGAGGGAAAAGGAGGCACATTCAGCTCAGGGAGGTCTGCCCTGCCCCGTGAAACCCTGCCACCCCACGCTGCTGGTGCATCCATACTATAGCCATACATACATATGCAGCTTCTCCTGGTATGTACGTATGGGCACAGGGGTACAGACCTCGTGTGTGCATTTCCATCCCTGGGGGAACATGCTCTCTGTGAACATCCTCACCTACCCATCAAGCTGGTCTAGAGGGTGGGAGGGTTTTGGCGGTCCTGCTGTCCTGTCCTTTTCATGGGGATGATGACTGCTCCGGGACAGCCTGGTCCCAGCTCAGCCTGGCGTGGGCATCAGCAGAGGGGGGCTGAGCTTTGGGAGAGCTGTGCTGGGGGGATGGCAGCTCACACAGGGGCAATGAAAGAGGCTTCATGCCTGTACGGTGGGACCGGTTGCTTACAGAGACATTGCTGGGAGATGGGGTCTGGGCCTGCCCTGGTGGGAATTGCCCCCTTTCTTCGTCCTGCCAGCCCTGTGATGGGGCAGGCTGCTTGTTTCCAGGTGCCTCCTACCTTTACCCTCTCCCAAAATGGAGAAGAGGACTGGGGCCCTTCCCTGAGGTGCTGCTTCATCCGTGGCATCTCTTCTTCCCAGCAGCCTGCCATTGCAGCTGGTGGGTGGGATGGGTCAGGGGGCTCTGAACCCCTGGGCAGTTACAGCCTTTCTGAAGTTTTATCTCCAACCCCTCCACTAATGCTTGTGTGCCCTGTTCTGACAGTGCGTTCTCCCCCCGGCCTGGCCAAGACCCCGCTTTCAGCACTGGGGCTGAAACCCCACAACCCGGCTGAGATCCTGCTGCATCCAGTGGGAGGTGAGTGTGGGCACTGGGGCTGTGGGTGGGCAGTTTGTGTGTGGGGGCATCTGTGGGGATACCCTTGGAAGGGCCCCTTGGCTGGAGAAGGTACTTCTGCGTCCCTTTTAGGCCCAGGTGGCCTTGGGGTCCTTGCCACCTCTTGTGGGGACTCTGGGACTGTGTGAGGGTGGGGGGACGTGGTACGGCTCTGTGGGGCTCAGCCCAGCAGGGTCTTCAGTGGTGGAGGCTGGAAAACCCCACGGTCCTGCCTCCTGGCTAGCCCTGTGTTTTTCCCTCACTCACTCCCTCCATCCCTTCTCCCCAGCTGGAAAGGGTTTGCTCTCTGGGAGTCGAGCCTGTCAGCCAGAACAGTATCCAGAGCCCTCTCTATCCTGGAGAGTGGTCCTCGGGTGCAAAGGCCCTGCTGTCCTGGGGATGCACCCCAGAGCAGTCTGCCAAGCCAGACCTCACTGCTCCCCAGCACCCAGGGCCCCTTCCTGGGCCATCTCAGGGCTGAGTGCAACCTGCCCAAAACCTGGCTGAGCCTGGGGGGCATGGCCTGGCTGAGCCCACCCAGCCAGACCCTTCTTGTTCTGCCCCCAAGGGAGAACTGATGCTTTTTTCGTCTTTGCTGGGCTTTTCGGAGCAATACTTTGTGGTGGCTCCCTGCTGGGCTGTTCCCTCTTCCCCACCTGCAACTAGCCTCCTGGGTTTTAGACATCATCTCTGGAATACCGTGGTGGACCCTGGGGGTGTCCGAGGCTGGGTGTCCAGTTTGGGGCACAGTGTCGGGGAGGTGTGGGGTTCTGCTTTGTGCTCTGTGTGTCCCTCCCTGAGCTAGGCAAAGCTGCTTAACTCTGATTTCTTTTTCTTTCTGTCTCGCACCTCCCTTCTTCCTCCTCTTCCTGCTCCTATTGCTCCCCTGCTCCTCCATCTCTCAGAGCTAGAAGGGGAGGCGGGTGGTGACTCTGAAGAAGGTAAGAAAGGCTTTTCTTTCTCTGTCTCCTCCCTGCTCATCCCCACTGTCGGAATTGTTGCTCAGAGCAGGCTCCAGCTGTCTGTGCCAGCAGCCTTCCCTCGCACTGTCCCTCAGGGATGTAGGAGCCTGAGGAGCCTGAGTCTTGCCCATCCCGCTCCCTTTTGAGGAAGGGAACATTGTGCCTTGTGTTGTGTTGGATTCCCTGATGTCCAAATTGGACCTGGAGGTCTGTCAACATTGGGTATCAGTCACCCATAGGGGGTGAGAGTTCTTTGTCAGTGTGTGGCTTCCTCGTTGCCAGGGTGCTGGGGATGTTGGCATGCTGTGGCAAGCCTTGCATGAGCCTTGTGGGGGGCTGGGAGAAGCAGCCCCGGTTTTGGGCTTCTGCTTCCTGATCTGGCTTTGCCACTGCTGTTTGGAGCAAAAATAAACCAAAGTGCAGCACAAAAGGTCAGCAGGCTCAGAGGCCACCAGTGTGCTGCTGGCTCAGCTGGCTGGGCAGCAGCACAGCACCGGCAGCCGGTGTGCATCCTCTGCTGGCCGGGAGTCTGCTCAAATTCCACCCCAGTCTTCTGGTCTTCTGTCCCTGTGCTGCACCTCTTTGGGGATGCCAAGGATGGGGCTGAGCTGGGATGTCAGTTTGGGAGTGGCTGTGCTGATGGAGGAGGCACTGCAGGCTCTGGGGTGGCACGTCTCCTGGGGGAACAGAGGCTTCAGGAGTGGCTGTGGTTCCCTGGAGTGCCACCTGCTATCTAACAGTTGTTGGGTGGTTTTGCTTTCTTTAATGAAACTTTGGGCCCTCGGGGCCGGGATGGAGAATTGTGTTCAGGATGGGTTTTGGAGAGAGGATATCTCTTCTTGGCAAGTTTGTGATTCTTCCTGTGGTCCTGAGAGCTGTCAGAATTTCCCTCTGTGAGTTCCTCAAAATGTACATAACCCAAACCTAAACACTGTGTGATCTTGGAGAAAGTGCTTGAAGAAAACGTTCTGCTTCCAGAGCTGATTTTTCAGCGATGGCTTCTTGGGTACATTAAAGGAAGAAAAGCTGGGATAAAACCAGTTTTTCCTTTTAAGTCCCTGTTCCCCCCACCCCCCAGCTTTACCATTTCTGTCCAGCTTTAAGTCTACAAAGACCTAAACATCACCTCTCCTCTCTTTCCCACCCTCAGGAGCTCAAGCTGTGCTGCTTGTCTGTTCCTGTGGTGCTCGTGCCACTTGTGTTATGGCTGACCCAGAGCAAGGATGTCCAGGGACCCCACGCTGGCAAGGCAGATTGGCCACCACCAGCCTCCTGCCCTTCTTCTTCCTCTCTGATAACCTGAAGGTTTCTGGGGAGTTGAATCTGCAGGCCTAAGAAGGGACTGGTGTTTTGGCTAAACAAAACTTTGGCTTAGCACCCTCTGCACCCTCTGCACCCCCTACGAGGACCCCTGCCCCTCCAGGCTCTGCTCAGCAGATCCCAGCCTGTATGGCCAGACTGTGCCTGGGGCTAAGGATGCTCTAGCAGCCCAGGAGCTCTGGGGTCCTGGCTGCCACCTCCGAGGAGGCTTTAAAACAGGCACAGTCACAGTGCTGGGGATTTCTGGCTGGAGTGCAGTCCTGCTTGGATTTGGGATTCTCAAATGACTTCCCACCTCCCTGGTGACTCACAGCCGCTCTATTCTCCCACCATCTTCCCATCTCTGGAGCCTCTTCCAAGAAAAAAAAAAACCAGGAGGCAAGATCAGATTTTTCAACCTAAAAAAATCCTGTCTGAAACTTCCACTTTTTTTTTTTTAGTTCTTTTTTCCCCATATTGAACCAAACTACTTGAACTCATGCCCATGGTGACACACCTCACTGTGGCACGTGTGCTGTCCCCCCTCCCCAAGCCTGCCTCCATTCAGCCCCCACCTTTGCAGGAGGGGCTGGCATTTTTGCAGCCCTTTGGTCTTAACCTCTTGCAGGCTGACTCATATGTACTGTCTGGCTAATTTTAGTCTGGAGCGGGGAGCTGGGGGGACACTGAGTAGCTGTGAAATTAATTTAATTACCTAAGTGGTGATGAGTTTCTCACAGCTGCCCTGGGTGTCCTTCTGGGCAGTGCCTTGTCTCTGTCATGTGTCCTGCCTTGGATACTGGTACCCAGTCCGTGTTAAGATCCTTGGTCTGGTTTTGGCTCAGATCTTTCCTGGGATGGTTGGGCAGGGCTGGGCAGGGAGATCAGCCTAAGGGGTGAACGCCTCCTCCCCTGTCTGCAGGCGGATGGGGCACAGATGCTGTGGGGGAAGGAGGAGGACCTGTGACAGTCTTTTTCCTTGCAACTCCCTGGTCCGACACTGAACATGGAGCTGTGCATCAGCATTGCTGGCTGTGAGCAGGCTGGGTTGCTGGCAGCCTTAGCTGGAGCCCAGCTGTTATGACTAATAATAATAATGATAATGTTTGCCATGCTAATTACTGCTGCGGAGCTGCCTCAGGCATGGCCAGCATGGAGCCAGGGACCTGCAAGGGTGCCCAGCCCATAGTGTTTGATGCTGGTGGGTGTCATTTAGGGCGCTGTGCCCCAGCATGGAGTCAGTTGGTGGCACGTGCCAGCGGAGGTGTAATGGCTGCAAGGGCACAGAATGGTGCGACTGAAGCTGCAGCCCCTTCCTCCAGCACAGCTTTTGGCGGGGGGGCTGGGGTCTGCGGGGGCTATTGTAGGGATGGGGACCAGTCTGGATGGAGCAGGAGGCAGGGTGGAAAGGGAGGAGGAAGGGCTGGGTTTGGCAGCTGTCGTGGCTGGTAACGGCCAGCCCAGCCCGCTGCTCCTGGCACAGGACTGCTTGGTGGCTCCAAAGGAAAATTGCTTTTCTTGGTCGTGCTCACGGGCTCTGGTTTCAAGGTGGGCTGGGAGCGAGTGTTGGATGCTGCAGTGGAAATAGCTGGAGCTGCTCTCTGGTCTGCTGCTGGAGGTGGCTGGCAGAGGTGGGCCACACAGGGCAGGGACCACAGGGCATTGTCATCAGTCCCGTGTGAGTCAGCACAGGCTGGACAGTCACTGGCTCTATTTTTAGGGGCTGAGGATGAGCAGGGAGCACGACATGTGCTATGTGGCATCCTGGGTGGGGAGGGACGCTGACTCAGAGCAGGGCGGAGGGGCTATGGTACGTGAAGGGACTGTGGTCCCATGAGCTCTGGCCTCCTCGGGGAAAGGGGTGAGCGCCACCCCCCTGCCTGTGCACTGGCTGGGGTCTTCAGCATCTCTTGGAGCAATCTAAAGGCCCAGATGAGCCAGAGATGCTTTTGCACAAGCCCTGGGGAAAGAGGGACAGGGTAGGAATGTGCCACTGGAGAGGCTGAGCTCAAACATCTTCACTGGCTGACGCAGGGATACCTCCTTCCCATGCAAGCGGCAGGCTCACCCGTTTCCCCTTCTTTTTTGCCACAGAACCCAGGAGCTACGTCGAGTCGGTGGCACGCACGGCCACGACAGGCAGGGGAGGGAGCCTGCCCACCACCCAGCCTGCGGGCCTGGAGGTGCCTGCCAGGAATGGCGCCTTCACCAACTCCTTCACTACCCCCAGCCCTGTCTCCACCAGCAGCCCCATTCACAGTGTGGACGGGTAAGGCAGTGGTGCAGGTCCCAGGGGCTGGTGTGGTTGGGGTCAGCGCCTGGTGCACAGGCTTGCTCCCACATTGAAGTTGCCTTTGCAAGGCCCCCCGTCTCCCCACACAGGGTTGGGGGGTCCTGGCCGACCATGTCACTCACTACCCTGAGAACACAAAGCTGAGTCACTGGTGGTCACTTTGTGGTCACTGCACCTAAATAGCATCTCGCCAGAGGGAGGGGGAGCCTCGCAGGGGACCTCTTGGGGTGGGAGGAAGCATGGGGTCAATGCTAACCCCTAGCCCTGGGTTAGATTGAGCATTGGTCCCCTGTGGTGCAATGGAGCCATTGTCCCTGTGTCATGTCCTGCCCCAACCTGTGAGGTGTCCTGCACCATCCCAGCCTGGCAAGCTGGCATCAGGTGGTTTGCTGCAAGAGGAGCTGGTAAAAGGCTCTGTTTCCCAGAAAATCGTACCTTGAGAGGGAATTAGGATGTGTGGTGGAACTAAAGCTGCCTCTAGTTGCTTTCATGCAGCTGGCAGGACCCATCCCACCATTGCCTCTGAACAGCTGAGCAGCTTGCTGGTGCTGGGCCTCAGTTTCCCTGTGCGCCACTCACAGAAGGGTGCCAGCCAGCAGCAGGAATGAGCAGTGGAGCTGAATCCTCCTTCTCATCTCTCCTCAGGGCCTCCCTCCGCAGCTACCCATCAGAGGGCAGCCCCCACAGCACAGTTACACCTCCCCATGCCTTGGCTGAACCTGTTTACCGGTCACCTGTCAGCTCGCAGATGCCCTCTGCTAACAGCAGCTACCAAAACTCGTCTCCATCTTCCTTTACAATGGTCCAAGGCGGGGTCCCGGGCTCAGCATATGCCAGCCCCGACTACCCTGATGGCCGAGCCAGCCTCCAGCCAGACCCCCAAGCTCGGCCGCAGGCGCAGGTCAATGTGGTGGGGGTCCATGTCCTGCCAGGGAGCCCCCGCACCCTGCACCGGACAGTGGCTACCAACACGCCATCCAGCCCCAGCTTTGGGCGAAGAGCCGTCAACCCCAGCATAAGCAGCACTCCCGGCAGCCCTGGGCTGGGCAGACACACTGTAGTGGCCCATGGCAACCTTGTGGCCCCACCAGGGAGCCCCAGCCTGGCCAGGCATCAAGCTGCGGCAGCCGTCCCCCCCGGCAGCCCCCTGTATGGCTACTCCAGCCCAGAGGAGAGGCGCCCGACACTGTCTCGGCAGAGCAGCTCCTCTGGTTACCAGCCTCCTTCCACGCCATCCTTCCCTGTCTCGCCGGCGTACTACCCTGGCACGAGCACGCCGCACTCCTCTTCCCCGGACTCGGCCGCCTACCGCCAGGGCAGCCCCACGCCACAGCCTGCACTGCCTGAGAAGCGGCGGATGTCGGCCGGGGACCGCTCCAACAGCCTCCCCAACTACGCCACCGTCAATGGCAAGGCATCCTCCCCCCTCTCCAGCGGCATGTCCAGCCCCAGCAGTGGGAGTGCTGTCACCTTCTCCCACACCCTGCCGGACTTCTCCAAATTCTCCATGCCAGGTAAGGGATGCCCTTGGAGGTCCCTGCATCCCCCTGCCCTGCCCAGGGCTCTCCCTTCCTCCTCCTTGCTGGCCGGCGGGGAAGGGGTTGCAGCCACGTCCTGATTTACCCCTCCTGCACCATCTGCAAACTGGCGGCACCGCTGGGGCTCGGGCCATTTCCTCCGCTTTCTGGCAAATCCAAACAGGAAAAGCACCGAGCCGGCGTCACTGGCATAAACAGCACCCAGAGTTGTGTACAGGGAGATCAAAGCACCCGGAGGTGGCTTTTCTCTGCTGTGGGGATGTGCTGACCTCCCAACCCCATTCCTGGCAGGCTTTACCCCGCCGGGACCCTGCTGGGGCACTGCCTCCTCACTTCAAATGGTGTGCCCTGCCCTGGGTGCCACTGCGCCTGGAACGCCTTCACCAGCTCCACTTACAGGACACCTCGGTGACGCCAAGATTGGGCTGATAGGACCAGGGGAATAAAGCCGTGGGGCAGTGGTGGCTCCTGGCTCCGGCTGCTGGGCTGGTTTTCCTGCTGAGCAGGCAGCCCTTTGTGGGCATGCCGGTGCCCACCCTGCCTGTGACTTGCTGTGGCTGGGGACCCTTCCCAGCAGGGAAGTATGAGCAAGTAAAACACATAACAATTAGTGAGACCCCTGCCTCTCCAGAGGTGACCAGATTGCAAAGGACTGATAATACGTCTCCAGCAGAGATGCTATCCAGCCCTCTGGCTTGTTTGCTCAGTTGGTTTTGGAAGGCAGGTGTTTGGAACTGTTACCCAAGTGAAGTGACAGTTTCATGGCCAGAGGACCGGGTCCCATCAGGGCTGTGTTACTGACAGGCACTGAGCGAGGCAGGGTCGGGCTGGGGCTGCGTAGGTAGCTTTTCCCAGGGTAGGTCAGCCTGTCCAGTTCCTTTGCACAGGGCACAGGTAAGGGAAGGAATTTATTTTTACAGTGGACAAGCCAAATCTTAAACGTTGGAGAGCAGTGAAGGTTTTCTGAAGTCAGAGGATTTCCCCACCACCCTCTGGACATCTCTCTTTTCCTCCAGCAGCTTTCACTTCACCCAGCCAGCTCCCTTTTAAATGATGAGTTCCCATTTTGTCTCTGGCTGTGTGGCCAAGAGGCTCATCCGATGCACAGCCCTTTGAGGGCTCTTGTGCTTGGATTTAGCTTTAGATGCCCAGCAGCCCCCTAAGCTCCAGGTGATGATCAGCCTGCCTGGGTATGGAGGACTGAGTTGAGGTTAAAGCAATGTGCTGGGGCTGAAAGGAGGTGGGGGATTAATGCTTTAGCCAGATCTGCTAAAAACTCTGCTAAATGGAGTTTTAGATACAGCATCTTTTAACTTTTTTCTTGTCTTCTTTTCCTTTCCTTGCAGACGTCAGCCCCGAGACTCGTGCCAATGTCAAGTTTGTGCAGGACACTTCCAAGTACTGGTATAAACCGGAGATCTCCAGGGAGCAGGGTGGGTAGATGGCACAGTGTGAAGGATGCAGTTGAGTGAGCTATGGTTGGGAGTTGGGGTGTATTTGGGATCACAGGGATTAGCAAGAATTTCCCTGAGAGGCTGAGTTAGGAATGAAGGTGAATTGTGGATGCTCAGACCATTGCAGAAGCGGGGTTGAAGCCCAGCTCAGCTGCAGGCTTGCATGACATGGGCTCCCCAAACCTTCCCCTTCATGGAGGAGCACTGGTCCCTGCAGCGTGCAGTGGATCTATGCAGTTTGGGGTGCAAAGCACTCAGATCTTGAGTTGAGAGTCTTCAGAGGGGTATTGGAGACATAGCTAAAATAAGTGGGGAGAACAAGGAGAGGGCAAGGTGCCTTCAGGGGCAATGTCCCAGCATTTGGTCCCTGCCTGCTCTCCAGTGCTTAGTTGTTCAGAGGTGGGCTGGGTGGGAATGGATGCTCTGAGATGCCCACGCAAGGGCAGTGGAGGCCAGGGGGAGATGAGCCCCTGCCTGACTGAAGACCCACTTGAGACTGCCATCCAGATGTGCAGGGGGGATGGTAACATTGCAGTGCCTGGCTGCGAGGCTGTGGAACAGGGGTGCCCAGTCCTGACCCATATCTTGTGGCTTCAGAGGACACATTGGCTCTTGCTATGCTGGCTCTGAGGTCTGCCGTTGTCTCCTGCAGCCATTGCACTGCTGAAGGACAGGGAGCCGGGGGCTTTCATCATCCGCGACAGCCACTCCTTCCGGGGAGCCTACGGCCTTGCCATGAAAGTAGCTTCTCCGCCTCCCACAGTCATGCAGCAGAACAAGAAAGGTATTGTATGCCCTTCTCCATCCCACGCCGAGATGCCTTCCATCGTTCAGCCGGGGTGAGCGGGCAGCTGGATCTGCTGAGCCAGTCATGCCCTTGGGTATGTGCTGATGTGGCAGGATCGCTCCCTCCCAGGGCACAGGGAAGCACCAGATGCCCTCTGCCCTGAGCTGTGGAGAGCTCAGGGGCATCTGCATCTTGGGCTTTGGCATGGTAAAATGGGCACAGCCTCCCCAGCCCACCAGCATCACTGGGGAGCCTGGCTTGGGGTTGACCCTGTGCAAAGGGTTGGATTTGAGGAGGGTATGCAGGGTGGTAGGGACCCCTTCCTTGAACTGGACCACTGGTTTCCCCAAGGGACTGCAGAGAAGGAGGAGGAGGAGGGTGGCTCTGGTGTGAGAACATACTGTTTCTTTCCAGGAGACATCACCAATGAACTGGTGAGGCACTTCCTCATCGAGACTAGCCCACGGGGTGTGAAACTAAAAGGATGCCCCAATGAGCCCAATTTTGGTGAGTGGCCCCAGTGTGCTCCCCACAGGTGGGGTTGGGTTGGGAGACCCTTGCCTTTGCTGGACTGTCAAAGCAGAGCTGTCAGGTGTCTGGGAGAGCTCTGCCTCTGTTACTGCCTCTTGTCCTTGTGTAGCTGAGTCCTGTGGGCGTTTGGAGCCTCTGGAGTCATGCACACTCATGAGTGCACAAATGTGCCTGTATGCACAGGTACCTTTCTGCACACAGATGCAGGACAAATGGTGCTCCTGGGTGGGGTGGAGGGCACCTTGTGTTAGTTATCCCATGGCTAATGTGCTGAGGTGCTGCACAAGGAGCTCTGCCCCATTTGTTGTTCCTAAGGAGGCCCTGGCATCTCTTCCCCTTCCCTGAGCCCTCCGTGGGCAGGCATGGTAATTTCAGCAAGACGAATCACCACATGTGGCATTAGGACCACAGTGAAGAAACCTGCTGAAAGCCTGCTTCTATCCACCCAGAGCAACAACAACCTAACACTGGGGAAACCTGTCCCCCCCAGCCCTGCGCTGACCATCTCCTCTCTGTCCCCAGGCTGTCTCTCGGCTCTGGTGTACCAGCACTCCATTATGCCCTTGGCCCTGCCCTGCAAGCTGGTCATTCCTGACCGAGGTAAGAGCCAGGACCAAAAGGGATTGCATCCACCCCCACAGCCTGCAGGAACAGAGTAAGTTCCCAAGCAGGGAGCAACAGTAACCATCACATGTCTTCCAGATCCCATGGAGGAAAAGAAAGACACTGCGTCTGCCACCAACTCGGCCACAGACCTCCTCAAACAGGGT
>JAVJGJ010000061.1:26089970-26116342 GCA_035590215.1 Microhierax caerulescens
GGTGCGGGTGAGTAGGGAGGGGCTGTTCCTGGGTAAATGTGGCTCAGAGCAGTGGTTGATCCCGTGGCCGCTGTCTCCCTTTCTAGCCTGCAATGTCCTCTTCATCAATTCTGTGGAGATGGAGTCACTGACAGGCCCCCAGGCCATCGCGAAGGCTGTTGGCGAGACGCTGGTGGCTGATCCCACACCCACTGCTACCATCGTCCACTTCAAAGTCTCTGCACAAGGCATCACCTTAACGGACAACCAGAGGAAGTAAGAGCCCCCATGGCCGCGTCCCTGGGTCCCCATAGCCAGTGAGGCTGTGATCCAGGGAGTGTGTTGGTGAAGGATGTCCCTGGGGTGGCATGAACCTGGTCACAGGCAGGGCTGGGCTTTGTCCTTGACTCCTGGAGCATCCTAGGGGAGACCCATGGGAGTGTCCCCTGTGCTGGTGGGGCTGGGCTGTGGTGGGGCAGAGGTGGTGCTTCCCTGGCCCTGACACTCCCTGCCTTGTGTTTCAGATTGTTCTTCCGGCGACACTACCCCCTCAACACTGTCACCTTCTGTGACTTGGACCCCCAGGAACGAAAGTGAGTGCCCTAACCTGGGGGGAGCACATGTCCCCTGCCCCTTTCCCTTCCCCTGGGCTGCTCAGAGCAGGGTGTTTGCCAGCTCTGTCCCCCTTCCTCCTGCAGAGGGCAGGGATGGAAGGTTCCCTCAGATTTTGTGGGGCAACACCAGCTTCTCCTGGTGACTTCTTGGTGTCTCCAAGCATCTTCTTGCTGGGGAAGAGGTGCATCATTTTTTTCCCCATAGAGCCAAGCCTGTGCAAAGCCAGGCTGGCCCTTCAGTGTTGGTGCAGTGGCCCCCATCATGGCCCTGTCTCTTTGTGGGGTGCAGGAGTCCCTCACACTTCCTCTTCTCCTTGCAGGTGGACTAAAACTGATGACAGTGGCCCAGCCAAGTAAGTGCTTTCTGTGCTTCCCAGGCAGTTCCTCACAGCCGCTCTTGGGGTGGCTCCCACTTGTGCTCGAACACTGGCTGGGAGATGCCCCATGCAGGGCAGCCTCTTAGCCACGTGTGAAATGGGCTGAGCTGTTCGCTGCAGGAACTTTTCACCCAAGCATGAGACCATGGTTCTGGGGACTCAGGAGGCATCTTTCAGCCCCAAATTCCTGGTCAGAGCAGGCATGGCCCTTGCAGAACTGGCTTTACTGGAAACTCTCCCAGCAGAATCAGCAGGAGCCAGCTCATGGATCAGAGCGGGGGGTTATGCTGATGGCGTGTGAGCCATCGGCTGACTCTCTCTGTTCCTCCTGTACTCCATGTCCTGACCCATGGGAGTGCAGAGCTGCTGGCTGAGCCCATTTCCAGGGACCAGTTCCCACTAATTTTAGCCATTGTGTTAGCGAATGGGTTTTTATTAGGTTGTCCAGCTGCTGGGATGTTTCCCTTCCCCAACTAGAAATGCCAAGGCCTGAGCCTGTCTCACATTCTGTTCCCCCATATTTATAACTTCAGTTTGCACATTCTAATTAAAACAAAAAAAAACCCAAAAAAAGAAGGGAAAAAAAAGGGGAGGGAGATTTTATTCATCAGGGAAGAGACAGAAATAACCGTATGGTCTCACCCAGCTCCCTGTGTCCCCACATGGCCTTGCTCTCATACAAGGTCTACCCCAGCCCATCCGTCACACCTCTGTGGTTTTGAGTCATCACCCAAACCAAGGCGATGCTGTGATCATCTGGAAGGTCCTGTCTCAGGGACGGTCTAGGGGAGAGTGACAGGGATGGTCACAGCAAGGAGGGCTGGGCCAAGAGATGATGGAGACACAGGGCTGGCCATCGAAGAAACTGCAGTAAAGGGAAGAGTAGATGGGTCATGCAGGCTGGTTTGGGATGTCCCCCTCTGTTGTGTGAGGTAGATGTTGAAGTGGGGAAGGTGGACAAGGCTGTGCTGGAAGAGGGTGGTGGTGTTCCTTGGGTGAGCAATGCCTCTTGCCTTCTCCCCACCCAGGCTCTTCGGCTTCGTGGCCAGGAAGCAAGGGAGCACCACAGACAACATCTGTCACCTCTTTGCTGAGCTGGACCCAGACCAGCCGGCTGCAGCCATCGTCAACTTTGTCTCCAGGGTCATGCTTGGCTCTGGACAGAAAAGATGAGCTGGTGCTTGCGGGTGATTCTTGAATTTTGGAGAAGGACTTGGAGCTGATCCGAGAAGGAGTGTGAGGAAGTGCATTGTGGGAGAGGGAAGTGAATTGGGGGGGGGAAGGGTTGGAATTTTGGAGGAAAACAGCAAACAACAAAAAAACCCCAACGAAACCCCTAAAAACTCAACACAAGCCAAACACACACACAGAGGAACCAAAAGCACCTACGTAGGAGAGCCACAAAGTCATGCCAGACAGGATGCATGTCCCATCACAGGGAAGGTGACCAAAGTGAAGGCAGCAGTGAGATGGATGTTCCCAGCTTCTGGCATCATGATTCCAAGTGCTGACATCTACTTGGGACTGAATACGGGAACATGAGTGGTGTTTTCCGTCTGGAAAAAGAGACAACTAGCAAAACCCGTGGAAGAAACTCCATCCCAGCAGCTCCATCAGCGAATGTCTGCTCTGTGTTTGAAACAACCCATAGGAGATAACGACGTGGGCTGGGTCCGTGGGATACTGGAAGAGATACCCCCCAGAAACCTTCCCTTGCCTGGCTGAAGCCAAGGGTCCTCACCGGCCCCCACGCTTCTCCTGAAACCTGCCAGCCACCTGGCAAATTACTGGGGATGTGGTGGGGGTTGGTTCTGAACCCTCCTGTCCCTGGGGAGCTCAACCGTGGGCTAACCTCTGTGCTGACCCAGAGCCCGGCGCCGGTCACAGGTGAGCTGCTGTGGGTCCACACGGAGAGGTGGGTCATGGTATTTCCCACCTCCCCAGGGTGCTCGTGCCCTCCAGCCTGCGAGGAGGTGTGGGGGGGCTGCTGCTACCCTGCACCTGGGCTAGGCAGAAGCTCCCCAGGAACCTCCTTGGAGGATGCAGAAAGTTGCCTCCCCTCCCGTCTTCCCCTTTTCCCTCCCATCACTAGTCCTCTTTGGCAGGGTTCTCCTGTGGCCTGTCACGTGTTCTCTTAACACACACGAAAAAAAAAACCAAAACAAAGGAAAGAAAAACATTGCAATAATAATAGTAATTATAATAATAGTGGATGCTGGCACAGGTGGGTTCCCTGTGCGAAGTAGCAGACCCGTGGCTACCCCTATCTCACTCTTCGGAGACACGCAAGCGGTTTTTAAATTGCATGGACGTTCAAGTTGCACGAAAGGCGAATGACTACAAGTAACTCAGGCGCTTTTTTCTCCTTTTATTTTGGAGGCCACGTTAAAATAAAGAAAAAGAAGGAAGGAAATTTAAAAAGAAAAGAAAAAGGGAAAGGACCTGCAGTCGCTGGGCAGCTGTGGCTCAGTGGGGAGGTCACAGGTCCTCTGAGAGCCACCCTGCCTGGCATACACGTACACCCAAAACCGGCTGGCTGGAGGCTTGTGCGCCCCGAATGCACCATAGTTTGGCAAGTGGCTTTGGTGCCGTTGGCTTTTCCCTTCACTCTGGGAGATGAGGAGGGCCAGTAGGAGGGCAAGAGGGGCAAAAGGCCCCTGTGCTGCTGGCGGGGGGGCGTCATGGTTGCAGGGCAGCAGGCAGAGGTCACAGCCCTGCGATGCTGGGGAGGGGGCAGAGGATGTGCAGGTCAGACGTGCAGGTTTGGGGCAGGGGGAACGGTCTGGTTGGAGCTGTGGGCTTGTTGCTGAGCCATCTGCTGAAAATCTACGTCCCCTCTCCCCCCCACCCCTGAGAGCTTTTTGTGAGAAGTTTTTAGTGCAAAGTGGCCCAGATGCTAGTCTATTGGGGGCAAAAATTAGAAACATAGCACTGCAGCCTCCCTCCTCTGGAGAGCTTGTCTCCCTCAGACGGCCCTTGCCTTGATAGCGATAATATATATATATATCTGAGCTATACTGATGGAATACTGTAAGCTAATGAAATTTTAAGGAGGAAAAAAGGTTAAATTTACACTCCGAAAATATTTATTTTTGCCATATTGCTTTCTGCGCATCGTATCTCCCCCATTATATCTGCCCCGCCTTCCCCTGCCCCGGGGAACACCTGCATGTTAAAAGAAAATCCAGAGCAAGGAAAAATATGGATGGCGGAAGATGCGCGGGGGGGCCCCCCATGTTGGGGTGGCGTGCGTGTGACCGGTGTGCGTGTGCGTGTGCGTGTGTGAGCGGGCGGTGGGTGCCCAGAGAGGGCTGGCATGGCCGGAGGCTATACTGATGTACTGAAGCGAGAGTGAAAGAATGCATAGCGAGGAGCTGGTTGTGAGACGGTGGCAGGATGGGGGGCTCAGGGGAGGGCTTTCCCCCTCCCCGGCTCCCTGGCTGCACGGATGCAGAGACCTTTTCATTTCCGATGTTTCCAAAAAGCGATTCCCTCCTTCTGCGAAATTCAAGTGAGATGAGAAACGATCTCACCCGTAATCTCCTCACCCAGCCGTTCACCAATTAGAGAAAACACTGTGTTTATAGATATATAAAGATATATTTTTGAAAGCCTCTATTTTTCAGACTTTGTTTTCTCACTGCTAAGAAAAGAGATTATAATAATGTAATTTTATTTTAATCTGCTGCCTCGGAAACCGGTGCTTGAAACTCTTATTCCTTTTTTTCTCCCCGTACAAATGAAGCAGATCTAAGCACCCCAGAGATGTTGCATAGAAGCTGAACCCAGTAGATACCTGCCAATAGCATCGTGCCTATGGGTCCTGATACCTTTGGGTCCTGAGCCGCTCACGGCTTCCTCTAATATTAACCCACTAGCTGAAGATTTAGACCGTATCCAAATCTTGAACACTAACAAAATCGTCTGATGATTATATTATTTTTTTAACACACAGCTAATCACCTTCCAATGATGTAGCCAGGCATTTTGTCAGCTCCCTTTAAAGGCACTTTTTTCCCCTTTTATCTCCTTTTTTTATGTTACATTTTTAGGTGTAACTACCCTTCTGTCCCTTGGAGAGACTGTCAGCTGGTGCTGAGGATTGCCCAGGTCCTGGGGCTGCTGGGGACCTAGTGTTGATATATTTTTCCTTATGAAAGGGACAGAAAGGACTCCTTTTTTTCTTTTTTTTCTTTTTTTTTTTTTTTTTTTTTTTAAATGCAGTCATGGTATTTGAGATTCAAGCTTGTGCGAGTTAAGCCCAGCATATGTTTTGTTGTAATCACACTGCCGTTTGTCAGCAGCCGGATGGTATCTCTCTCTCTCTTGCTCACACACACACACACACAAATGCATCCCTCCTTCCTGCACAAAGAACTGCATATATTCTTGCCAAAGATATCCTTAAAAACGCACTTTGCCCCACAAGTTATATATATAAATATAATTTTTTTTTTTTTTGTGTAAATTTATTGTATGTGTTCTTTTTGTGTTGGTTTGTTCTTTGGAGAAGCCCCTTCCCACCCATCCTCCCTTTGCTGTCGATGTTGCTGTCTCTTGGGAAATGCTCCCCAGGGGTTCGTTTATTGCCTGTCCCAAATGGTAGCACCTGCAATGTACAACATGTAGGGTTCCTGTTCGGCTGGGCTACCTCTGGCTCTGCACCCCACCAGGAGCTATTTTGGGGGATGATCTGCTGATGGAATGCACCCATCTCACGGTCTTTGCCAGCCCCTCATCACCAGTGGAGATGGGGGAGCTCATGGGTTTAAGCAGAGGAATTGAGCAAGGTTTGGGGTTGCATTGGATGCAACATTTGCTGGCTGCCCCTGATCAAACCACACATAGAAAACAAACCAGGTAGGGAGAAAAACCCAACCCAGCCTCCGGGCATCTATTTTCTAGCGAGTTCAACCACCTGAACCTAAGCGCAAAGTAAATCCCCACCCAGCAGGTCGGGCAGGTAAAGAAACCAGTTGCCCCAAAAACCCCAGACATCAGCATCAACAAAAGGCAACCCTTCCCGTTGGAGCAGGCAGGAGGATCAGACAGCAAAGGAGCCCGCAGGGGCTTGTTTCATTTCGTTCGTTTGTTTTGCAAATTGTGAGGTTGGTTTGGGGTTACTCTTTTTCTTTCTTTTTTTTTTTTTTTCCTCCTTAAAAAGGAAAGAAAAAAAAAAACCCGAAAAAAAGGAAGCAACCCGACGGTTCTGTTGGCGGATCCTGTGCCGCCGTGTTATGCGTGGGGTTTTTTTTTGTTGTTGTTGTTGTCTTTGTTACTTCGGGAACGTTACAGATTTATTTGCTAATCAGTGTTAATGAACAGTTTCAAACTTTTAGACTCGCCCATTTCTGTGTATTTATATAGTTGGGAAAAAAATGCATTATATTTTGTATCTTTGTGCCCATGATGTCGCGTGTGTAAGGATGACTTCGGTCACACCATGTCCATGTGTGAATGTGACTCCGCTGTTGTCTTCCCGTTGTACAGATAGCAGATCCTTTGCAGTTCATTGTATGGCTTTATAAAGTGGTAAAAACAACAAAAAAAATCAGTTATATAAAATATACTGTTGCTTGGAATGCCAGCTTGGTGTCTGGATCGCTGGAAATGTATCTTGAAATTTAAGGGAGCGCAGGAATAAATGCTCTGTTCTTTTTGCACAGGGGAAAAAAGAAAAAAAAAGAAAAAACCTAAACCCCAGCGGGTGCTGTGTTTTCTCTGGGCTGTCGTTCGCCCCCTTCCTCGATGGCCGGCTGGGGCCCCCGGGCAGGCGCCGGTGGGCGTGGGAAGGAGCCGGGGCTGTGCCGCCTCCCGCCGCGCCGGGTGCGCGCCAGATGCGCGTTAACCGGGCAGCCCCCGAGCTTCCTACGTGGCTCCAGCTCCAGCTCCAGCCTGGGCTTTTGTTTACCAGGAGGGATCTCTCCGCTTGCCCTGCAGGCACTGGGTGCTCTTCAAATTCGGTTGCTTTTTCCCAGGTTGACTCTAGGTGCTGCCTGCCCAGCCTTGGACGCCCCCTTTTTGAGCCCATCTCCTGCAGAGGAGCAGGATGGGACGATGCCGCTATGGGGTCTTTTGCCTTTGTCGAGGTGGTAGTTTGGGTTTTGCTCGTGTTAAATCCCACTCCCTGCCCCTCTTGGAACCATCCTGCTCCCCCGTGCCTGGCAAAACTTCCTCCAAAGTCTCAAGCCTGGCTTTTCCAGCATTTGCAGAGCAATTCCCAGCATCTGTCAGACCCCTCAGCCCCCGGCTCTCTGGCTCTGCTCCTTCCCCTCCTTGCTGAGCTGGTGGCCAAGGCCCGGCCCCCGGGATGGATTGAGTTTAATTATACAAGAAATATCAGCCAGAGCAGCGGCAGTTTCTCTGGCGCCAGCACTGCTGTGGCTCAGAGGCTCAGAGTTTCTCCCGGGAGCCAGCAGCACTAAAAATACCTCCTGCCTTTCCCTAAAATAGCTGCAGTGTGAGGGGTGGATTGAGGGGGCTGCTTCACGGGGACCCCATGCTGCGGGGCTTGCGCTGGGAGCCAAAGATGAGAAGGGTAGAAAAAGAACCAAGAGGAGATGGGATGGTTTCTGGCCCAGAAATAGCTGTGGGGCTGTGGGTGGGCACCCAAGTGATGTGCCCTCCGAGCCAGGCAGGCTGCACCATGGGACCTCGGGAGGTACCTGGCATCTGCCAGCCTTGGCCTCAGCCTCAGTTGTCCCCAGTGTACCCACCAGCAAGACAGCACCTGCAGCCTCCTCTCCCTATCTGACACCGTGGGGATGGTGGTTTCTTGCCAGCTTCTCTTGGTTTTGTGTTTTCCCTGATTCCTGCTGGAATTGGCCCCTCCACAACTGGCACCAGCCACCTGCTGGTTCCCAGTGCTCCTGCCCAGCTGAGGCAGCTGCTGGTGGGTGTCCCCTGGGAAGGAAGGAGAGGCAGCGAGTGCCTGGCAAGGTGGCATGGACAGACTGTTGTGAGCCATAAACTGCTGTGCATTACCCTAACCCCTGCCACCACAGTGCTCCTTTTCTGCAGTTAATTCCCCATTTCCTTTCAAAAATTCCTCGGGAGCTTCTGGTTTGTGTTTTTCCTCAGCATGTTCTTATCTGTCACCCACTTCCCCTTGCTGCCTCTGACAACACAGGCTTTTCAGGGTCTCCCTCTTTGCAACTTGCTGCTGTCTCCAAGGCCAGGCTGGGGGCTCTGGTGTGACCATCAGGAAAGGTAGGTCCCACCAGTGCCATGCCAGGAGACCTTGCCCCTATTGTATCTCCCTGTGCCTATGAGTTCCTACCTTCAGGTTCCCAAATCAGCATTTTTTTTTCTAATTTCAGCCTCTGCTCTGGACACTCTGGGCCACCCAGGGAGTATTTCTTGTGGGGCCATGAAAAGTGGCAAAGTTTCTCACTCCTCTCTGCCTCCTGCTCCAGGAGAAAAGGGTGTTCATGCTGTCAGACAATCATGAACCCTGGGTTGGGGCCAGGGCACCAAGCCTACACGAGGGGCAAGTATTCCCAGCCAACTGCCTTGCAAATGTGGTCAGACCCCAAGGAACCTTTAACAGATTTTAAAGCCCAGGCCCTGGGACCCATGGGCTTATTGGGTTGTGGGGTGCTGTTGGCAGATAAAATCTAGCTGGAAAGCCATGCCCCGAGTCCAGGGGGGAACCTAACAAGTAAGAGTGTTCCTGGGGAGAAACCCTGGAGGTGTGTCTGTCCCCTCCTTACCATCATTTTCCGTTGACTAAGCTAGAAACAACCTTCAGGTCTAGAATGAAACAGGTCACAGTGATGGGGATGGGCCAGTTTCATCTTCCCTCACTTTTACTCTTTCCCAGGCTTCTCAGTGGTGCTCGGAACCCCTCAAAATGTCACAAGGGACAGAAAGCATAACACAACCTGGCTTTTCCTGAGCATCATGCCTGGGCAAAGACCAGAAGCCAGCCAGTCTCCCAGGGTGGGAAGGGTAGAGCAGACCTGATGTGGGCAAAAGCCATCCCAGGGCTGGGGTGACCTGTGCTCATGTCTGCACCCTATTCAGCAAACAGTGTCCCTGTCCCTTGCCCTGCTCAACCATTGATGTCAAACCACCCCAGCCATGTTTTCCCTGCTGGTCTGAGCCTGCCTTTGCCCTGTTGCCGCACAAGGGAGGGATTTGTCCACGTGGAGCCAGGCCTGACAGATGCCGCACTGCTGCCTGCCAAGCATGCAAGTCCCATTTCCCAGACCAGTTCAGGCTCTGCAGTGTTGTAGGCAGCACGGACTAGGACCTGAAGTGAAACAATCTTTGGGTATTGAAGTCACTCAAGCATGCTAGAAACTTTGGTTGATGCTCCCACTGTGGTATTCGGATGCTGCTGCTGAGCTACTGCATCCCTGAGCTGCTCGGCCACTGTGTGCGATGGGGACACTCTGTGTCACCCTTGTGGGTGCTCCTACTGGGGCTAAGCAGCACCAGACCAGGAGCTTTAAAGGTAAAAAAGAGGGGTCAGTCAGTTTCCCTTGCCTCAGCAACCCACTCGAGGCTCTCTCTGTTCTCTGGGTCAGACCCTCAGCTCTTTCCTGGGAGGGGATCAAGGCAGTTGTAGGGTACACAATGTGTGAGTGACAACATCCATCCAACTCAGCAGGGCCTGGGGAAGTCCATCATAGGGGCTGCTCGTGAGAAAAGCCATCCCAGAAATGTCTCTAGGGTCTTCATTATCATTCCAGGGAGATATTACTGCTCGAAGAGGGGCATTAACATGCAACCTTAAGTGTAGGAGTTACCCACTCTCCATGGCCATGGTGGACAGGAAAAGGCAACAGAAAGGGATTTGGGTTAAATATTGAACAAAAAGGGACAACGTGACACTCTGGAATGGTTTGTCTGGAGAGGGAGTGGAGTCAAAACCCTGTCTGGAAGTGCTTGAGGGCTAGATCCTCTTGGAGCATAGTGAGCTGTAGGAGGTCTGGTCTGTCCCTCGGAGAAGGGTGATGGGTTGGACATGGCTGTCCTTTTGCCTTGTGAGGTTCTGGCTCCATCTACAGGGATGTGACTCCAAGTGATGGAGGCCTTTTACTGAAGCACGCCCAAAGCAGGCTGGGCAGGAGGAGGTGATGTCACCTTGCCCGCAGCCAGGTTCTCCTGCGGCTCCTCTCCCACAGTGGACCTCTGAGCTGTGCTCCCGCTGCTCTGCGATGGACAGACAAGCTCAGATGCAGTTTGGTTCGTCCATTCCTGATGTAAAGGGGCCGGGAGCCTGCCGGGTGACTGCGGGACCAGGGCGCAGCAGGGGCACCCTGAGCTGGGTGCAGAACGCTCCCCGCAGTGCTGGTCCCAGACTCGCATGTGCTGCACAGCCTCTGCCAGACGCTGCCTGTCTTTCACATGAGCACAGCCCAGAGGTGCCCTGGTGCAGACCTGCAGTGCCAGCGACTCTTTCCACCCCCACGGCAATACGGTGCAGCTTTGGCTCCCATGGGACCATGTAGTCCAAGCAAATCAGGCAGGCAGCCTAATTCAAAAGCTCAGGTGAGTAAAAGCAAAGCAGCATTATCCAGGTCTCTTCTCCCCAGTTAGTTGGTGCTCACCATGTCACTGTCCTTCCTTGGATGCCCCTTGTGCCAGCAGTTTTGGACAGGCATGAAGACAAGAGTCCAGACTGTCCTGGCATGCTACAGCCAGGCTAAAGCAAGCATTGTGGGTTAGAAAAGGGATGTGTAGCACCTTGTTCGCAACCTGTCTGCCCCAGCCCAGAACAAGGGGGTTCTTCTAACTTGCTCACTGGTTCTTCATTTCCCACCTCAGTCATGCTTTGCCTTGGGTCTGCTTCAAGCTACAGCACTGATAGCCTTCAGCTGGCTGTCCTTGTGGTGGTATAACCGAAGTGGCACTGTCCTCTGCCTCCTCATGCCTTGATAGTCCCAGGGTGACTCACACCCTCCTGCCTCTTGGCTGCCACCCCATATTTGCACTGTCCCATTGCTTGCACCCCTTATCCCTACATGGAGCTCAGGTGGTGCCTGGCAGAAACGGGCATGCAGTTCCTCTCCAGCTGAAACCAAGCCTTCCTCACAAGTCGTCTGGGTCTTAGGGCATCAGTATGTCGTGATGGCAAATGGTCCCAGCAAAAGATTCACAGTCAATGTCAGGAAAGAGAGGAGTGTTTGGCTCCAAAATAGGGCTCATCCTTTTGGACTCCAGGCTCCTGAAACAGATACACACACACAGACACACTCTCTCTCTCACATGCATGTGTGTTCACAACAGGATAGGACAGAAATACCCTTCTGATCTCTTTTCTCCCATCACTTCCAACCCCAAGCTCCACTGCTATCCACTATGTAACCTCCCCCATGCCCCCCCCCAAAAAACAACACCACAACCCAAACCCAACCACATACCAGAAAAAGAAAGAAAGAAAAAGCGCAGGGAAGGAATGAAATATTTGCAAGCTCATTGTTTTAAGCCTCCAGCAACTGGATGAAACAAGCCACCAGTGAACAGCTTTTCGTGACTGTGCACAGTGCCCTTGCCAGAAGAGCCAGGCTGTAATGAGAACAGCATGTGGGAGGGAAGGTTGTGTTAAATCAGAGCAGAGTGCAGCAGCGACCTCGGCCCTGGTGTAGCAGGGCTCTGCTGGGATGCACAGCAGTCACTCAAGAGGGCTGGGGAGGAGAGGAGTGGTTTATTGCTGCAGCACCTCGTTATCCTGGCTGTCTATGGGGTAGCTTGTGTGAGAGCAATCCGTCTTCACAGAAAATGTTCAGCAAATGCCTTTGGCTTTACTGAGGTCTCAGTTTTTCCAGTGCTGCTGGGTATCTTAGCTGAGCAACTCCGGCCTGTTCCTCCAGCTAGGAGAGCAGGGAAAAAATACCCACCAGCCTCAGTGTAATCTCAAAAGGCTTCTACTTATGTGGGCTCCCTCTCTAGGCTGGGACTTTGCAAGGGTGCTGTACTGAGAAGGGCAAAAATAAGGAGGAAAGCCTGGGTGGGGTGGGAGAAAATGATTATGGTAACTCAGGATATAGTTTTCTCCCTTTGAGGCAGCTTGGATTGAGCCAATATCCTAAGACAGCATAAGGGGACTCTGTCTGGTCCCTCTAGGGTTTTACTGTGGTATTTGGGTGACCCCTGGGAGATGGCTCCATGGTTTATGTGTCTGGAGCAGTTTCCAAAATACCACAGCTTTGCCAGCCTCTGGCTCCTCATGAGCATTCAAGGTCCTTGGACATCTATGCCCCTGATCACAGCTGAAATTTTTTCTGCATGTACTAGAAAGTCAGGTTCATCCCTGTCACAGCACTCTCCAAACTATCAAGCTGCAACAAGGTCTTTTACCATCTCATACTAGCGCACTCTTCATGCCAGTCCCTCTGCTGCCTTCTCCTCATCTCACTTCCTCACTCAGGGCATGCTCTCTCTCCTCTTGCTTTGTCTCTCTCACCTCCTGCTTCTTTCTTTCTTCCTCCCTCTCTCTCCTCTTCTTCCTTGGCTGCTCCCTCTTCATCAGCTCTCAACCCCTTAACAGAACCAGCCACACCTGCACTTATCTACATCTACCAACCCGCTGCCCCTGAAGCCAGCCCACAGCTGTATATTTTCAATGCTAATTAACCCAGCTTCATTCTTCTACACATCCCCACCAGATTTGCCTTGTGCTTTTTGGTTGCCCATGGATTCTTTGCACTCGTTCAGGGTGGGAGGGAAAAAGGGGGTCCCTTCACACTGTCTTCAGAGACCTCTTCATGCATTTCCCCAGCTCTTGTTTCTGGCATTTCAGGAATGACGCTCCTTAGCTGGGGACATGGTGCTTGGGGGGCCACCGGGACCCTCCACAGCTCAGAAGAGAGGCTGTTTGTGGAGGCAGCGATCTCCCTGGGAGCACCGGAAAGGTTTGTAGGACATGCGTGGGATGCCTGGGACATGTGGAGCAGCCAAGCTGATATTTTGGCAGAGTGCCGCTCGGTAGGACGTGAGGAGAAGCAGGAACCTGTGCCAAGGTCCTATTTTAAAGCAGCCCTCCCTCGAACGCTTTGATATGGATAGCACTGGAGGTAGGGTTTCACATGTTTTTACAGCTCACACTTCCACGTGAGAGAAACCTCAGCCTTGCTCTTGCTCAGGCAGGCTGCTGTCAGCCTTAGCTTGCTGCGTTGCAAGCGATGGCTGTCCTTCACTTCCAAGGGGCCCCAGCTCCAGCCTCAGCCCCATGCAGGTGGAGATCCTAAATACCTTCCAGCAAGGGGAAAGTGCTTGGCTGTGAGCTTCTTGGGCTCTGGTACTCACTCCTGCCTTTCCTTCGCTTCACGCTGCTGGGAGACAGGGAGACACCCCCTCTCTAGACACTTCAGAAACTGCTGCATGAGGGAAAGAAAAATGTACAGAGATTGGGGCATGAACCCAGGGACTCTAACCATAGTTCACCTGGCCTCACAAGCCCCCTTCGAGGTCAGCACCCTGACGTCCCATCTCTGCTCTCTCTCTCCCTCGTTTTGACCAAATGTCTTCTCAGAGCCCACAGCCCTGGGGGAACATCTCTGGTGGAGATGCTGAAGGGTTGGATAATGCAAATCCCAGGGAAAACTGGTGGCTGCTTCCCTCTGGCTCCCTAGATGCTCTCGCACCCTTTTCCTCCCTTATTGGTTTCTCCAGTCATGTGGGAATCTTTTATCATGCTGGGGAGAAACCGGTGCGCAGCTCAGATGCTCTGCCCCGGGTGCGGGCTGCTGCCCCGCTCGCGGGAGCCGCGCTGGTAGCACTGCGGATCCGCACCGCTAGAGGGCGCCCGGTCCCCACCGATGGGACGGCGGGCGGGGGAGCCGCCAGGCAGGGCTCTGCGCGCAGCTTGGCTGGCGGAGCCCCGTGTGTTCGTGTGTGTGTGTGGATGCGACAGACGCTTCCTGTCGTATTGACATTTCTCCCTGCCCCGGGCCAGCTTTCCAGGCTTGGTGCTGCTCCTCATATAGATCGGTGTGTTTGACATGCCAGAAGAAAATCAGGTCTTTAAGGGCAGGGAAGTGCTGGAATAGCTGGAGTGTCAGCTTTTCCTGGAATTTTTTTTTTTCAAGCAGGCAGCCGGTTCACACAGAGCTCTGGCAGCCTCAGGGGCAGCTCCAGCCCTCAGAAAAGTGAAGACAGTCAGCCTCATGGAGAGCTGTCTCAGCTCTGGTTGCACTCCCCTATTGCTCAGTGAGCTGCAGGAACTCAGGACCTGGTCATGCCCTCGGAACCTCTGATTGAGCATCAGACCCTTATAACGACCATGTCTGGGTCCCACCCCGGTCAGTGCAATTAGGATTAGGACAGAGCAGGGTAACAGCCAGGGGCTTTAGTGAAGATCCAGCTTCTCCTTCTCAGTTCTGTTGTCTATAGAGCAGGGGAAGAGGCTGGCCTGGTGTACCTGGAGAAGGCAGGTTGCAATTACATTGCAGGTATTATTTGGAGTACTTCTTCACTTCAGGAAATCTGTGGACAGCAGGTGACAAGTTTGTTGTGAATGTTGCATGAACTGGATAACGAAGGACAGGAGCTTTGGTACATCAGGTACTCCCCCTGAAACCGCCTTTTGTGCCGTGCTCCTGCCTGGCTGGTTTGTGTGACCCCAGCTCTTCTTGTTGGTGCTTTATCCAAATACCACACGAGACAAACCCAACACAGCTGCGTTGCTCTTGTTTGAGCCAGAGATTAAAGTACACTGAGGCAGAAAACCAGCAATAGCACAAGTGGCTTCTTGGGCCAGGACCCAGAGGTCCTGCAATAGGCAGCCCAGACCCACACTACTTTGCTTACGTGGACACCACAATAATCTTTCTCACCAATTTTTAAAATTCTAGGACTCTTTCCACTTTCAAGAACATTTCACCCCCAAATATCTGCACAGGGGCTTTCCTGTACTGTCTGCCCACAGCTAGACTCAGCTTAGAGAAGTCTGGTTTTACTTTTATTTCTTCACAGGTTGCTTGTTTGCTTGCTTGCATGTCTGAGGTTGTATCTATTGCCGTCATCGGTTTCTCAGTTGTCTTGCAGGATGCTATACACCCGCAGTGTCAATGAACCACAGTTCCATGAAGAGCCCATGGGATGATTTTTCACCAGGTTTTCAGGTGTCAGGGAATTGCTGGAAGGGGGATGTATTTCCCTCATTTACCTGTCTAAGTTTTAGGTCACTGCAGGAGTGAACCTCTTGGAGGATGTGCCTCAGTCCCCTGGGTAGCCGCCAGAACTGATTCCATCCAGATGCTCTCTAAATGGCTTTCAGATGTCTCCCTTTTAGGAGAAGGGCTTGGTACCTAACACCCAGTTGATGCATGGCTCAGACAGGCTGCTCCCTGTCCAGTGCTTCCAAGAACTCAGTGATCCAGTGGCTTCCTCAAGTCGCCAGGCATCCAGTCCTGCCAAGCCTTCTCTAAGGATATGGTGATGACAGAGTTCACTTTACGGAAGGGGAGAAGCAAGCCTACCTCCAAGTGTTGTCCCTGCCAGCTATGGAGAAATGGGTGAAAGAAATGGCAAAGCGCTGGAAAATCAGATCTCTGTACTGGTCATGACCATTCCGGCAGTGGAGGGAACCTTGCTGGATGGAAGTCAGCCTTCTGCTGTTGGACTCAGCTCTTAACTTCAAAAGGGGCTGAGCCCTAGCTGGTTTGAACTTAGTATCAGTTCTTCCATTTGTTACCTAAAGCAGGCCAATTTTTGTAATTTTTGGAAACTCATTTCATGTAATCATAACTTTACAGTACAAGAAAAAAATACTTTAAATAAATACCAGCGTGTTTTGTGACAAAAAAACCAGATACAGTGTATGGAAAATATAACCTCCTTCCATCTGGAAATGGCTTGGGATTATCTACTTTTCCTTGTAACTCGTTTTCTACATGTCTCTGCTCAAGGGTGATTTACTGCAAACATCTCTGTGTTCCCTTTGCTATATTGATTCATAAGAAATCCTTTCACAATGAAATCATATTTTCCGTGCACCAAAAAATAGTCAGATAGAAAATGAAGAATATTATTGTAACAGGAAAATGGTTAGGACAAAGAAAGCTTATAATTTTGTAAACAGAGGTTGGGAGGAGGCTTTTGGGATTGAGTTTCTGGGCAGCGAGTCAGAGGGTTTTTCTTTTCTTATTTTGAAGGCTCTGCTGGCAATGTCTACAACCCAGAAAGAAATAAATATAAACAATTCTCCCTTCCAACACAGCTTTGATAGTGCAGAATTGAGAATTTGATGAAGGATGTGCCAGAGGAACCTTGCCTGTCTTGGAGAAGTGTCATAAACTTAGAGGTCTTGTCCCACCACTCCCAGTTTGCCAGAGAAGACTTAGCTAGCTGTTATCTTCTACTGCTGAATGTTGAAGTGTCCAAAGCTGAAGGATTTTGTGCCACAGATACAATGCTGTCCCCCATCCCGAGGGTGTGTGTGTGCAAAGAGGAGGGAGGAGAACAGTTTCCAACTAAAATGAAAGTTTTTGAGTTAAAATCCATTAGGAAAAAAGGCAACAATCTCTTTCCCCTCCCATTAGTCACAGTGAGTAACTGGGAGAAGGGGGTGATGGTTGTGGAAAGGAATGACGTTTGGCTAAGAAAAACAGTTCATGGTATTTGCAAACACTTAGCAAAGCAGGTGATTACTGTTGTTTTGCTTGCTTAAACCATTCTTCTTTTTTGGATAACTCAACATTTTTTTTGTAGAACAATCAGAAAAAATGTGCAGGAAATTGTGAAATTTTTTTCTGCTATTTTTGTCCATTTCTACAATTGCCAGAGATGACTGATTTGGTTTCTAAATGTTGCCGCTCTGCTGGGATAGCTTATTGGGAAGGCATGTGTGGAACGACTCCTCCTGAGGGGAGCTGTTCTGCATTGCCTGTGAATCCTCAGCTTCAACATGTTTTGGCAATAAGGAATGGGGAGAGAGAAATTAGCAAGCAACTTCTGGGCAGCTCCACTCAGCTCACCTGGAATTGATTTTCAAGGGACCCATCTTAATACGATGGAAATCAGCACAGCTTCATGGCTTTTGCTTGGCTGGGTATTTTCCAAAAGTCTTGCATTTGGGTAGGCAAAAAGTTTGCAAGTCATAGATGGCCTTTCTGTCCCAATGTCCTGCCTGTACCCCCTGAGGCTGTGTCCTCCAGGAGGGTTGGAGATGCTTATGAGTTCTAAGCATCTATTTCAGGTTTTTACACCAATGAGGGAGACAGGTACTTGGCTGGGAGATTTCATTTGTATGCAGAAAAATTCTGTTTGGGCAGAACTAGGGAAATTCCTTTCTGGGGCACACGGCCCTTCCAGGTTCTTTGCCAGTGACACATTTGGAGCTGCTGATCTGGAGATCTGGGGCCTTGTAAGCTCCGGGTCTGATTTCACAGCTTTTGTGAGCTGCCTTGGAAAAGCCTCCAACCTTCTCGTCCAGGTTCACCACCTCCTTTCCCAGCTGTAAAAATAACCCAGGATGGGATGGGGAGCTACACCCTCTCTCCTTCCTGTGGACCATAGCAGATATTGTGATTGATGGTGAAAGCCCACTCCATGGAGGTGTCAATGGAATTTGGCTGCAGAAGGAACTTGGTTTGTTCTGTCATTCATCAGGGCTGTGATTGCTGCCTGACAACTGGCAAAATCAGCTCATTTTGCTCAACCAACAGTGAAACTCTAGATCTTTCCTTGAGCTCTGCTTGGAGGTCGTTCCAACTATCCACATGCCCCCGTTCTCTGCCTGGCTCCAGCCACCCAGGGGTGGCCAGCAAGTGAGATTTCAAACTGTTGCTGAGGTTTAGGTCTGACCTAGGCAGATACAGGAGCAATTAGCCTTACAGCAGTTTGGCAAAGCTGACAAATCAAATTATTCCTTCTCTTCTGCCTCCTTTTCTGCAGATATTCATTGCTGTCAGCTGGGATCCAGAAGGATGTGGGTGTTTCAGGGCTGATTGGAGAAATATTTGGACCAATGGAAGTAAAATTCTCACATCCATGCTCTCTTGGACCATGTGTGTTTCTGTTGTTACCTGCAGAGGAGCAATGGGGAAGACAACATTCGTGCCAGGCATCGAGATGGCAGTGACCTCTTGAAATCACTGGTCATCTGGAAACACAGGACAGAGTGCCCTACGCATTTCAGTTGAAACAACTAAGTTGAAACAACTGAGTAGTCTGTAGAAACTACTTTCTCTGAAACTTTCCTGAAACTTTCTCTAGTTTCTCTGTTATTTTTCTGACCTTCCCAGATGCGTAGGGAGGGATATGGAAGAAGAGCATCTTGAGAGTGCAATACAGGGGACTGGTTCCATGTCATGTCATAATTTTATCTTCTTTAGAAGACTCTCTGGGTTAGTCTGGGATCTCTCTCATTTCCAGTGCAGGATCCATGCTCAGGAAGAGGACTGGGAGCAACAAGTTTCTTCTAGCATGGATCTCATCATTAGCTGCAGGACAAAACTGTACTTCCCATGGTGACTTGCCAGGACAATTTGAGACAGCTGTTAAATTCCTCCATCCTTCTCATCCACCTCAAATCACAGCTGAAACACCTGATTTTGTCTTGATGAGACAGCTGCAGTTGCAGTGGGCAGTCCAACAGAGAGCTTGGGAGAGCTGCCTCAGTCCTGTACGTTGACAGTCTCCATGGTTTTCGCCCTCCAGCTGCTTTTCCAGTTGTAGCCCCTGTCCCTGACATGGCCAAGTTTCTACAACTCACATTAGCCTAAGACAGAGCAGTGAAGCAAAATGCAATGTTGTAAGGGCTCTTAATTCCTCAGGTCATCCCAGCACCTTATTTTGTCTTTCATTTTGTACATTCCTGGAAATGGTGATATTTTGCTCTGTGAGGCCTAGCCTGCTTCCCAAAACTTCTAGTCTCAAGCTCCAAGTTGATGGTTATCCTTGCCCACTCTCCTGTCATCACTTGTGATCAACACCCAGGGCTTCAGAGAGAGATATAGAAGTACTATAATGCATATAATTGAGCAGCACCATAATATAGGTATAGGGAAATCCCATGATGCTGCATGTTGAGCCCAGGCTAGTGGTTTGGAAAAGGTTTGTCAGCTTTGGATGGCTTTCAGGGTCTCTTTTGCTAACAAGATCCCTGTTCATGTCAGAAGATGTGTCTTTTGGTGGAAGTGACAGGCAGTGTGGTCTTGTGGTCAGAGCACTTCCTCGTAATTGCCTTGACTCTACCCATGACCCCATCCAGGCCAGAGCTGCTCACTGAATTCCATATTTCCTGAAGCATCTCCTCAACTCAGCTGCCTCCGGCTCTGAGGAACGGGGCTGCTCGAGTGATGTGGTTTCTTCACTGCATGGCAAAGGCTGACATGACCTGGCATTCAGCAATCCAGGAGGGGTTTCAGTTGTCCTGTCCACCATGGACACGATGGCTGGGGCGGAGGAAGAAGGGTGCTCCTGTGCTAGCTGGATACTTCTGCCAGACCTGACTGCACACCCTGGTTGCGAAGATTTGCTGAACTTTGCTTGCTCGTCTGAAACAATTCCCTTCAGTTCTTTCCCAGTCCTTCCAGGCCTGCTCTCCCCCTGCTTCCCATTCTACCACGTGCCTGTTGGTCTCACTGTCTGCACAGATGTTTTTGGGCATTTGAGCGAGCAACACGTTCCTGCCTGCAAAATTCAGCCGCACAGCTGTATTGCAAACAGCTGGCTGTCAAGTGGTGCCTGACTGGGGGATATCTCTCTGATATCTCTCAAATGTGTTAAACCACATTTCAAACACAGACCCCTCTCCTGACCTGGGGTAGGACTGAGTGCAGAAAGAAGGGTCAGATATGGAGGATTTACACAGGTGATGGGTGGGAGCTGCCAGGCCTAGGACAAAAAAATGCATCTTCTCATGGGACTGAAAACACCAGCCCTATATGGCACCAGACTGATGTTCTTGAGCTTCACGCAGAACAGGGTTGGGGTGAGCAACCATGCGAGGTTTTGCCAGGGTTTCAGTGGGAGCAGGATTTCACTGAGACCAGGATTTCACTGAGATTGCAAGTCCTCATTCTGCTACCACTGCTTTCTGTTTTGTCCTCCAAATACTACTGTAGCCCTTTCTCTGGAGCACAGTTCCCGCCCTTCAGCTTAGCCTAGGGGCCATTACAGTATTTGTTGTGTCATTAAGTATTAGCAAACTTGTTGACATGTGTCAAATATATTTCTGGAGATCTCCATCCAGGCCTGACTTTGACTTTAAACACAAACTCCTGCTCACCTGCAGAAAGCTCTGAAAACATCATATGGAAGGAGAAGCCCGTTGCAGGAGGACATCCTGAACACTGAGATGTGTCCTCAACCCCCATCAAAGTCTTTGAGCATTGCATTAATACAGTTGCAAAGCTGAGAGTTGGATGGATCTCTCCGAGGTCCTCAAGGGTTAAGGATTCAAGCTTTTAATGCCAGAGGAATTGTAATTTTTTGGACACTTCATCATTGCATGGCCAAGCCCAGGTGTGAGCCCTGCAAAGGACAGGTGCTGAGCACAGCCCATTCATCCTGAATGCAGCAGGCTGCAGGCAGGTTAGAGCATAGGGTGCTCTTTGGAGTCAAGGAGTCTACAGTACCTGCAAGAGGAAGAAGCTTAGAGTGTTCAAATTGCTAAAGAAAATCATGTCTCCATTGCTTTCTTAGGCATTACAGGAAGCCACACTATAAATTAAGGAAGGATCACTAGATATACATGGATAGGTGAAGGTAATGAGCTCATGGGTAAGAGCAGCCTTTTCAGGGCATGGCATGGTGTAAAGGAGAACTGGCAGTCAAGAAATGATGGAAAGATCAGTGTCAAAGGAGCAACAGAGGGATGGGTGCAAAGAAAGCTGTGGGTAGAAGAAAGGAGAGTGAGAGGTGGGGAACAGTTTTAGGGAAGGGGGAGGATGGCTGGTGAAAGCAGTGGGATTGGAGGAATGTGAAGGTAGCAGTTGTGTTTGGGGCAGAGGAGGAGTAGATGGAAACTGCATTCTCGTGGCCAATATGGGAAAATGGCAGAAAATGTGTTGGGACACCTTCCATCTCCTCTGGGGATGCTTGAGATAGTAGAGGTAGCACATTATGAGGACCTCTTCGTTTTCAGACCCCATCCCATCCCCACACAGGACAAAGGGGAACCTGCTGACCCCCAGCTGCAGAGAGGAGCGCCCTAGCCAAGGAACACCCAGGAAGCTGGCAATGCCATGGCTGAGAAATGTCTCTCAGAAGCAGATGCCTTTGAAGAAAAAAACCCCAACCAAAATCCTACGGGTTGGTGGAGGAAAGCAGAGAAGTCCCTTCAGCTGTTGAAATTGCCTTGTCAGCATCTGCGAGCAGTTGGCTGGCTTGCTGGCTCTGACAAAAATTGATGGGGACCATGTGGCAGTCAACACGGGAGAGGGTGGTAGGGTGCCAAGTTTTCCTACGTATGTGTATGTGTATATGTATGTGAGCATGTATTCATTATCCCATCTCTTCTGCAGTTGCCTGTGTGACTTGTGCCAGGAAGCTGTGGAGATGTGGCCTTTCCCTGGAATGAGGAATGCGTCAAGGAAAGCGCGGTTGCATATACTTATGAACATATGGAGGCCCTGGAGGCACGCCACACGGTTTGCCACTAATTGAAATTGGCTGGCTAACCTCTTATTGTGGCCACCAGGAGCAACCCTGGGGAAGGGATGGCAGAGTGGGAGGGGAATGTTGTGCATGGGCACAGTACATCTTCCAAAGCGTGACTGTCAGAAGAAAACACCTTCCCTTTCTCCTCCATCTCTTTCAGGATGGAGAGAGGAAGCTGCAGGAATACAGCGGGTCCAGAAGCAAAAAGGGACAGCTGTGCCCAAAGGGTCAAACATGGATGAGATGCTGCCCAAAAGGAAGGTCCTTTGCACCTGGATTAGATCTGTGTTCTGCCAAGCTCATGCCTGGCCACTTCTCTCAAAGGCAAACTGCCGTGTGGGCAATAAGAGATGGAAAGAGGCTTCCAGTAGGAGGGGAAGAGACAGGGAGAAGGCAAATAGGAGGCAACTTGCAGAAGCAACTTAGGTAGTTCCTGAAAAGAAGTGGCATGGGAGAAGAGGATGAGCAACACCTGGGCTGTTCTATGAGAACAGCAAAAAGCAGTCACAGAGACAGATAACGTCTGGCTGCTCCTGTGCTGCTGATTTTCTAGACTATGTTAATGTATGGGCCAAATGCTGACTGTTCTCTTTGTGACCACACAATCTCTGAAGTAAGCTTGGGAAAATAAGGTGTGCTTCTACCGTGGGCTCAAATACATCCTGATGCATCACGGACAGGTTGTACAAGCTGGGTCTAGGCTGAGGGACTTCCACACTCAAGTAATGTAGAAGAAGAGTGCTTGGCTCTTGCTCCAGGTATGCTTCCTTTGGATTCCAGTGCACCCAAGCATCTCTTCAACACTTCTTTTCTAAATCAGGCTGTCTCCTGCCTTCTCCTTCTCACAGACACCCACACAGCTCCTCAGTGCTCAGACACATCCAGGCTGAGGTGTTCCAGTGACTGTTAAAAGGTCACTTGCTTTGTTTCTTGCATGTCTTGCAGGAGGTGGCATTTGAAGTGATGGAGTTTTAGCATGGCCTGTCCTTGGGCTATGCTGGTGATGTGAAATCTTGGAGTGAAGACAGCCAGACAGAAATACCGCTAGGTATTTTAACCCAGAGATCTCTGGATTACCATGGACCCAGCGCCACATCCTCTTCAGCTTTTTCCCAACTATGGAGTGGAGTGTGCCCTTGGACAGCTATTACCATCTCCTGACTGCAGATTTCTCTGGAAGCTGTCTTGCACTTCAGCCTTCAGAGATATAGTCTGAATGTCTTGGTCATGTGGAGATTTGGGTATGCCAGAAGGCTGGCTGCCTTGGGGAAAAGTCTTCCAACTTTTGGTGGCATGTCAATCGCAGTGAAATATACAGCTCACGTCACCCCTACTTCTTCATAACTATGCGGAGGGCTGAATTCCCACCAGCCTCTCTGCTATGTTTCTTTTCCCATATCTTCTGTTGGTTTCAGATGAATTTAGTGTGTCCTTCACAACAACTGTGGGAAAACATGGGGAGGAGGACTATGAGCACCCTTGAGATTTTGTCAGAGCCTTTGCTTCAAAGTGGGAGAGCTCTGATGGATACTTCAGGCCAGCTAAGCCTGTCCAGGTTCAAGGCATCTCCAAACCTAAGTCCAGGACTTTTTTTCTTTAGAAATGAAATAGAGATAATAACCTAAAATTGAGACAAATTCTGAATTACTTGTGCAGTGAGGACACAACTTGTAAGGAAGAAAAGAAAGATGTGGTTTTCTAGAAATGGATTTCACAGGAACATAGGAAATAAATGGGATGCCACTGTTATTAAGGGAAACTAGACTTTTAAAAATAAATTTCAGCAAAAAAGTGTTTACAAGATGTCATCAAACTGCTCTCGTATCATCAGTTTTTCTAATGGAGACAATCATAAAATGTCCTCCATGTTGTTAATTGTTTGGGTGTAAAGGGAAAAAATATGCTGTATGCTTTTCTATCTTATTTATAGTTCTTGTAACAAGCTGAATGAGCTTTTTTTTTTCTTGAGTTTTTCTAGGAATTTGCTTACTGAAAAAGAATAACATCTGATTTTGATGTATAACATTGTTAGAATTCAAAGGGTTTTCTAAAACATATGCAGGCTGATCCATTCATCATCAGACACTCTGGATGTGCCCAAAATATCTCAAGGTACGTCACTGCCGATGATGTGAATCTGTACTTGATAGTTCCTTAACTGCATTTTCCTTGGGCTGCTGAGTCTTGGGTAGGTCTCTAACTTTCTGCTTATGTGTATCAACATATGAAGTCAAGTTTGACAGTGCCTTTGGATAGAAATAAGCATGTAAATATTATTACAGATATGTATGTCAGGCGGCAACTGGAGGTTCCTGCATGGTTATAACTATCCTAATTGAATCTCCATGTCCCAGAGATCTAAAAGATAAGACCCAGTAGCTGGACGATGGGGTAAATGGGAAGGGGGAGGTGACAGAAGATGGGTGACCAATAAATGTTATAGGAAAAAGAAAATACCTTTCCATCCCTGCCTCTCTTTCCACACATTTGTGCCAGGTCCAGAAGGAGATCAGGAAAGGAAAAGGCTTTTTGCATTTGACATAGTTGGGTGAGGAAGGCCAGGATAAAGTAGCAAAGGTGGCATTCCAGGCATTACTATGTAAGGAGTATCGGGTGTATGATGAGAAGCAGCAGGTGGGGTGAGGAGATCAAGCCCTCTGCTGCATATGGCCACATGCTAACTCTGGTGGGTTCGCCTCTGGAGGGAAACTGGGGAAATCAGTCCTCCAAAACAATGATGTGATCAGTGGAAAAAGGAGTGCTAAGCAGTGGAGAGAGAGGATTGTGACTATTTTAAAAACAAGGAAAGAGTTTTGTTTGGTATCAGTGCTCTGATCCAGGCATGTAGTGCCAGATGCCACCATGAGAGTTGCACTTTAGTGGTCCTGTGTTAGCACCAGCTTCAGTAATTAACACCACTCTGATCCCTTGGGTGCTGGGGTCTGCAGCTTTTGCTCACCTTTCCATGTTTCCTCACTAGCCAGATCACCATCTATAGCAATAAGTGTGTGCTGGGGTGTGTGTGTTCACCTGTGTGCTTGTGGCACGATGGCATGGAAGTTCTGCAAATGATGGTCTGCAGCACCCATTTTGAGATCCTTTTTCAATCTTATTTAGATTGCTTTTTTTTTTTAAAGCACTGCTTTTTGTTCCAAAGGAAATTTCCCTGAATGTGTAAGTACATGTTTATAAGGCAAATAGATTCCTTTACATTAGAGCTGTGGGAAGAAAAGCAAACAAAGTTCAAACACAAAAATGAGATGAGTGTGCCCAAATCTGCATCATTCTTTTGGGGTTTAAGAATTATATAGATTTTTCCCTTGCCACTTTCTGAACATGAGCTCCATAAGTCTTACCTGCTTGTGACCTTACATGTCCTGCATTGCAACATCTTTTGGGCGCTCTTGATCTGTTTCTGTCCTGACCTGAACAGACAGATGCATTGCATATAAAGGGGACAAGGGCACCCATTTATTCAGAATCTGAAGCCTGAAGATGTCCTAAATCATTGTGTGAACAGCAAAACCGAGGAATCTTTGTTTCTCATAGAACTTAAAGTTGAGCACCGCTGTGGATTCTCTAAAGCCTTGTAAAGGGTTGAGCTCATGTAGCAGTGTGTGTTTTTATTAGACCTATACTTTTTTTTTCTTCCGCTTGGCTGGTAATTTTCACTAAACTCATACAAGGTTCCTATTTTGGAGACTCATACTCTTCTGTTATATTTTCTTAAAACTGACCCATGAACTAAAAAGCTATTATGAAGGACCCAGACAAATGTATTGGCAGACCAAAAGACACTGTGATCTCACATGCCTGGTTTCCTAAGTAAACCTGTCTAAAAGCCCCAAGGATCATTAGTACATCATCTGTTACTTCCATCAGCATTTTTTGAATGCAGGACTGTGATTTCTCCCAGAGCAGATGGGACCTGGCATCTTGTTAGAAAGATTTCTTTGTAGTGACCTGTGCAATATTTGTTTATCCCAAGAGAAACAGGAAATGGAAAGGGAGCTCTATTTTCCACGTGTCCAGCTACTTCAAACACAGTGATACAGTCAGCTAAAGCAGCTTGCAGAACCAGCCTACGTGAAAACTGCTGCAGCTCCCCAGAGCTCCCATGGCTTTGTGATAGCTCAGCAGCCACAGGACATGTTTCTTTGTTGTCACACCACTGAGCCATCCCTCTGGCTCTCTTGTGTGTCTGGAGATTTCTCCATCAGTCATGTTTTGGAGCTCGGTGCATTTCTTTGTGGGAAAAGCCCCTGCAGAAGTAGTTCAACAAGTGGCAAAGGTAAGGCTGGCTGACAGGTGCCCCCTTAGGGAATTGTAACTGCCTTGGATGCAACTCCAAGAAAAACCATCTCTGACATCTCTGAGACGTGTTAGGATGCATTAACATTGCTCGATTTCTCTCCAGGCAGGGGGTTCACATGGCTCCAGCCTAAAGTAGGCAGCTTTCCACTCAACCTCAATAGGAACCAGAGTAGCCTCTGTCACATAAAACACACAGGAGGCCTAATGATGGCAAAAAATTAAAATGGAAATATTTCAAATATCTTTTGCTGAGGTTTGAGTTGTGTTGTGGGCAAAGCTTGTTTCTGATTTTTGGATTGGTTTTGTCCCTGCCTGATGACCACATTACATAGCAAAGCCAAATCCTCAGCCTTCTGGAGCCCCCTGGCCTGGCAGTTCTCCTCTTCACCCCTTGTTTCCTCATACACAGATCGCCTCAGTTCCCAGCCAAAGCACACCCTGGTCCAAGCTTGCTCAGGAGGTGCTTTCTGCCAGAAACTTCCCCTGGGAGATTTAAGAAACAAACAAACAAACCAAGCAGCCCTCACAACAT
>JAVJGJ010000061.1:26116442-26178400 GCA_035590215.1 Microhierax caerulescens
CGATCTCAAACAAACCAAGCAGCCCTCACAACATCCCAATGACAAACAAGCAAGCAAACAAGCACTCCCCCCACTCGTGTTCCTGAAATGGCATCTGACCCTCACCTCCAGAGCTCGGGGACAGGAGGTGTACCTTGGCGATAAACACAGAGCACTTGTGTCAGGGTGAATACTTGGAGCAAACTGCAAATCACCGACTTCTTCCCTGGGGAGGTAAGAGGAAAACTCCAGCAAAACCTTTTTCATGGATCCAGCTCCTCTATAACAGAATGGGGTCAGGATGTTGTTCCTGAACTTGTCATTTCCTACTGGACCAGCGCCTGTTTCCTTCACCTCCTTTTCCTTCCTTCCTTCTCTGTGACCAAGCTGAAAGCAATTTCTCTAATGGTGTTAGCTCTTTCCTGGAAACCTCTCTCTCCACCACTTCATGTGGGATTGACAGGTGGTGTGTCTCAGGGGTCGTGAACTCACGTGCCATGACTGTAGGCTACTTGTGTGTTCCTCTGGTCAGAACTGCCCGTGCTTTATATTGGAAGTGCTGAGAGTCTGCCAAATGGTTCCTCTGAACCTTGCCTCTTGTAAAAAGCCCCATCCTTGGGTGTAGAAAGATGGTTTGGACACTCAGAGCAGTCCTGTCTGCTTCCTGAGCCCAAGGTCTATGCATGGTGGAGTGCCTATTGGTTTGGTCCTGTCTATGCTGGATGGATAAATGTACTATGCCAGAAAAGTGTGGCCCCACATCTTCTGTGTGGAGGAGTGTGCTAGCTGGATGCTATGTGGAGGGTCAGACAAGGCAGACTCTAGTGACAAGTCAAAAGCAAGTGGTTGCCTAAGGCAGGGAGTTGTGCAGAGCGGGAATCCCAGGCTGGCTGTGTCTGGAGAAATAGAGGTTTCTGTGCTTGAGGTTTTTCTGCAGCCCATCTCATCCCAGAAGGAAAGGCACTGCCTGTACCTTCCGCCTCCCAGGACAGCAAGAGCAAGAGTCATCTCTCTGTGGTTTATCCTCAGTTCTGCAACCTGTCTTTGCATGTCTTTGCACCTCTTCTTTCAGCTGAAGCAGCCAAGTCCTTGGAGTGGCAACATGCAGCCATGTCCATGCTTCTGCAATGTTTGGAGCCAGCTGTGGGTTCAGAGAAACTGAATGGAAGGACACAGTTGTTCTCACTATTGTGCTTGAAGACTAGAAGACACTATGGGCCCAAATTCATTCTCCATCAAGCAAGATGACTCTCTGGAGGATGCAGGCTGATGGAAACGGGGGAGAAGAAAGTGAAGAGTAAACCTTACCAGGTCACCAGTGCTATTAAAGTTTAGTTTCCTGCAGTGGAAGATGCTCTTGGAGAATATCTCTTGTAAGCACTTCTCAGGTATGCCCAGTTGTCCTCTTCCTTCAGCTGGGCATGTAGGGAGGCACATATATCACACATCACGTTGCAAAGTCCAGAAGGCTTCTTCTTGCTCGAGGTGGGGGTAAAGGTGCCTGCTCTTTATGGAAGGGGTGGCATAGTTACAATACAACTGTCTTGCCGTGGTGACGTGGGAGATGTTCACATCTGCCCATGGTTTTGTTTATCCAAATGGTAGCCTGAGCTTGGAGGGGGAAGTTAACTTTACTGCAACTCCTTTCAGGAAAGAGGAATTCAGGTTAATTCATTACTGTGGGAGCCAGTTTAAAGGGAAGGCCACTTGCCTCTAAAGAACAGGTATGTTGCAGAGGTCTGATGCAGGTTAATGAAGCCACTACACAAGTTAAAGCAGGTGGCCTTTACTGGTGTAATGTGTAGATGAAGCCATGGCTATGGATAGCACACCTTGTGTGCCCCCTTTTCTTTCATAGGAGACGTGAGATAACAAGATAGATAAGATAACAACAGATAATGCACTCTGTTGCAGGTGGCAGCTGAAGGCTAATGTTGACACGGAGATGTTATGCCTTAGTTTCAGTTATTCTCCTTGTACAAATAAGGCACCCACAGAGAGAGACCAATTTCTTCTGCCATATCTAGATGGGCTCTAACATTCTGGATGTGTTTGAGCTGTGTAGCTGAGTGTCCTGGGGGCATTTTGACCTGTAGGAAAGGCATAGGCAGGGCCCCTCTTGCAGGTCTAGCTGGAGAGCTTGGAGATTACACTGAGATGAAGGAAGATTCTGTAAGTAATGCAGCTCAGACTCAAATGATTTACTGAAATCACTTTCCCCCCCTAACACCCCCATCTCTGACATCCCTTGGTACAGCAGTTCTTCTGTCAGTGTACTAATAGGCATTAATTGCCCTAACTAGCCTCACCTGAGACCTCCACCCACCTTTCAGCTCAGCCCAGGGTATTAAATCCTTTCCTGAGCTGTGTTGTTGGTATGCCTGGCTGCAGCATTGCCTCTGATCCTGCCTCCTAGACAGCCCTTGCACTTTTGTTCCAGGTAACTTGTCTCCTATATACATCCCTCTGATGTGGGTTGTATCTTGTCTTTGGCCTTATGTGCTTTTGGTCCTGACTGGGCTCTTTCGATGAACCCTGGACTGGTTCATTGTTCACCTCATCTGGGATTGTTGTTGGACCCCATAATAGCATGTAGTCCTGCTTCCAGGCATTATCCAGAGGACAAACTTTCCTGGGACTCTTTTCAGTGTATACCTTCCTTAGATGAAAATTCCTTCAGCTATTCCTATGAAGTCCCTTCCTCCTAAACTTTGCGATTAACAAACTAGTCATATATGTCTGTCTTTAGGTGGTGTTGATTGTTTTTATTTTCTGCATAGAAAGTACTTTCTGGGCATATTTGGAGGATTTCCTGTGTTGGAACGGGATTTCCTGCAATATTTTTGATAAAAATCTTGATGGCTCTGTATGTAGGTCTGTTATTGACAATGTGGTTACATTATTCCACTGTAGCTGCCTTGGGACAGGGGATCCCTGGTGGAGTCTGTGCTTGGGTAGCTAGATGCCACACGTGAGTCCAACGCTTCTAGGAAGTGCTGGACTCATCAGGCTAATATTTACTGGGGATGGGTTCTTGTCTTTCATCTTCCTGCTGTGATGCTGCTGCCCTCCATGCTTTTGCAGTGTGGGTGGTCTGGGGCTACAGCATAGGGCATTGGTCTTGGAATCACACTGTTGTGGGCTGGGGTTAAAAAGCCTGGAGTCCCTGGTCCAACTGGAGTTGCTAACTGTGTGTGCTTTAGGTATGCTGTGGGCACTGGGCAAGGCTGAAAGTAAGGATGAAGTAGAAAGATGGGTGGTTTACACTGAAAGACAGACAAAGTGAATGTTGCAAATATCATGCAGGGATGGATAGAAGGGCATGGGGATAAATCAAATAATAAGGGGGTGTATGGACAGATGGGCAATGTGGGAAGAGCTGATTGCTATCATCTAGAAATCCTACACCAGTGTAGACCCCCTATGCCTCCCCCAGACTATGCCTCTTCTAGACTGTGAGTCTCAGCAGATGTTGCCCTTCTAGGGGCAGGCAGGAGATAAGCAGATGTGAAGCACACAGTGGATTTTATAATAACATGGTGGTTATAGACAATTGCCTAATGAGGACCAGATGGTCAGTCTTATTTTAAGTTGCCCTTTAACAACATTCCCATCTAAGCTGTGTTTTTTAAGTAATAGGTTTTTAATGAGATGCCCATAAGATCTTACAACACATCAGGTTTTAATCACACTGACCTATTTAAATGGCAGTGTATGTCTTTAGCACTCCTTATATTTTTTTATGATATTTAATGCCTTTCCACTGCTGCTCCTCACCCCAAACCTCAAAAGCGCTCTGTCAAAGGGACTGTTCCTTCCAGCACTGGGTGCTGCCCCTGCTGAACTCATCAGTACCATTCCAGACTGAGATGGACAGACCTCCTTTCAGGAGAGAGAAGGCATCTTCTCCCTCCATGCTTAGAGGTTAATGTGCAGCTCTGCTTCACAAAATAAGACCTCTGATTATGAATATTGCTTTTAGATGGGGAAGGCAGGGATTGGGGTGACTTGTCTTACAAAGATACTGTTATGAAGTCAAGCAAGCATTCACTTTGGAACAATGCCTCTAAATCCCCTGGGCAGCACCGGGTGGCCATGCTGCGGAGGATGTCTGAGAGCCCAGACATCAAGCAGACACTTTGATGGTGATAGACCATGAGGAATCACTTAGAAAATATGCAGTCCCCTTGCTGTATTTTCACTTCAGGAGGGGGATGTAACTACACAGGATGCCAGCAGATCATCTGTACCCCTTAGGTGGGGACATGGAGATGAGCTACCTGCCCAGTGTGTGAGAACAATGCAGATACCCAGGTTTCTTGCTTTTCTATCCTCTGCCTACCAAGTTAAGCCCTGGATAGCACAGGTAGCTTGTCTCATCTCTGGGAGCTGTGTTACAGTAATCCTATGTCCAGTTATCCGTTGGACAGGCTGTCCTGGCTGGAGCATTGCTCACTCCTCTGGGCAGGGAGAGGACAGATGGAGGGAGAACTTGGAAACAAGGCCTGATGACAATCCTAGGTGAGCAGGGCTGGAGCAGACTGCAGCTCCCCTGCTTCTCATCTCAGTGTGAGGCCTGTGGGTTCCTGCTGTTCACCTTTACAATCTGCATCAGCTCTCCAGCTAGCCAAGCTTTCCATGGCCGCCTCAGTAGAGATCAACGTGACTTGTTCTTCCCTTTGGTGCTCAGCCCAATAATGAAAAAATACCCTGCTGTAAGAAACCAGTTTGCAGCCAGGCAGAGCAAATAGTCTGCTGTTGGTACTCAAAAAAAATTTTTTTTTTCTTGATGAGGCAGTCCTCATGTAATATCTTTGGGGTCCTTTCCTGCCTGTCCTACTCTCACATGCATCAGCAAACACTGGACAAAACAATGCATGACTTTCACCTCTTGCCTATCTGGGGATTTAATTTTTCCTGTTGGTGTCAGAGGCTCTGTGAAATTGCAGACAAGACCAAGCTCTGCTTTCCTTCCTGGAGTCTTGATCGCCCTTTGGCGCAGCTTACACTGAGACCGTGACTGTGTTGGTTAAATGACATCATCATATTTCAAAATGTTATTTGTTTTTTGTTTGGCTTTGTTTTTCCCAGGGTATTTTGCATGTTTACCCAGTTACCTTCCAGCAGCTTTAGACTTGAACAGTAGGGTAGGGGAGGCATGCTGGTGAATGACACTGCAGTCTGGGGGGCATTCACGGCGTTTCCTGAATTTGAAGTAGTTCACTCAATCGGCTCCAGCAAAATCCATCTTGCCCTTGCACCAGACACAACCCTGTTGGCTTAGCAGTTCTTCTGTATTTAAGAACTCCTGTGGGCAGGCATCGGGAGGCACCAAGAAGCCCATCTTGTGTAAGGAATAAAACAAAAGAGCAGAGAATAGACTGTAAGAGATTATCTGCTGAGGAGTTTAAATGTGACCTTGATCACACTAACAAATGTGGTCCAGGTGGACACTGTGTACTTGCATCTCAAGTCTCAGCATAGAGCCTAAGTTACTGGGTGCTCTCTTGGGGAAACCAGGCTTTGCTGATTCAGTTCTGAGCAGTGGAGGGTACAACAATCCAGGCAGGAAGAGCTGGGGTGTGAATCCAGCTGCTAAAGGTCTGTGTAACACCAGCCTTGACTATTCTGGGCTGGGCTTGACAGTAGTACATGTATATAGAAGGTTTCAATGGTTTTGGCAGAAATACCAGCTTTTGCATTGTATCTATTTTGAAGCAGGCCATGAGCACGCTAACAACATAGCTCTTCTAGCACCCCTCCCTCCTTATGCCAAACTTATGGGCAAGTCCTTTTACCTAGTCCCTCACAGTAGGAAGAAAGGGAGTCTGGAGTCACTGATGCTGCTCAGTTTTAGCCTGGTAAGTAGGATAAACATGCCAGATCTTCCCAGATAACTTCTGGATAGAATAGACAGGATTTCTAGCAGATCAGTCCTTGATGGCTAATGGTTGTTTGCTTTCCAAGGTTCCCAACTGAAGCCTCTGCCCCCAGTCTCAACTCCACTGATAATTGTTTGAGGAAATGGGAAAGAAGCAAAGCTTCAATCTCTGAATCTTCTCACAGGTCTCTGGTGAAGCAGGAGCAAGCAATGATGTTCTCCAGCCTAGAGAGGTCAACGGGTGCCTGCAGTCCCAGCAAAGGGCTGATGGGGTTTGGTCAGGTTACAGAGTTGTCCCAGGGAAGGAAAAAGAAATACTGGCAGTGACTGAAAATAGCTCTGCAGCTACTGGGGAGGTAAAGTGGCTGCAGACAGAATTTTGTTCTTGAACCACACTGTCAGCAAGGTGATGAGAGGTACCCCCTGCAAAGGTACTCTGCATGCAGTACTGCTCTTCACTGAGGTGTGCTCAGCCCAGAGGGGCTGCTTCCCCCGGAGCAAATAGCAGTTCCCCTCTGGAGGGTTTGCTGGCTCCCGCAGCCTGGTCTTTGGTTAGCTAAGCAGCATCTGTGTGAAGTGGAAAGCGTGCATGAGTGCAGGGGCTGGGGCTCAGAGCCACAGCTGGACTCAGAGCCCCGAAGCCACGTTGTCTGAGGTGGTAGTTGCTCTGTGGGCTCAGGAACCTTTCTCTGGAGCCGTGGCAGCCTTGCAGGGAAAACAATGGCAGCTGGAGGGAGCACTGTATATGTCTGGCACAGAACTAAAGTCTTCTCACCCACCCCTCAGTGATGGACATGTTTCCTGCAGACACATGGAGTCAGTAATTTGTGGTGAGCTCCACTGCCTGATAGTAGAGGCAGGATCCTCAGCACAGCTGGCGATGAGACACACATGAGAAAGCAGCCACTAGGAAGATAGACTTGGATGACAAAGAGGCTGAAGTGGGAAAAGGTTAGGATGCCATCCCACTAAGGGTACCCCTTGCCAGCAAGTTGGCTTCTCTGAACCACAGAGACCTGCACCATAGCCACAGCACCCACTCCTGGGGTGATGCCAAAGAAAGGGCTGGACTGATCAGCTTTGCACTCCCATGTTTGTGCAAGATAGAACTGATGGGCTCAGTCCCTTCCCTGAAACCTGTGCTTGTTCATCTAGCCTCTTGCTGCTGCAAGAGAGGGTGGCAGCTTGAGAAACTGTTGGTCTCAGCTGGTGATCCTGTTTGGGCACATCAGTTATGTCTCCAAGGCAAACAAGAGTGCCTGAAATAGTCTTGCAAAATGAGGGAGGCTGTAACAAATCTAGTGATGTCGATCTCAGTGTTGCTGGGACCTGAGCACTGCAGCTGCCAGAGCAATAGGATTTAGAGGACTCTACTGGAAAATGAGCCACAGAGAGGCTGGCAAGGAATTGTTGCTAACAATACGGGACCTCTGGCTGGGTGTCCAGAGTGTCAGAGTCCAGCCATGCCATAGATCCACGTGGCAGCTTGTTTTTTTCCCTTTTCGTGATGATGGAAACATTGCACCATTGTCTCTTGCTTGTGAGAAGAGGGCAACCAGTTTCCCATCAGAAAGACAGAGACTACCAGACACAGCCCCGAGGTAAGAGCACATTAAACCAGTCTGTGAGGGACATTACTATGATCTGTTTCCTAGGGGCCAGGTCAGAAATCTCAGTGGATAGTCTTTATTTCCCTTGTCCAAGGACTTGCACTAGAAACAAACCCCAGAGCAGCACACCCATTTTCAGCCTCAGCTTTGTAATGCCTTTGATTCTGCTCTGCTGGAGATGACCTACCCTCAGAGAGTGAGGCCACCCAAATGCAGCCACCAGCTTCTGCCAGGGTCTTTGTAAGGAGGCATAGATGGATCTTCCTGTCCTCTGTGGGAAGGAACAGCCCTAGCAGGGTAGTTGGGATGCTCAAGGTGAAGTCTCGCAGTCTGTGACTGCTTTGGCACTGAGTTCAAGTCCTGCCTGTGGCTGCTGGCAAGATTCTGCCAGCTGTTTTCCTCCAGCAAAACCTTCTTGTGTTGCCATGGGTGGCCCAGAGACATCTCCAAACCTAACAGTGTCTGGGCTTAGAGTGCAGCACCTCAGATGCTGTGGTGAGTGTGGTTTGGTTTTGGCTTGTTGCATACTAGCTGTTCCTACTCTTTGATCGCGGCTGTGGCCCTTAGGCAGCCTGGAGCCTAAATGTGATAAGTGAATGTTGCACCTGCACTTGGATTGGCATGGCAGAGTCAATCTTTCACCCTGCTGTGGAGTGGGATCCCTAATACAGGCTGTATCATCTGTCTGGGTGCTTCTTTTCATTAATCTAGCAGTAGTTTCCTATCTTTGAAATATCTCCCTTTGCTCAGAGTCAGTGTAGAGGACATACAGGTTCCAGAGCTGCTAAGGGTGGGGATAGATGGAGAGTGTGACATGCAGACAGTGAGACTGCAGAAGCCTGTTCATTTAGGGAACCATGTTAAAAATAAAAGGCACTTTGTAAAATAGGAGGGACTAGAAGGTGGGGTTTGCAGGCAGCCTGGCAGCCATCTGGGTCCTTGATTGCTTGGCTTCAGAAATACAAAGCCAAGTTGTCAACAAACAATAGATTAAGAGCCCTTGTCACCCACCCTCTGTTTATCCTGAGAACAGGGTTGTGGAAACTTTCCCTTTCTGTTATTGTTGCAATGGAAACGTTTTGCCCCTTCAACCTTCATTGGAAAGATACATCATGCATGCAATTAAATAGCACAAAAGCTTTCTCCTTTCTTAGCTTTTTCACTGCAGCTTGACTGGAAGAAGCCTTTCATCCCTGCCCCTACACAGCCTTTGGGCTGAGCCACTTGAAGGCAAGCTGAGTATCTTCCCATGCAGGGTTTTTTGTGCGTCTTTTTTTGTTTTTTTTTTCCTCTTCTCTTTGGGTATGTTCTGGTGCTACTGTTGCTTTCCATGCTCTGCCTCATCCTACTTCCTTTTAAGAGATCACTCTGCTGTGCCAGAAAGGGGCAGGGCAGGATGATGGGTACCTGAGCACCTGCAGAACTCTGTCTCACAGCTGGCTCACTTTGGTTTCTTAGAAGGCATGGGTTCCTGCTGGAACTTGTCCCATGGCTGAGGTTCTTCAGAGGAAATGTGGTATCTCATGTAGATGTTCTGATGAATGATTAAGGTTGCACTCCTCTCAGCCATGCTTCCCTTGTAAGAGTAGGATTCATTCAGGGTGAACACTCCTGAATGCTTCTGTCTAGGTAAAACTCTGAGATCTTATTATGGAAGGTGGTTGAAAGTAACAAATTGGATTAAAAATTACCTATGGCAGAGCAAATGTGCAGGACACCAGTTGTGTTTCTTAGGAAGTCAAGGTAACAGGAGGTGGCAGACAAAGAACAGGTTATGATCTGTGGCTGCAAGGCGCAAGGTGAGTGTCACTCTGAGATCCCTATACAACCCTCCTGTGGGCTTCAAGGTGGTGTCCTCTGTGTCCAAGCAGAGCAAAGCCATAGAGATTTTTGTTTACTTTGTGTCCACGGGGACAGATGGGATGCTTTGGGTGCCACTTCAATGATTACACGAGAGGTTTGGCTGGTGCAGCTAGTCATGACAGCTGGGGCTGTGTTTGTATTGTGTACAGGGTGGAACAGAGACCAGAAACTTTCAGGAACACAGTGGCTTGCAACACAGTGAAGTGCAGATGTACATGTTTGTTGTATCACCTGAGGAGGCTTGCAAATACGCTGCAGCACGTCTGTATTTGTAACCTTGAGTCTGTGACTGTGGGTCAGCTGGTGCCTGTGTTGTGACCACTGGACGGAGCGCACCTGGGAGATGCAGCTAACAAATACTCAGTATGTAGGGAGGACTGGAGTTTGTACGGACGAGTATGGCAGGTTCTTGAGACAGGTTTTGACAATATATGTATGAACAGGAAGTCATAAAACCTTCTGGCTCCAGAACTGGGCTGGGGGGAAGCTCTGGAGAGCTGGGTTGTGTTCTTGGTCGGGCTATTCTTCCAGTCTTATTGGAAATACTTCTTGTTTTAAAACATGCCTTGCCTCAGTTTCCCCTGGTCTACCCTCATGGTCAAATCACAACTGTATTGACAGCCTCCCTCACTGGTGGTGATGATCAGGATAGCTGGTGGTCTGCTGGCAGGCATCTCGGTGGCATTCAAACCAGATGGCCTCTGTTTGCATCCTTAGCTCGGCGTACCTTTTAGAGGGGAAATGGGCAACATGTTAGTCTCGGAGGGACTTCTGGATCCCTTCCAGGAATAGCTGAAAGCCATTCCCCAAGCTCTTGAAAAATGTTGCACGTACCAAGGGCTAGCTGGCTTTCATAGGCCCTCAAGATGCTCTGATTCTGTTCCTGGGCCCTGTCTGATCACGTGTGCTTCCTCTGCCTTTGCTGGGACCCTGTCCAGGACTAGATGACTACAAGATCACAAGGACACTGATAGGGAACCTTGTAATGGGTCTGCAAAGTGCCAGCCTTAATTTTGAATTGGGCTTAAGTCTCTGGGTGGGGGGTGCAGTTCAATTGAATCTGTCCCCCCAAAAAAGGCTCCCATGCTTGGAGCAAAGAGATCATTCATTTCGTTCAACCCAACACTCCTGCTGCAATCTCAGCAGTGTGGCAGGATAAACACTGGGTCAGAAACATTTGGAGCCATGTAAGGAAACAGGAAAGTAATGAGATCTCAGGCATCAGTGGAGGGATGATCCTGGGAGCCAGGAAGGAATTAGCCCTTTCCTCTGCTCCTCTCAGCCACACAAAATTGGCCAGGTGCATTGTGGTGGTTTATTGCTTTCCTCTGAGGTTTTAAGTTTTGGCTGCCATCGGAGAAAGGATATCAGCACACTGGTTTGGGATGGAAATCTCCATTCCTGTAAGTGGAAGTGTCAATATTTCATTGAATAAGAAGGTACTGGGGCCAGAAAAGCTTTTGCTTTTCATAGGAAAGGTCAGTCTGAGGGGAACATCCATTTCTACCCCAATCAATTTTTACCTGCCTTGCTGCTGGATGAGTGTTTTTAGAGCTTAGTGACAAAGCGATCCCAAACCTCAGTCCTCATCTGATCCTAGTTAGCCACCTTAGCTATGAAACTGATCCCCTCTGGCTCCTGGTGGGGGCTGTATAGACAGAGGTAAACTTGATTGCCAAATATCCCAATGCTTTGAAATACCTCTATTGTAATGAAAAATGTCTGTGCTTATGTTGTGTGCTCATGGTTCAGGCCTATGAGTAGTTCCTGACATAAGGGAAACCAGTGACTGGATTTCCCATTCCACTCTTCTAATTTTCTTTGGCTGTTTGACCTTCTTGGAGTTAGTTTTTCTTCTGTTCTGTGAATCAGATGCAGACTTGGTGTGACTCTGTAGGAGCTGATGGAGTTACTGCCAGGCTGAACATTTGTTTCTTTAGTCTTATCTGAAGAAAGCAGTTAATGTGCCCCTAACTTGAGGCTGTGTATCTTTCTTGTGTGTTTCAGTTCAGCCCTTCAAAAAAAAAAAAAGTTTTGCTGGGAAAATGCAAGATGAATCAGGTGGGTGCTCAGATGATTCCTCTTCACTACAAAATCATGGCTCCTGACTCTTCTTCCCAATTGCGTGTTCACCCTGTGAAGCTTCATACTGAGTTGGTTTGCTCACTGAATAGTTGTATTGCCTGAATAAAGAAAGAAAAGAGCAAACACTAGAAATCAGACTCTGCAGGTGCCTCACGTCCAGCCCTCCACCTCTGCAGCCACCTGATCCATTGAAGCTGGGCAGCACTAGAGAAAAGCTCAGGTTCCACCTCTAAAAAGCAAAGGGGCTAACTGTTCCCTGTCACTTTTCTCAATTAAAGAGCAAAGCCCAAACCCCTGTGTCAGTGGGACTGGAAATAAAAATGCCCCTTGAAAATGATGGAAATGTCATTCTGCACAGCCTGGAATCAACAGTGCAGGAGTGATGGTGGCATGAAGTGGGCTTGTGCTCCGTCACCTCCCAGGTGTCACTGCACCAGGGATGTTGGCATAGCAAGTCTGAGAATGACCTGCTCCTGGGTCTGGCCCCACTTAGGCTGGACACCCCCATCATCCAAAATGTTGCCTGTTGGTAGACTGGACATGAAATATAGCAGACTACTAGATCCACTTCCTTCAATGCCTGTTGGGCTGGGCAGGCATCAAGCTTCTGGCTGGTCGGGCCAGCAGTCAGTAAAACTCCTGTCTGGACTGTGTCATGCTAAGGTACCGTGAGGACATAACTAGAGAAAACTTGGGACAGAGATCAGCTGCAGCGTGAGGTTTCTGTGTAGACCTGGCTCATGGCTCTGTGGCTTTCTGGGGCAGAAACTGTCTTCTGTTGTAGGAAGGCACAGTGCCCTACTGCAGCAAGGATCTAATCAATTACGTATCACTTACTGCTATTAGGTTAAAAGTCAAAATGCCAGCACAACCTTGACTGTGCCTCCCTCTGACTTCACAATCTGGTGGAGTGCCATATATAATAGACTGTATCAAAGCATAGCAAAATGTCATAAATCTTAGAGTGAAGGAAGGTAAAAAGAGGAGAAAAAAAAAAGTGGGTAATGATGGAGAGTAGAGGGCTAAAAGGGAGAAGGGAGACAGTAGGCATGAAAGAGTGAAAGGTGGATTTGGAGGAAGAAGAGTTGTCTTGCCAGGTAAAATGTGGTTCCCCCTGCTTCCCCTCCCCAAATACTTGGGGAATTTATGCAATATAAGTAATTAAAAACTGTGCAGACCCAGTGCTAATCCTTGTGGTATTCCACAAGCAACTCCTTCCTGCTTAGAAAGGATCCCACTGAGAATTATCCAATGGTTCTTGCTCTGCAGCCAACTTTCTGCTCCCATCCACAAAAGGTGGAGTTTGAGCTCTCCTTTTCCTTGGTTCAGCCCTCCCCAAAATGCACGGCAGAAAAATACCATTACGTGAGGTCCCCTTCCTCTTGTCCTGGAGCTGCCTGTGCTAAAAATGTCACAGCAGACTTACAGGGAAGTGAAAAGGTCTTGTGGAAAAGCTGTGAAGCTTTTCTGAAGCCAGATTCAACCACACCACATCCATTTGGTCACATAAATCAGTTCTGCAACAGTCCTGCCATACCACTGCAGCCAAAGTTTGACAATCTAAATTGGTTTGGTATTGTGGTATTCTCCCAGAAGCACAGGGCACTAATGGAGGACAGTTTAACCTGTCCAAATGCGTTCTGTGGGAGCAGCGGTAATAGGATGGAGACCCTAGAATAAAAAGAGGTTGTTCTTTCTTCCTTTCACTGCACTAAAATGAATGGATCTGCCTTTCTGTCACCAGGAATATGGGCTTAGAAGGAATTACGAAGGCATAGTAAAACTTGGTGGCATGTATCGTGTGTAAGACGGAGGATTTCTGTGGTGCTTGGTGCAAGACTGAATACTTCTGGCCTGAAAAAAATTGGGTTGTAACTCTGAAAAAAGCTGTGTAACCGTGGTCCGTGTTCCTCAGCACTGGGGGACAGATCAATTCTAGGCAATCTTGCACGGAGAGGGACTCAAGCCTCAAAGGCTATCGGCCATGTGTTGCTGGGAAGGCACAGGTCTAGCATAGATGCTAACACTTTGCAATGGGAGGAGGGAGGAAAGAAAAGCATATTTGGGGAGGTGGGTTGTAAAACCTAAGGAGGCTTTTTAAAGCTAGGAATTACTTGACTGAACAAAATTGGAAGATTACGCATTCAGAAATTCAGGGTCCCTGCAGAACTGCTATGCTCAGCCTTCCTAAGAGAAAGGGAGTAAATTCCTAGTTGCTGAGTTAGAGGTTAGGATTCAAGAATTTGATATGAACTGGCTCAATTGCAAGAAGTGTTTTCAACAGCAAGTCTGAAAACCACGTATCATCACTTCAACAGCCAGTTCTACAGGGCTGCACTGACCAGTATTGTGCTGCCTGTATTACTCTCTGCCCTTACTGGCTTCAGTACATTTCCAAAGCAGAATAGCCTAGGAACTTGCTTTTCCATCTAGGCCAAATAGCTATTGTGGTGTCCCAACAGGTACAAACAACGAAATGCATGCTACCTACAGACCCTGGATGAGACAGCGGCAAGCTCTGTGTCAGGGCTCATCTGACATCAGGTAGATGGTCAGGACAGCACATCATCCCTGCAGATGTGGTAGGCAATGGGGACAGGGGTATGAATATTGGAATTTCTTGCCCGGTGTGAAGGATACAGGTGTAGTTTAAATGGGAATCATGGGGGTGTGTTTTGCAAAGTGACATTTGAAACTCTGTTTTTTGATGTCACCAACAACAGACCATGATCTATGGGTCCAGCTTTGCCTTTGGCATTCCTTGCCCTTTAGATGGTTGGCAAAGCAAATATAAGGAAGGCAGCAAGGCAGCTGTGAATTGAAACACAACAGTGTTTCTCCAGTGAGGGCAATACAACTGCTCCCATAAAAACCCAGGAGGTGCGCTATTGCTGCATGCCCTGGCCAGCCGCCGTTAATGAGTCATCCAGTTCCTGGATCACTCCCATGAAGGGGATGGAAAATGGATCCAATCCAGAGAGATCTTGGGAGTTCATTGCAATGTGATAACCTTGTTTACTACTTAATAGCTCCAGAAATTCAGGAGGTATTGGCAGAACATCTGCTTATTGCAGGATCTTGCCAGCTACTCTTTTTGGAGGTACTAGCTCCGTGCTTCATCTGTCCATTTGAGATGTCTTGGAAACAGCACATTGTTACATCTGAAGGAAGGCTAAATAGGTCTAGGAAGAAGCAGCTCCGCTTCTCTCTGCGATGGAAACTGAAAGCTCTGCTGAACTTTCAACAAGTATTTATGCCAGGGCAGACCAGCTGAGACACAGGGGTCATACTACCATTATGGTTCCTTTTTTTTTTTTTTTTTTTTTTTTTCTCTCCTTGCTGATCCACCCACAGAAGCTTTGAAAGCACTGGAGAAAACACGTCTATGGAAGGTTCCTGATCAGATATGAAAAACCTTCCCAAGCATGTAGAAGAAGATACTGTTGTATGTTTTCTGCAGGAAATGGATATAGAGAGGAGGTGAATGGGGGTAAAAACAATCCTGTGATTAACTGAAAGATAATATAGATGTCCTGGGAATAAACTAAAACCTTAGTTGCATAGTTAATTGTTTTACAGCTACCCAAGAGCAGGTGGCCACCCCACCATGGTGGGAAAATGTCTCTGCATGCTTGGCAGGAGAAAACACCTTTCAGGGGCCTTGAGTCTAGCTCCAGGTTCCTGTTTTGTTGCAGACATCCTGCAGGTCTTCCAGCTCTTCTTCCCAATCTGTATGGATACTAAAATGGGCTGGGAAACGGACTTGAGCGCTGCATCCAAATGGTACAGCATGTGTTTGTGCAGCTGAGCTCTCTTCCCTCCAGAGAAGAGGGGACAGTTCCAGTCTTGTTCCTGGGAATGCTTCTGGTCTGCAGCTGGCATTGTCTGGGTGGGTGTCAGTGTTGGGAGTTATGCCCTGTGGAGTTACCTGTGTAGTCTGATCTGTTCCAGCTGGGTCCAGCAACAGTAGGCAACACCACCTAGGAGCCTTGCTCTGGCTTCGTGCAGGGCTGGCCAGCTGCCTGCACGTTGCTGTTTTGATGGAAACCTCTGAGTTCTCAGCCTGTCATTTGTGAATAAAAGCTGAGAGGTATAGGCAATACCCTGACTGGGAGCCTTCCTCAGGATGGTCTTGTGAGCCGTGGTCCCTGCTGCAGCTGTGCAGTGACCAGAGAGAGGCTGGTGCAGAAGCAGAGCTGGACCAGAAAGCAGAGCTGCCTGGTTGCCCTCAGCCTCCTCTTGACCATTGCTTGCTCCCCAGGGGTTGCAGGGACAGGCTTTGCCCACAGAAGGAGGAGAGCTGCAAGAGAGGGGATGCTGTGCTCCACCAGTAATGCCTATCCCTTTGCCCTGCTGCCAACGGCTGAGGTTCTGTGTGCTTGCAGCAGGGACCTGGACTGCCATCAGCCACAGCTGCAAAGCCAACCCGACGCCTGCGGGCAGGTTTTCTCTCCTGGGGAACTGCTGGCTGGAGGCAGGGCCCCAGCAGGCGAGTTTCACAAAACCCAGGGTAACACAGCCTGGCCCACACTCCTCCCTGCATCGCCGCCTGGGAATGGGGTGCTGGAAGCAGTGGGGCTCTGCGGCCCTTTCGGGGAGCTAACATATCATTTAAGGTCAGCCCTGGTGCCATTTGGAGAGGAGCTCGTATTTCCTTAACTAAAACAGCAAGTTCTGAATGTAATTACAGGATTAAAGGCATGTTCTGGGGCTGAACACATGATTTATAAGCAAAGGTTATGCTTTCAGTCTGTTTACAAGGCATTCTTGGCCCCACTTAACCCCTTCTTTGCTGAAGACAGATTGTGATTGTGTTACTCCTGTTACAATGCTCATGCATGATGGAGAGATGTAGTAGAGGGGTGGTCCCCAATGGGGACAGATCAGGGAGCTGTTGGATATGTTCATCCCACGAAAGGGGGAAGTGACTGTTGTGATTTTTCTCCTTTTATCTGTTATAGCCAACGGAAAAAGCTGTAACCTCAGCAGAAAGTTCCCAAACAGACTAAGTTTTATCTGGTTGTCATTTATCTAGCTGAAAAATCTCTGTGGTGTTCCTTGGTTCTTCCCAAAGGCTTTCTGTGGTGGTCTCTGAGCAGTAAGGCTGGAAAGGACAATTAGGACTATGAATCCTGACATGAGACAGATAAGCCAAACCCTGGAAACTTTGTTTCTAATATGTTTTGTTTTTTTTTTTTTAATTTACCAGTTTGAGATGAAGCTATAACCTATTGTGTAGAAAGGAGACCACAAGCAACTGCAGGCCAACAATTCTAGGAAGCTAACTTCAATGTCATGGTTATCTCTCTTCACTGACTGCATAGGGATCCAATGATCTTATAGCTCTGGAGAGAAAACAACCAAGATTTATTGTTGGTTTTTTTTTTGAGTGCATAGCATGTGTAGTGATTAAGTGAGGCATCAAGAGTAGGCCATCTGAATATGGGCCCAGTCTTGCTCTGAAGACTTCAAAGGATGGAAAATGTATAGTCCCAATGAAGTTACTCCAAAAGTGAGGGCACAGTATCCAAAATTTGCATTTTATGTCCAGAAAGGTGTCAAATTTAATTTCCTGCTGTTGGCTCTAGGACTAACTGTCCTAGTCTGCTGCTTACCTTAGCATTTCTTTAAGAGCTCTGGTGGGTTCAGAGCTACCCACAGCAGACATCACTGCCACTTTAGATGGAGTTGCACTTGTTGAAGATCTATGAGTTACATTTTTTTCAAGCGTCTATGTGGACTAGAATTGACATTGTTCTTTGTCTCATCTGTAATTTGTTATTTCCAGCTGGAATGAGATACTAAAGCAACTAAACTATTTTGCTTCAGGTCCAGGACTGAGTTCAATTTTTCTTTCACACTTATGGCAAAGGCTTCCTGCCAAACTGTGAGCAAAAAGGGACCTTGTTGCTCTGACTGGGAAGGTCAGAAATGGTGGGGATGATGTGTCTTAGGAGGAGTGGCTGAGGGAGCTGGGATTCTTTAGCCTAGAGAAAAGGAGACACAGGGGAGACTTTGCTCTCTACCTGAAAGGAGGTTGTAATGAGGTGGGGGTTGGTCTCTTCCATGTAACAAGTGATAGGACAAGAGGAAACAGCCTCAAGTTGCTCCAAGGGAGGTTTAGGTGGATATTGGGCAAACATTCTTCACCGAAAAGGTGGTCAAGCATTGGAACAGGCTGTCCAGGGAGGTGGCTGTGTCACCATCCCCAGAGGTATTTAAAAGACATGTAGACATGGCACTTAGGGACATGGTTTAGTGGTGGACTTGGCAGTGCTAAGTTAACAGACTTGATTTTAAAGGCCTTTTCCAATCTATATGATTCTACATGAAATTTGGGACACATGCTGTGGAGTGTTCTATGGGCATAGTCCTGATCATAAAGGGATTATAAATTTAACAGGCAAAGAAGGCCTGAAAAGAAATATTATCTATAGTGTGCAAATGGAAATGTAACTTATTTACATCCTCCAAAAGTATTTGTGGCCCAGCGAGGAATGGATTCACTAAACCTCAGTCCTGTGTCCCCAGAACCAGGTGACCCAAGATCCAGGATTGCAGCATATGGTGTGAGCAGAGAGATAATGAAATGCTCCTGCAGGAAGGTCCTGGCTAGGCCAGGTAGGCTGGGCACCAGGTGGCAAGCAAAAAATAGCTATGCCAGGTTTGTCCCAAAGCAATTGTTGTCTTCTCCCTCCACTCCCCCTTGAAGATGGACTTGCCAATTCTACATCACACTTCTGGAGCTGCCTCTAGCTTCAGGGAAGAAGCCTTCCTGCCCTTGCTCTGGCTATCTCCTCAGTCTTTGGGGAACAGGGACAATGTGAGTTTGTGTGTAAGCAGCAACGCAAGAAGCAAAAAGGAGAGATACAGTCTTGGGAATTCATGTGACCACTAGGCCAAATCAATGTCATGCTCCAAATGTGAGAATTTTTGTGTAGAATCAGTGCCTAGAGCAGTTTATGGTCTACTTAATGTGCGTTATTTTCCTTGTGTCCTTACAACTGGAAAGGATTTATGGAGCTGGGAAAACTTGATGTTTTTATCTGTGATAAAGGGCATTGCCAGCACAAGAGAGGGGGCTATATCTTATGCTCATTTTCTCAGTTTAGATTATTTAAGGTTGACTAAGGCAAAACTGGATGCAGGCCCTAGTATCCAGTTCACAGGTAGATCTACCACCCTGGGGATGTGTTTGTTGTGGGAGCAGTGCAGACCCAGCTTAGGTCTGGTAGGGTGTATTATGAAAGCTGCAGCATTAAGCTGCATCTGCCTGGGCCCTGAACACCTGGCTGGGAACAGAAGAGTTTTGCAAGAACTTAGAAGTTATCCATTCTTGGCTTAAGCTGTGGCATTGCTCAGCTATTTTTGTTGGCTTGGCAAGTCTCCAACCACCTTGCCACCCACCTATTTTGTTTCTATAGTGCCAATGCCCCTAGTAACCTAGAGTACCAGGTTGCAATCTGGAAGACCTAGGCTTCTAGGGTACAATGAAGCAGAGGAGATGAAAACCCTGTCATTTGTGTGCCAGGGTAATGTTGTCATTACCACAAGTTTACAGTGATGTGTCCATCTGGCTCAGCCCCTTGGCTGCTAATAACCAGCAGAACAGTGATAGTTGGCTGCACGTGGAAGTGGGTTTTAACAGGGCCACATGCATATATCTGTGAACAAAGGGGAAAGTCAAATTGGGGAAAAAAGGGAAAAGCTGTTCTCCCAAAGATGGTGACTATGCAAAAGACATCGGGTTTACAGTGAATGTCCAGCTGAATATATATTCCTAGTGCAATGATGTGGTTAGAAGAGCTGACACAATCCTTTGAGTAACAGAGGCATGAAGGAATTCTGCTGATATTACACCAAATAAAAATGAGGTGTATAGAGTGCTCTGCTTGCAGACTCAAGGTCAGGAGATCAGAAATACCTGCAAATAGGCTTCTGTGCAACATTCATTTGGACTTGGTGACATGTGTTTTTAATTTGCTTGTTTGCTTTCTGTGAGGTCTCTGAATGTCTTGGTGCACAGTGGATGTGGCTCACTGGTGTACATTTGGTGCTCACCTCTACTTGAGTTCAGCTGCAGAGTGAATGCTTGGCATTGCACTAACCCAGCACCTGAGTGTTTCCAAGGAATTGTCAAGAACCAAAGAGAACATGTGGTGACTGCTGGTGAATGCTCTTTTTGATGGACTTTCCCAGCTTGATGCTTTCCTATCCAGGGTACCATGCATTTCAACTGCCAGTTCCGCCTCTTACTCCATGGCGACCTGATGGTGTGCAGGGCTGGTATGTTCCTCCTTTGAACGTGCAGATGAAGTGGGATGGTTGTAATTTTTGGTGGCATGGGAAGAATCACCGTACAGGATGGAGGAACCTGGGCTTGCTGGGTTTCTAGTATCAAGAAAGGAAGCGGAATACTTGGAAGGTGGAAGCAACTGCAACTTCCTTGGGCTCTGCCGGCAAGCATGGCACAGAGGTGCAGGACGACTATGTCTTGGGTAGCAGCGAGAGCCCTTTCTATGCCATGAGAAGGCACAGCCTCACTTCAGTCTTTGTCAGGGATGTTTTGGAAGCCTACTCTGCCTGCGGGGTCCTGGTATGCTGGGGAGCTTGCAGGCCCTTGGGTGGGGCAGTTGCTGTGATTGCAGGAGGGGGAGAGGAATGATCCTGTGGCTCAGCCGCTAGTCTGGATCTCGAGAGCTGTGGGTTTATTTCCTGGCTCTGCCACTGGCTCCCAGCGGGCAAGGCTTGGAGTGGCACTCGGTAGCTGGGTTCCCCAGCTGCTCAATGCATGGTATCATGTTATTTTAAAACCCCAATCCAGCTGCCATAAACTGCCTCTTATTACATGACAGCCCACAGCTTTGCTTGTGTCTTTGGTGGATAATTTGCAAGGGGACATAGGCCCCAACCAAACCCTGAAGCCCCTGGCCCCCTGACATTGGAGTCTGGATCCTGCAGCTTCCATGCAATTGAAAATGAGGTGCTGCAGCGGTTGAGTCAGCAATCTCTGATAATGCTTTTGTGGTGAAACTTCCCTCTGCCCAGAGTTTGCATAAAGCCTGCTCAGTACTTAACTCCAATTTAATGCCACAAAGTATAGCTTGAGTTGGACTTCAAATGAAGCTTAGGCCCTGCTGGGATGGGATATGCAAGGTCTGGGCTGGTGAGTTGGGGCTCTTCCTGTAAGTGCAAGAGAGATGGGCAGTTTCGGGGTTCTTAGAATTCATTGATCTGGAGGGAACACTGAGGAACCTGACTCATTCCCATCTCCACTCCTATCTCCTTTTGCCTGGTGCTATTTAAAGCACAAAATGAAGAGCAAGATCCCATACCAGCCAAGTTTATGGTCTCAAGCAAGACTAACTAGGTGGATATATAGATATGAACACAAAGGCACAAGACCATGTGGTCTCAAGGTTTCATAACCATCCTTGTGAGCGTTTCAGTTTTGCAGAAATTTAGGGAAGGATTTGTTGGGGTTCCTGGTCCATCCACACCTGGATCACAACACTTGGCCTTGGGCATGCTATTGGCAAAGGTGTATAGCCAAAGTGGGAGGACAGACAATCAAAAAATCTGGAAGTGAACTGTAAAAACTGTGGAAGAATGATGACATCATCACCAAACTTCAGGACAAATGCCTGGGAAAAGAAGTGCTAGAAAGCTGTGTTGCAAGAAAGGGACATAACCTTGTTCAGGAGGTGCTGAGGGTCCAGAAGAAAAGCACGCAGTTTAAGAAAAGGATGGCATAGACGTATGCCTTGGTGGCACAGCCAAGGTTCCTCTAATATGAACTACCATCTGTTGAGACAATGATATTTTTGCGCTATGGTAGCACCTGTAGACCCTATGTGGGACTGGGACACTTTGCAACTGACACTGGCACCCCCCACAGCTCTGGTGCTCCAATGTGTGACGTGGCCTCATTGGTGTGGGAGAAGGGTGGGGGAGGGAGGAGGCTATGTATGCGTTCCAAACAAATGCACCAAAAAACCTGGCCCTACCACACTATGTCAAAAAGAAGCTTGAGGGGTCTGCAGGTGAATAAAGGAGTAACAAAGCTTTACCCCAAAGGACAGGACCAGAAAGCAAGTCTCCAGCCATTACGCTTTCTGCAGGAACTTTCTTTTTCAGGGAACAATCATAATCTGAGATATTTTAAGACCAGACTGGATTGAGCTCTAGGAAATATACAGTAAGAAGCTGTCCCAGGACTGGCAGGAAAAGATGCCTGCTGGTCAAAGCCTTTTTAGTAATGTCACTGTTTGTATGAATGTTTATATTTCCTCGCCAGCCCTGTGGACAATTAAGAAAAGGCTTGGCTGAGATGTGGGCTATCATTATTGGTCTAGACACTGGATTGGCTCCATATGATAAAAATCTTAAAGATGGAGAGAGCTGTATGAGGCAGTCATTTGCAAACTGTAGAGAGCATTCTGCAAATCTATAAATATGTCTGGTGAGATAAAAGAAAGAAACAACCATTGTTCATCCATAGCCAATGGCTTCACCAAGTGTTTGCATATCAGTCACTAGGAGAAAAATCAGCAGCTCCACTCTCAATACATGTACTTCCACTGAAAAAGAAGACAGCAGTAACTTTTTTTTTTTTTTTTCCTCTCTGGCTTTGTTTTGAAAGCTTTTTGAGTCCCTTTGACTCCTGTTGTTGAGTCTCTTTGACTTCTGTTGCTGTCAAGTGGTGCTTAACACTTCCAAAAAAAAAAAATGCTAGCATAATTGCTGAAGCCTTGGCAAATGTCAGGACTGTTAGGTCTGACTGCTGGAAAGGGGGTTGTATCTTACCTCCAGGAGCCCAGCATTGCGCTATGCAAGGTGGAGGGAAGTTGGAAGGGGAGGCTGAAGGGAAGTGACTCATCGGAAGCCACTCAACCATGTCAAAGCACTGCTGGGGACTGGGAGATAGATCTGAGATAAACGGGAACCTGATCTTTTCTCCCCCACTTGGCCTCCTCCTTGGCTTTGGGGAGAGTTGTGTTAGCACTCAATGGTGAAATTCATGGTTCAGAGGCTTGTTTTTAATTTCCTATTTCCACTGCCATGGTTAGCGAAACTTCCACCCGGAGAGACATCCAAAATTTGCCTGGGGTGAATGACATCAGCCTGATCTCATCTCTGCTCGTTTATTCGTGCTGGTTATCTCTGGCTTCAGTCTTAACTCATTCAGATAATTACATATGCTTTCCTTAGGGACTCAGGAGTCCGGTCACCACCCTTGCCAGCAACCCCCCTTGAGTTATTCATGCTAATAAGGAGGGGGAGGAAATAAACTAGGGCAGACTGAGGCTCATGAACTGCTTTCTCCTCATCAGTCTCTCTCTAGGCCCAGTCCCAGCACCACTGGTCCAGGCAGAGAGTGCTTTTACAGTGCTACCTCCTGTTAAAACTGTGCTTGGGTCTGGAAAACAGCCTTGGCGGATGGCTCCATTAATGCTCGGATAATGTATCTTAGGTATTTGTGTCATTAATCTACCTTGCAAATGGACTTTGAAGTCACGAGGTTATCTGAGAAAATATCTCACCCTCTGCCCTATGGCTTGCATCTTGCCTCATTCCCTCCAGTTCCTATTTATGCTGTAAAACCCCTGAGGTAGAGAGAGACTCCCCTCTACAGGGACGTTTGTGCTAAGCAGAGATGTGTTGTGTATGTATAGACACAAGCTCTGCCCCAGTGGAAGTACGAACAGCCTTGCCCCGCTTCCTGGGACCATCAGGTGGTGGGACTTCCCGATGGATTTCATACCTGTGCCTCATGCTCCTTTGACAAGGATAGCCAGAAGCAGGGAAGAGCTTTTGCAAGAGAAATAAGCAGACTGGAACTGTTAGCTGGGAAACAAGATGGCTAATGGAGGATTTTACAGATACCTGTAAAGGCAGGAAAAGTACTGAGGGTGCAAACAAGTAAGGAAACAAATGTAAACCACCAAGACTTAACCAAAGGAGCTCCTTGCTACAGGAGGTTATGAAGGCTAAAACTTGGCATGGGCTCAAAAACTAGATAATTAAAGTGCTTTTGAGCACAAAGCTACTGTCTTTGATCATTGGAGGGTGAGAGAGTGCTCCATCACTGTGCACTTGCCGTGCACTTGCCTTGCCCTTATATTCTTCACTGGGCACCTGTTACTGCATGATGTCAAAGAAAAGAGATTGGGCCCTTTGGGCTGATCAGATCTGGCTGTAGTCATGAACTCATGTACTGATTACATGTACATGTACTGCAGCCCTGACCATGGAGCAGGTGCTGAGGGTCTGACCCAAAGCATGGCCTGCAAGGTAGCTTGCAGCAAAGCAGGGAAATCAATCTTGCTTGCTTAAAATCAAAACCAGGCTTAGAAAGCAATCCCAAAACAGGAGCACCTTTCTCCAGGAAAGTTTCCAAAAGCAGCTCCTGGCCTTGGAGAATAACATGGCAAACCACCAATAAATAAATAAATAGATAAAAAAGTAAATGCAAAACCTGTGTAGAAAACTCCTTGAACAAATGGCAAGAATATTTCCAGTTTTCAGGCCACCTGCTTGTCATCTATCACTTAAAAAAAAAAAAAAATGTTCTTTAAATATTTTTATGGGGAAAACAGACCCACCCTCCTGGGTTTGCATGGTGATTTATGCTGCGGCATTTTCAAAGTCATCCATTGCCTAAATCCCTGTCTGTCTGAGGCCTGGGTCCTGCAAGGAACCTGATCCCCATGATCATCTATATTAGAAGGGGTAGGGCCTGTTTCCATATGTGTCTTAGTGCAGGCATATGAATTTCAAATGAATTTGCTGATTTCTCAGTCGGTACTCAGACACCAGCATTCTTCTTTGGCTGTTCCAGTGAAGGGTTTTATATGAAAGGTTTTCAGTTGAGGGGCAGTATTCTCAAAGATACATCTTGGAGTTGCATTTCAGGCTCTTATGGCTGATTCATAAACTCTCCCTGTGGGTTGGAACTTGATATGTACAAGTCGTGCTCCTCTTTTCTGTGAGGAAAGGGAGCCATATTGAAGAAGTCTTGCCGCACTGGTGAATCAGGAATAAGATAAAGTCAATTTTTGCATCCACTGGTGTTTTGCTTGGTTGGTTGATTTTTTCGACCCAAAATTGAGAGTATATAGAGATGTGATGCTTAGTGTAGGAAATATTTGGATCATTGAATAGAAAATAGATCATTTAGACTGGAAGGATTCATCACCTTTAAGTAATGAAGCATGAAAAGTTGGATAAAATGATCTCTGGAGATGCTGATTTCCCTGCCTACAAATAGCTTGGGCAGCCAGGTATAACATTAATCAGTTCTGCCCTGGATGATGGTAGGTCTCCAGGGTCCTAGCACGATCAAGGACCTAGAACAGGTCTAACCAACTTACATGTCTCTCATCTTCAGCCTCTACTAGAACACCTAGAGGTTCCTCCTTCTCTAGCGTGTACAGGGTGCTCACAGACCAGGCTTTACCCTGGAACTCTCAGTAAATGGGGAGAAGGGCATGGACAAATTCAACTGCACACTTAAAACCCACTGTTGCTTTGTAGGATTATGAGACCAGCACACAGAGCATTGCTGAAAGACCGAAGGGAGGCCCTGTCTACATGGGTTTCAGAGAGCACTTAACCATCTTGATGAGAAAAAACCCAAATGCTGTACCAAAACCTACCTTGTTTCATTTGCTTGTGTGGAAGATATAATGGAAGGGGATTCCCCAGGGTTTTTTTTCCTCCCTCTTTCTTTCCCTTGTTAGGCAAAAATCTGTCTCCTCAGTACTTCTTCTGAGCACCCTAAGGAGAGACAAAATATACCTGTCTTTGACAGGCCTCTCAACACAGGCTTTTGCTTTTGGGACCGAGTGATGTATCAGGTTGTGATGATGTGCAAAGCAGAGGAACCTGCACACCACATCCCAAGGAGCTGATGGTGGACAGGGGGAGCAGAGCAGCAAGGTGGCTCCAAGAGCAGCTGGGTACTGGGTAGATCTGGAAGTTGCCCACTGCAGCTACAACTTCCTTTGCCTTCAGGATGGAGGTGAGGCCAGAGAAGGCTTGTGCCTGCAGATATATTCTTCCCAAGGCGATTGTTTGTGGGTGAGTAGGAAAGATCCTCCTCCGAGCTCTGCAGGTTGACCCTGCACCCTCAAGCAGAAGGAACACCATGGGTATGGAGGAGACAGTATGCTTTCTGCATTATTGTGCTCTCTGTATTATTTTTTTTCTCCTTTATAAAATTCAGATTTAGAAGAATTGGCTTATTTAGCTGAGTTCAGATCTCTGAGACTTCCAGCTGAAGTTGGCAAAAATGAAGGAATGTCTTTATTCTCAGCATTGCTTGGCCTTAGCAGCAGACCTGAAGCAAGTGGAGAGGACAAGAAGGGAAATGCTGTTCTTGTTGGTTCTGTACCTGCTTGTGATGACCACCTAAACGGACTTGACTTGGTCTCCCAGACTACAAGTCTATCTGCTGCCATGAATTTCCCCACATAAAACATGAACCTGCAATTGAATCCTGATTTATATTGTCTGAAATGAATGCATGTCCTTATCTGCCAGGCTACCTGTGTCCCAGTGGAGGAACTTTTATTCCCTTTACTCTTGCTATACCATGGTCTCCCCACTAGATTGCCTGTTTCTTTCCTTGATTCTGACTTGGGTTGGATTCATGATAGCAACCATCCACCCTGCCTTCAAAGCTGCACGTATGTCAAAAGAGAAAGGAACAATATTTAGATGTGAACAAGGCTGTGTGAGGGGGGTAAATCAGAAGTCAAACAGAACCGTCAGAGACAGCTCCGTCCCCCCACGACTTAAAACACAGATTGCCATTCCTACAATGATCAAGAGCCAAGGACCTTACTCAAAGATTTGGAATTACCAAGGCCAGCATCCTGTGGGAACATGAGCTGTAGGCATCAGGCACTGCAAAGTCAGGCTCCTCTCCTGACTCCAGGTTAGGAGGGCATAGATTCTGTTGCTACTCCTCTGAAATGTACTTTACTCTGAGCCATCTGCAAATAAAGGAATGGTTTGTTGCAGCCAAACATTAGAAAGCTGAGGTGGGATAGGATCACAGTTGTGCTGCCTGCCTTGTAGGGCTCTGAAACTCCAATTAGTGTAGCAAAACAACATATTAACTGCCCACCTTCTGTCTTTATGTCTTTGTCTTTGTGTATTTGGAATGGAACAGAAGCCAAAGAAAATAATAGTCCAAAAGCTTACTCCATATTTTTGTCCTATCTTTCTCCACCAAGGATACAAGTAGAAAGACTGTTCTTGGTTTCTGTAATATTGGATGAAAATCTGAACTGGGGGCTAATGTTGGACTAAAATCATGCGCGTATTTGGTCCACAGATGCCTCTTGTATGGCATTATCTTTTATTATAAACACAACTATCAGAAAAAAAATATGAAGGCCAGTCCATATTCTCTTCCACACCAAAACCATTCTCTTCAGTTTCCTCACTTGTTTGAGTTTCAGCTTTTAAAACTGGTGTCTAGACCACAATATTGACTTAGCCAGGGCAATATGGAACTGAACACAGCCTAGAAAACTCACCTCAGAAGTAAGATAAGTTACTTTACACTGAGCTCTGTGCTGGCACAGCCAACTGGCATTGAGTGCTCTACCTCTGCACAACACTACACTCAAGGAAGATGGTGTTCATCCCTGCAGAGCAGCATCAGCAAAATCAGACCGGTTCCTCTGGGCACCACACCAACCTTGGGTTAGTGTGTAAAGTGCATGGGCCAAATTGTCCTCTGGCAGGTGCTGAGCTGTTTTCACTGGCTGAAAGAGGTGCCTGAAGATGAGCCATGACTGAGCACTGGTGTGAGAGAAGCTGGGAGCTGAAGTGCCTGCCCATGTCTCAGTGGGGCTGTGTGCTCTCTCAAGGCACCCAAGATGCACTGGAAAACCTGATCCAGGCAAACAGGAGACCAGTTTAAGGAGGCTGGAAAAGATCAAGGCTTGAAATCTGTGAATATTGAGTTTGAGACTGGAACACCAAGTCCTTCTCAAGAACAGCAGGAAAGATAGATCCTTCACACTGATGAGAGGATCCCTGGAGACAGCAAAGAGGTCTCTCTCCCAAAGAGTGGTATGGGATTGTCAGACAGGTGGATATATTCACCCCATAGCACTCCCATCATGCAGCAGAGAGAGCAGCAGAGACATCAGAGGCAGGTCCCTGGGGTGCCTCAGTGAACCTCGCTCTGCTGACTTCCCGGGCTCCCTGGTTTGTTTTCTCTCCAATTTGGGACTTGGCCCAGATTGTGCTTGGACTGTGAATGCTTCCAGATGTTCTCAGCCCTCAGGGGGGACACAGAGGCGAGCCAGGCTGTAATTGGTATGCAAGCAAGCCCCATGCAAGGGGCATATAAAACATTTCCTATCCCTTGGCCAACGCCTCCTGCCTGGAGGCCTGCTGGTCGCCAGTGGCAAAGGGGAAGGAAAACATCGCAGCCTAGTGGAATGGTTTCTTTTATTGCCGTGTCCCTGGGCAAAACGGCCAGTGTGCTAAGTGGCACCTGGATGGAAAGGCAGGAGAATGCAATAGGAAGAAGCAATGAGAATTCAGTCCAAGCCAAAAGCATAAAAAATGTGAAGGAAAACATCTCTTCTCTCACCACTGCCAAGTTTATTTCAGTATGTGGCAACCTGGTGAAGTACGTTCCTTTATAGGGGAGGAATTAGAGAGGACAAGACCTTGAATTCTTGCCATTTGCTCAAGAACTCCTGCAAACACCTCCTCCTTCTTCCCCCCCCTGCTGGTCTGATTTTAAGGAGATTTTAATTTGAGCCCAAAGTGCTGGAACATAGACAGGAAACGGCTTATAATTTGCAAAAGTGTATATAGTTTCATGGAAAAGCAACATATATACCGAAACCTATGCCTTTCAAATTCTTCCCAGCAGCCATCTCTTCTGGCCTCGGGACAATGAAGTCTCTGTGTTCAGGTCTATTTTCAGTCGAAACGGTCCATGACTGTTCTTTTGTGACCAAACAGAATGCAAGAACAAGCCGGCCGGAGCGCTCTGTGCCTTAATTACTTTGGGTCATGTGGCTGCCTCCGCTGCTGCAAGTGGCAGAGCACATGCAACTGAGGAGCATCGTATCTGCTAAGGGGAGACCTGGAAAAAAAAACCCCAAAACCAACCCACAGAATGGAAATTCAGGCATCTTTTTGAAATGAGAGGCAAGGCTCCCATCAGCTTGGACAGGACCAGGACTTTAGTCTTTGTGCTGGGATGGACGGATGCGTGCTTGCATTCGCTGTGATATGGTCGTTGTGAGTTGGAAATGTGTTTGGCTTTGGCTGCTAAGAAAATTGGAGTCCCAAAGGCTCTTCTGTCCAGCCTTTGCATTTGCCCTAGAATTTTAGCAGGCACAAAGACAGGCTAAGCAGACAATGGCTTGCTTGACTGGCAAGCACAAATGCGAGCTTTTGCACGTACAAAGGATTGTCTGTGCAAGCAAAAATGTCATGCAAAATGAGGAGCATGTGGCCATGACAGGAGGGTCTTCAGACTGAAGAAATCATATCCAAACCTATCACCAGTTTGATTAAGGAAATAAGGGCAAAATTTTGAGGCATGTAAGTTGGCTTTGGAGTGAGAGAGAGGTTTCTTGCCTTGGGTGACCAGGAAACACATTAGGTCTTGGACAGTGGGGGCTGCAGGTAGCTGACAATCCTGCTGTTTGCATGGGAACATTTAAAAGAGACTATCCATATAGAAATGAGACATATTGTTTGAATATGGGCCACACTGCATCCTGCTCAAACACTGATGGTCCGATACTGTTGGCAAGCATTAGCCTGGAGCCAGATTCTCAGACTGTATAGATGTGAAATTGTGCATGCAAATGCAAAATGTCTAATTGCTCAACTAATTGCTGTGAAGCTATCAAAGTTGCGTAAAATGGGCAACAAACAGAGACTTTACTCTTTGTCACTGCACTTGTAGTAGTGGCTCAGCTATGCTAGATGTTCAGCTGCGCCCAACTTTAGACATCTCAGACAAGGTCTGGTTGGCCCAAAGCATTGTACTGTTGGTTGGGAGTGAGAAAGACTGGGCTGGTTTTCTGCGCTGTGATGTTCCTTGGTTTGCCAAAGATATTTGCCTGGAAACCCTTTCAAATCCCAGCTTTGAAACTGGTGCTTTAGAGTCCAAACTCAAAATGCTGGTCTTTGAAACACTGCAACATAAAGCACCTTTGGGCAAAAAACTTAACCTCCATGTTTTCCTCCCTTCTTTTGGAAATTGAGGGTAATTATGCCTAACTATCCTTGTCAGCTAGGCACAGCCTAAATGTGAGTGGAATATTGTGTTTTCCCTTTGGAGGGGGTTTATTTCTCTTGAATTTACAATCCCCTCTTGTTGCAGCTGAGGCTCACGTGGCTGCTGTTTAGCTGTAGCCACCCTTGATTTTAAGGTGCTCTCTGTGACCCCAGCAGCTGCCTCAGAGGCTGCACAGGTGGCACCGTAATATCAGGCCTATTTGGAGGCACGTGCTGAAACTCAGGTGGAGGATGCTTGGTGTTTGCACGTGATACTTCATGGGTGAGCATTCAGGACTACTGTCTCACTTTGACTAGGGGATGGTGGCGTTGGGATTCTATGACTTTCCTTGATAGTGCTCCTCCACTAACCGTGGGTAGAGCATCACCAATGCATGAGTCCCAGTTTAAGACTTTAAAGCACACATCAAGAAGAACTTGCCCTATGAAGTGTCCAAGGTAAGCTGCTGAGGTTGCCTTTGACTTTAATGAGGAGGTGGAAGTACAGAGAGTTGCATCAGGAATATCCTAACTCTTTAAGGGCCTTGAAAAAGACACTGGGGAGTATTGGCATTTCTCCAGCTAATTACCTGCAAGAAGAAAGGTTAGGGCTTGGCTTTTGAAATGCAAAATGAAGCATTATGCAAAAAGAATACAGGATTTAAGTCAGAAGATCCCTGTGGTTTGAGGGGCACTTTTCTCTGCTTGAATTGTCTGGGCTGCTCCCTGTTGGGATGAGAGGCTTTGTCTGGCCTGGGCTGTGACCAGATACCTGTTTAAGGGATAAGTTGCATAAAAAACTTAAGTAGGGATGAGAAGCTAGCTGTGTGTGCAAAAGATGAGCAGGGCGCTTAGGAACCTCGCTGGAATGAAACAGTTTCAGACTTTCTGCAGCACTGAAAAATCTCAGGATGCTTTTCTAGTAGCACTCAAATGGTAGCAGCCTCCTGACTTTTCCAGCAGCACCAAGCATTGTGTCCCTTCAGAAAACCTGGTGCTTTTGCCCCCACAAGAAGATGACTGTCTCCAGGTCATCTTCTCTGTTCCTCCTGGCTTGACTTCTGCATTTCTGGGGACTGCTGTGGGAGAGGTGCAACAGCACCTACAGGATGTGGGTGAAGTTCCTGGCCTCAAAAAGATGTAGAGATATTGCCATGTTCTGTGGATGCATCCCTGTATCACAGCAGTACCACAAGGGTCTCTTTCAAGTGCACCTATACTTCAGGGAGCATGGTCCATCTTTCTAAGACCTGCTATAAAGGCAAAATGTGTGTGTAGAGGTGAGATGCAAAAGGAGTCAGGCCTTTCAGTACATGCTGAGATCCAGAGGTTTTGCAGCTGGGAGAGAAGATGAGTGCCAGCAGTTCGGGTTTACAGATATGCCCGAGGAAAAACAATGGGACCTAATGAATCTATCTGGTCCATTTTCAAGTTAACTTATCCTTTCAGCTGGGAGAAAGCGAGCGTTGTTCATAGTTTTGGGTATGAGACCAGCCAACTCATGTCATGTCTGATTCCAGAATTTAGAACCTTTGGAGTCCCTGGGTGTAGCTGTGTCATTTCTAGTTAATGTAATATGGTTCAGATCTCAAAAGAAGCCAAATGGGCTCCAGCTTTCAGCAAAATTCAGCTTATATTTCTGCTGAAGAAAAGTCCAGGGACAATCAATCCATTTGCAAATATCTGTTACAATGAGAGAGAAAAACTGGATCAAATCCTGTGGAAAGCCACAGAATTGGTTTCCTGGTTATTATTTCGTTAACTTGCCTGCCCTTCAGAAGTAGATGTGAAATAATGCAAAACTTCACAAGAAATAGCTCCTTGACTTTTATGGGACTTTTGCACAAGTGGCCAGGTGCAACAAGATGCTGGTTTTTGCTGACAAGGAACTTGGCTTCTTTTTGGTGCTCTAGTGACATGCAGCTGATCACAGAGATGTTGGATGACTCAACAAATGTACTTGAAAACAACAGCAAAATGGCTTCGTACCTTTCATAGCGAGGAGCTGGAGTTTTAGGAAGTGCCACTTTACCTCTTTTTGTTGTTGGAAAATGGAAAAAACTACCAATTCTGTTCTAAGCCAAAAGGTACTGGTTGTCTGTTCTTCTTTCCTTACCAACCCTAAATCATTTAATTCTTGGAATTCAATGGGAAAAGCCAAGCCATTTCAATTAATACACATGCCAAGGAGATGTTTAAACTCTTAGATTTCTGCAGAGGATTTTCCTTTTAACCTTCTCTAGGAGCAAGAGTTGATTCAAGAGGTTGAACATCAGCTTCTTGGAGACCTGTCCTGTGAAGTGTTTTAAATAGAAACAAGGAGATGTTTTGCCACTTTCCTATTGTAGTGTCATTAGCCATATCTACAGTGCCATTTAATTAAAATATTAAATGATGTAACTCTCTCTTCTGCCCCCCAACCCCTTCAAATAAATACTCTTTTCTAGTCATCCTTAGCCCATATTGGCCACACTGCACCCTAGTCTGTTTTATTAACTGCCCTATGCTCACCTGTTGTCAGGAAAAATCTGTAGAAAGGGTTGCACTTTTTTTTTTAAAAAAAAGTTTTAACTCCCTCATCTCAGCTAGGATATTCTTGCATGATGGATGCTGATAATTTTATGGCGAAGGTATGACTTGATGGCCTGCCATTACAGAGATCTTGGTACTGCAACACAATAGGTCCCTTCACATCCTTATGCTACTGCAGATATCCAGGGTGGCCCTGGCTGTGAAATTCACACTATTTTCTTGTGACACTTGACAGAGGCTCTGTGGACCTACAGGGACAGAAGTGCCTCACTGTCTCTAAGGTCGGATAGAAGATGGAGGAAGGGCTTTTCTTTTTGTTTCTAAACACAAAATAATCTAATCTTTAATACAAAAAGGATACAAAACTATATTCATAAGTGAAGATGGGAAGGGGTGGGGTGGGGGGAGACTAAAAGCTGTGTACTTCATTCCTCAGTCCAACAGGTTTTGGTCATTGCCATGAAGGTGCAGCTTTGAGATTCATGTGCTCTTCATAAGGCAGGGCTCTTAGTTTTCACTTTCTGAGAAAGAGAACAAATTTCTAACTTCCACATTAACCTGAATTAATGATAAAAAGCACCTGGAGTCCAATAAAAAATGAAGCATCATTTTGCATTCTTGTGAAGTCTCGTGACATCCAAGAAAACCCTGGGATTTTCTGATCCTCTTGATGTAGTGGTGCTCCAACGCTTATGTCTGGAAACACTGCAACAATTGAAGAGTCAGATCAGCCTTTGTCTGATCTCAGCCCTTGAAGCTGGTACAAATGCCTTTCCAGATTGGAACTGCAATGAACCAGAGTGACCTTCACTCTCCCCTAAACCCCAGGTCCTCTGGCTGTGGAGATGCTCGCAAGCCTATATGTGCCTTGGACAGGCTAAGCTGGTCTGCTTGAGAGGTCTGAGAGCACTGCAAAGGGCCTGGAGGCCATTAGGAGCCAGGAAACACCTGTGACCTGAGGGTCAGTTGGTACTTTGCCTCTTTCTATCCGTCCTTCCAGAGACGGGATGAGGTAACGCACCCTCCCTTCCCCAGCCTGTCCGTGCTGGGCGCAGTAAGCTGTAGAGGGTGCTCTTGCTCTGCCTGAAAACAAAAGGTCTGCACGTCTCCTGTCCCATCTCCTCCTCCTTTCCTCCCTTCCACCCCCTTCCTTTTAAATATAAGCAAACAAGTGAGTCTGCTGCGACCTGAACTCTGCATTAGAACCAAGGAGTCAACGGTGAAGAGCTATTTCAAAACATTCCCCTCCTCTGCTTGACCAGTTTGTGGGTTTTTTTTTCCAGTTTTATGGCAGAATTTAAGGGGCTGTGTAGATGACGGCCAGGTAGGGAGGGCAAGAGGCTGCTTGTTGTAATCTGCACCGGAGAGAAATGCTGTCAGCAGTGGCGGCAGACAAAAATAGAGCTGCTGTCCCCTCACTTCTGGCCTGGAACAGAAGGGCTCTGCTGGGAGACCCTGAGCTGGCAGCTCAGATTTGGGACTGAGTCTCCTCAGGTTGTGTTGTCATTGTAACGCTGCTGTACCCTGGGGAGGTCCAGCATGCTGTTCTATAGGAGAAAGAGGCTGTTTCTTAACCAGACTTGGGTCAGGGTTTTTATTAAAGCAGCCTGGTGGTGCCTCAGCATTTCTAGCTGCTGGGCACAAAGGTGATGTGCGTCTGGCTGCTGCGTGCCCAGTGGGAGAGCTGCTGTCTCTTCCCCAGGCTGGGGCTGGGATCAGTGTCAGTGGAGGCTCTGCTGCACTGGGCTTTTGCCTGCTTGAGAGAAGGAAGTGTGAAGACCCTTACCCAGAGGGACTCATCCCCATCAAACTCTTGTCCTAGCAAGTCATACCTTTTCTGTGGATATCCGCTCCAAGGAGTGCTGCAGTAGGTGAAAACCCTACCTGTGGTGGATTTTGCTGCTCCCTTCATTATAATGCCTGTTTCAGTCTCCAGAAAACCATTCACCTTTCCAGTCAGGCAAGGCAATCTGTCAAGAGAGCGTGTGTTTGATGTGCTGCTCACCTCTGGAACACCTTGGTGCGTGGCAGCTCTTGTGTGCAAATACACTCAGAATATTTCAGAGGAAAGGGAATTTTTAGAGCCACAGAAAACAGATGGGAGAGATCCTGGGAGGCGACTCATTGCACTGACCTTCCCCAGGAAAATGGCAACTCAAATGAAAGCAGTCTTTGCCTGGACTGCTCTTAAATTCCCTTAGTAATGGAGATTTCACAAACTTTCCAGACCATCTGTTCCAGAATTTTGCTCTCTTTGCTTTGGTGGTGTATCTGGATTACATTCCTCATTCCTCATGGCTCTTGGCTAATCAGTCACCAAAGATAAAGGGGGTTTTATTCCTCCATTGTGTGAATCTGCACAGTAATTAGTAAATAATAACTCAGTGCTGTGTGTTGCCTCTGTATGCTAATTTGGAGACAGGCTTAATATGCTTTGTGTGCACCAGCGACTTGCATTTCTCTGTGTGGACATGCCACTGAAATGCAATGCTGCTGGCAGCGAGGACACCAGCTAGTGAAAGGACAGGTCTGGTGAGGTGCTGAGGATCTCCGTGAGAGTTGTGGAGGCTCAGCCTTTCTTGGAAAGGTGCTCCACAAAGATCTCAAATTGGTTAGGGGCAATCATGTTTGATGACAGCCAGAAAATAAATTTTTCCTTCAGTGCAAATCCACTTATGGCTAGGAGTGAGAAAATGCAGCAGAGGATGAAATTAGAGTGGAATTCATTTCATAACTCTTTATCCTAAGCTTTAAACAAACATAATCTTTTCTAGTTCTCTAGGCTCATGCTATAGTCAAAGGTGAAGGACTGGTGCCTCTGGAGGTTCTGTTTCTCCATTCTAAAGTGAATGTTTTAGTTAGGTGGTAATGGGAGCAAAATGAGGTCACTTCCCATCTATTTTCTTTTGTTTTACCATACAGACTTGCAAAAATCATAAGGCTTCCCATACACTGATGTCAGGCTATTCAAACCGTCAAAAAATATCAGTAGTCTAAAGCAGTTGGAGGTATTAATAATTTGTGGAAAGCAATTTGCTTGCTTAAGAAATTCACAAGTAAATCCCCCCTAATGAACACTTCTGAGAATACTGAAGTCTTGGTCATGACCATTTGCTGAGAGAAAAAGCCGCAGTCACCAAGTAAATCTCTTGTGCATCATTTGAACTTCTATTATATGTAGCTAGCCCTTGAAAGCAAGCTGCTTTCTGCCATCCCCTGAAGACCTGTGGTCATGGAACATTTACCCATTTTCTACATGATTTCAAACTGCGTTAGTATTGATGAACGTTCCACATGAGTACCATGTTTATGAAATTACAGATATCAAAGTAGAGATGCAATAAAGCTATTAATATTCTCATCTGTTTTCTCTGTCTACTGAAAGGATAAATCATTAATTATCACAGCTATATGATTAGTTTAGTTTGGAATGATTTTGAAAATGGGACCAGTGGTTTTTTTTCCCTCCTGGGAGATGAATCTCAGGCCGAGTCATTAAGTCTAAGGATGTTTGTCTTAGATCTTTTACCAGGAGGCACACTATACTACTTCTGGTTGATCCATTTTGTAAGTAAGTGGGACAGATGAAAATATTTCTTTCAGAGAAGGGGATTCTTATGAAGGCCAACATTACACTTTTGAATCTTCCACCAGTCTATTGCATGCTCTCAACTTGGTTTTATTTGAAAAAATAAGGAACTGAAAAGCCAACAGAACCATTTTCCTTCTCCAAAATTTTCGTTGTGAACTGTGACCGGTTGGCAATTTCCATTTGGATTTATTTCTAGTTATTTCCATCCTGGTGCAGAGATTATGGCAAAATATTCTTTTATATCCTTTTATACTGCAGAAAAAGTTATTTTCTTGCCAACTCAGACACACATTTATGGCAGAAACAGTCACACCTACCTTCTCTCAGCAACTTTCAGTCCATCATGTGAGCTGTAGCCAGTAACCTACACAGGGCAAACACCTCCTTTGTTTTGTCAAATTTTATATACCAAAGTCTTCATCTGGAAAGTCTTAATTTAGCACCCTGAGATAGGATCTGAAACAGATATTTCTCATGGGTATCTACTCAAGCAGAAGCTCAGTCCCATTCAGTGTCCCTCCTAACAGTAAGTGGATCTCTGGACCGTGTATGCAGAGACCTGACAAAAGGTAACATGGCGTTTTTGATGGATGGATGGGTAAGATCCCACATTCTAGGGGGATGCTAACTGCTTAATGATGTCATGACATAAAGATATCTGTTCTATCTATTTGTCTAAAAGAGCTGGATGTGGGAGAGTCACATCTTGAAAGGCAACACAGACTGTCCTCTCTAGTTTAGGGATTGGAAAAAAGGTGGAAGAAGCATCAGAAAATGTATTTGGAATCTGGTCCCGGCCAAGATCAGGGCTTTTTATAAACCTGACTTATCTTTGATCTCAGTCAAGAGGTTTCATGTAATTAAAGGTGTCCCACAAATTTCTGACACTGTAGGAAGGAGAAGATTAAGGGAATGGTTCCTATCCTACTCTTGTTCTTTTCCTTCAAGACCTCTGCTCCCAGGGTCTGTAGAAGCACCGTGCCAGATTCTATCTTCCCTCCACATTCACATCATCACTTTGCCAATTCTGGCCAATGACAGATGCTTCTTCACTAGGCAAAATAATTTCCAGATGAACTGGTCAGTGGGAAGCCAGAAAGGCTTTGAAGAATTGAAGCCTGGTGACTGCTCTTGCAACACAGAGTACTTTAAGTACTTTAAACCTGAATATTGCAAAGCAAATAGAAGGAGGGTGGGGATGGGTTGTACAAGTTTACCTGCTTTCTTATGTCTTCAAAGTTAACTGTAGCCCTTCTAGCAAGGGGAAGAATTCTTTATAATGCACATTTCTAGCTCAAGTTTTTTTTTTGTTGAGTTACTTGTGTCTCAGTCAACAACTTTCTCCCCACAGCTTTCCAAAAGTAAAGATCACCCATGAGCGCCAATCCCGCTAAAGAAACATGAGGCAGATGTCAACATTTCTGAAGTTATTCACCCTCTGCCAAAGCACGCACATGACTGGGGGAGCAGAACTGTAGCAGTAAAATCCAGTGAGGTCAACAAACAAAACTACCACGAAGTCAGTGTCTTTTGCTAAGTCCTCTGGTGCAGGGACAGGTGAAAGATCAATAGAAGTTGGCCAGGTTCAGCTCACTCTCATGGGAAACGTGAACAAATCTTGTTAGACTGGGTTTCTAAAGATCCTCCTCAGTGTGTTTGCATTGGTGAGATGGAGCTGGAATTGTGACAGAACAGACACAGGCTTAAATTGTAGACAGACCAACTTCTTAAACAAAATGTTCTTAGAAGAACTTTTTAGTCTTTTTCTTTACAGCAAGTTCTGAATCCTGCTCCATCTATCCTGTCCCAGCTGCAGTTCCCATGCCATGCTTCCTTAGGCATCTCTGTAGCTAGCATCTAAACCGTAGTTTTTCTAGGTCCACCACAGCCATGGGAGAGGATTGGAGAGAATGAAAAGCCCTACAGGTGAGAAAATCTCTGGCCAAGCTTTTTTGGCCATATGAAAAGAGATGAAGAAAATCAGCTGGAGAAAGCATCATTGTTCTTAAAAGAGAACAGTAAAGGGGCATGAAGTATTTGCCATGGGTTTATCATCCACAGAGAGAATATTCTCACCTGTCAGGCAAGTCTTCTATGGGCAGATTACTGCCTGCTTCCAGCTCTCTTTAAAGTCAGTAACTTTTCCTCAAGGTATTAAGTTTTTCTCCCTCTGTCATGTTATATGATCCTTGCATGTAGTGGGCCTACTTGGGTCTGTTTTGCTCAGGTTTTGCACATACTCCTTTTTCTCTTATAGCCTGTTTCAGTGATTGATAAGAAGCAAACTAAACACGGATTTCCCCCCTTTCCTTGCCCTTCTGACAGTTTAATGTAATCCTGAGTGCTGAGCACAAAGATAAGAAATAAATAAAAGAATATTTAGCGAATAGGCATTTCTTGTGCTGAAGGTGGCTGCTCATGACTTAGACAAGTTTATTGTTTGCTGGGTAAAAAACTGGCTGGCTGGCTGAACCCAAAGAGCTGTGGTGAATGGAATTAAATCCAGTTGGTAGCTGGTTACAAGTGGTGTTCCCCAGGGCTCAGTGTTGGGGCCAGTTTTATTTAATATCTTTATCAACAATCTGGATGAGGGGATCAAGCATACCCTCAGTAAGTTTGTAGATAACACCAAGTTGGGCAGAAGTGTCAATCTGCTGGAGGGCAGGAAGGGTCTTCAGAGGGATTGGGACAGGCTGGATTGATGAGCTGAGGTCAGTTGTATGAGGTTCAACAAGGAGACCTGCCGGCTCCTGTGCTTGTGTCATAGCAACCCCACGTAATGCTACAGGCTTGGGGAAGAGTGGCTGGAAAGCTGCATGGCATAAAGGGACCTGGGGGTGCTGGCTGATGGTCAGCTGAACGTGAGCCAGCAGCGTGTCCAGGTGGCCAAGAAGGTCAATAGCATCTGGCTTTTATCCAAAACGGTGTGGCCAGCAGGACTGAGGCAGTGATGGTTCCCCTGTACTTGGCACTGGTGAGACTGCACCTTGAATGCTGTGTTCAGTTTTGGGCCCCTCATGACAAGAATGTGCTGGAAGAAGGTGCTGGAACATGTCCCAAAGAATGACAATGAAGCTGGTGAAAGGTCTGGAGCACAAGTCTTATAAGGAGTGGCTGAGGGAGCAGGGGTTGTTTAGCCTGGAGAAAAGGAGACTCAGGGGAGATCTTGCCCCTCTCTACAGCTACCTGAAAGGAGATTGTAGTGAGGTGGGGGTAAGTCTCTGCTCCCAGGTAACAAGCGATAGGACAAAAGGAAACCTCGCTCCAGGGGAGGTTTAGGTGGATATTAGGAAAAACTTCTTCACCGAAAAGGTGGTCAAGCATTGGAACAGGCTGCACAGGGAGGTGGCTGTGTCACCATCCCCAGAGGTATTTAAAAGACGTGTAGACATGGCACTTAGGGACATGGTTTAGTGGTGGACTTGGCAGTGCTAGGTTAACAGTTAGACTTGATGATCTTAAGGGTCTTTTCCAATCTAAATGATTTTATGATTCTGTAACCTCCCACTCTCTGGATGCAGAAATCACTTTGCAGAGTGGAGAACTGTTGTAGGTGGAATGTGTCAGCCGCTTACCAGGTCACGGGCATGTTACACAGCCATTGGAGAAGCATGCTGAGGCAATGGTATGAATGCAACCATATGCTTAGTGTTAAGCCAGTGAGAAATTCCACTGAAGTCAAGGGTTTTTTTGCACGTGCTTAAGGGCTTTACTGGATTGGGGCCTACAGAGGGAAGAATGGACTGTGGGTCCGTCAGATGGGATTGGACCAAGAATCTGGCACCCCTCCTCTTGCCAAATTCTGAAGGATACTTCTGATTCGCAAGTGAAAGGAGTGAACTGGGTCATTGAAAAGAAGGGAATTCAGCTGACCAGTTGGCCATAACCTCTCTGGTTGGGTGCTGCTGTGTAAAAAGTGACTTGCTTTTACAGCCACTTAGGTGCTTGCTGTAGGGTTTGTGTGTGTGTGGTTGTGGGTTTTTTTGGTTTGGGTTTGTTTTTTTTTTTTGTGTGTCTAACTATCAAAATTCAGCTAATGCACATGATGGAACAGGACCCCTGCTCATGGTTGTTTGGCTGTCATTATGGATGAAAAGCCATCAAATCATGATTAAGAGCAGTATTTGCAGAGTCAGCAGCTGAGTTCCCTGACCTGCTACAGTTGCAGAGCAACAACATTGTAGCAGGCAAAAGATTAACCACAAAGACTGTTGAAAAGAAAAGAAAAAAAGAGTCTGGATTTGCCAGATCAAAGACAATAAACTTGATGATACTTGGAGATTAAATTGTCTCAGGATTATATATGTAGCCATAAAAGTCTATAGGAATAAACTGGAACTCAGCTGCCGAGGAACTGTCAGCAGCCTAAGGACATTGTGTGGTCTTGACTAAGGCAAGAGGCTAAGAGAAGAAGGGGCATTCGTAGTATCAGATCCGGAGCTGAGTCACTCTGTGGTTACAGATGCATCACTTGTGGCTCCCATTCTCCTCTCCCAGCCAAACTGATAAAACATAGGGATGAGAAAACTGATTCCAACAGGAAAACTACTTCATGCTTCCTACTCCTTTTGGGTCCAAGTCGTCATGTGATAAACCTTGATTTCAGTGACACTGCTGTGCATAAAGAAAAGGCTTGCTAATTATCTTCTGGGTGCCTTGAAATCCTTTTCTTAATTCCCTGGAAGGCAAACCTTGTTTTCCCGTCCAGAGGTCAGTTAGAGAGAGAGAGAGATTAATCCCAACAGCAAGATTTCAGCCAATATCCTAAACCAGGGGGAAGGTCTAGGGTCAAAGCTAGCAAATGAGGTTGGAAGAAATAAGTTCACGGTCAGTGTGTTCTTTCATGAGCAGATTACAACGGTTTTGGAAACTCTCTCATCGCAGAGGTAGTGAAATACTGCTAGTTTGCTATAGGCAATGTCTAATCTCCACCCCCTCCATCCTCTTGTGAAATGAAAAATACAATCACCAAGGTTTCAAATAACTGCTGAAAAAACAGTCCTCCTTTTCCAGCAGTTTTGAACAAAAGGAGAAGTGTTGGCACTGTGAGCAGAAAGAGAGACCTGTGGGAGCTCAGCTTTTGGAGGGTGGAAGTCAGGCACAAAGACAGAAGCAGCAGAATTTCAGCAACCCATTTAACTCCGGGTACCAGCAATTTGTGTGGGACTGGCTTTCGTCCTTTAGGGGCATTGTGGTGTTTAAAGAGACAGGACTTTAAATACTGAAGTTTTGTTAGTTCTCAAGAGGCTTTGACAAAAGTGGCAAATTCAAGTGATGGGAGGGATGGCTAGATGTGTAAAGAGATGAAAAAAGAGGGGTTCAGTTCCTGATTCAGCCAGGGACTTCATTTGAGCTTAGGGAAGTCACTTAGCCATGGGATTTGCTGTCTCCAGATTAAGCACCTAACCTAAGCCAGTACTTATAGAATTGTAGCGTGGCTGAGGTTGGAAGGGACCTCTGAGATTCAAACTAATGGAGAGAGACACGTACTTGCAGAACCTGCCCTCACCACTGTTCCTATGGTGGGGCACTTTCCTTGTGGAAATACCACCCTCTTTTCATGGCATTATGCTCTCTGTATTGCGATAATGCCTTCAGTGCGAGGATAGTCTCTCAGTGGGCCTACTCAGTGCAGAACTCATTTAGATCCTGGATATTTGATGGCATTTTGCCATTACTTCTCTAAAATCTACTAGACACAAGAGCGCTAAATCTGTCTGGCTGGACTATCCTGTAGATCTACACATCACCAGCTTAGGGGTTTGGAAAAGAGAAGCTGCCTCCAAAGAGTCTTGTAGTACAGTATCTGTATGACAATGCAAATGGCCTGAGCATCCCAAGCTGGACAAATGTTAGCAGTCTAGACTGCAAGGAAAGCAGCCAGTTCTTCAGCTGGATACTGAACGGGAGATATCTCTAGGAAGTCTGAGCTTAGTTTACAGTTTTTCTGCACCTAGTTCATCCAAATGGGTGCTCAGCATCTCAGTGCAGCACGCAGAGCTCTGCAGTTTGGGTTGATATGGCCTCCTAGTGCAGACTCAGCTGTTCATGCAATGGATGAGAAAAAGAGATGGATCTTTGCCTTAGAGGCACATATCCACACATAGCAAAGAGCCACAGAGGTCCTTTCAGTCACTAAAAGTATCGTGGAGATGTGTTGCAGGAAAGAATTCTGTTGCCTTTACCTAATTCCTGCCTGGGTAACTGCATGCTGCTCTTCCCAGAGACTGCTTGTTTGGCTGGAGGAAGCACTTTTGACCCCTTGGGTTAACCTGCTGTATAAGTTTGAGGCTGTGGTTAAATAGGCACCATGTTTTGCCACCATGAGATAGTGGGTATCTAGCAGGGAGGAGGGGGTTGCTATTGACAATGTGTGTGGGATGTCTTGGAAGGGAGGTTGTCGTGGGAGCTCAGCTCATTCTCCAACCTGGAAGGAGAAGGGAGAGGGAGAGGAAGACTCATCCTGCCTCATGTTCAACTTGGCCATGAGTGCACAGCACATAAAGCAATCTCGGACCCAACTGGACTTACTTAATAAGCTCTGTGCTGTGGTATCCTGTAACGAATTGGTGTCAAAGATGATACCTGTTAGACCTTATCCTGGAGGTATCTCCTTCCTGAACGTCCCATATCCTGCCTAGATTTTTCCAGATTTAGCCTCTGGTATGTGTGAGGGCATAGTCAATTGGAAATGACTCAGATGCAGAGCTGCAGAAAGCCATTGCGTCTCTGTTTCACACAATCATCCCCTGAAACTTCACATTAGCAAAAATCCATGTGATTTCTTGTGATGTGGTGTCACATGGAAAGACATCTCCCCTGGTGCTGTTTTGGAAATACAATAATCGTTTTTGGTTTATCTGCCGTGCCATCAGCCCCCCCAGCTGGGGACTCAAACATGCATTAATTCTGCTTACCACTGCCAGGAGAGTTTATTATGGCCAACAGCAAGAAGCATGTAGGAATCTGTGAGGTGTGTGCATTTCTGCAGAAAAAGAGCCTTGGTTCCTGTTTGCTGTCAGCTTTCATTACAGCAGGAGAAACTTCTTGCTGGAGAGGGGATCGTGGAGTAGGCAAACATTGCACAAGAGGGAGAGAGATGCCAGGACTGGCTCGAAGGCTGGGTTGTTTTGAGAAGGGGAGGAGAAATCTGAAAAGGAGAATCTGAAAGGCCAGAGAGATGAGATACAAGGTAGCCCTCAGGAGCTTCAAATGTTATGCTGACAGGACGGTTAGTTCCTTGAATGAGGGCTTATTTAATTTTTCTTTCCTTCTTTCATTCCTTCTTTCTGCCTTTCTGCTGAGAGAAGCTCTTTTGTGTTGATTGGCACAAGCTTGGGAAGGATTAAATAAAGCCAACAAATGGAGACTGCCTTTTCCACCTTTGCTGGAGGCAGCTGTCTTTCAGCAATCAAACCAGTGCGTTGCTGTGGCGGCTCAGCGTATCATTGCCTGATTGCGTCCAGACAGCAGGAGCTGTGTGGCACATCTCCAGTGGTGGCTGTCCCCTTGGCAGGGCATAGTTTAGGCTGGGACAGTTTAGGTTGAAAGGCACTGCAGGAGATCCCTAATCCAAACTGCTGCTCAGAGCAGGGCTAACTTCAATGTTAGGCCAGGTTGCTCAAGGGTCTTATCCCATTCAGTCTTGGATTTTTGCTAAGGTGAGCAGGATCACGCTGAAACCTTACAAGCTACTGGGAAAGGCTGGAAATGCATCAAGCCTGGGACTCCCTAAGAGCAGGACGGGGAGTTCATCTGGCGGGCACTGGTAGGGTTGAGTGTGTCTCCGATGCAGACGAGGAGTGGGTGATTTCTCAGAGGCAGTCATTTCAGGGAGGGCTGTTATCTTGTTCACCCTGATTCCTAAAGCAATGAGACTACACTGTATGGGTTTGTCTTTCTTCCCCCACAACGTCATTTCATGTACTGGATCATATGATGACATGACATGAGCAACTGGCTGGAGGATGGAAACTCCTTCAGTGCCTGTGTCCAGGGAAAGCCAGGCCATGGGCCCAGCCTTTTCCTAACACCGGATAACTGGGGTGGATGGTGACTCACAAGGCACAAAGCCATAGGAACCCAGGATTCATCAGTCATCCTGGCTGCCAAATGACCTGCTTAGCTACTCATTACCTACTAGCTAAGCTAGCCTGACTCCATCCAGCAAAGCCAAGAATAGGACACTTGGATCCAGAAATCCACAGGCTTTTGTTTGGTTTTTCCTGATCAGAACTGGCACAAGGTAGTTAATCATGATTGAGTCCAACAGCACTGTATCAGTTCTAACCTTTTTTCATCCATCAGGTATATAACACCTCTCCCTCTGAAACTCTGGCTGTTGCTCTCACTGCTGCTGAAAAGATTTCAACCATTTAATGCTCTACAGTAGATGCAAACAGTCACTGTGCTGATTTCCACATTGTTCAGTGCTGGAGTCCACAAAGTTGCAGAAGGTGCATTTTCCCTCCATTTCCTAAACATTATCTTCGCTCAACTCTTTTGCAGAGCAAGGAATTAATCAGTGGAAACCCATGCATTCAGGCACCCCCATTGCTTTGCAGACCAGGCCCTTACTGGAAGGTTACTTTCAGTCTCCCAGTAGTCAGCCCTGGAGGTACCGCTCACATACCCACACTACTGGCTCCTTTTCTCCATTGGTAACTGCCTTGCATCTTTGCAGTTTCTCCTCCTGCAGACATGGTTTCAGTCTTGTCTTTGTCCTGACTTGCTGCTGTGGAATGCAAGACTTTTACTATTTTTTTTCAGTCTGTAAAACAAAAATATGAATCTTAGCACATCATGTCAAAACTTCAAGTTTGCATTTTCTGTCTGGGTCCTTTATAGAAAATAATAGCAGCACCTTGTTTTTCCTCTTCATTTTACCTTCCCTTTGTCTTCCTGCTCTCAGAGAAGATTTATGCCCTGTTGTGAAAGCTCTGTACCTAACACAGCCAGCTCTCACAGTTTCACTTGCTGTGCTATTCCAGTATGATCTTGCTTCAATGCATGCTTGATTCAGGAACAGTGGGGTGTGTTCAGATGGATAGAGCTGATCAAACATGAGCCAAAGTCTTATTTTATTGCAGTTTATTTCTTTAGGAAGAGTCAGGGTTGAACTAGGAGTTCAATGAGTTTTAAGCTAACACATTTTCTCTCTCAGCAGGAGCAGGCCATCGGTGTATATGGTTATTTACAGCAGCTCAGCTGAGGGAGGGTTACCCATAAATAGCAACTTTTTGTGTTCGCTCACAGGCACATATTCTTAGAGAAGGCAGAAACCTCACGTTCCAGTCCATTCGTTAACATTCAGCAATAGGAGTTTTGAAACAAAATGTCTCCCTAGATAGGCTATCCTATAACTCCTGACCACAGGGGTTTCCTGCAGCTTCACCTCTAGCATCTGGTGTTGTCTGTTCTTGGAGACAGGCAGATGGGGTAGATGGACCCCTGATCTTATTCGGGAGGACAGCAATTCCCATGAGCCAAATGCAACACCGGAGAAATATGTCAGATGCATTCCAGATGGATATCCCTGGAGAGCAGTGTCTTAATTCATAGACCAGGCGAAGACTTGAAAAGGAAATGGCTTTCCCCCATCACAGTGGGGAGCCTCGAGAAAGGAAGGGTAGATCACCTTCCTAGGCTGAGCTCACAGGTTTGGTCTGGTAGCTTTGGTGATGGAGATGCCTGTGATCTGGACTGAGCAATCTCTTCCATCTTTTCCCTGCCTACAAATTCTTTACTGGTGACCTCTTTCTGGTACTGGCTAATTCAGAGCAGTGATTTAACATCCTTTGCTATGAATTAACTGTCTTCCCAGTGAACTCTGTCCGTTCTGCACTTTCAGATCAACAATACAGCTGATTTTTGAGGTGCATTGCACTAAAGCCAAATACCTGGGCAAAATTCTCTTATCCCAGGATGTTTCATCTTCTCCTTATTTAGAGTGACAGTATATACCTCATCTTCCATTCATACCTACCCAGATGAACCACCTTCTCTGTGGGAAAGAATTAATCTGCTGCCATCTCTCTATCTAGCCAATATTTTTGTTTCACAGATCTGTGAGATATCCTGGACATCACATTCTCTCTTCCTTTTCTCTAAGCACCAATTTTGTATGTTTTATAAACAGATAGATTAGACACCTAAATTCAGTCATCTGTCCAGCTCTCTGGTCATGTATTGACAGTACTTGTTGTATGTCCGTTAATAATTCAGGAGGTTAGTCCGATGGCTTGCTTGTAGACACTCTACTTAGGCTCCACATCTGTAAGCAGCATCCTAGCCTGAAAATACCCAGACCATGATAAAGTATTACAGTATTTTCAACTGACATAGCACTTAGAAACTCTTGTGATCAGCAGAGTCCCACTGTGCTAGACTCTGGATGTACCTAGGGAAAGAAACTGAACTTTTCATCTTGGTATTTGTTAATTAAACTGGTGGAGCTGGAGAGAAAGTAGTTCAGAGGGGTACTGTCAAATTCTGCCTCTCCAACCAGAACAACATTTACCTGTTGAACAAAAAGGTTGTAAAAAATAGAATCTATTGTGAAAACCTACCCCCGTCCAGTGAATGCAGAAAAACTCCCACATGAATGAACTGCCCCCAGTAACCTCATTGCTGTCTTCCAGAGAATTAGATCATGATCCTAGCAGTGGACGATTGATGACCATTCCAACAGAAAGGCAAGGCAAAGTATAGGCTCACCTTAACACGGTGACATTGATGAAGAACAGATTTTGCACTGGCAATATTGATTCAAGCCATGCCAAATGCTTACAGTGGAAAGGATTGAGTGCTTTGAGGAAGCACATACTTCAGAGACCCTCTTGCTGCTGGCTAGCCTTGAACACATTTTGGTCTTCTCTCCTAGTGGAAAGATGTTTTTATGTGTAGTAACAATGCATTTTCCTTCCCACAGTATATTTACAGATACGTGCTGCTTTCTGGCAGATTGGTTGTGGATGACAGATTGGGAAGGATTTCACTTTGCCTGTGTTTTCTCTGTGGGGTTAGACAGCATGTGGGTGCGGTGTTAGATTCCCCATCTCTTCATTTAGACCTTGTGTTAGAGGATCAGGAGGATCTTTGACAGGTGCTACAAGACAGTCCTCTAAAGGGGATTCTGTTTGTGTAGTTGTCAGGTCAGGGGGTGTTATTTAAGCATATGTACCATAGTGGGTGTTGCAAACAGGTTCCTCTAATGTTCACAGCCACGAAACTGTTTCAACTGACTTGGTAGTGCTGCAGTCAAGCCATCTGCTCACTCAAAGCTCTTGACTAGGCTACAAACATTCTGCACCATTTTTAACACAGAATCTTTCTTTCTGACTTGTCAAGTGCCGTTTAATCCTGTTAATGCCTATTCTTAATGCTCTTGCAGAGGTCACAGTTCTACCTTGACTAGGTAGCCACTCAATTCAGAAGACAAAGGACCAAGAGGTTATCTTCAATCTCACCCAATTATACCCTTCACAGCTGGTGAGGAGTAAATGGCTGAGATAATAAGCAGATAACTGGTTATTTAGTGCAGTGAATCTCCAAAGTTTCATGTAGCATGATGATTTGTGGTGTGTCTCAAGGTCCTTGGAAGATCCCTGTCCTAAATCAGGATTCCATTTTATCAGATGCAGGTAAGTTCATGATTCAGTTAAATTCACAGGCTAACAAACTGCATGTGTATGTGTGTGTAGGGAGGAGAGGTGCTCATCTCTTTCAAATAATGTGAAAACATGACAGTTCAGTTAAGTAAGAGGAAAACATGAGGAAGTTAAAGATGCCTGTCTAGTCCCATTGTACCAGGAACTGACTATTTGCCCATATAAATTCCCAAAGCATGTGACAGTTTGCCCATATGACTTTGCCCATATAAAAGTACAAAGAAGTTTCCTGTGTCTAAATGGACCTTGTCAAAATGACTCCAGTAAATACAGAGTGGGATCCTTGTAGCCTCTGAGATTACTAGGATAAGGTGTGAGAGCTTAAAGCAAATGAAGGAAACAATTACTGGCTTGAGGAAACAGCAAAATCAACAGGAAAAGCCTGTTGTTTGGTTTTTTTTTGCTGCCCTGATGACAGCCAGGAAAATTTCATTAGCCTTTAGAGCTTTGCTTTACCCTTTTCTTTCCACCACAAAGCTGAAGTCCCCCTGCTCATGTGTGGTTAGATTTCTTTACTGAAACTACACTGTGCTTGTAGTATTTTACTATTTCTAGTACTGTTGAGCTAGTGCCTCTAAGCTCTGCATGGGGAATGACTTTAGCTGCTAGACATTGTACAAGCAAAGAGCAAAACCATGATCCTCTGCCTAAATATCTCACATTTAATACAACATTTGGGTCACAGGGCAGTCATGGAAGACAGGGGAAACAGAGCAATGGGTGAAAGGAGTACCTGCAGCCCATTCTTCATCACAGATAAGGAACTCCCTCCACAACCCTGGGAAAAGGAGGTGGGAAAAGCTAGAAATTAGAAGGCTCCCTAGGCATTCAGGGGCCTCCTGTGATCCCTGTGGATGGCTGCTGCCACTCTAGAGAAAGGGGTAATGACACCATCACATCTTTCCTCCCATGGTGCTGGAAACACAAATGCAGTGTGTTTAGATACAACTGTCTTGCAGCCACCTGCAGCTATCCTGCTGCTTCAAGACTTGGAGGTCCCAGTGCAGTGCTCCATGCAGCCTGTTATACTGTTTTTGATGGTGAGCCAACACTGGATATTTCAAAAGATGGAGCCCTTTTCCCCTACACTACTCAGCATCATAATTCAGGTCCTTGGCACCAGCGCAGCATGATGCACGGGAGGAAACTCTTGCCTTATCCCAGCTGATGGGCTGCCCAGACTTAGAAACACGAGGATTGATGGCCTCCGTAAATGCCTTTGCTGCTAGTGCTACTGCCTGTGCTGCTGAGTGATCCCTGCATGTCCCCCCAGGGCCTGCTTCTCCCTGTCCTTGCTTCGTGTTGACGCTTTTTAGCAGCTGATAGATCACTATCTCGTTACCTCTTGCCCCAAATGAGACATATTTCACTCACGGGTGTGTGTGTGTGTTTCGGTGTGAGGAAGGCTCTGAGACCCAAGCCTCATCCCACAGGGCACTGTGCTGCATCTGGGGTTATTTTCCCCCTCCCTTCTGTTCTTTTAACTAGTGTTTTTAAGAGGGATAGGAGATGAGCCCAGAAAGTATTTATTGAGCCCAGGGGAGGTGTATGCATCTGTTAAATATTATTAAGATATCACTGATGAGTTGGTTTCACCTAAAGGCTGGAAGAGGTATGATGTTTACATGGCTCCTGTGGGATGGCATAGAGCAGGGGAAAAGGCTGTTGCTCAGTGATAGCTCTCCATGTCCAAGGGAGGGATGGCACACAGAGAGACTCCAGACTCTCAAAATACTGAGTCTTCTGTCTTCTGGTTGCACTGGATGTGAGAAAAGCTGTATGGTAGGCTCACCAGCATCACTCACAGCAAGATTCAGTCACTTTTCCTCTCAGATGAAGGATCTGTGTTTGCCCCATTCCTTCTGTGCCTCCTACAGAGATCTGCCTACTTGCTAAAGATGTCAGCTCCCAGTCTTTTTTCCTAGGGATTTGAAAGCACATCTAGATTATCTCTTTTTCAGCTGCTTCCTTCCCAACTGTTCTGTTCCTGGGCATGACAGTAAGCCTTGCTGGTCCTGCATCTCAGACAGCCCTGGTTATCTGGGAGGAATCCATTATCCCTCACTGTCTATGCTCGTCCCACATGATTTCCCAGGTTGGGTACAGCTGACCCATCCTTGTTCCAGAGACCAGTCACTGGTCAAACCACTGCTTCACCTTTTGAAAAGAGCACAGAGAGGTCCTGAACCCCAGGCTAAGATATTTAGATATATATAGATATAAGATATTGGGTGAGACCATCACCTAACATTGATGCTTTCAACCCCTCCCCTGAAAGTTAAATAAACAGTAACCACAGTCCTGTTGTGGCAGGAAACAATTCCAGCCTTCCGCTCAGGAGAGAGGAAACTGTCGTTCCTCTTTGGGCTTTGAATCTCTTCATGTTTATTTAATGGCCGAAGATCCTGACAATAAAGTGTAATATCAAAACCAGAGAGAGGTAAAAAAGGAGCAAGAAATTAATTTTTCAAAATGCTGTCAATATTCACTTGATCTTATCAGTCCTTGCAGCGGGGGACCTGCATCCTATCACACACCTGATGTTACCCCTAGCAGAATTAGTCACTATGGCCCCATGTAGGTTTTGGATTTATTGTCTGCAAATTTTGTTGGTCCGATCCCTGGTCTGAACACCTGTGGAGCCTCAGAGTCCAGACTATTAGATTAATCTGTCAGTCACTCTATATAACAGCCTGTCCTCCTCTCCATCCTGGTCCGACACTCCCTTCCCAAGCTTGGTGTATAGCACTGAGATCCAGTTTCACTGGAATGTAAACAGTGTCTAAATCCCCCAACTTCCCCACTTCGCTTCCGCTATGAGTGCATGTTGGGTATATCAGCTGCTTGAAAAGTAATTATCCTCACTTCCCACCTGATAAATTAAGGACCCCCAGGTTCTTTGCTTAATGGTGCAGAGCAATCCAAAAGTGATTCTCCTGCAGAAGCTGTTAGGAGAATGTCCTAGCAACCCCACACCCCTCTGGACCTCATTGTGCTGGGATGACAGCCCATTAATCAGCCCGACCTGGCTTGGAGATGGCAAAGGTCGTGCTGTGTGAAGTCTAATCGGAAAAACAAATTCCACCCCTCTGGAGTGCTTCCTGGCAGGGACGAAGGGGGAGACTCGCTTGGTTTCACACTTAAGTGCCTTAAGTATTTTTCCAAGGCTAGAACACAACTGATGTGAAGGGTTTGTACTTCAGAGGAGCACAGGTCTCCAGGATTGTGTCTACACTGCTCTGAGGTGTGGTTTTGGGAATGATAGGGAGCATGAAGAACTCCCCGACCAACCCACTTTGCATCTGTTCTCTCGCTTCCCAGGGAAGCAGGGATCAAGCCTACTGAGCACATAAAGCCCCAGATTCGTGAAGTACGACCTCAGGACCATACTGGCAGATCTACTGCTTACATGCAGAGATGAAGACTGGTGTCAGGCTACAACAGTCCTGAAAATTCCGTGTGGCCTGGTCATGGATTCTGTCTAGGACGGGCTGACCCATATCAAAGTAGAAGTCCAGCTGCCCCAACCCCTCTCTCTGACAGAGGCCCGCAGCAGGTCCCTGGGGAAGGATGATGCTTTACAGATTTACAGGTAACTCTCCTGACATCTGATGGCTCAGAGGTGCTGTTTCTGTGGTTAGGAGCCCCTGATAGTCTGTTTTCCCATTAAAATGTCCATTCATGTATTAAGTCCATGCAAGCTTTCTGCTTCCTCAGCATCTGGTGTAAGACTTGAACTGTTCAATGATGCATTATGCAAAGTGCTTTGTTTCCTTTATTATTAGCTTGTCTCCTTTTAGCCTTACATTATGAGGGCCAAGCTACAATCACCTCCTATTCATCTTCTCTGTTTAGACCTCTGTAATACCCTCTTGCTGTTGTAGAAATGTGCTCTTGCCCTGCTTGTGATGGTATTGAAATTTTACAGCCTTCTTGATTCTAATCTGTACTATCATGAAACTGGAATGGTTTATTGCAGAGGTCCTAAATCCACAAATGTAGGAAATAACATAAATTAGATGATCTGTCTGTGAAAACATCTTCTACAGCCTGGCAGGTGGTGATGTTCACAATTTGATATGCCAATGTAAAGTCAGGCCAGGAAAAACAATACATAAGCTGCAATATATTCTCATATTGGCGTAGTACAAGAACATTCCCTCCCACCCACCCCCACCCACCTCAATATCTATGGTTGTTTGATATTACACTTGAAGTTTCTGACCCAAGAAAGCAGTCCTGCAGATGTAGGACTGAATGCACTGGCAAGCAAAGAAGTTGCTGCCACTTGGCTCCGCAACAAGAATAGCATTGTGCTACAGTTTATTGTTTTCTCATAGACTCTGCAATAACTGTACACAGTTAATCTTCTGATCCTTTGGTGTAAAATAACATGTTCCTTCATGGGTGAGAAAACTGTTTAGCACTGACACCACTACAGGTGCATCACTCTACAGCACCGCCTTAGCCTCTAGCAAGGGTTTGCACATATTAAGCAGTGACCCCAATAGTGATGTTTTTGTTGTTGCTGTAGGGAACACTGATCAGCAGTTTGTGGCTTGTGCTGAGACATTCAATTTACACTTTTCCTTTAGTAGTTTCAGCCTCTTGTTCTTGCTGTAGGTATAATGCTATTGCGTTTGTATCACCAACATCTCTGTTGCTAGTTTGTGATACTGAACTGTGTTTTATCTGCATACACTCCAGTAATATAAAGACAATGTTAAGATAAGCCACAGGTGTCACTCCTCGCTTTCTTTGTTTTTTGGCATCCTCCCACCCAGCCTTTTAGCCCTGAAGAGCTTCCAGCTAATTCTGACTGATTTTATTTTTCTTTTCCATCTCTGCTTGTGTCAGAGGTGCTTCTGTTTGGCTTTGTGGACATCCTGAAATTGTGCCTCTCCTTGTATATAACAATGTTCAGGAGATGGTAATAACCTTCCAGCTCTCATTTGTTTGAGACAGCAGGGCCAAGTATGAGAGCCTTGAATGCAATCCTCAGTCCTTTCAGCAACCCCAGACATGATTCAGGTCCCCCAAAGCAGATGGCAGAAACTCTCATTTGTTCTCTTGAACTTTGTCATCACAGTAGGCTTTTGAGTCTATTTTGGGTGCTGTTGAAGGCAGTTTGGACAGGTCCAATTGTGCCTCAGCTTCCCTGGGTGAGCAAAAACCTGTCCCATCTCATAAGGGGGTTGAGAACTTCTATCTCTGTGCAAGCAGTGGTATATTCAAGCAATAGTGCTGAGAATCAGAGAGAAATGTTCTGTCTTCAGACACAGCCGTGTCTAAATGCCTTGGCACAGCATTATCTTTGGAGCTTAGGACTTTGCCACCCATCTTGCAGCGGAACAAACAGAGGGGACTGAAGTAAGTAAGGAGCAGAGTTTGTAGAGGTATTGCATGAGTGAATAATGAGGAGGAGGAGGATGTGCTGGTTCACTGGGTGAGAGGCTCACAGAAATTTCCCAAGGAATGGTTCTGGCTAGGCATGGGTGACCTCTTCCTGCTATAGAAGTTTGGAGAACTAGGTTTTAGTGGTACTTTTAGGTGGTGGATAACTAACTGCAGAGTTCCCATGTGCAAAACTCCTGGTTCTGTGCCTGCCTTTTTACCCCTCTACTTTGCTTCTGGAGGCTGCAAACTTGTTTATACCTCTGGCTTACAGCTGCACTTTGGGCTATCCCAAAGGTCTCTCCTTTGTAACTTGATGTGAATTTCTCTCTCACCCCCAAGGAAATGCCCCCATTGTTATAACAAAGTACACACAGGCTGTCCTATTCTGCCTTATTCCAGCTAAGGGACAGAAGTGAAGCATGGGGAACATGCTAAGAAATCTTGCTCTCACATAAAGAAAGAAAAATTATATTCTTCCATTCTAGATAACTGGATCCCCACCCCACATAGTTTCTGTGGGTTGCCACCCTATTGCTTGGGGATGGCAATCCTTCTTGGCCAGCAAGGTAGTCCTTGTTGGGCTTCCAGCAATTTAAGGCATGTTCCAGGTGCACAGAGCTTAGATCCTGTTTTGACCCTGCTGTAGAATGTTTCTCTGCTATTCTGTCCTGGCACTGGCATCATCTGAGCGAAGTCTGCTCCTGGCTCTGGGGAATGGCAGTGTGACCTGTTCGGTGGGCTGAGCTGGCGATCCTCTTGCTCCTCTTTCCTCAAGCCGGCAACAAGCTTTCATGAGAGTGTGCTACGAAGTGTGCCCTAAGTGTCCTGATTGTAGGCTGATCTTTCAGGAAGTGGGGCTATTTATCCATGGAAATGGCCATGCAGATTCTGGGGAGAAGCAGACAAGGCTCTCTGAGGCTTAACAGATGAGCTTTATGGGAACTGGGGTGAATGGCTTGGAGAAAGGACTGAGCAGAAGGTCCTTGGAGTCAGCTGTTGAAAAGAACTCTTCTGCGGGGAAGTGGAAGAAAAGGCAGTATGTTGGCTAAAGGAAAAGGACTGTGGTAGATGCCCCTCAGCTGAAAAGGGTGGAACTCTATGGATTCATGTTCTGCTGTCAGTGGGAAGAAGAAAAGTTCCTGTTAGATAAGTGGCTTCAGCTCTGCTGTACTTGCCATTTTCTTGGCCTCCTCACCATACTGGGATGTTCCTCCATGCCAATAGCATCAAGCCTGTGAGCAGGGTGTGGAGCTTTGGAGCTCATGATACCGATACTGGTTAGTACTAGCATAAAAGGAATTGGTTTGTGGGAAACTGAGTCATAGGCTATATTCTCTGCTGCTGACTCTCCCAGCTGATGGCTCAGGGACCACTGGTCCATGAGAACTCAGACAATGATCTGTGAAATAGCAGAGAAAAAAATGAATACAGCAAACCCACAGATGCCTTCTTGCACAGCCAACATCCAGTTTCTGTCCTGGAAAAAAGAAGAGGAGGCTTCAGACTCACTGGAGCCTGCTGGACACAAGGGGAAGCAGCGAATGGGTCAAGGTGTCCTTTTTTTGTGGAGGGCATTGGCACCAGCTGACCACAAGAGAGAAACAAAAGGGATGTGGGGAAGTGCCTGCCAATGAGTGAGGGAGCCAGAGGGAGATTCCTGAGAAGCCCAGAAAGTATTTTGAAAATGGGGACCCAACCCAGCGTGGCAAATGCAGCATGACCCTCCCTAACACAGCATGGGGAAAGCAAAAAGCAGCCCAGCTGCTTCGATACTCGACACCAGGATCATGCGCGGCAGTTCCATTCCCTGGTGCTGCTTGCAGTTGATGACTGAGGGTCATTTCCAGTGTGGGATTTCACATGTGAAGCCGATTCAGTGTATGGCAACTGCTGAGGCTTTCAGAAGGGGGGACTCAGTTATGGGCCGGGAAACGAACACAAGAAACTGTTGCTAGAAACCAAGCTGAAGCATATGAAGATAATAAAATGGATGTCCAAACTAGGACCTCTCCTGGGGCTGCACAGTGCTGATAAGCTGACCCTGGATGTGTTGCATCTCTCGGCTTCACAGTTCCTGACGCACAACACCAGCTCTCCCATATGTCAGGAGTCACATTCCCCACTGCTGGAATGCAGCCACCTCCAGAGCAGAACCCGGCAGCTGTTTAAAGAATTGACAGAAACAAACCAGGGACAGGATGCAAAGACATGGCCAAAGTGCAGAGAAACACAAGGGAGGGAAAAATGTCAGCCAAGTCCACAGGGAGAGTGTGATGGTCATAATCAAATGACAAAGAGCACGGCAAGTTACCAGGCATCAGCAGATCTAAAGGAACCACCTGGGTGTTTCCTGTTGGCCTGAAACAAGCACAAAGTAATGCAATTAAGCTTAGACTCTTCTTTTGCATATTATGTCCTGCCATATTCCCTTTTGTTTGTTGTAGCTGAGACTGCTGATGCAGACTGCTATAATATAGCTTAGCTGATGCTTGGTAACCCATGAAGTCATGATAACTTGGCAAGACGCATGACTCTTTTGTCTCTGGTAGATAAAGAATGTGAGGCTTGGTTTCTTTCTTCAAGCCAGTCTCACTGTTAGTTCAAGCTGTTAACCTATTTTCTCCTCTTCCAACTCTGTTCCTCAGACCCTCTTGAAGAGTAAAAGAGGGATAGCCTAGAAAATAACATAGACACACCTTAAAATGCCATCGGAAGAGTCAGAAATGATTGAAAGGCTGAGTAACCTGTGGTTCAGAGATGCTTCTACGAGTTTTATCTTCTGAGACATGAACCGTGCAAGAGAAGGACCACTCTATGCCAGCCTTATTCCCCAGTGACCTGCTCTGACCCTCTGTTGTGGAGAAGACACCACTGGATCATCAGATAATTCAACTGGAAGAGTCCTCAGGAGTCCTGTGGATCTACTTGTTGATTCTGGGGCGTCAGTAGAGTGTTGGTTTGGCACAGCATAGCTCCTCTTACCTGCTTCTCTTCCAGCCCAGTCCTGGGTATTCATCTGAGTTAGTCAAGAGTATCTGGACTGGCAATTACCTCCAGACTCCAGCTTAAAAGGGATTAATTAGAACAAGCCACCAACTGAATCCACCAGTGAGACCACTGTGTGGAGACATCCGGGGCTTTGTGTGGTGGCACCCATCTGAATAAGCTGGCCCTTGAAAAGAGGCAGAGCGGGGGAAGAGGAGCGGAAGGTTTTGAGGTGCATAATGGGAGACTGAAGAGACAGGAAGCCCTGAATGCCCACACTGCCATTGCCCCTGCCATTTCAGAGAAAGCCCTCTGCTTCCCACACACAGGCTGCCCCTCATCACCATTGTGTTTGGCTACTTGGAAAGCCATTTGCAAGCCTCTCCCCTTTGCATTCAGTGTGCAGCCACAAGAACAGCAGCCGTCTGGATTTCCTCCAGCTGTCCAGTGAGAGAAAGGGAAAAGCATTTAGTAGTAGCAGAGAAAAGGGAAATAAAAAAAAAAAAAAAGAAGAAAAAGCCAGAAATCATTTTTCCTGGCACACTATGACGCACAGATTTGGGAATGAGGGTTGTGAAAGCTTTTTGTTTAGCTTATTCTTTTCTGGTCTGACAGCTGATAAGTCCCACAGCTCAGAAACATCTGACAGGACTGGCTGAAGTAAATTCATCTTTCATCTGCCCATCACACTCCTGAAGTGGAGAGTGACAGAGCTGTTTCTCCTCTTTCTGAATGCTGCTCTCCCTCCTTCTCCCTCTTTCGAGTGCTGTTGTTTGGAGCTTGGGAAAACCGGTTTCCTTCCTGCCTACAGCCTTCTCCCCAGGTTTAGGGCAGCATCCGTCTGCCCTTGCACCTGTTCCCTACAGCTGCGAGCTGCCTCTGCTGAAACCATTTGCACCCGACCCAGCAGCAGGCTGATGGGGCCCCTCCAGCTTCCCCTTGACTGCTTTCTCTGTCATATTTTCCTTGCTGCTCCTGCAATTAGCGTGCTTGTTCACTGCTCTTCTTGCTAGCTCTTTCTGCTTTCCCAGCACACTCCCCTTTTAACCTCCCCTGACTCCTTGTGCTCTCACTACAATAGGGCTTCTCAGATGCAGCTTTCGAGACACAGCTCCTCTTCTTCCTTCTGTGCCCTGTCCCCAAAACTACTGAGTATCCACCTCCTGGGTGCAGAGAGATAGTCTTCATGTCCTGCTCATTTAAAAGGCCTTTAGCAACTTCCACAGGCTAGTTGGATCTTCACTGTCTCTGGCCCTTGCCTAACCTGTCACATAGTGGCTTCTCAGTGGAGGGATACCCCATGATGTATGTCAAGCAGCCACAGCCTTCACAGTGGCTCAGAAAAAACAGATCCACCTCATATGGACTAGGTAGTTACCACAGTTCGGCTGGTGAGGAATAATTTGCACGCCCTACAAATTACCACCCCAGGTTATCACTAGTGATGGGTGACACATACTTTGGCGCACCCATTAGGTTGGCGTGCTACAGGTATTATCCTCTGGGGGACGACTGCATCAAGGCAGTACACAGCCGTTGCCATAGGATGGGGAATTGGAATATTTTCATGGAGCATGCTGAGATGACAGCAGTGAAGGACAGCAAAGAGCGGTGTCTAAAATGGGGTGACCTAAATATCTTCCCATAGTGGAGTACTCTTTCTGTGTTCTCTTTGCTTTGTTTGTGCATTTTTTATTGTGGGGGTAGGTAGCAACCCCTTTGAAGCGGGGATTACCGTTTCAGTTGATGTCATGTATCATCTAGAATGAGGTGTAGGTTTTTGATGGGGTGCTGGCTCTCTAGCCTGCTAGTAGATGACAGAGATGTATTAAAGGTGGCAAAGAAGAGCATAAGACTCCAAGCTACTGAATGGAGATGCTTTATTCCAAAGGTGGAGTTCTTTCCCACAGACTGGTGGGAAAAAAAACAAAGGGAACAATTAAAAAAAAACCAACTATAAATTATTTGGATTACAAATAGCTCTGTAATTTGACATAAATTTTAAGAACTTGGAAAAATAAGAACGATAATAATAATAAAAAAACCCAAAACAAACCATTCTCTAGGCTGCCGGGAAATCTTTCTTTGCTTCCTGCAGCAGAAAATCAATGATCCAATTTCACTTGAACTTGACAGGCTGCATCTCCCAAATAAGGCACAGCATTGGACACACTTGAAAGTGCAAAGCTGTTTCGGCAAACTCCCTCCTTTGCATCACAAGGCTGTCATTTTGGTCCCCAGTAATTTGTTTTCTCAAGCATGTATATTGCTGGAGAAAAACAAGCACCTGTTTTGTGAAACAGGGCTTCTAATGTTTAATTTACTTGTCTCTTTTAATAGGCTGCACATCATGGATTTTTCTGCCGTGGGTTCTGCAGTCTTTTGCTCCCACAGCTCCCCCACTCATCCCTTCCCAGATTCAAAACTATGTACTGGGTTATGTCTGGCCACCAGCTGGGCCCCAAAGTCTGTGCAAGAAGCTTAGCTGAATCCTCACCATATCTCATGGTTGGTCTCACAATATCTGTTTATATCCTGTATATTAGTGCAATGTGGCCCCTAACCAGGATCCTCACAGTTTTACAAGCAGCAACACAAGTCTTGCCAGGCCAGTTGAGAACCTGGATGGGCTGATAAATGCTCTGGTAAAATTGCTCTCAGCTTAGTATGTCTGATAGATCTTTGCAATGCAGCTTGAACAACAGAGGAAAAGAAGGAAAGAAAGAGAGAGGGGGTGGGGAGAAAGTGTCTCAAGTATTTTGTTGAGTTGCCGGATCTGGTTCAGCACCATTAAGAAAGGGGATATTGAAAAGTGCTTTTCATTCCACCATTTTGCAGTGGATAATTGCTTTCCACACGGTGCGTTGGGTTTTGATGTGAGTCCAGCTGCAGTAACGCAAGTTACAGCAAGGGCTGTTCCAGTGCAAATGTGTTATTTGAGTGTCTCTTTGCTCACACTGTGACTAAACAGAAGCAGCTGTGGCCAGAGGGCCATCAGTGCTTTGTATCACACAATCTGGTATTTAATGGAAAGTTTTCATGTTTTCAGTTGGGAAAAACTTTCTTCCATGACTGGAAGTTTTGAAGAAATTTGTATTTTGCATGATACAAGAGAGTGCCCTGAGAAACAATTGTCCTTTCTACTGAAGATACAAGCCTGGCACCATCTCAGTCTCTGGTGTGACTCTCACATATTATAAGCCTTAGTACATCCAAGAACCACCAATGTATGTTGGTCAGGCAAGCCACCTGTATATTTCTGGAGGCCATCAGTTTCAAGAAAATAAGGTAAAACTGGAGTAAGGATAGCTTGGAGTAACAAGCCTGGGTTGCTAAGCCAGGGCAAGAAGATTCCATCAGTCTGCAGCTCTATAATCTGCAGATGAAAATTCCTTATTGCTCAGCTATTCAAAACCATTCTGGAGAAAGCACTGAAAGGGAACATACTTGCCTTAGCAGAAAAGTGTAATAGATGCCTCTTATGCTGCTTTAGCTGGGGCTTGCACAAGGTTTTAGCTATCAGCAACTAAAAGGAGACTAGGACTTTGGGTGAGCAGATATGATTGACCCCAGGAGAGTCAGACAAGTAGGGCAAAGATACATGGCTGTGGCAGTTGTGAGATCTGGGGCTGGATCACAAGAACCAACAACCAAATATTCAGGGAGAACTTTTATACATGAATCTGGGCAACTCTTTTTGTTTTTTTTTTTTTGAGATTATTCTTAGTCCCTCAGGAACAAGCTGTTCTTAATGGGTCTACCTGCAGCCTGGACACTTGACAAAGCAAACAAACAAACAAGCAAATGAATGAAAACGTAATGATAGACCATCTAAAGAGGCCTATTTTACATTTATTATACTCCTTAGAAAGAAGCAAGGAAGCAAGAAAGATCTCAATAGAAAACAAGGTTCCCCAAAGGTCTCGTATTCCTTAATTGCAGCTAGAAGCAAGTGACTTTCTCAGGTTTGGTGCAATGAGCCTTTGGGAAGCACTGGGATTAAAACTCAGGATCCTGAATCCAACTTTTATTTCCCCCTTGAAATCCTAGACCACACAGATTTCTGCTTCTAAGTGTATGGGCACATCTATGCATGTGGAGGGGAAGCTCAGCATCACATAGGTGGTCTGCTCTCTTTCTGAGAGGATACATGCAGTAACAGAGATGAAAACCATGAGTCACTCTAGGGAAGAAGGATGCTGGTTCTGACAAGCCCATCAACTGCCTTTAACTAACACCTTCTGAACTTTATGTCTTTCATTTTCTCATTCAGCCATAATTCACCAATGGCTTTTCTTGGTAATTCATTTCACACGTTCATTATAGTCCATTTGGCTATAAACACCTGTGGATTTCCTTTTTAGCTCTTCATTTCCTAAGTTTTTGATAGAGGGGTTCTAAAGCTAAACCACAGGAATGGTCTATGCAACTCTCGTTTATTAAATCTACCCCACCATGTCAAGTGCCTACAGTGCATACTATTATTTGGGCTAAGCTACAGTTATGAGAGAATTCATTTCACCCAAGGGTAGATTAAGTCTGTAGGTGTTTTGTATCAAAATGGTGATATGCATGCTGCAAGACGAGATGGAAATGTTAAATTCTTAGGATCTCCTCAGATCCCAGTGCATGCTCTGGAGCTCATGACTTCCAAAGCCAGGTTCAGCCAGCTACTTCCTCTCCATACACACTGCATAATCCGTGTGCATAAGTCTATGCTAAAAAAGCTGTGTAAGGGCCAAAGGTCAAGGTCCTTTGGGTCCTTTATGAGAAGTAAAGCCAAGGTACAATTAAGGCAGAATGTCTGAGTGCAAGAAACAACAACAGATGGAAATATGTACAGCTGGCTTTATCAGCAACCTTTCTTATACCCTCAGGTCATGTACATTTCAGGCTACTCAGATAAAATGAGACAGGAAAGAGAAGGTTGGGAAAGCTGTTAGTATCTCAGTCTAGTCATACAGGGTGTTAAGCACCAAGCAGGCAATTGAAACTACAGATTAGAGAAAGTCCCAAATTCCAAGAGAAGTCCTGTGGTTTGTGCCTGGAGATGAGGTAGCCCCTGAGCAGTGAAATGCTGAGAGATTCAGTCTGAAACTTCTGCTATCAAATGTAACTCTATGCAGAGGAATTAAAAAGTCAATGGATTCCTCTGCCTCCCTCATCCTGGGCTTTATCATGTTTCTCATTCTTTCCATTTTGGGACACCTGTCCTGTAAAACACAGTGACAATAAAGCAGCTCCTTACAGTGGCTACTATCTATTGTCATATGGAAACACTGTTTGTTTTTCCTCATTTAGCTTACTCTTGTTTTCTGAGGAACATAGAGAAGTTGCTGATCAGAGTTTTGTCCTAGTCAAAGAAGTCTTCACAGGAAAGTTTCTGTAAGGACACTTCTGAAAGGAGGCCTGCTGTAGTTGTTGAGATAAAAGTGGATGGCAAATCTAGAGACATGGCTCCTGGCTAAACACAAGACTGAGACCTGGGAGATACAGACTCCGTGAGGTTATGCCATGAGAGACAAGGAATCACAGAATGGCAAGGGTTGGAAGGGACCTCTGGAGATAATCTAGTCCAATCTCCTGCTAAAGTAGGTTCACTTAGAGCAGGTTGTATAGAGTCACATCCAGGCAGGTTTTGAATGTCTCCAGAGAAGGAGACTCCACAGCCTCTCTGGGCAGCCTGTTCCAGCACTCTGTCACCCTCAAGGTGAAGTTCTTCCTCATATACACGTGGAACTTCTTGTGTTGCAGTTTGTGCCCATTGCCCCATTGTCCTGTCACCAGGCACCACTGAAAAGAGCCTGGCCCCATCCTCCTGACACTCACCCTTAAGACGCTTGTATAAATTGATAAGATCCCGCCACAGTCTTCTCCAGGCTAAACAGGCCCAGCTCCCTCAGCCTTTCCTCATAAAGGAGGTGCTCCTGTCCCCTAATCATCTTTGCAGCCCTCCACTGGACCCTCTCCAGTAGTTCCCTGTCTCTCTTGAACTGGGGAGCCCAGAACTGGACGCAACGCTCCAGATGTGGCCTCCCCAGGGCAGAGCAGAGGGGCAGGATCCCCTCCCTCCACCTGCAGGCCATGGTCCTCCT
>JAVJGJ010000061.1:26178440-26192741 GCA_035590215.1 Microhierax caerulescens
CCGCTGGCCCGTGGGCAACTTTCTGTCCCCCAGCACTCCCAGGGCCTTCTCCGCAGAGCGGCCTCCCAGCAGGTCACACCCTAGTGAGGGATTATAAAGAAAACAGAACCAGATCACCAAAATCCTCCTTTTTGTCAGTTCTGTGGTGGAATCCAGCACAATATGTTCAATGGCAGCTTTGGGGTCCGGGAAGACAGATTCCTCCTAATAAAGGATGTTGTTCACCTGTGTTATTATGCTCTGAAGCCAGTGGAGGTCTCAAGCCCAACCTCCTGCCTCAGATTTTCCTTGAACATTGTGTTCATGCCCTCTGGCCATCTCAGTGGCTCTCTCCCCTAAATTTCTCTTATACTGGGGGCCCATAACTGTCCAGAGGAGTTTAGATGGAGCCTCCTGAGTAAAGAACAAAGGGAAACAATTACTTCCCTAATAATTTAGAGCCTACTACCTCACTGTCTCCTCGGCTGTTGCTCCTTTCCATAGATAGTCATTTAGAGCTGCTAAGTACTGTGCAAATCTCTTCTTATTTGCCCCTGAACTGGGCTGCCAAAGAGTCTCTGTCTATCATTGTTACAGGCTGACAACACCACTGCAAAGACCTGAGGATTTCCCAGTGGTTTCAATGGTTTTGGCTGGGCTGACTTTTGCTGTTTGCATGCTGCTTTAAAGCTCGTTAAATGAATAGCAGTGATTCACCAGGGAAGAGAGAGACTAGCCAGTTGTCTAAAACCTAACCTATCATGGGGTGTGTTTTGCTTTGCTTTTAGCTGACAGATGAGACAAGTAAAAGGATTTTTTTCCCTGTATGTCATTGGAGGGAGAGAGATTCATATAGGCAAGTCATACAATGTAAAAGTTAACCTTTACCCTCAGTCTAGGCAAAACTTCATGATAGCCAGAAATCATCTTAATGGCTCTTTCTGCCCACAGCAGCCACAGATCCCACCCAGCCACAGCTCTGAGTTTTCTTGAGAGCCTGCCCCTTTCGCAGGAAGTGTCCTACTGCCTGACAAGCAGATAAAAGACAGCATTAAAGAGACATGTTCTCAGATAAAATGTTCCAAATATAACAAGTCTATTTTTATTAAATTTGACCAAAGGCCTCCCTGCTTCCTAATCAAAGAGCCCGATTTGCTGACTCCCCCAGACCTAGCTGCCCTGCTCACTACAGCTGTATCATGAGATAGAATTATATTTTCATAATGACTCAAATCTTTTCACAAGTCCTTAAGTATTTTCACAAAAAGGAAAAAAAATAAGGAAAGAAATTTTAAGCAAAAAAGGAAGAAACGCCCCCCACAATCTCCTGTAAAATCCAGGCACCAGCCCTGAGTTGTGTGTGGTCTTTTTTGTCTTTTCTTTTGGCTTCCCTCAAGACATGGCTTATTGCATTGGTCTGGATGTCGTCCTACCAGCACAGTTTGCTGGCCAAGCCCTGATCCCAACAACAAAGTCACCTTGGCAGGTGCCAAAATAAACATCAGCCTCCAGCTACCTGTACTGACTGCTGACATTTCTGTGTGTGTCACGGGCCACGAGGATGGAAAGGCAGCGCCTTCTCCCTCCACTCCTCTGATACATATCAGTCCTTGGACCTGGTATTTTTTATTCAGGGAAGACTTCAGGAGAGCTGTTTTTAAATGCTCTTTATTTAGAAAAGTGTGAAGTTGTCCAGAGAGAGCTGGCTGTGAAATGGACAGAGTCTGAAAAATGTGTGTGTATGATATGGAAGCTGCATGTGTGCGATCATGGTTCATACCTGCAGCTTCAGTTTCCTGTGTAGCTTTAGCTCATGTGGGTGTGCATGTGAATGGGTCCTCACGTACAGAGTGTATGGGATGTGTGCCTGTGAGTTTTTTCCAAAGAAACCCACTTTTGATGTCAGCTGTATTGCTCACGACAGGAGTAGCTCCTCTGGGAGCCAGTCCAAGGCTTTTCGATCACACAATCACTTCCATTGGATTTATGAGGTGCAGCTAAAATTAGGAGGCATTTGAATTCATGAATGATGTAAAAGGGGAAGTTACAGGCCGTGCTTAAATTGGTCAGAAAATTATAGGAGTCAAGTGGGGAAGGGGTGCAGTCTGGCCAGTTGCAGGCACGGAAGGGGCTGGGGAAGCCGGGGCTGGCAGGCGCACAGGAGCACTGCTTTGTTCCCCTCCGTTTTACAAGCTGTAGTGGTTGTTATTCCACATTCCACCATATAAACCGACTGGGTCTCAAAGACCTGTTTCAAAGTCAGTTGAAAAACTGCTAATGATTTGCTTCGGCTGCAGAGCCTGCTCTGCTCAATATGGCTTCAATTTGACTCCTGCTTTTGGATTGCAGGAGTGGGCATACCTGACTAGCTCAGTAGCCTTCTGCCCTGGATACATGCCACACCTGCCCAGTTGTGTCCATCACTGTCCACTAGAATTATTCACTATAAAACATGTATTTCAGTTAAATGCATAGGGTCTAGAAGAGCCCAGCAATTTCTCTGCCTGCACTGCAGCACATCTATTTAAGGTTGCCCTATTTCAACAAGTGAGGACAAACCTAAACTTTGGAGATCACTTCCAAAATGCATGCAGATGTTGAACACACAGTAAAAATAATTAAAGATAAAAGTGAATAAATAATAGTACAAATACACAACATTAAAAAGGAAGGGAGGAAGGAGAAAGGAAGAAACAGCGGTCCTTTTTTCCTCAAAGACTTGTGGAACAGCTGACTGAAATGTCCAAGGGGAACAGGTTTTGGAAGTCGTATTTCAGCCCTGCAAACTTGTTTCTGTGTCCTTTCCTGGTTCAACATCTGCAACCCATATTTCATCCCTGTAGCGCTCGTTGGAGGACTTCATTTCCCAAGAGTGGGGAAGGTGACACATTATGTTCAGAATACCTGGATTCAGATGTTGATTAGAGTTCACAAGGGGAACAGCGTAACAGTTTCAGATGAACAACAAGGCCCTCTGCTAATGCTGACCGCAAGCAGAATGCTCTAAAACCAGGTTCAGAAATCCTAGCATGAGTGGAAGCTGTTGCATGATTTACACTGGCTGCATGGGTTTTCCTGGTTGTTTTAAGCCTTGCTTCCTGAAGAAGTGAAGCCTCTGCTATGCGGCTCCGTGTCTGTGCATGCATGGCTGTGTGTGTGCCTGTCTCTCTATGCCATTCCCAGGACTTTCTGAGTCCCAATTTGCCTCCTGTCTGAGACTAGCACAGCTACCAACAATGTTACCTTCCTAAAAGCTTTGAGGAAACTAGGGAGCTGATGAGCCCAGGGCTCTCACTGTGGTGCAGGCGGGAGCATGAGGGTGCCTGTTCTTACAAACCACAAAGACATTTTGTTTCACCCAAGGGGAAAATTGCCATTGGAACTTGCATCTTAAGGGACAGTGATGGAGACCAAAATTATATGAAATCAACACTAGTGCCAGCTCTCACAGAGCTGCTGTGAACAGCATGAAGCAGAAATGACAAGAATACAAAGAAAAAGGTCAAATGGGCAGTCCAGGTACTCAGCCCAGGGAGCAGGTGGGCAACTTAGGTTCCCAGGCCACCAAGATGGTTGGGAAAGTTTTATTGATGGTCCCTACAAGTCCAGAAGCAAAACTTCCAGGATTTATTTTCTTCCTGGAGAAATGGAAAAGAGCAAAGTCCAGAGGCAGTTAACCTGGAGACACTTAGAAAAGGTAAATCTTTTGAAAGTCAGTATTTCCCCAAGTCAAAGAACTTGAGGGATGGATTTTTTTATTTTTTTTATTTTTTTTTTAAATAATCCATTTTGCCAAAACAGTGCATCATTTTGTTCAAGAAAACAGAAAATCATCTTAATCTGTTTTCCCCCCTGGCAAAATAGAAGTTAGTGTTTAAATCTGTATTTTAATTTTCTGAAGTATGAAGGAAGAAATAATTCAGTGTTTCATAGCAGGAAACCACAACAATTTAGGGGCAATAAGTTTTCTCCCTAAACTAAAATATAGGATATAAACATAATAAAACAATGCACATTTTTCACATAAGAAAGCCCCAAATCACTTCCTGATCAGACTGAACCTACAGCTTTTCTGCTGGAGAGAAAACTGTACAGTTTTTCCTAGACACTGATGGGCTTCTTTCGTGTCGCACCTTCAGCTCAGGTACCAGGTCCTTTGTAAGGAAGCAGAGTTACCCTGGCAGGTGGATGTGGTTAGCTGCAGTCACGTCATAAGCAAACTTAGTGTGTCTCTGGGGAGCAGAAGGAAGGAAAGTTCATTTCTGAGACGGAAGGCAGCTGGCAGGCAAAATCCAGGAATAGCCATACCATCTTCTTCAGGAGAAAGTTCAGGCTCTCTCTTTATTTGGCTCGTTGGTTTTGTTGTTGTTATTCTTGTTTGAGAGACCAGGAAAGTCCCAGAAGGACACAGTGGAGCTGTGATCAGATGCCAAAGCAAAAAGCAATGGTATAAAGTCCTGCAGAATGGAGAGACATTTACAGGGATGTCCAGGTTTTCAGAAGTGTATAAAAAAAGTTCCTGTTTTGGGACTTGGGTTTTGAGAACTTGGCCTGGCAGCCGTGCATCCTGCATGAGCTGGCAGTTTCATTTCTCTACCCAAACACAGCGCTGTCTGCATTTCTGTAGTGAAAGCTGATATTGCAAGAGAGGAAAAAACAAATCAAATGAGGGAAGTGTGCTTCATTTGACAATGGATCTTTAGACCCTGTATTTTTTAGAGCTAGACTCCTGGAGTATATATATATATAAAAGAACAACCCAAGTCTGAGATATGTGCAAAGTATAGCTCGAATCTAAGGGCTGTAACTGTGTGAGAAAAATCAGATGTTAAACAATCACACTTTTATTCCTCCCAGCAAGACAGCCTCTGCACCTGTAGCCATTATTGTCTCTACTGTATAAAGTGAAAATGAATATCACATTGAATTGAAAACCCTCATGGAATACAATTACTCAACAGGAACTGTCCTAAATCTATCGGCTGTAAGTCACTTGTAATTTTGTGAGACTAATGCAGAGAAATATTTCTCTGTGCATGGTTTGCCCCCAGCCTTTTCCCCCATTAATACATTCCATCCACTTTTGCTTACGATGGCTAAATTACTTGTACAAGATTAATTACTTATGGGAAGTGTCTGTCGTGGTCTGTAGGAATGACATTATACTGAGCATTAAATGCTGACACTATTAAACTCTGCTGGACATGTTTTGATATAGTAACTCTGCGGACCACAAACGAAATGGGTCCCCCACCAATTTACTCCCTCATTGTTTTTCTGTCATCAGCAAACTTTGGGATATAATCTGAGCTGATGCAGTGCAGAGTTTCATTCATGTCAGTGGAGTAGGTTATTATGACTTTTTATTTCCCTGGAAGTTTTGCTGAGTTGCCATCTGCAGATGGGAATCTTTGCTCACCAATAGCAAATCTACTTTCCAAATCCAGTTAGTTTATCTCTCTACATCTGCGTTTCTCCTGATGACTGTCTATTCCCATCCCCGTCACCAGTGCACTGGTGACTGCTCTTGTTCCTCCCCTGTCTGTGTAATTTCTGCCCCTCCGCCAAATTCTCACCTGCTGCATGTATGCAGCATTCACTGCTGATCCCATCTTGGTCCTCCTCCTGTGCCATACTCTCTAGCTTTGTTCTGTGGACCTGGTCCAAACTCCTCTGGTACCCAATAGGAGTGGATGTGTTTGGGTATCACCACACCAGCATGGTAGACACCATCCTGCAGCACTGGGCCCACAGTCACTGTCTGCTGACATGTCCTCATTGTATGTGAGGGTTTGCAGGCACAATGGTGCTTAAATCCAATCCCTCTGACCCTCCCCCTGAGGAAATTACTCTTGGGTGCCTTGGCTGCAGATGTACTTGTGTAGAGCAAGGAGTGAGGAGAAGACAACATGGTGCATCTTTGAAGGATCAGCATTTTCAACCATAAAACCTTTTGTTTTGCTATCTGGGATATTTCCTAGCAGTCCATACTGAGAAGAAAAGGGGCATTGTCTGGTGAGTGACTTCGTTACTAATCTCTCTCCTGGATGCATTTTAATTCATTTTAATGACTCTGCCTCCTGTCAGACCTTTCATTTGTTAAAGGGGTTTGTTAAAGAGATTAACTGCAAGGGGAATATTAACCTCAGAATGCTACGTCCCTTCCCCCAGCCCCTCCTCCCTTCCCCTCAAGATTAATATTACACCAAAAGGAAGAGGAAAGGTACTTTCTGTGAAACACATTACAAGACTTTTAGGAAGAGAGGGAAGAAGGAGGAGCAATGGACCATGCTGGACTATTTAACCCATGGAGGAGGTGGAAGGTGGCAGTACTGATATGATGACTTTCCAGCTATATTCCCCATCCATGTGTCTATTGAAGTAGTAAACAGCTGGTTTTTAGGAATACCAGTTTAGGGAAACAAACCATCTGCCTCAATTTGCTTCTACTCCTGCCTTCTCAGGAGGCTGGAATAATCTACCCGCCCCTGAAAAGCAAATGTACCTTGCAGTACATGTACCGTAAACATCTTTCCACCAAAACCCCAGGCCTTTAGCCAGCTGAAGGAAAAAGAACTTCTTGGTTTCCCACATTAACCTCCTACCCAGAGATCTCAAAGCTCTTTGCACAGTGTGGGAAGTGGCAAAGTCAACAGAATCCCTGTGTGGAACTATGAGTTTATTTTCAAAATTCATGGTTTCAATAGATGTCTTTTGAGACATGCATTTCATGGATTTACTAGAGAGATTCCCTCAACTAGCTCAAGGGACTATTTCAGTCCCTCTTGCAGTCCATAATATCTGAAAGCAATTTCCTTATATTCCTGTGGACTCTTATCTCCCTGCGGCTGGATCAGACTTCAGAAATTCATGAGCAGGATAACAGAATGAAGTGCCATGGAAGAGCAGAGTGGTGTATCCTGGTCAAGAACATGGCTTTCCTACCTACGTCTCTAAATGCTCCTCTAATGTCCAGTTGGTAAGTGGTGTGATCTAACCAGCATGTATTTTGTGCAGAAGATGCATCACAGCCTAATTACACATTGTAATGTCAGTACAGAGCGTATTCTTTCTATTGGCTTCAGAGGGGATTGAGTCAGGTTCACTTTTTGGGGAAAGTAAGATGCATTTCAATAAAGAAACATACAGGATGTTGCCCTTCAGCAGAATGATCGGTTGAGTTGCCAGAAGATGGAGTAGGATTGCCTAGAGCAGGTTGAATATCGGGTATAATCCAACACAGTCATGGTGTTGGGAAAGAGACAAATGCTATACTGTGATGGCTAAATGGGAGAACTGCCTGTAAGTATGAAAAAATTCTTCCACTCTTCTTGCCATTAGCAGGGACTCAATTTTAATACTGTGTGCATTTTTGGTTACTGCTTTTCAGGAAAGATGTAGACCAGCTGGAAAGTAACAGAAATGATTGAAGATCTGACTTAGAAAGATTGAAAGAAGTAGGGTTGTTTAGTCTGGGAAGAGAAACTGAAGTGATCTGTGATAGATGTCTTTGTGCACACACAAAGCTGCAAAGAAAAAGGAACAACTTGTTTCACCTGTCAATGCAGACAAGGTGAGAGGCAATGGATTAAACCCGAAGCAAACATCATTAGCAGCTTGGGAGAGATGTGTCCATCAGGACTTGTGGAATCACAAGCCCTAAAAGCTGGAAGAGGAGGTTAGAAATGGTCCAGGTATAACCATCCTGCACTGGAGTGACTTTTCCTGGTGACTTTTGGATGTCCCTGGCAGACTTGATTGCTATGAACCTTTGTGTTTTCCACAGAGTGAGTCCAGGATGTCTGATTTTCCCACTGCTGTTCTAGCTCTAAAGGCTGAACACATTCCTGAAAAAAGACATGAAATTATTATGGATTGATTTGGGCTGAAATTGTAAATATTCAAGAAACAAACCAAAACCATAAAAAGACCGATGGAGAAAAAGAAAAAGCTCCCCATCTATTATATTTTCTTGCTATATTTTAAGTTTCAGGGACAAATCCATCCTGCCATCACACAAGAAAACTCCACACCCTCATAAAACCAATATAATGAGCGGAACATGGTAGCAAATCCTCTGGGTTTTGTTTTAGTTTGGAAGGCATTAAAGAAAACTGTTGTACAGAGGGAATGGAAATGTTGCCCGGGTGCCAATTCCACAAGGGTGTGTTCTTCTAGAGCCAGGTATGTCACTCAATGAAAAGCAGTGTTCAGCTCCTGCCATGGTTTGGGGGTTAGCCAAAGAGGTTGGAGAGGAGTGGATGGAAGGAGAAAGGAGCCTGGTACTTTTTGCTGCCAACTTTCTGCTTTTTGTCCAGCTTCCCCTACACAAATGACATCTGAAATGCAAGCTGGCCCCTTTCCGGTATGGAAACCTCAAACCAAATTTAATAGTAGGGGCTTATATTCAAGTGTCCCATAAAGTGTTGTAGAGAATTGTATCATCATTGGAGCATTTTGTGGTGTGGTCCAACCTCTTCAACCTGAAACCTTCCCCACCCTAGAATTTTGGACTAGACAAAGTGATTTGGACACAACTTCTATTCACTCATATAGACATTTATTAATTTGTATTACTTCACTGCTCTGTGTCCTATGAACAGAGTAAGAACCTGTTATTCTAGATGGTGGCTAAGCAGTGACTGTATCCCACAAGGCTGGAAGCTGACATACACAGCAATGGATGGATGAATGATGGTAAGCCAATGGGGAACCCAGGCAAAATGTGCCTATGTTCACCCTGTAAGAAAAAGGTGGACTGGCACAGAAAGATGAATTCAGCGTTTTCCCAGCTTGGGCTGTTCATAGCTTGAGCTCAAACAAGCAGAACATACATAGTACAGAGTGCCTGCTGCTGGACTGGGCTGCAATTTGAAATAAGTGGCAATGATCTTAGCTTACTAGGGCAATGGATGCACCTCTGTGCTCCAGTCAGCTTTGCACATCTCAAGTACTGGGGCACTTTCCCTCCCTCTTGACATCCATAGGACCTGAGAGCAATTTTCTTACAATACCACTCAATCCCTATGGAATCTCACTGCTTTCACCCCTATTATGTGCCGCAAGACTTTCCCACAAGGTTTCAATCTTTTGCTGCCTCAACTGAGAAATCTGTGGAAGCAGAAAGAGCACAAGACGGACTAAAGAAGAAAGAAAACACAGTCAGGAATTGTTCAGCCTTGTTCCATGATGCCCTGTTGCCCTACAGCTGAGATTCTTCTGAAATTCACTGGTACTAACTAGCATTCATCACTCCAACCCACAGCAATTTACTGGTGGTGATTTTCCACTTCCAGCTGGTGACCTCCTGGCCTCAGAGGTTAAGACAATTTTTATTCATGCTACTGAGCCTAGCATCTGAATTTTAATGTCATGCTTTTTGCACCCAACAACCCCCCCCTTTACATTTTCCTGGTGAAGGCTTAATGCTTCTTTTCAGAAGAAATGGAGAAGTAACATGCCACTTCCAAAGCATGACAGCAGAACATGGCAAGAGGATTGCTGCATGGTCATACAAGCCTCATATTTTTAGGTGAGTTATGTGTTGCTGGGAGACAACACTCATTGGTTAGCTCAGCTGTCTGGTGTCTTTAGGTATGGGTGATATGTGGAAGAGAAGTGACTGTATGTAAACCCTCAGGAGGCACTAAGAAAAATTACAGTAAAAGATGGAAACATCAAGACAATGGGATATGTTTTGAATTAACTCTTTGGATGTGCTCATTCAGCCGTCAGGGAACAATTAACAACAGTGGAAATTAGATGGCCATCATAATATCATTCAGGCTCTGCGTAGCAAAACACAGGGAGACTCAGGCACTGAGTGAATTGAGAGCTAGAGGAATAAATATCTTTGCTGACCTGCAACTGGGGGCTTCAGCATTCTGTACCAGGTCACTGTTCTCCTAAAGTCCTTTGAAAGCACAGGAAAAAAGAAACCAAAATATTTCCATGGTTTTTCTGTGACTCATCTTCAGTTCCAACTTACCCTTGTCCACAGTCTTTGTTATGTAAGGTCTTGATCACAGAAGGTAAGGTTAGAAAGAACCTTAGGAGCTCCCATTAAGAAGTAGAAAGCTGAATATATGTCCTTTCATTTATTTAATACCTGGTAATGAGGCTGCGGATGGCTACCTGCTGAAGTGTTACAGCATATGTTGTCACCATCACACCAAGAGAATACGAAACTTGTCTTTTGCCAGTGCTGTCCTCTGTTTAATGCCTTTGTATTTTTTTATTAATTGTTGTCATGCCCTTCAGTGTCCAGAGTTCCTACCCAGGAATGTGACAGTAGTTCTGGAACTCAGGGCAAGGGTGTTGACCCTGGCTGTTTTCATTTAGGTTTAACAAAATAGAAAGAACTGGGGTATATGACAATCTCTTCCTTCTCCTGAGGTGCCCACACTGCTCACCCCACTTGCCCAGCCACAAGTGACATTGAGGGTCAGCACTTCCTAAATTCAGCAGTTATTCATGACAACAAAAATCTGAGCAACAACAGCAACATTTACTAATTTGTTTTTCACACTAAACAGAAGATTCCCTTTCCACATTAAAGTGGAATCTCTGAAGCTGTGAATCTAAAATGAAAACCTCCATCTGTGCCTCCGTGTGTTCCCCTGGCCTCCCTGCTCTGCTCCAGGGTAGCTGAATATCAGAACAGATCAGCACTGGCAAAAGAAATGAATGCCTTGTTTGCCCATAGTGTTAGGGATGGATCATCCAAATGTTGCCAATACTGGTTAAGTCAATAACAACACAAACAAGCAGGAAAACCCAGGTCTTTGCTGGGAGAGCAGAGTAAGCTGGCCCTGGAGACACTTTCAGTTATTTTCTTACTCACTGTAGGTATCTCTAGTTTATTCGTTTGTCTGGTACATTTCTTTCACTGTGGGCATGTCTGCCGGCCAGTTTCAAGGACTGAACCAAGGACTTTGGGAGTTACCAGTGTGGTTCTTCACATGGTGAAGGAAGAGCCAAGCTAGAGCTGAGGCTGAAGGGTAATCTAGCACAAGACCCTCACAAAGATTTCTGAATGTCAGCAGTATGATGGACTTTTCTCCATAACTTCTTTCTTTCTTCTTACCTTTCTGTCCTCCTGCTGCTGCTAGCAGGAATCCTCTGAATTTCCATTATTTTGAAAAAGGCTAGCTTTGGACATGCTTTGTTACTAACTTCCATTTGGTGCTGTCACTTAAGCTAGAGCTAAATGGGTTGTCACGCGCTCAGAGATCAGCATAAATGCCCTGGCATCAAAGGTTCACAGCCACAATACACCAGGCTGCTTCTGAAAAGATGCGAGGATCAAGTCCATTGCGACGCAAATGTGGCCGATTCCCTAGCTGGTGTTTTGTTTCTGTCTGGGCTTAGAGAGGGGAGGCTGAGGACAAGAAAGGAAATGTTCTGTGGGAAGATGATCTGGCATTTTTTCTCATTCTCCCCACACACGCATTCCAGGGAGTTATACACCAGATAAGCAGCAAGCACTGTTTGGCTGGCTAACTACTACACAAGCATTATGGACCATCTGGGGACTTATAAAGCCTGCAGGATATGAGTCGAGGTTGTGCTGGAAGTAGAGGCTGAGCTGGTATCCTGTGTCTAAATACCAACACAGCTGCTTGGAGCAGGAAAGGGGAACCCTCCAAAGGAACAGCAGCAGGGGCTCTTCTTTACGAAGGATATTACTCTTGAGTAATTGAATTGGTTGTGACTCCTCTGTTTGAGCCCATGAAATAAGATTCCCTCCAACAGAAGGAGCTGCAGGGGGTACAGAAGCAGACTCAAAAGCTATTATTATTATTACTATCAACATTATCATCATCATCATTGTTGTTATGATTTTATTTCTTAAAGAGCCTCTGAAAAAGCTTTTCAATGTTTTGAGGTGCATGAACTCAATATTGTATGCCTGCCCTGGAAAGGAGTCAGCGTGTTTCAGATGAAGGGAGGCTTGAAAGACAGTGTTTTCGCATAGTCTGAGGAGAACCAGCTTTCTGGCTTCCACCACGCGCCAGTATTACAGGGACAGGAATGCTGTGGTTACAATTTCTCATGAGCTTTTAACAGGTGAACCAGGCTGAGCTGTGGGGAGGAGTCATCCCCGAAAACAAACATATATCCGAGCTTGCGATATTTTATGAACAAAAGATATACTCAGGGCTCTGGTGTGGAGGGAGTTTGATCTAAAACAAACAGGGTCTTTAGTCACGTCTGGAGACCTTGTTAAAATTCTTTCTGCTTGCAAATCCCTCTGATAGAAGGGAAGCACGCTTACCTCCAATGTGACCCGGGGTTTTGCCAAGGGTGAATTTGCCCCTCTGTGACTATTTTCTGAATCCTAAGCACGTACTGGCTTTTAAAAGGCCTTTTCTCAAAACACCGGACTCCACTTTGCTCCAGCTGTTCAGTGTGCTGCAGCCCAACCTCCCCTGATGGCTGCTCTTCACCAACGTCATTCATCCAAATGCTGTAGCCTAATACCATTTCTAAATTAAGTCAGTGCCTACAATGGGTCCCAACAACAGTTGAGGGCTCCCTGTACCATGTGCTGTGTGAGAACAAGGCGTAACAAATCCCTGACTGGAAGAGGCTTCAGACAAGGAGAGAAAGGAAGGGCTCCAGGGAAATGAAGGGGGGCTCCCAAGATTACTTGAATTGCCAGAGATTACTGACACCCCAATCTGCTGATTCTCAGCCCGTACACTTCTCCCCTCAGTTAACGGCTGTATTAGAGAGAAGTTATTTAACCAGCTAATGCAGATGACTGGCGCCACAAGAATTAATTTAGGTTTTACAAGCAGTCTGCTTTTGACTTGGACAAGATGCTTGGTAGGTCTCATACACCCTGAAGCCACTGGGGTTCAGGTGAAACTACATGACACAATAACCTTCTGCTTTCTTTTGTTCTTCATAAATGTTGAGTGATTTTTTTCAGCGGAGACATGTCTCAGGTTTCAGGGAAACCCTCAGCCAAGAGGGAATGAAAAAAAGAAAAGAAGGATCAGTCATCCATCATATCATTTCCAAGTAATATTTGAAAAATAAACATTGCAGGGCATATGTCTTTGCAGACAGATTTCCAAACACCTAGTGCTAGAGATCCAGCTATACCTAATGCCAGTGCACTTCAGTTTCTGCAGAATGGTTTCAGATGGAGTGCAGAATTTGGTCTCCCTGCCCCACCAAAATGCTTATGGGTTAGAGCTATTGTAAGTTTTTGGAAAGTACTTCAAAAGGCACTTCAGTTGAAGAAATAATTATTATATAAGTTACAGCTGAGTGTTTATAGGATAATTGCCTTTCCAGAAGTGTACCTCTAACACACCCTGGCATTGATGTTTTCAATTCTAGGGCGAAGACCAAAACTAAATGAGATCAGCAGGAAATCCATATTCATTTCAAATTCATTTAGCTACCCCAGGATACAAAAATAAAGTTTTATACAGTCAAAGAGAGACAATCATTATAATAAGAAAAATATGGGCTAGATGAAGGTAAGTGATTAGGTATGTTTGGGTAACCATAGGCTTTTCAGGAGGAAATTAGTCCAGATCTTGTCTTTATTTGCAACATCGTCACTCAAATAAAGATTATCATTCTACATAAACTAATTTAAAAAAATCTTCTGCAACCCACTTTTGTCAAGCATCACAAGTAAAAGAGGAGTTACTCAAAATGTGGAAAAATTGGAGGGCATCACACAAAATTTAAAGGCAAGTATAAAACAAACAGAAGATATTTGTTCACATTAAGCTGCTAAGCTGTGGATTTCCTTGCTGCGTGATGCTCTGTGCTAAAGATTTTTCTTCCAGTAATCTCTTCAACTGGTCTGAATCCATCAAGAGCTGTTTAGTATGAAGGTGCCAAAGATGGCTTGGGAAGTCGACAAGCCTGAAATGTTGGAGGCCTGGAGAAGTGTTCTGGGAAGGTGTCAGGACATGCTTGCTCTCTTCTTGTGACTCTTACTGGGTTTTTTCATTGCTCATGCCCTGCTGGAGAGTAGCCCACAGCTGGCAGTGGACAGCTCCAGCCATTCCCACAAATGGTCCACAAAGAAAAAAGCCCTTTTAGGCTCTGTACATTGATGCTATCCTCAACTCTGATTTCCTCACCTTAAGTCTGGCTCTTGCTTACATTTGGCTTTCTTCAGAGTTGTTGCAAGTGGACAGGTTCAACAGAGAACCACCAAATGGAGCCATATGGGCCAGGATACCACTAACCATTTCTCCCCAGTGCAGTGGAGGTCAAGAACATGTCCTTAATACCTGTAAGGAGTACATAGTAGGAAGAAGGTGCCAATCCTCTGTGCTGATCCCAATA
>JAVJGJ010000061.1:26192841-26226842 GCA_035590215.1 Microhierax caerulescens
CCGATCTTCAAGGTTGGTAAGAAAACGATCTAGTAAGGAATCGGCCATGGCCTATTTAGAAGATATCGTTCGCATGTAGTTCAAATATAAAACCCAAGGAAAACCCTTTTAAACGGGAGCCGACGGTGGGAATGGAACCCACAGACTTACCACTGGGCCACACCTGTCAGTCTTTGGCATGGAGCATAAAATCTAAGGAAAAGAAGAGAATGGAACATTTTTGTGCAACAGGAGCATCCTCAAAGCAAAGTTCTGCTTCCTTCCTTTACCTGGTGAGAGGTAGAAAGAGCTCTCCTTGGAGGTTTTGTTTGGGTGGCAGCCCTTTAAACCAAATCCCAGGGACTGGTGTGCTCCTGATAATGTGAAGCTCTCCCTTGGTGAGCTCATTTTGCTCCAGAGAGAATCGCTGCCCTTGTCTGGGCAGAGGGCAGGGGATTATGAGAGTTTATGGAGGATGAGAAGGCAGTGTAATCACTGTTACACAGATGGGGAAAAGCTCTTGGCTCCAGATGGATTCCCCAGAGAATCAGATAAGCCATTTAGTATACTCGTTGGTTCCCCATCCATTTAAATTGCTTTGCAGCTGGGTGCTTCTCCCAAGGACTTTGGAAAGGCAAAGTACTGGGAGAGGTCAATGCCATGAGTTCGACAAGGGTGGAAGATCTGCTCCTGACACATGGCTGGGGCTTGCTCTCAGAAAAAAATGCACGGACTGATAATGTTTATTAGGCAGGGGAGAGCGTGGGGGTGGTGTCGCCTGCTAGGAGGTAGCAGCACAACAGCTTGGCAGTGTTTCTCAGGCCCAGCTCTGCAAGCAGGTGGTGAAATACTGTCTTAGCTCAAGTTGCAGGGGAATCTGGTGTTTTGAGATGGAGGCAGGCTAAATAACAGCTACAAAGACTTCCTTCTGGGCAGTAGATTTCACACATCAGTGGCTGCAGTAGCTGCTGTTTCTACTTTCAGACTCAGATCCAGAGGAGTTCTTCCATTACCTCGGTTCTGTTGTTAGGCAGAAATCCTGCAAGGAAGAGCAGGGTTTGACAAACAACATGAAGGAAGCAGGCAGTTGTGGTTCTGCTCTTGGTCTGGAGCATGCACTCTATTGTATCATGTCCATCACAGGTACTCCAGGTATTTATCTTGGTCTTGAAATGTTACAAACCAAACAGCATCACAAGCAAGCATCTACATTTAAGTGATGCTACCTAATTCCTATATTCACAAGTATTTTGGGAGCAGGAGGTCTGAGAAAACTTGAAGACTCCAAAGTTTAAGGTCAGTAAATGGCTGTTTAGACTAAGCCAGCAAGGGAAAGATGGACTGATAAACAGCCCATCAGTGGAAGCTGTCAGCTTTGTGCTCTGTTTTCTGTCCCTGTGAATTGTGCCAACCCACTGACATGATGTTTCCTCTCATTTTGAAGTGAGGAGAAGGCTCTTGGGAGCCCAGGGGGCTGCACAGGTCAAAGCCATTGTTCTACTGAATGTTGCACTTGCTAATGTCATGACAGGAGCTTAACAACATCATATTGATTTCCCCCCGACTCAGTCACTTTTCTTTTAGCCTTTCTGCAGCTTTAAAAAGGAAACATAAAAAATGCTGCTTCTTATGCATGAACAATCACTTTCAAATACCAGATCTCAGTCCAGAGCCTCCTGGAAAGGAGTCAAGCTCTAAGAAGTCTGTTTTCATATATTTTCTCTTATCAGTCCCCATCACAGATCGGGGTTTGTGGTTTTACAGCTGATGGCAAGTTGCCTGCATATCTCAGGGCTGAAATACAAAAATAAGCCAAGCATGAAGACAGTATCAGCTTGACGCTACATGCCTTTCTAGGGCTATTAGATAAGAGAAACTGTTTGTACAGAGCAAACCTGTTACCTCAAGAAAACAAAGCTGCTTTTAACTGTGACTTGCTTTAATTTTCCTCTTAAACAAATCTGCAAAGTATATGAGTCAAAGGAATGGACACCCAGATCATTAGCTCTATACCACTGACCCCAGTGCAGCAGGAACAAGCTGAAAACATCATCTAGGGCTGAGCCACTCTGGGGGACTCACTACCAGCCTGGAGAAGAGCAGCCTTCATTTGATCTTAAGTCAAAAGACCCTTTGACAGTGAAACATTTCAGAGGGTGGTCTTGATGCTATACACAGTGTGTGCATGACATACTCTGGGGCACTGTGTGAGGAGTACACACACAGGGGTCCTTGTTCCTCGATGGTCCAAATGGAGAACACTGTTGCTCCCTTATGGCTGTTTTCCTCCCTGTGGAAATGATGGCACTGGAGTTGCAGTGAGGACTGATGCACACACAAATCTGTCTCCAAAGCGCACAGTTCAGATTTGTCTGGGTGTACTTTTGCATCACCCAATTTAAATATTACCTGAGTACACTTCTGCTTTGAACCACCCTTTCAGAGAGTCCCTCTCTCTTCTCCTCAAGTCATTCACTCTAGACAACATGGAGACCTCAAAAATGCAATACAAGAATTTTTGTGCATTCAGTGTTCTTATATATTACCTGTTTGGTAAATTACTTTTTTTTTTTTTTTTTTCTTTATCACAATTAGTTACCGTGTCAGAAGTTGTCATATCTCACTAAACCACAGGAGGTTTTCTTATCCCAAGTGAGCCCATTTCTATGGCGAAAATTGGATTCTAAATCCTTTTGCATACCCCCACCCCTGCACAAGAAAGATCAGCTCTGGAGCTGCAAATATAGACACTCTATCCAGGGGAAAGGTAGTTTGTGACCAGTCATAAAACTTTTTGCTGAAAGATGAATTTGCTGGACTGGTGTTTGCTAAAGGATCAAATTGATTTCCTAACTACCCTCTCCTCTCCTTCCATTTTTTAAACCTAATTGTATATGTGCTTCTCCAGTTGCAAAAATATAGCAAAAGCTTTCTTTTAAAATATGTTGGGGTCAGGCCTCTTTCTCAGGATTTTACAGCTGATCTGGATATGATCTTGTATTTGTATTTATCATCAGAAAATTTCAACATGAGTTGAACTTAAAAAGCCTTACCCACTACATTCTTGCACCACATCAAAACCATCTGCAGAAAGAGATAAACTTTATAGATTAAGACTGACTGATATGAACAAAAGCTCTTGGAAGACAAGTCAAGTGATTTGGCAAAGCAGGCAATGAGTTAAAACAGGCATTTAGCCCCGAGTCTCTCGGCCTGGTGTGCGGTGACACAGCTGGATGCTGAACGGTTGAACTGACACCAGGCAAGAACATGGGCACTATGCTTGATCCTGAATTTGGCTTATACTGTGAAAAGTGTCTTAAGAGTTTAAACTCTTAAGTTGGCACAACTCTGGTGTACTAAGCTCTCAGCTCCTCCATCAGAGTTAAGGTGGTTTAAGAATTTAGTGTCTTAAAAGCAGCATGATCTGCTAAACTGCTTTCAAGATTTAGGAGGACTTAGTTCTTTAAACCAGTTTAATGTCTTAAAGTGGCTGAGCCACTTTTGCTGGCTTAAAAAGTTAGCAGAGTTGAGACTAGGTGACATTGGATGGATGCTGCTGTGCTGAGGATTGGATCAGACCAGCAGTGTGGCCTTCTGGCTTCCCAGTCTCTGAATCTGGTCTATGTTTTTCAAGGTCATTGCTCAAACAATTCCAAGCAGTTGGCAAATAGAGACTGGGACTGTTTGCCAGTCAAATCTAGTTCAAGTATTCTTTGAGTCAATATCCAGCCATTGTGTTACTTATTTGTTCTTCTAATCTTCCAAATCCCCCATAAAATCTATATATTTTTGCTCTGCCCTCCTCTTCTTACATTTCAATGACAGCATGTCTGCTATTTCTGGAGCTCCTTGAAAATCTGTGTATAGTTTTCTATTGATGTTAGGTCCATCTCCCACCCTTATGCTTTCCTTGAGGAGATACTGCCCTTTTTTACTTGCTTTTGTACTCTGGGAACATGATCCCAGCTTTAGGATCTGGTGCTGACAATAAGAAAGTGATGAGCATGGGGTGGGTAAAACAGGGACATCTGAAAGTCTCTTGCAGAGCTTTTCTCCCTGTGTTTGTCTGTCAGGTCATTAGTGTGTGCCTCCTGCTGAAATCAGGGTGAATCAAGGTACTCCTGGTTCATTTGAACATGAGGTTGTCTTCAGTGATGTTGACACAGGTGTTTCAGAAGGGAGGTCATGCCATCCAAAGCAGAGGGCTGTTGGATGGTCTGCCCAGCCCTTTCCTCCCAGTGAGAAAATTCCCAACTGTTCTTAACCAGGCAATGGCTTAAACTTTCAGCTCTCAGCATCCCAGTCTTCCTGTGGCAATGAGTCCCACTGTCCCATGAAAATCAAACATTCATTTCTTCTCATAAAGATGGAATTTGTCACTTTTCTGTTCTTCTGGCTGAGCCTTCCCTTATCATCAGAAAGACAGATTCTCTCTTAAATTTGCCTTAGTTTTTAAAAGTATTACTTTGATTAACCTCTTTTTTGCAACAAGCGACCCTGTTCTATTAACTTGCTTTTTGCGTGACCTCTGTGAGATCCAGGTGTTCTCAGCATTTTTGAGCCTGTTGTTTACACGTGGAAATAGGGCACCCAGGTTACGTACGTACCTTATCTTGGAAATTTAGGCCACAACTACAGTCCAGAAGATGTTCTAAATATAATGTAATTGTATTTATCATCAAACTTGTATTTCAGACAACTTTAATTCCTCTGTCCTGGTACCTAGAGTAGATGTATGCACCCAATAATGCACACATCTATGCACGTAGATGCATACATCCCAATAATGTGGAATTACTTACACTTCAGCCACCTAAAGTTGGATGCCATGTTTTTGAGCAAAACAATGGAAAGCGGTGTTTTGTTTTCCTTAGATAACTCCAGGCAGGATGAACTGCTTCCAGAGGTGCTCAGCCTGGGCTAGAAGCCCGAGTTTTAAAAATATATAAACTAAGGGAGAAGCAACCTATCCTATAGGCACCCTGGCTCTGGGGAAAAGGTCAAATTTGGCCAGTTCTGGGATATGTTCCAGTTTAGCAAGTGGGTTGTCTGGGATGATCCTTGAGGTTGTGTGAAACCGCACAAGCACCTATAATTAGGGATCTGGCATAAAGCTTTACCTGAGCCAAGAATGAGGAAAAAAAAAACCCCGGAAACATAGTTTAAAATGTGTCTTTGGTACTCATTGCTTAATTATCACTGGGGACTGTTTATCAGCTCTGGAGGAATACAGAATAGGCTGTCAGGATCAGCCAACTGTGTATCCTCTCACTGTCCCAAGCTGTGGTCATGGTCCCTGAATCCATTGTCACATGCTTTCCTCTGCCCTGAACGCCCTGACAAGTTCTCCAAACTGTAACTCTGAAGAATGGCCGATCACCAGATCTTCTTGCAGGGAAAACAAAACAAACTCTGGCTCTTTTGTTTTATTGTAATCAGAGGCTCCCTTTTTTATCATTGCAGTTTCTAGTCACGTGGAACATGAACTGTCTAAGAGAGCTTGAGGAGACAGAATATGACAGAAAGGAGGGGAGCTTAGACAAAAAGCTTCCTCACGGGGACAGGAATACTCCACAGCCAGGCAATGGAACAGGGGCCTTCCAGCTCGAGGTCAGGGTTTCCAATGCGCCCATCAGTTTGTGCCTTTGGGAGGTTGTTCCCTTAGACTGAGAAGGGTATGGAACAGATGACACCTGCCCTTATACTCCAGCTGGGTCCAGTCTCTACATCTTGGCCCAATTACTTACACTGAGATCCTGGAACGCAGTTCTGGGTTTCAGTCATCATCTACATAAAACCTCCCAGTATGCCACTGCTGGGTGATTTCTCTGCAGACAGTAACACAGATTTTTAACATTTCCTGTGAGAAGAAGGGACAGGGAAGAACATACAGATCTCAGACTTTTTTGGAGTCTGGACATTTTCTTTCCTTCATATTTCCCCAATATAAAGAATTCTTTCCCTTATCCTCAGGCATAATCAAATCCTGGGGTCAAAACCTGGCTCCACACAATTCAGCTTTTCTGGAATGCTCCTGGAATTTCACACATTCCTTTTAAAGGCTGAGCAAGCTTTGCAACGATGCTGGAGTTAAAGGTTTCCTAAGGATGGAAGGCCCTCACCAGAACTTGATGGATGTGTGTGAGAGAGAAATCTGCTCCAGCTACTGGTCTTTTTTAGCCTGACCTTTATAAAGAATGAGATCTCATGAAAACATTAGTGAAAGGTCTCTCAAAGAACAGAAGGGCAAAAAAAGCTCATTTTGATGTTTTTTCCTACTTGAAAATCACTGCCTTATGAATGTGGCTATATGCATAAAACCTCCTTCATTCTAGTGTTGACCTTGAGCCTGCTAACTTCTTTCTGTACCTCAAACCCCTGGGCTAAAAGATGGCTCTCATTTCCTTCAGCAGGGTCCCAGATCCATGCAAATCATTATGTGAGGCCAAAGACTCCTACCTTGCCAGCACAGGACCTCACTTGAGCAGTGCCTCAGGTCCCTTCTCTGTGAGCCAAGGAGCTCATGCTTAGCCATATTTAGCAGCTATCAGGAAGCCTTTACATGTTGTTTCTCTCTTTGCAGCCTCCCATTTGGCCTCCGTGCCTGACACATTTGTGAAGCTTCCCTAGGCTTAATCAGCCATGATGGTGTGCAGGCAAGATCCAGCTGTGACCTACTGGGGATGGAGGAATTACCTGGGGACTCTCAGCCCCTTCCCTGTGTTCACATATGCAAAAATTCCTTTCTGTCCATACATGTAGAAAATAACTGCTCCAGCATTGCATAGGTCATGTAACTAAGACACCAGGGCAGTGACAGTTACTTCCCAGAAGACCTTCCAGGCTGATGATCTGGAAGACGTCTTTCTCACCAGTTTATCTGGCCCTGTGCTTAGCAGGGATGTAATATTTTATGTTCATTTGGGTCAGGACCAGGGATGTCATCCCATCGCTCCAAATGATGGTAAATCCACCCTGTCCCTTGGGGTGCAGCTCTCCCCACACTGCATTACTCCTCTGCGCAGAAATGTGCCATGAATTTCCTCTGTGGGTTTTGCCGATTTCCAAATTGCAGTCCGTGGAGTCACTCATGCCTTGGGCTGCTAGATCAAAGATCCATTTTATATCAGAATTTTTCACTCCATAATTCCTCTAATCACTTATTAACCTGTTAGTCCATATGCCATGTCACAAATTGCTCTCTTTTCCTCTCTCACCGGTAAACACATTTGCCAGGCTATAAATCTTTCTGGCAGCTCTTCTTTGAGCTTTCTCCAAGTTTTCTTTTTAAAGTGCCAGCTCTGGGACTGGACACAGGATTTCATTCTCATGTGTTTGCCAGAGGCTGGTTTGTGAATATATCCCCCTTTATTTATTTCTGTCAGTTCTGGGTGACAAAAGTGAGGTGGAGAAGGAAAGTGATAGCATATGATGTTTCTTTAAACTGTGTGATCCTAACATGGAGAAATCTTTCATGGTTTTCTGGGGACCACCCAGTGACTCTTGGTGTAACACCAAGCAGCAATTACCGTCTTATCTTTATGAGACTTGACAGCAGATGTCCAGAAAGAAGCTGGTTTTGAACAGAATCGGCATCAGTCCCACCTATTTCTCCCAGCCTGGCCAAAAGAAAGGTTGACCATACTGAGCAAGGCTGGGTTGAAATGCTGCCCTCCAAATTACCCTGCATGGATTTCTCCATGAGACACATCTTTCAGGTGCCATGAATTGGGGAAAGGATCCATCGATGTCTCTGCTTGGATGCACCATACCCTTTGTCAGAGATGCACTTGTCAAGCCTCCACACGGGCACGCGTCCACTCCTGCTCTGAAAATTGCCATGGGGCCACTGTGACAGCTTAACCCTTTGTCTCCTCTAGTCTCTGGGGAAAAAGTTGCTTCACCCACCAGAGTCTTTCAAGAGAGGATGTTAAAAAATCCCCAGCAAGCTCTTTAGGTCAGACTAGGCCGAGAACAGCAGTCAAGTCTCACACATAACAGGGAGGAGACTGTTTGCTTAAGAAATTTTTGTTTTTTACTTAAAGAGAATTGGAAATATTTCTAGCAGTCTCCATTTCTCTCTCTCTCATATATATATACACACATGTATCTATATGTATATATGTGTATTTGAAAAATGCAACCCACAACTATTGGTTTAAATTTGATCTCACAATATCCCTTTAACATGAAACTCTAAAGCCGTAATTGATACCCCAGTTGGACATTATCACAGATTATTTCCTGTCTGTGTTTTGACTGTCCTGGTCGAACAGCTTCCAAGCCTAACACAGAGTCAATGAAGAGAAACAAGCCTCAGCTACTATTATTCCTGTTACTCATTCTACCAAAATAATAAAAATAATGAAACCACAGCCTGCCTTGAACAGTAAAGATCTCTTAAAAGCCCTTCCTAAGCCGAGCCTTGATGTATCTTGCATACCTTAGGGAAAAAAATTAAAGTTGGTAGGTTGGAGGGAGGAATTACCAGCGATGTTCCTTGGCTGGGCTTGTGTCCACACTGTTCATAAAGTGCCACCTTGGGTGCAGATGTGAGCACCATGAGCTGCCTGACCCACCCAGGGCTGGCCACCCAGCTGCCGTGTGCCTGGCCACATGCCGGCTCTGCTGCGCCGCTGCCAGCGCCCCGGCAGGCGGGAGGCCACATGCGAGCAGCCATCTGTGTAGCCTTGTGCTCTGCACCGGCAACAGCAAACCTGGTCTTCAGGGGGGCCAGGTGGGGACTTGCCAAGGACAGTAATGGACTTCCCCTCCCGGCTCTCAACATGGGTAAACATAGCAGGCGATGTTTGAGGTATAAACCCCAGAAAACACTATACAGCCACTGTGCCAAAATTGAGCTAGGTGATAGTTTTTGTCTAATACTTTTTATACCAGGAGAAAAAAAGAAAAGAAAAAATCCCCTCCTGATTTAGTAGTACCAAAATGTTTTATGAATTCATGCCTTTTCCCCTGAGCAGTTCATTTAGGCAGGGAAAAAGCACCCAATAATAATACCAAAGCCCCTTCCCGTCCAATCGTTTCATTCCAATAGATTGGAAAATAAATGTTTTCCATTATTTGCCTTGGAAATAGGTCTTCACTTAAAAATAAATTAGTTAATTTACCTTTCTGTATTTTCACATGTGTTTAAAGATGGCTAACACTGAAGTTAAAATGTCAGTATAAAAATGCTTATTTGTTTTCATTCTTGCTTGGTAAAAATATTCTTAAAAATTCATTTAAACCAAAAAGGAACTCTCTCTCAGTCCTGGTTTGGTTTTGTTTTATCAATCTAAAAAAAAAAAAAACCACCACAAAACAGCAAGAAAGCAGAAAGGGAAAAATCAAACACACTCTAAATCTCCTTACCTGTTGTGAAGCCCATCTGTGAGGCTTCTAGCAGGATTTCTGAGTGACCTGGCTTTCCCCAGCTCCCTTTGGCACATTTGTTCTCTCAGCCTGGGATGAGCCCCCTCTTCTCACCTGGGCATGGGTATCTCAGCTGAACTGCTCACGAGCTGCTCACAGCTGATCCTGATCCTAGTTCAGTTCAAGAGACACAGCACAAGAAATGAGAGTATCAAGGAAAAAGGAGACTGGAATGTGGCTACAAAATTGACCAATTTTGTTAGTTTTACCCCAGCAGCTTCACAGACTGATTCTTATTTTCAAGAGAGATGTAAATGCTACTGCTTTCCAGTGAAATATTCAGCTTTTTCCTCTCTTCATCTTCAGACTTAGGTTTCTAAGCCACTCAGACTCTCTTGAGAACCTTGTTGATATGTGATATAGAGGCCCAGATTTTGCTCTGCAAAGAATGTCTCTCTAGACCAGCAGAGCAAAATGGTGCAAACTGAACAGATTATTTTTTTGGCTCAGTGTGGTCGGGTGGAAGGGGCAGGAACTGTTCCACCCTGATACCACTCAGGTGTTCACTGTGATTTCAAAATTTAGCAAAGATTAACAAGTATCTTAAACCAGAGCAGCTTTTAATGCAAGGGATCTCAAGGCACACCATAATAAACATTACGTAGATTTTTTGTACAGTTTTGTGCATGTCCTACAAGGCCACCACCAGGATATGCAGGTGAGGGACTCCTAGCCGCTGTTTCATACAGTATTTTTGGCTGCTGCATGTTAGGTTTCTTTAGGTTCATCTCCCTTTATTTTAGGAGAAGTTCCTCTCAGGAACCGGGTCAGAGTCAGTTGTATTCTAAGGGTATAAACCCAAAAGGCCACATTCATGTCTGGTGAAATGCCAATGCAGTGATGTTACAGCTGGTAGAATTGGTCCCCCAGAACTTAAAAGTGGAAGAAGCTTTCAGAGATTGTTGAGCTTGTAATCCCTCATGGGAGTGATCAGTGGTGACCAAGCAGGAGGAATCTCAGGGGAGCAGAATGAAAGGGAAAAATTTTCAGCTCTCATAACGTTAAGGCAGGGAGGGAGGGCAACTGGGTGAAATTATATAAAATAAACAGTCATCAAACAAAGTACAGTAAGAAGAGGGTTGAAAGAAGGTAAGATGGATAATTAAGGAATAAGACACGACAGGCTGTGCATTTCTGGGTGATTATTGCATGCCTGCTATGACGTTCTTTAGAAGCAAACTTTTGCTGCACAAGAACTAGAATCACCCCCCAGGGACAGGCTGGCAGGAGGGTCTAATTGCTGTTATTAAAAAATTAATTTTGAAATTAAAATAATAATAATAATAGGAAGAAAAAGGGACACCCTCCCTCTGCACCATGTTGTTTTTTAGAATGTATTATGGGAAAGGAGATGACATCACCCGCAGCTGGTCATTGGAGGGAGGGCAGTGGCATCACTGCCAGCCAATTCCTAGCTGCATCCTGATGGTGTGCTGGCATTTGCATGGCTTTTCTTCTTTCTTTCTCATTCCTTGGCCTAGGTTGCCTGCCTTCAGGTCAATATGCCCAACTAATTTCTTGTATCAAGAACTTCTGTCTTTTATGCCTTCCTGAAAAACTGTAGTTTTGCTCCTTGCCTTATTCTATCTCCTCTTTTGGTTAAAAAAAATAAAATAAAATCATAACTGTTTGAGACATGGAAAGTAATGCATAACATGCCTGTGGTCCAGAAGCACGGAATTTCTTTAGGATTTCCTCTACAAAGATTTTTTTCCTTCTACTCTGCCACCCCCCAGCTCCTACCTGCCCACCTCCTTCGGTGAATCTGTAGGTAATTGGGGTTCCATACGATCTCTTCATTGAATGGGGAGGGGGATGATATACAAGAGAAGGGTTTCTCTTCTTTGTGTAGAAGTGGATAACTGCAAAACAGTTATTCAGGTAGGTGCTCTTAGCATACGTGGAGTTTCATCAGCACTGAGTGGCATTTTTTTATGCACAGAAATTCTCTGCTTAAATTAGTTTGGTTGGGAAACATTCCATATGAAATAATTTATGTTTTTGTAATGAACTTTCCTATTCTTATGTTTCTGAACAAAATGCCTTCAGGAGTCCTCATTTTAGAGAAATTCAGTAATGCCATTTTTATGCATTTTATTTATTTTATGCATTTTATGCCATTTTAAAAAATTATTCTATTTTGCAAAGGAAAAGAGATCCTGAGATTTCCTTGAGAATGGAATTTATCTTCTTTTTAGTTCTGGTTGGTTTTAGTTTTTTCCTAAGTAATCTGCTGGCCTAACAGTGACTTCTGGTCAGATAATGACTCATGAACATCTAGTTGCCTCAGATATATGTAACTGAGCAGCCTCAGAATTAGAGTTTTTACACACCTTGGTTTTCCCCTTAAAGGCACAAATGGTTCAAGCAAAGCAAATAGACTCCCCCAAAATGGTCTCCAGCCTCCACTGTTACTGACCCCAGCTGAGACTCTAATATCTATTGGGAAGCTCCATATCGTTATCTGCTGAGTGGCAATGGTATCAGGACTGTGGTCTTGATAGCTGCTGTACAAAACATGAGAGAAGCTAAGACTATATGAAACAGAGAAGTGAAATGGCATATCCATGTTCACACCAGGAATAGTATCAAGATCAGGATTGGATTTCAGGACTTCTGAAACTCAGCCCAGAACTGTGCCATTAGGGGATATTTTAGTTTCTTGTCAGGGGATGTGTGGGCGGACAAATCCAGCCCACCTGTCTCCCCAAAATCAATCATGTTAATGTGAGTTATATTTATAAAATTAAAAATTGATCAATAGAACTGTGTTCTGAAAAATGAGTCTCTGTGCAATAAAAAAAAGAAAACCAACCAACCAAAAAAGTAATTTTAGCTTTATAGTTTCATTGTACTTGGTACATTAGGAGATGAGATTTTTTTTTCATGCCACTGCATATTGACAACATTATATCAAAGGGATGAACATGTGGCCTTCAACATTAAAGCCTGGGCTCCATCATTAGAATTAAGGAATTATCTACAATACTTGTTATCCTTAGGTGACCCAACCAGTGTAATGGGAACATGGTGTTATAGAAATGTTATACACACACAGACACATGTATATATACAGCTGTAGATGGAAGGCAAAATGCATCTCAGGAGAGAAAGAGTTAAATTAACCAAGGTAGGTGAATGCAAAGCTGCTTATGCAGACATTTTCTTGTAAAGATCTGGTCTCTGTCCATGCATTAAGTACATGCAGAGACTCGCTGTATCCAGGTTGACAGCTTTGGCATTATACATCCATGGGGAAAGGTTAAACAGCATCATAGCACCACTTGGAAAGACTTGATAGAATTGTACCTTCTTAGCCTCCCACAATTTCTAAGGTAAACTGAAGTGGGAAATTCCACATGATGAACAAATTTCTACTTCATGGACAGTGTTAAACTGTCATGTCCAAAGACTGGGAGTAGGGACCAGTACTCCCAATTTGAAGGGAGGAAATAAAGATAAGCAACATATATTATACAAGGCAATTATTTTCCTTTTCTGTGGCTGTGAAGAAATTCTCTTGAGCCTCTCCATACAGCCCATTCACAAGGAATCAGAAGCAGCAGCCCCAAAGAAAGTAAAAATCAAGAAACAGACAGGTCTGGATTAAGGATGGGAGGGAAAGAGTTTTCTAAATATTGGTTGGGATAATCAAAGAAAGGGGTGCAGTCATATGATACTTGTCATCCTCTTCTGAACACAGCTTCACAGACATTGAATGAATGCAAGGATTTTCTTTTTAGTGGGACAGGACGAGCCACCTGGTGAAACATTGGCTTTCCACTTTCCAGGGTCACTTCCCTGCTCTATCCCAGAGCTGTTGTGCTGAGTGACCCGGTGCATCTGCCAAGGCCAATGCTGCAAGGTGGAGGTCTGGCCTTCGATGTGCTCGACTCATGACCAGGGTCTTGCTCTCTTCCTCTGTCATTGTCCTCCCCCCTGCCACGGCTAACCTCACTTGGACCCTTTAGAAAGCTCTGGCTCTCGGGCTGAGGCATCTTGTCAGGGCACGCTTGAAGGTTGGTAATGCAGTAGGGCAGATGAGTTTGGTTTTGAAAGGTTTCAGACCTGCTGGTCCTGCAGGGCTCACAGTTCACCGTCTGTTTCATCTTGCCAAGGAAGTCCTGATCACCACAGTGCAGGAGTAAGCTTAGGAGGGAGTTTCATGGGAGGATAATGAAACAGACTAGTGGGGAGGCTGTTCCACACAGAAGAGCAGAGTGGTAGACATTGTGAATTTATTTCCAAATACTGTTTTTACTGCCATTGTATTCTGTTGTGAAACAGTGGTCTCACTGCATGTTAGAGCAAACTAATCAAGCCTGAGTATCCAACCCAAGTTCAGTGTATAAACCCTTCTCCTTTTTCCTAGAACTGTCACTTTCAGGTGGCTGCACAAGGGAATGGGAATATCAAGAGACCAAGGTCTTCAGGGTCGCATTGAAGAAGCTTTCTTACCAATTTGTTGTGTTCATGCAGCAGGTGACAAACAGGTGTTCTCCATCAGATCACCAGGCACATGTGTCTCCTCTACTCATTGGAGAAGGTGGGGCAGAGAGAAGACAGAATCAAGTGCCAGACTTGGTTCAGTGAAGAGATGCTGGAGATGCGATGCTCTGATTCAGTTGTATTTGGGCTCTGCTCACAGGCAACGGTGCCAGCGTGCCCAGTGCTATTCCTGGTGCATTGGGCATGATGGTACCAGCACGCTTTGGCTGGGAGGCATGTAAGAGATCAGGCAAACATTACAGGAGAGGAGTGTGGGCTCATCTTGTCACAGAAACCTGGCAAAACAGACATGAAGTCAGAGATTTCTGGTCAGGCCTGTTAGCACCTCACAGCAGTCTGGCCCTCCAGAAGTTCCTTGGGAGAAAAATAATCCCAACATATGCACATTAACACAATAGTTGACGGATCATTTAAATTCCCATGAAACAAACTGTTCTTGAAAGCAGTTCTTACTCCCCCCCCCCAGCTTCTTCTGCTGTCATTTGCACCTTGACTGAGATGTTCCCCTACCCCTTTTTTCCTACACTTCTATAAAATTGTTTCTCTGATTTTTTCCTTTCCTCACTTCTTGAGGCTGCAAATATACTCATTACATTTTTAATGGGGAGAAAAATAATAATAAGAAATCTCCAAGGTGGTGGATTGCCACCAAAAAGACAACCAACAGCAGGAAGCATCTAACCCCCTCCTCTCCCCACCCTTCCACCACCCCACCACCCCAAATATTTCTCATGATTTTCAAGTCAACCATGTATTTGGGAGTTTCTATGCAAAAAATTTTAATTTTACTAATTCAAACAAATTTTCTTTGCAAGCTTTCTGTGTAGCCCGAAGCTTATAGCTATTTTTGAATCTTTCTATCTTTTTGAGGGCGAGGCAGAGTCAAGTTACCTTGTCATCAAATTCTCATTTTGGCAAGCAGGGTGGTGGGGGTGAAAAAACAGAGGACTTCATAGCAATAATCACTAACCAAAACACTTCAGAGTGCCTGAACTTGTTACTGTGTCTGTTCAGTTCTTCGACAATATGTCAAGCAGAAAGAAAACAGCTTAATTTTTCACAAGCCTGGTTGCTTTCTGAAGTTAACAACAACACTGCAACTTGTTTGAACTAGTGAATGGAGGGAACATGCTATTAATACCAGAGCCACAGCGCCCCATTCCCCACAACCCACCAGATGTCTGAATTTAAACTGTCACCTCACGTATCACATCAGTTTCAATGGGCAAAATCTTGGTCTGTGTTCCAAATGCCCTAGAGGCACTGAGCTGTTCTTGCAAGGTCTTTGATATGGTCTGTTAGTAATATGGTTGTAAAAAGCCATGTGCATTTATGGTGTATTATTATTAATATAGCTCCTGTTCCCATCATTGTTTTGTTATTATTCATGCATTATTTCCTCTTGGGCAACTAGATTGCTCTGGGGACTGATGTAACATACGAGTCCTTTCACCCTTCTGTCAGCCCAGTTTGGTATCCTGTCTGCTCACTTGCTGGTAGGTTGTATGGCATAGCTATGTGTTCACATCAAACGCTCAAGTTTCTCAGAAAAGAGAGGGAGATTCTGGGAAAACTCTGAAGGAAAACCAAAATAAATCCATTCCCCCTGGAATCTGGTTGTGGCAATTTTTGAATGTCTTGCCTTTCATATGCTCCAAAAAAAGACTCAAAACCCCCAAATGTTTAGGCCAAAACGTTTTTGGTCTTCATCAAAAAGTCAAAATTCCTGTGGAAAGAAGACACTTTTCAAGAAAACGTACATTTAATCAGAACTCTAGTTTCCCAGCAAAGCCAGTGTTGACTACAGCTGTGCCAAAGCTGAGGGAGAGTGCTGGGCAATACCACCTCCCCCTGCCAGGGCACCAGCCTGATCCATGGGTCTCACACAGTGGAGAGAAGAAAGTAAAAAGTTTTGCTCGTCTGAGCTGTCAGGTAATAAGAAAAAACATCTCCTGTGTATGAGGGAAGAAGCTGAGAAGGAGTTGGAGACTCAGTAGAGCTTATGGGCAGAGGAGAAATTGGATGAAGGGCAGAGGCCAAGGGATGAAAAAGGGTTTGCATGGAAGGAAGCAGGCCTGCACACTGGCCTGGGTCAGTGCCACTTCATCCCGACATTCTGGGTGAGAGTAACCTCCTGAGCAGGTCTTTTGTTCATCTGGTGTACCGCTCCCCTAGGACCCAGGCACCGCTGAACTTGCCCATCGCAGTCCCGGGAGCCATTTCTCCAAGGCAGCTGAGAGCCAGAGGAAAGGAGAAGCTGTTGGCTCTGGTTCCAGAGACCTCATGCATGCACATACCTGTACGTGAGGGTCAGTGCCACTCCCAGACACGCTATGCATTTCTTCATTCTTGACAGTTTCTTTTTTCTTCCCCCCCAGCCCCCCTCCCGAGATCTAAAATTAAGAAATCATGCAGATGGAAAACATCTGCCTGTTCTTTGTGTGTGGAAAAAACATAACACATGGCAGGGATGATAAATAATAATAAATAATGATGATGATGAAAGCATTTTGAAAGGCGCAATGGTTTGATTTGTCCAGAGCAAGCATCACACACTTTCTGTCTGGGCTAAGAAGGATAAATAGACTGCTGTGGTTTGAAATTTTGCAAATGGCAACACAATTTTGAGGCATTTAGGAAGAGCAGATGTTGAGCATGGCTTGGCTTTTTGTGGGTTTTCTCATTAGCGCCCAGTCAGAGGCTCTTCAGGTGTGGAAAAGGAGCCTGACCTCTCCTGAGTGCAGGTCTGTTTATGTATGAGTCACAAATCACTGTCTCTCCTAAAACTAACACAGCCAGGCCAAAGAATGACATAGCCTCCCAGTGACATAATATTCCTCTTTTCCACCTTGTTACCTAATACAGGGTTATGAAATCAAATCCATTGGACAAGTCATATATTTGCTTCCCTAAGGTTATCACAGAAACAGGGTAACTTTTCTCCCAGGAGACATAATTATTGGCATCTTCCAAACATCCATGAAGAAGTTAGCTCTAATTGTATCCCTGAGGATCTCACCTAGACCTTCATCAGGGTCTACCTATACAATTCTTCCAGGATTTCACTTGTGCCTGGTCACCTCAGGCTGCAGGTACTGACACTTTAAAACCTAGTAAGTGCTATCTGATGAAGAGGGACAAAAGAGTTTACTTGATGAGTTGTTTGGTCTCAGCTGAATTTCCATACTGCAGGTTTTCTACTTAATGTCTGCCAGCAGGCTGAGGCACTCCCTGCCTTTGTAAGTAACTAGGCCCAAATGGCTCCTGATTTTGAAATCATTTGAAGCTGTGACATGCCTGCAGACAAAATAGACAGGGGTGGTGGGGAAGGAGTACCCTTCCCTGTCAAAGGAAGGTCCATATCTGTGTGAGGAAAAGCATTCAGATGATGAAGATGATTCGTATACGTATGTGTGTGCAGGTCTGAACACTGGTAAAGGAAATGTGCCAGGACTGGTGCATTTATGGCTGACTGAACAACATGACACCAAACATTTCAAAGGACAGTGACAGCCATGCGTACCTTCAGGCTTCAGCTGTTCATGGGCAGTATCCCTAAGCGCCTGAGATCTCAGCTGCCAGGGCAACCATCCCATAATATCTCAGACAGGATGATTCACAAATGGAAATAATCATTGAAAAAAGCCCAACACTAACACTCAGGACAAGCCATGCACTGTGTGTATGTCTCTGTGTGTGCTTTGCCAGCATGTTTGTGTGAGCACTCAGAGTGTAAACACAACATAGCATTTACTGTTTTTGTGTGTGTCTGCTGGAATGATGGAAGCTTAAGAATAAAAAAAAAAAAAAAAAAAAGAATGCAAAGGAATCAGAGCTGAGCAACAGAAGAATGATGATGCAATGATATTGCAGCAGCAAAAGCAAAATGATCTGCTAAAAATACACCAAAGGGATCTAAATATTTCCATAAACAGATGGAGGTTGGAGCCCAAATGGAAGAAAAAAATGCAAGTAAAGGAAATTGTATTTGACAACCATAAGGGTCTTATAGTTCTTCTGTGTCTTTTATTCCAAAAGGGTTTTTTACAGATGCTCGCAGTTGGGCAAAAGAGGACTCTGATCCCACAATACTTTACTCACATGAGTAACCCTAATTTATTTTCATAGACTCAAAGGGGACAATGGAAATGCCTTGTGAGCAATACCTTGTATGAGTTCTTTTAGAGAAAGCATCTGGCAGTGCTTTATAGTGAAGGCTGCAGAGCAGTTTCCATGCTAAACCTCTCTTTTATTCATTCTCATAATTATTTTTTTTCTGTTTCAGAGCATTCACATTTTCAGCTGAATTTTTCCAAACATAGTCCATCTCTGAATGGGAATTTTACTGGGGTGCATGAGGAAGAACAGCTTCAGCCTAGCTGGAAAACTATGTTTTCCCTTACACAAAACAGTCCAGTCCTCTTCCTGCCTCTTTCTTGCTCCTTTATCTAAACAAATGGGAAAGGCCTAAAATGTCATTTGCTGAGTTGTTCTACAAGGAGTCAGGGATAGTGAAATTTAGTGAGGTTTCAAAACCAAAACCACACTAGAAATATTTTAAATTTGTAGGTATCTGAAATTCTGAATATACTCTACAGGGGTGAAATTCATCTGCTGGAGAAAGGGTACCAGAGCACTGGTATGGCCTACGCTCCTTTGAAGATAGGTGCCTGTGCTCAAGCCTTGCTTTGATCTTGCCAAAGTTCATCCAGCTATGAGTGGGAACCTGACTTTCTAACTGGGAAACCAAACCCAGGTGTGATACCAGCTGTAGCATTTCTCTGTGGCCCTGATGGACCACCTTGGCTCAGGATAGATCTTAAGTAGGATTAAGAAACATCAGTGTAAACCCCTCTCCTAGTTGGAAGTTGGAGTCTCCCTTTTTGAACCCAATACAAAGATGGAGAGGTACCCAGCTAGGAAACCTTGTCTTTTGAGCTGCTGCAGCTCATCCTCCCAGCAAGGATGAAACCTTGTGAATCCACAGCAAGATGCATTACGAGTAGGATTAAACACAAGTACATTTGAAAGCTTCTTGCACAAATGTTTTCCTCTGGGTAAAGCAAACTGGTTCCTTTTCATGAAGTCAAAAATTTCTTAGGGTTATTATTTTTTTTATCTCTAGCTCTCAATTTGCTTAATAATATAATAATCACCCTAGAAGGAAAGGGATAAAATGTTGTTTCAAGATGTAAAAACACGCCTAAACCAAACACACTAAAATGACATATTTTGAGAACACTTGGCTTTAAAATTCTGCATTTCACACTATTCTTTCTAAACACACATCTGTCCAAACCAACACATTTCTAGGAAAATGTATTTCTTTTCAATGAAGTTTTTTAACAGGAAAGTATCTTCTTGGCAAAACTGTGTTCTGATCTCTTCTTCAGACAAGAGTGGCCATTTTGTACAACATGAGAAAGGCCAGGTTGTTTTATCCAGCCACTCATATGGCTGCCTCCAGGCAGCTTAGCAAATATGGTGTTACACAGTTCAATCCTTGCTTTGTACATTGCACAATTCTTCCTTGGTACACTGCATGTGTGTCCTAAGCTATAGGAGCTGGACCAGAACATAAGCCATGTCCCTTCCAATCCAAATGACTCTCATTCTGAGCACAGCATACCATACACAACACATAGTAAATCCATCAGTTAATTTATACTGTAATTTAACTATATACATGATGATGAGAACTAGGTACCTGTAATTATACACCCTAGGATGAAGTTGAGACTATCAGGTATGAGGCTTGAAGTGTTACAAGACACTCATGTTAAAAGGACCTCAAGTGCTGTTTTAAAATTATGAATGATCAGTACAGTGCTCTGTGAAGATACCACAAGAACTGCAGTTTCTTTTGTCACTTCAGATGTTGTCTAATGCCAAACCGGACATTTCTGTTCAACTGCTGTGGGAATAGCAGATCCAAGCAGTCTAGATTCTTGAGTCTTGCTTTTTTTTTTTTTTCTTTCAAGAACGTGCCCTTGCAGAAATAAAAACTGTTTGCAACCTATAAACCATGTCTCGTGTTCTGTCCAAAGGTAGGACAGGTTTTCTTCCACAGCTTTCAACGGTGACATTGTTACCCAAATCAAATCTTTCTGAGCTGCTGCTCGATATTTTTACTGTTATATAGCTGAAAGTAATTTTTAGTTCACCTGTTCTACATTCCAGATGCCTTGTCTCCATCTGGTGATACAGACTATGTCATTGCTGTAACTTCAGGGAGCACAAACAACATTAGGAAAGAAGCTATATGAAAACAAGTAAAATGAGGTTGGTGATGCCTTAAAGCTTTGTGTTGGGAAAACCCCGATTTGCTGCAGATAGCTCCTCTCCCTTCACTACATGCGGAGGTAAACTCCCAGTCTGGGCTTGGCTCACTCTGTCTTATGAAGAGTCACTGCTGATGTTGATTTATTTAGCGGTTGAGTGGTAGGTTTTGGAAAAGGCAGAAGGAAGCTCTGCCTTCCTGTTCATACACAGCTGTTCTCCTCCGAGACCCATCTGGATTCACTGGAGGACCACTGGCCTCTTTGCCAGAGCTCTATCACAGGCGGTGTTTACAGCTGTCCTGAACGGACAACCAGTGTGTGGTCTGAAGCTATCGATGGAGAAGAGAGACAAGTGCATTCCACAGAATTTATTCTCTCTGCATCTTCCAGAGCACCACAGACTCCCTGATATCAGCTGTCACGAACTCCTTGGACCTGGCTGAGGCAGGATAACAGAAGACTGGCTGGGCAGAGCTACCGGTACTCCTCACAGGAGCCGTTGTACTGCACATGAGCTGTATCTGTCGGGAAGGACTGCAAGCCAGCCTGTGCCTTTAGAAGCAGCCAGCTCCTGTGGTATTCAGAGCCGTATGAAAAAAATCTCCAGCAGAGAGGAAGCTGTGTGCACACACGAGCTCTCCATCTCTGTGCCTGGAGAGGTACAGTAAGGGTTACATAAGCTTCAGGAATACGCCTTTTTTAAGTAACCTGCCAAGAAGAAAAGGGCTCTGCAAAGTTCATGTCTTTAAAACACAAGAACAAAATAAAAGTATCCCCAAAGCTTCTGCTCTGTGCAGATGAGGAAAGGCTGGGATCAAGGAATTTACCTGTGGTAATGCCATGCAGGAGTACTGTCCTCACTCATCTCAGCACAGATGGCAGCCCTACCTCTTGGCCCACTCCAGAGGCTATGAACAGGCCTGGTTTTTAAGCTCTTTGCATGCAGAATTATCCAAACCCTGCTACTAACAGCAGTTAGGAAACATGGAGCCAGCTGCAGTGGGTGGATGCTATCCTTATACTATTAGTGGTGACATTGCCACACAGGTGGATTGAAAGCTTTCCAGAAAGGTCAAAACCTATAAACTCTCCAGGTCAGTGAAGCCAGGCTCCGATTACAGACAGCAGCTTGTCCCCAGTAACTTCTGCAGCAAACCACCTCATGTAATGCTTGCTCTCACCAAAGTCAGTAGGCATGGCCTCACCAAAGTTGGTACACATGCATTGTAAGCCAAGTCACCAGATTGCTCACATTTCCTTGGGACCTTCTGCCTAATGCTGGGAGCTGGACACATTACAAGGACTCTGCTGTCCTGATTCAGTTTTCTTCTTCTCTCCATGTGTTTATGCTTTATGGACCAAAGTGAGGCTTGTATGATGAAGACTGAAGGACTGGGGAAAAGATTCTGGTTTCCTGGATTTTTGCAACATCAGGACCTGGGACAACTGCAAAAGTTCATCACTGCTGTCTCTCAAAGTCCTTCACTGAACTTCATCCTACTTTATTTTCAGTAAAGGACTGCAGAGTCCAATACTGGTGCTCTCAGAGGAAGGTAAGGGCAGATTTCAGGGTAAACTGGGAGATTTGTGGAGGTCACCTCAGGCCTCAGTAACATGGAGTTGCAGTAGAGAAACTTACTCAGCTCTGAATAAGTTTATTTTTGCTTTGTTTTTCCATACTGTGCTGAAGGCATCTGAAGCACAATGATGGTACAAGCTTATGTGAGTCTGTATGATGGAGCTCAATGGATAGTCCTTCTATGAAGCCAGAATCCAGAAAAACTTCACTTCCACCTCTCAGGAGACTATGCGTATGGCTTCTCTGGTCGTTCATCCATCTCCAGTTTAAAACATTCAGTTTCATACAAGTATGTCCCAGTTCTGTTCTAAGTTACACCCACTGACTCGAGCAGAACCACATGAATGTTAACAACTAAAAGTAAACAAAACATAATTTAACCCTATTTCTTTTCCTCATACACTTCTCAATGTATGTTACAAATGTTAAATCCCAGAAACATTAATTCTGGAAATATCTGTTCATATTAGACAACACAGTTCACCAAATGGAAAGATGGAGATTCTCCAGGATTAATAACATGGAAAAGTATGTTATTTGATGTGATAAATATTTGGAAGGCAACTTTATTGTCAGGAGTATAAAGACCCACCCGTTACTTGGAAAATCAGGACAAAGCAACAGAATATCTCACTTTAAGAAAAACATCAAGGAGAAAAGAGGAAGTTATCCAAGAACTGGGGAAACTTGACGAGGGCCTGTAGGGATTTTAAATTGCAAGACTGTTTGTTGTTTGAACTGAGTCACACCGATGCAACAGAGAATTTGTCCTTGGCAGCAGAACTGTTAGAATGGAGAGTTAATGCTCCCTTGTGTCAACCCACTGAAGCCAGGTCATCATGTCTTAATTAAAGTGTACATGCTATGAAATACCATTGAATGTCAATCCAGTTCCTTAGCGTATAGAATACTATGTTTGTTTATGGGCTTTGGCAATCACTTCTGGAAAAGAAAAGGAAGATATTAAAATATAAAGATTGCTCATTAACAGGAGAAAAACTCTGTCATGCCCTAGATTCTGTTCTCAGCTGGTTTTGGTGAGATACCTGCATATGGGTCACCTTTTCACATATTAAAGAGGTTCTTTGCTACCTTGGCTAGGTGCAATTCAGTCTTATTGGGATAGTGATGCATGCATAGATAAGGCACAATTCTGGTTTAGAATAAACTCCCTATGATGGGCCAATTATGCAGCACGAAGTATGAAAGTATTTTCAGATTGTCCTGTATTGAAATCTCAGACATATCTCAAGGGTGCCCATCAAGTGTCTGAGAGCTCAAATGCCTGAGGCACATGAATGAAAAAAGCTCTTCCCTCCTCTGTCATGCCAAGTCTAGAAGAACCTCTGCTCTGGGTATCTGCACATCCCTGGAGCATAATTCCAGCAAAACCTGGAAATTCATCACACTCAAAATCATTCCCTGAGCTTTGCTTCACAAAGGATGGACAAAGCAGCAACTGTGCTAGCTATCTACATTAAAATATTACATATATCTATGGAATAACTACTCTAGTGATACAGCCAAGAAAAACAGTGGAGCAAGTCAGATTGGTAAAGATGGGATAGATAGAGAAAGTGCCAAACTAAACAAGGTTTGATTATGGCTACACACTGTCCTCTCCCTCTAATCTTTCTTGCAGGGAATTTCCTAGAAGAAGGCCAGCATAAATGGTCCTGCCTAGCCTGACAGTTCTCTGAAGTTAACCCTTTCCTGGATTGTGGGCTTGTGTCCTCAGTTGGCTTTCAAAAATACACATATGTATGTCAGCTAAAGTTCTGCTAATGTTTCAGTGGTTTCATTTTATGCTGTGGAAAAAAACGTGCAATTAACCAAAAGGCACTTTTACGTGCCCTGTTGATGTTCTGCACTTGGGATGTTTAAACCCGAGATGAGTTAACCCTACAGAACACAACAGTTATTACAATGACCACGGGGTTGTCTTCCTTCTCTGCATCCCCCTCACAGTAACCCAAGATAGAGGTAACAACAGCACAGAGAGTCCCATGTGTACCATGCTCCCAGATGATCTAGGGAAAATCCAAGTATCTTGCCTCACCACTGAAGTGCCTAATTTAATTTTCAGCTGCCTTAGCTTGTATTTTTTTTTTTAACTGACTAGTAAGAAGATAGAAATTTTACCATATGGCTCTATTTGAATCGGCCTCATTACATTTGTGGGCCTCAGCAGGACAAGGTAAAAAGAAGGCCCTTGTGCACTGTACCATGTTTGAATAGCCATACTTGCAGCTCCTTGCAAGGTGCATTCAAAGGTGGGGTGCCTAGGTCACAGCAAAAGAAAAGATCTTCTGGGACTCCTTCAGCATTATAGCTTCACAGTAGCCTATGAATTTAGAGATAAACTGCGGACTGCTTTGAAAGCAAGCTTAAACTTGTACTGGACAAGATAGTCGTCAGTTAAGAAATGGCACACAGTCCATCTTCCCTCTGTCTCTGGCCAGCCAAATTAAATACATAAAAATGGACTGTGCTCCATCTAAAGAGCTCTTTTCCCAACAGTCTGAACTGGAATAATGAGAACAGTGGAAGGGCAGGATCAGGAATGATTCATTAACTGCAAAACAGAGGAAAATTCATACCAAATGTTCCTTGCAACTGCCCTGCTGCTTCCAACAGCCTTTCTTGTGTCCTATAACTGAGGAGTCACACCTGATGCTAACCTTTTACATGAGGTCTATATAGATACATAAACATGAAAACCATGTGTCTGTAAGATGCTCCCCACAAGCACACAAAGCCTGCTGTGCTTTGCTTTAGTAGCCAGCCCCTGTAGTGGCCAGGTCTCCCTGGGAACACAAGAATAGCCATGCAGATTCAGGCAAATATCCATGTAGGCAGGTAACGCTGAAGGAAGAGTACAAGACCATGGCTAATGCCCAGTGACACATCCCCAAGGCACTCCACGAGTTCCAGAAATCCCCAGCTTAAGAAAAGCACCACAGATTCACACCTGGGAATTTCCATGCTAAATGGTGGATTTAGCTCACAAAGCAATCTTCGGAGCCATTAAAGACTTTGAGATGCTTAACTCTCAAGGCCATTAAAATTGTGGTCAGGAGAACTATACCTCAACACCTAAGCTAGGCATTGTAGCAGCTGCAAAGTGTGAGTTTAAGAGAACCATGAATCAGAGTCCCTAACAGCTATGCCTGCTTTTAGATAGTCTATAGAGAAAGGTGGCCCACATTAAAAGAAGAGCAAATTAAAAAATATCATTTTTGAGCCCATTGTCAAAAAGGGTGGTGATGGGGGATATCTCCACAGCATATGAAATGCTTGCAGCCCCAGCCCCTTCGAGTGGAAGCAACACTAGAACTGCTGACACGTCTTTAGAGCTGGAGCTGCTAATAGAGACCTTATGCAACACTGTAGCTGTTTTATGCAAAAATCCATAAAATTATTAAAAGCTTCTGCAGAATCAAAGAAAACTCAAGATGAGAAGGGCCAACAGTTTCTTGGATCAAGCAGTATCATCAGCTCCAATCTTGTTGCCAGGCTTGCCTGCATCTCTGCTCTCTCTATTAATTTGTTCGGACTAGTTTGAAATGAGTCAGGGATGGTGCTTCCCTGAAGCTGGCTCTGTGGCTTCATAGCTCTTGCTGTAGGAAACGTCACCTTCATCTTTGGCCTGCCTTTTATTTAATGATTAACCTAAACCTGTGCCCCTCCATTTTCCTGGCTCTCACTGAACACATCAAAAAACTCACCCTCTCTTTTCTAATGTCTCCAAGTAGCTTCCGGATTTTTATTACCTTCTCCCACCACTTAGGGCATTTCTACACAGAGACATCTGAACAGCTTTACTGCTAGTCCAAGCAGTTTGGGCACATGATGGTTCTATTTCAGAAACCATGTACCTGCATTGCTGAACCCGAGTTTGGGGTAAGAAGCCAAGCTAGGAGGCAGGATATGGTTTAGTTTGAAAGCAATACTGTGTTAATGCATATATACAGCTTTAGAAATTTAGCCGGGCTGTTACAGTGACATCTTAGGTTTCCCTAGACATTCCTGCTCTTTCCACCCTGTAATTTTATATAGTGAGCCAGTAAAATAAACGAACAGCAGACATAGCAATCTGCTTGGAAATACAGTGATCCCAGTACTGAGGATCTGGACCCAGCCAGGGATCTTGCTTAGGGACTGGTCTTCAACTTTTGTGGACTCATCAGCCCTCCTGATTTCATTTCTGTTGAAATATGGCTATTCTTCAAAAATATTATTAGAAGTAGTCCACACATTGGAAGTGTAGCCCACAGAGGTAGCTCATAATTTAGATACTCAGCCTATTTTCTTCTTGTTCTCCTTTTTGTGCTAAAGACTCCACAAGGTTTTAAGCTGGCAATTAAAACCACTGCAGCAGTTTTATTAGCCCTGCATGCCATCTTGTTCTACCCATGTTATTTACTTATGCTAATTGGTCAGGTATTAAAAAGCATATACAGCAATTAATTAGTGCTCTGACAGGAATTATAAAGAAACAAAGGCCTTTCATGGGTGTCAGATTTGAGTCACTCACAGAAGCTTAAAGAGTGAAAAAATGTAGAGGGATGAATCATGGTCAAAAGAAATATTTTCAGCCATGCAGTATGGCATCCAGATGTGTGGGGATTGACTACACTTTTAGTTCAGGTCACAGTCAGTCTTTGAACAAGCATTTATGCTCTGAAAGAGCTAAGTTTGATAGAGAGCAGTAAGGCATGGGAAGACTGTGCAGTTTATGGAAGCAGGCTTGAGGTGGTGAGATCAAGTGTTCAGGCAGATCACCTTGGCAGAGGAACATCACCTTGCCCCTGAGGCAGGACATACACCAAGGACAGCAAGAGCTGCAACATGGCTACATGTCTCAGAAAACCCTGGATGAATGTGAATATGTCTTCTTGGAACTGCTGCCTCTATTTCCCTCTTGTAAATCTGAGGGAGGTCTTCCATACTGTGCCCATTTTGTCTTGCTTGCCAATAAGCTCTTCAGAATAACACAATTTTATTCCTCTAGTGTGAAGAGTAGAAATTGCAGTTGCTAAGGAAACAGGTCTGTCCCACCTGGCAGTGGCCATACTCTAGATCTGTCTCTCCTCTTTGTAACACACACCATTTCATCTCTAAGGGCTAAGAGACCAATGGAATAACATAATTGGACAGCTGGGGACATTGCCCATGGGAAAAATCTTCCATCGGAAACACTGTAAAGAGCTTGTGCCATGGGTGGGATAGGTTGCAGCATGGCTGGGAGAGCGGGTTGTGCCTTCTGTTCCTTCCAGCATCATACCACACTTGTTCCTTACTGATATATTTGATGAGAAATTTCCCTCCTGCCATTGCATTCTACCACTTTTGTTCACCTTTGAGTTAGGTCTACTGTTTTTTCTGCTCTGTTTGCAGGTGTGTAAGGATCACTGGGTGACCTAAGACCAGTGAGATGTCCTCTTTGAGTCTGACTTGCCTGTATGTATCAGTGTTCAGTTCATTTTTAGTCCATGGCATTTTTAGCTCCCGTGGCTGGAGGCTAGACAGTTAGAAGGGAAGTCATGATGCTTCTTCTGTTCTAACATACTTCCCTAGGCATCTGCTTTTGAATATTATTAGAGACAACATATCCAAACACACCACTACCCTGACCTAGTGTGTCCAGTGTGATATTCTCATGGACAGATCTCCTCTCCTGTCCCACTACTCAGTCCTCAGCCTAAGCGTGAGTTGCCACCTGGAACTCTTATTATAAGGACTCATTCTCCACGGACTTCTGCCTTAAAGAGGAAGTCTAATCGCATGGGTATCAAATGTTCACATAACTGTAGGGAAGGAACTTCTTTATCCCAGAGCAGGCTGCAAGGGCAAGCAAGAGGTTCTTTGTGGCATTTCTACACTGATCAATGGCACCAGGTAATAAATAGTGACAAGGAAGGAATGTGGATTCAGAAATACATGCAAAATCTTGGTTGGACTTTTACTGAAAAACTGGACTTACCATTTTGGGAATGACTGTGCTGATTAGCGCAGGGCATGAAAAGGCAATGTTTCTGCAGTGACTTATGCAATGTGGATGTCACACCTGGGGGCTCTAGTCAAAGTGTGTCTGTCCTTCACTTGTTTGTACAATGTGAACATCATCTTAAGGTGTCCTTCTCAAGAACCAAAGCCATTCAAATTCCATGACAGCTTAATGTTTATTTCCCATTGTCTTTGATGACCATCTGGGAAAAGGACTTCCACTTCACCACTTCATAGTTGTAGGCCACAGAAGGACTGTTACGATCCATCTTATTGTGAAAGCATGGTAAGTGTTACTGAGGGAAGGCAAACAAGTACAAACTTGCACTGAAAATGAAAACATCCATTTCTGTACGCAAAACACCTACAATCACCAGCCAACACTCGCAGCTCAATACATGAACAGCTCAGAGGTTATTTCAGGTGCTCCAAAATGGTCCTTCTTGGCTTTTTAGTCCATGACTCCACTATAGAAAGATTTCACACTGAAAAAAGCCCTCTGGTAACCAATTCAGGCAGATAATGAGTCACCCCTGAGATAACAACCAATGATGCTGAGGAGGAAGCAGGATTTCATGTAGAGGCTTCTGATGGCTACAGAGAGCAGTAACCAAAGCTGAATAATGAGAAACTATGCAGTATATACACATACATGTCTCTGAAACAAACAAGCTGTTTCAAACTTTAGGACATTCTAATTTTTGGCTGCTCCAGTTCAGAGTCTGCAAAACCTCTGCTGAGCATTTAAGTGCACTGCTGTTGCTCTAAAGCAAAGCAATGAGGAGAACCAGAAGAATCTGGCATATATGTCGCCAGGCCAGAACACAGCACAAACATCACTGGATACCTAACCCAGCAATGACTCTCCAAACAGCTGAGAAGAGTAACAGATCTAATACCCACCCAGGGAAATGTTGCTAGTCTCATCTGTTGCTACTGTTGCTGCTACTGCTATTTTTCAAAATCCCTTCTTGCCAGGGTGTTCTCCAGCCAAACCCGATGTCCTAGAGAACAGCATGGCATCCACAGACATGGCAAAGAGACATCAGTGAGCACATCAAGGAAAAGTTCAAGGGGTCCCTTCCTCTTGCACATGCTGTTTGGGGAGACAGATCAGTTGAGAAGCTGAAAAAAAAAATAGACTAACCTCAGAAGCAAAACACTCTTCCACTCAGCAGAGAAGAAGCCAGAGAGAGGAGGTCTCAGGCTCTTGAGGCTATGCCTGCGGATGACATGAGTCAATCAAGGGTTGCAGTGTCAAGGGCAGAGGTGGAGCTGAAGCTGCCAGTTTCTGGAGAAACCATCCCCCTTGTGTCCACAGCCATCATCCTCTGTGGTGCCAGGTCCTATGGAGATCACCTCTGGAGTAGCATGGAGTTCCCATTGCTAACCTTGGGAGCTGAGGGCACTCAGTGTGATACAGTAAAGGGAGAACTGCATGAATTAGTAATACTGGAATTTAGCTGGGGTACCACAAATTAATCTTCTTACTATTGTGAAAAACAGCAAAGGAGGTATGTGATGAGCATGGGAGAAATGAAGATTTTGAGAGTCTTCTCCAAAAAGGCAAAACAAGTCCCTTCTCTATGCTGAGCCAGAAAAAACCCAAATCTGAGAAAGACAGTCTACAGAATCACAGGTAATTTTTTGATGGCCCTGGATCCAGTCATTAAATAGTCCTGACATTGTTAGTATATAAGAACTGGTGTTTTTGCAGCTTGTAGTGGCATGGCTGGGAGCCATATATAGAATTATATAGACAGGATGAAATGTTTCCAAGGGAAAACATGCACAATGAGAATATGCTCTGTTCTTCCCTAAAGCAACAGGCACTGTTGCCAAGCTATGCTCAGTCAAGCTGCTGTACGTACCAGGAAATAGGCTTCCTTCCAATGTAAAGCTATAAAACAAGACAGATAAAAGGAGTTGAAATAAAAATAAAAGGAAAGTGGAAAACTTTTCCTTGCTTATATTCTTTTCTAGACATGGCTAGCATTTGGAAGATGCTTCCATTACTATCTGCACCATGGGGTCCATGAGCTTCCATCATGCCAAGCTGTGGTTTATGGCTTCAGTGACCTTACCTATCACTTACAGCTCAGTAGGGGACCACCCGTTCCACATGCCGTGTAGCACTTTGCAGGTGGCTCAGAGCAGCACTGCTGAGCAGATACCCAGTGCCTATCTAAATGGGAATGAGCAATGACTCCTCTGAAACAGGCCTCTTCTCTCACATGGTTTTTCATGAAGCTGTGAAAGGAAAGTGAAGATATTAAACAGTAACTATAGAAGGATCACCTCCCTTCCCCATGCTTCAGTTTCCCTATTATTTGTTGGGTGTGAATATTTCACCCCAGAGCACTGCGTGGATAGAAGAGTCACTAGCTGGAGAGCAGTCTCATCATTGCAGGTTACTAACACATCACTGTAAATATTACTGTGTCTTCCCTTCACCCAGCCTTGGTTGAAATCCAGGCTGAAGTGAAGGAAGGCACATGCTGCGCAGAGACATTCACTCCCCTGCAAAGTCCTTCAGAGCTTAAGTGTGACATAAAGCAATTATTTGCTCGGGTTCAGGACAGTGAAGCTGTCTTTGTAAGGATGGTGATGACATTAACAACAGAGAGAGAGAATGGATATGGACAGTTGACATTTCTCTATTTCCCCTCCTGGCCCCCCCAAAAAACCCTTTCATTTGGAAACATGAAAATGACACCGTTTAGCAATGCCAGAATATTATACTAAAACATTAAATATAGCAATGCAAATGTTGCATAGAAAGTATCAATACACAGAGCACCCTTTGCCCAACTATAAATGTGAGCTGGACAAAACCACGCTGGGACCAAACAACTTGAGAAACTAGAAACAAAGTAAGTCTTTCTTGCTGTTGTAGCAGCCTGACATTTTTCAGTCACAAATTTACTCAGTGTCACACGTTCCCAAGAAACATTTTGCCTTGAAATGTCCCTTTCCAATGGAAAACAGCTTCTGTCACAATTTTTTTCAGCCAGCTTTGACTGTGGCCTGTAAGGCCCCATGGGGATCCTCTGGGGAGAGCTCAGTGTATTTGCTTCGGAGTGCAGCATCCCCTCAAAAGGTGGTGCTACAGATTAAGAATAGGCAACATGGGACCCAACATGTCTGCTACAAAAATGAAGAGGAAGATGTTGGGTTTTTTTTGGCACTGTTTCAGTAGAATGCCAGGGTATTCTGAGAACATTTGTCAGCACTGCTCTTCAAAACCTGAGGCATGTGCTGATACTGAGGTCTTGACATCTCATGAACCAGTGCAATTCTAGTGGGACTGAACCGTGAAACAAAGCTTTGGAGGAGACTAAATAAAAGAGGTTTTGAGCAGTGGAATTAGCAAACTCATATTCAAAGGACATGAAGCCTTTGTAAGGGAGGCTACTTGAATTCTGTGTTAAGGAAGTGTATGTCTCTGTTGGTCTGATCTGTGTTTGTGACTTTCCCGAAGTCCCATCTCACCTAGATTTTCTGACATCTAATGTTTGTGCTCTCTTACAGCCTGTCTTGTGGAATGACTAAGAACATATTATTGAAGTTGTTCTGTAAAAGTTGTAAGTATTTGGACACTTTCACTCCTTGTTCCTCTCCACCATGTCACTGAGAAGTTCTCTGGAGATGGAGGACAGACAGACTTGTGTTATACATCTCCTTTGCCTTATGTAACCTCCCTGCAGATATGTAAGGGCAGGGATGTGCAGAGCTGTGACTCAGCACAAGAGCGGCTGTCAGAGGGAGGTCAAGCTGAGGCTGTTTCAACAGTAGAAGCAGCAGATAGTGACAGTGAGTCTCTTTGCAGGGGTAAATGATGGGGGGAGATCAGGACTGCTACCTCTGCCCGGGAGAACTTCCTCTGCTCTGGTCCATCCATGTCAGGCACAAGGGATCTGAGGAGAGGTGGGGTGGCTCCTCCAGAAGTTGAGGGCATTTTCAAGAGCCTCAGAACTTTCCAACTTCTTCAACTAGGGAGCAGGGGAGAGGCGTTGACCCAAATGCTTTAATCAAAGCCTTCATGTGAAGGCTACCTTTGGAAATCCAGCTCCAGCTGGGAACAACCAAGGTGGCACCAGGTGCCTGCTCTGCAGGTGGGGGGAAATTGGGCAAGAATCCATCCCAAATCTGGAACAAACAGCCCTACTGTACTGAGTGCTGTGATGTAACCTGAGGTGACACCAAGGGTGGATGGAAAGTGATACAAAACATGCAGGAGGTGTAAAGGGGAGGGATCCTGTATGCTGACGGTGCAGACAGGAAGGCAAACACAGCAAAAGACATTCATTCCCAGGAACTGCTATAGGCTTGGGCCTGGGGTTATTGCGAAAGTGTGATTTACATTTGGAAAATAAGAAATGCACATGCCTGAGGTTTTCTTACTCACACCTGTGCTATGCTGTGTAGAAGGTAGTATGGTATACCTTTAGCAGGCTTGTGAACACTCTACCAGTGCTTACCATCTCCCATTTTTGAAGCTGCTGGGAGCAGAACAGCAAAGGGGAGTTGAGGAGGTGTTCTCTGGGCCAGTTACATACCTGTTTTTTTCTTCTTGTTCATTTTGCTATGCAAAGCTCCAGGATGCACATGTAAATACAGTAGCACTGTAGAGTGGAACCAGTATAAACAGGTGAGAAACAAGACTGGAGGTGTGGAGCTGAGATTTTCTCCCTGAGAATTTGGCTTGTAGTCTGATGCCGTCATGAAGGTTTTGTTCATCAGTTTGTTAATCATAAGTTCTGCCTCTTTTATCTGCCGTCCCCCTGCTCCTGAAAATGCCCTCAGACCCCCAAATCCGCCTACTTGCTGTGATACTGAAAGGCTACAGAAGCACATGTGAGCCTGTTATGAGGGAAGGGTGACTGAAAGGATTTCACTTAGGAGTGACTGATTCTGAAAAATAGAAAAGAAAGGAAGAAGAATGGCTTTAAGAAAATACAACCAATAATTAATACAGGGATTGGGCTTGCTTGAGGCTAACATGGAGGCCCAGTGCTTAGGAGAGAGATAAAAGAGGATTAGGTACTTGTAAAAACAGCACCCATCAGCTCCAGCAGATAAGGTGATAGTTACAAGGGCTGTCAAACCTTGTGCCTCCTGCAACTGGCAGCATGAGTCAGGTTACTTCCACACACCCACACTGGTGCACAATTAGTGAGGTGCTGCAGGCAGGGCTGCTTTCTTTGGAAAAGCGAGTTGATCACTGCAGCTGGAGGCCAGAAAATGGGATGTGAGTCTATTCCAGCAGGGTAATCTCTGCCATTAAGGGGTACGGGACTGATCCTGCCTCCACACCGGAACAGATCAAAGGAGCTAAGAATGTGAGAACCGCAGTGGACTCCTCCTTTCAGTGACATTAAGTAGCAACAGATTCAGAACTGGGACAGAGTCAATGTGTGTTTGTTTATTTTTAACACAGCATATAGATGAACATAGAACTTTATGCCATGGATGTATCTACAAAAAATTAGCAAAGTTAAAGGGAAAACAAAAAGTTTCAGCTATTTCTGTTGAATACAAGCTTTCTCACAGTTACTGGAATCAATTACTGTGATTTTGAAAGGGATGTTCCACCCATTGCTACCTAGTTTTGGTTATTAAAGATCAGGCAAAGACCTAACTTAGGATCTAGGCTTGTTTCAACCCATGAGGGTGATTCTAACATTTTACTCCTTTCTGGAGCTCTGCTGGTACTGCTGACATGGCATTAGATAGACCTTGGTTTTGCCCTTATCTGTGATCCTAGGAAATAATCTGCCATGCTTTTCTAGAGAAGTCTAAACTGCATCTTCTAGGGTTATGTGATATCACGTTTCAAGAGTCCCTCCCCAGGGAGCTTCTACCATTACCTGGCTCTGCATCCCCAAGACACATCACCAGTGGGAATTGTTCATCCCACTGACAAAACCTTTCCTTGATGTCATGGTGCTTACTCATTGCTTGGAAACATGCACATGCTTTGCCCTCCGAATCAGTTTTTAGAAGTGGCTCAGTGCCATTTGCCCTCCCTTGAGCCTTCCAAAAAAAGAGATTCCTTCCAAGCTGGGCAATGCTGTCCCCCTTTGTCCAGCAAATTACTTTTTTTTTTTTTTTTTTTTTTGAGGACACAAAAGCTCTCCATCCACATCCCCAGAGCTATATATACGCGGTGTGCCTTGTTCTCATATTAGGGCTTGCAAAGAAGGAAA
>JAVJGJ010000061.1:26245868-26300776 GCA_035590215.1 Microhierax caerulescens
GTGAAAGGGATTTTATTATTTTTTCTTGTTTGGGCAGGCTCTGGGCTAATCAATGAGAAATCCTGCAGGGAGAGTAGTTACCACAGATGCCTGTAGGGCAGTGTACAAGAACAGGACTGGTGTACAGAAATACTGTGGTGCGAGACATTTCTGACCCAAGTCCCTCAAGGGAAACTCTTTGGAGAATAGAGACCCTTTAATCCAATTGACCCAGAGTTTCTGACTCCTCTGAACACCAGTCCCATCCTGCCTTTTAAATCATGAGTCCTACAGCAAAGGACAAAGAGAAGAAATAGCCTGAGAGTTAGATACAGTTTGGAAGTTTGGGAAACCTGACTGACATTCTTGGCTCCTCCAATAACTTCCTTCCTGACCTTTTCCATGTGGCTTCATTCCTTCTGTGGAGCAGTGCTTATTGACAGACTCTCCTCAGTATTGCTCAGACTCAGGCCTGGAAAACAGGGACTGTGTGACTTTTCTTCTTTTAGGTATTTGTCAGGTCAACTTAGATGAGAAAGGTATTTGGAGGGTGGAAAATGAAAACCAAAAGGCAGTTAAACACAAAGGCAAACATGGAAAATCTGAACTCAAACATTCAGCTTTGGCAAAATGATGAACAACTGAAGGCAGCATGTGTTGTAATAGAAGGCACTGGGGAGCCTTACAAGTGGCCAGTGCTTCCGAGTCAGCCTCTAATAAATTCATTGAGTTTCGAACACATCATCAACCTGTTTTTTGCTGAGGCTTTTCAGTGATGGTGTGACGTCAGGCATCACAATCTACAATAAATTGTGGACAGAAAAAAAGTACACTAGGTGGCAAAAACCTCCCCATCTTGATAGTTCCAAGCCATCATGTAGAAACTTGTAGTGAAAAAGTATCCTTAGAATCACTGCTTTTCTTCCAGCACAATCCACACATGCCCTTTTGAATCATAAGACCTGTTGTAAAATGCTGAAAGGGTATGAGGACCACCATGCACTCAGGGTGAGAGCTAGCACAGAGTGTGCTCATGTTCCTTTGCTTTCAGGGAAGAGTTTATTATGGTGGTAGTCTGGAAGAACAGATTATACCCCTGCTTCATAGAGAAAAGTAAAATCTCTCTAAAATAATCCATGTCAGATCTGGGCAATGGGGAAAATAAAAAAAAAAAAAGGAAATACCTTCCCAAAGCCAAATCTGGCAATGGGATTAATCTGGATGGTGTGAGTACCTCACACCTGCTGTGCTCCAGGGAAAACTCTCACTACCTCTAGCAGCACCAGGATGTTTGCCCCACACCCTGTCTCTAAGTACAGCTCAGTCTTAAAGCACCAGGAGAAAAATGGGTAAAAATAGACAGAACTGGGACTATGAATCATTGGAAATAAAATCCTCCTTTTCCCTTTGTCTAGCTGATGTGGTCCCCTACAACCTCTGTAAGCAACAGTGCAAATAGGTTCAGCAAGGTGTCAATAAAATACTCTCACCCTCCATTGCAGGAAGACACAAAAGACCCATCTGTCTCCTCATTGAAACCTTTCTCTTAACTCCAGGTTTGCCCTGATCCTGCCACAAGATCCTAACTTCATCAGGGTCCTCTCTGCACCTTCCCTTCCAGAAGGCTGTTTTGAATAGGCATGCAAGCTTACAGCTGTAAATGTTTCATTGCTTGTTTAGACTGTCACTGACCAGGAAGCATCTGCAATGATTTTGTATGGAGGAGGCTTGGCAGCAGTAAATTACCATCTGACCTGATGTTGTGGTTGTTTAGCTTTTTCTTCTTTTTTTTCTCTTGCTCCTCCAAGGAGAACTGGGATCCGGGACATGTTAAACATTATTTTGCTGACTTTAAATCGTTTTGCAGTATTGCAGTCAACTTGAATTCCAAACTCAAGCCTGTAAACTCTATTTTTAACCTTGACTTTGTCAGTGCAATGGATACTGTCATATCAACGTATTTAAGGGTTTGTGGTAAAACTTCCTCAAACCAATTTTTTCTCAGATGAGAATAGTCTTACTGGAAGCCGATACAGATAGGAGCTATAAAAGTTGAGTTTAAAATGGAATCAGGCTGCAGGAAAAAAACAACCCTTTTGTACCACGGCAGCATAAAAGCAGGCAGTTTTTGGAATAAGGATGGTTTCTCTTCATAGCATACACATAAAACCAGCCTAACTACAAAGCGATCCTGAAAGGATCCCGTGGATGAAAACTCCTGTTCTGCAACACTTCTGCGAAATGGTGCTGTGTTCATGTACAAAGAGCTACCCCTTGTCAGTTGAACCAGTGTGGTTATTTGCATTCCTAGCCCTTGAGAGATGGACACACATTAAATTAGGTTTTGAACACTTCTGCAGCAAGAGCCCATTGCCCCAAGAATCGCAACAAGGAAGGCTTACCCCTGGGCTGGCTGGGCTCGCCTGTGGTCAAAGCCAGTGCTGGACGTCCCACACGACTCACGTTGGATGGCCGGCCAGCGGCAGCTGGGCATGGTACCAGCCATGTGGGTCTCTGAGTGTGAGCCAGGCAGAAAAATCAGTAACACCTGCCTGTAAAGTGAGACGAAAGGTGCTTAGTTTACAGGTATACACAGTGTGGTCTTCATAGAGGCATCCAGCTTTCATCTTCTGAAACCAGGGAGACAATGGCCTATGGAGCAGGGAATCTGAGCACAGATGCACATCTGGATCACTGCCATGCAGATAACCATCTCTGCAGCACAGACAGCACACAATGCAATAATTTCTCTCAGGACATCAGGTCCACTCTCCAGGAACCAGCTACCAGAAATATGATGCCACATGAAATCCCTGAGCTGTCACTGCAACAGAGTAAAGCTGACAACTGCGTTTGAGCCCACTGCTGTTTTAGAAGAAGACTAGAGGACCAGAGGGTTGGATGCTTCTCATCTCCAGGAATATCACTAGGAAGGTTGTTTGGGAGTGTGTATATTTTTGTTTGTTGTCTTGGTTCTGTGTTTTCCTGGCCCTCCTGCACTAAACCACAAACAAACCGTGGAATTATAAGGTTATGAAAAAACAGATTTTACCTGAGAACCCGAAAGCACCTTTGTGAAATCTAATGGACACTCTTGGACTTGTCTGAAAAATAGGAAATGTTTCAAGGTAAATGCACCATATCTACACAGCAACAATGAATATACATGAGTCTCATATGATTAAGCAAGAAAATACTGAGGGTAAGAAAGTGAGACAAAGATGAGGAAAAAATACAATGCTGATGAAAAATTGCCTTTGAATATCACAGCAATTTACTACCTGCTGAAATTCCAGGAACCTTTCAGGATATCCTAACTGGACAAAAGGATACTGCCATTACTAGATTCTTATTGATGATATTGTAAAGGAAAAGATGAACTAAAGAAAAGGATGTTGAGCTCAGAAGCACTGGTCTGAAATGACTCTGAAGAGCACGTTAAGTGCTAATTCCCTCATGCTTTCATTAGGACAGACAGGTGATGGATTGATCTCTGGTTCAGCTTCTCTTTGTGCTGATGGGGCTGCAGATACCCCATCTTGGTATCTGAGCTTCTCATTCCACATGGGGTGGTAGCCAGCTTTCCATTTCAGATTTTCCCCCGTCCTGTTTTGGCTATATCTGCACTGTTCTTGCGCAGGAGGCCAGAGAGCAACCAAGAAGAGAATGTTCTCCCTTTCACCTGCTTGGTTTCCTTATGGAAAAACTTCAGATTGCACCTATTTCTGCCATCCAGGTCACTAAATCACGTCATGGACTGTGCAGGCATCAGTCAGCTTTTGGTACACAATAGTGCATGGGTTAAAAAGCACTCAGGACTTGTTGGCTTATTGTCTGAGAAGAGACTCTAGCCCTGCAACAAGCATGTTGTTTCAGAACAGGACTCTGGCTGAGAGTTTGTAGGACAGATGTAAATGCTACTTGGGAAGCAACAGACCCATTAGAAGGAAATGCAGCAATTAAAAGGTCTGGCCCCAAAAAGTCCCATGTGTTCAAGCAGAGTGCATGTGCATCCAACACAGTATGCCCAAAACACACATTTCTGCTTACAAACTGTGCTTACACAAGAAAGTGCTTAAAACCTGGCCCAGGTCAAGTCTCAACTGGAATAAATTTACTTAAATGAACCATCTGGAGGTGTTCAACCACCAGACTCTGCTTCTGGGGTATAAGTGTTCCTGGCTTTGGGCACGTATTCACAGGCAAGACTAATGGTGCACAGCTGGATCACGCCCCTGTGAGAAGAAGGCTCACACCTCACATCTGGACACCAGTCTGTCAGACCCACCACCCTGCAACCTGGCTGTGCTAGATACACCTTTCCCATATTTCCCCTCACTCTTCAATGACTTCTTGGCTCTGCCTGATTATCATGCTATTCTCAAGCTATAAATGATGCAAAAAGATGTGTTTTCACATGTTTATGCAACGGTGTGTCCTCTTTCTGCCTGATATAATCTCCAACACCAGTTCTTTCTCAAAAGGAACTGAAAAATGACAACAGGAGATATGTCTGGCTCCTGCTCTGACAAAGGCGTGGATTTCTTCATTGGATTTAAGCTCACCAAGTGGTGCTTAATCAGCTCTCAGGACGTGGCTGGTTTATAGCATCTGGATTCATAACAGTAAAACTGGGTCCCATCCTGCATGATGCATGATAGCCATATTTAATTTTCATACCAGTGCCAGATGCCTTAGAAACTGGACAGTTTGTGTAAGCACTGAACCTCCTTTTTTCTTTAACCTCACCACAATTTCATCAGCACCAAACAGGCTGAAGCATTCTTGTGAAATGACCAATTAAACCACATTAATTATTAAAAAATAAAAATAAAGTGGTTTTTTTTCCTTGTGTCTTCTGAAACAAGTGCTAGGAGGAATTTCCACCCCCTCACCACCCCCCCCAACCCCCCCAACCCCCAAAATGAAGACTTATTCTTTGAAAAAGCTTAAATAAAAAAAGCAAAAGACAAAAATAAACCCTTTTTGTCTTTCCAACTAACATTGCCTTTGAGTAAATTGGAAATAATTCAGTCCTTATAATTTTAGCTGGAGGTGACAGCCTGAGAGATCTTATTTGTTTGCATGGTCTCTGACTGCAGGGTGCAAAAGTCTGTATTGCAACTTTCCTATAGAAATGTGGCTTGGAGTATTTTTATTTATGGAGGGAAAGGGCACAAGCAGGCCATATAGACACATAGTTAATTGCTCTTATTTAGCAAATAAGGGAGTTCAAGAAGGAGCTCTCATTCCTTCTCTTGTTAAACAAGTTTCAGTGACTTTTCTGGTAAAGAAAGTGACCTGTGAACAATGCTGGCAAAACATTGCTGGGGCAGGAATGGATAGTCTCCTCTGTAGGACTGTGTAATTATTAGAGGGAATCCCTAGCATGGGCTATTGGATTTAAGCTCTTCAGGTTAATACACACTCACAGGAAAACAAAAAACCAAAGGCAGAACCAGATTTTTGGCAGTTACAAAAACTGTGGGAAAAATTTTGGAAAAATCATTGTGTGATTAAGCAGAATCTGAGCATCTTTTCTCAGATCCATAGCAAAATTTCCACAGAGTGTGGAATAATCTCTCTCTTCTCCAAACTCAGTAGCATATGGGAGAGTGAATGGCCACCCACAGGACATTCCTGCCTTTGAGATCTTTAAGTACATACTCTTTATGAGGCACAATCATTCTTCCACAGCCTTGAATCCAAACCTTTCTGCTAGAAATTCAGAGAAATTTGGATCTGATGCCCTAAAGATGTGTACTCCAAGGGCTCCAAGAAGCTGCAGCTGATCTGAAAGTACCAGATCTTCAGATGATGGGTTTCAGTTTCCATGAGCTCAAGTTGCAGAGGGTTAAGATTCATGATCACACTCCAAAGGTCACTCAGTTGTGCTTGCAGAGTCAGTCAGAGTTGGATATGGAACTGGCAAACACCTGAGATCTAAGTAAAGCTGGGCAAATATTTTACACTCAGGAGAGGTCTCATCTGGGCAAAGATACTCCTCTCTTTCTCCTTCCCCACCACTGAATATAAGGAACATATATTTCCTTTCCTCCCTGAGCATAAGCCAACAGAAAACAAAAGAGCTCATTCAGTGAGCATCCCTAGCAGGAAGCATCAAGAGAAAGGGGGAGGTTATAGTCTGTGCAGAACAGGGCTGCTCCTGATGCACAAACATTGCAAGATTTAGTGGAAGGCATCAACTGCTTTTACATACTCCCATTTTCCCCTTACATTTTCCCTTCCCTCATCTGGTCACAGAGACCTCAGTCCATCCTCTCCAATTAATTACCTTTACTTTTCACCTCTCCCTGAGCTGGGTGCTGGGAATTTGCTCCATGAGGCACTTTGCATTATTCTGTTCCTGTTATTCCCGAGTTCTCCTCATTCTAGTGTGGAATGTGCTCTAAGTTACAGTGCTTACAGCCAGTTGCTAGTCTTTTATACAGGTCCCAGGGCTGTCTGCATTCATTCCGAGTATGAATGCTCAAGTTTTATGGGAAGAAGAAAGACCTTGGTTCGTTTTTGTTTCTGTCTTTGCTGCAAGACACATGTTTAGCAGCCTTCCTGTTAGCAGCATTCAGATAACCCTCAGAGGGTAGGTTTTCAGCATAGATGGGGGGGAGAAGATGAGAATATATATGGAAGGGTCTCCAGGCTCCTATTAGCAGGAATTGCAAAGCTAATTCTCTACGTTCCTTTCTAGAAATTCGGTTCCAAATGTTCCTTAAAAAAAAAAAAAGGAAAAAAAAAACCCCAACCCAACATTATGTTGTTAATTTGGCTCTTACTTTGCCAATTCTGTCTCATGAAGATTGTGCCGTCCCTTCATGTGTTCTCCAATAATGTAGATTGAAATTTTACCCTCCCTGACCTTCTTGGGAGTTCCAGTCTTGTTTCTTCTAATCCTGCTTCCTCATCAAGTTTACTAAGGGTCTTAGAGCACACTACAAACTGGCCATGGACACAGAGGAATGCATTGAATAAGCAATTGCCCCAGCTATCCAAACAAGCTCCCCCTTTCCCAACCCATGCTGGGACCCTTTGGGTTTGCCCCATGACTACAGGTGCTCTCATAAACTATTCTGGTTGAATTATCAGTGACCCAAAGACTTCTCTTCCAGTGAAAATTCACAGAAAAACACACAGCTGGATGTAGTCATAGGCTAATTTAGAAGATGACTGAGTAAGAACATGGTGCAACGTGACATGATGTAAATGTGTTTGCATCCCTGAAATGTGCTTGGCTGGGTGAACCTCTCACCATGGATGTAGGTGTTTTTGGTTGTCACTCTTGCACAGTTGTCTTGGTCTTTTTTTTGACCCATATTCCTGAAGCTCAGGATGCAGAAGGGGCTTTACCCAATAGTACCAGGGGGTACCATGTAAAGACATACCACACAGGCATTACTCCTTGGGGGATCTGCAGCTGGACTTGATCAGAGTAACAGCATTAAGGTGCCTCATTGCTGTTGGGATGTTGCTGGATAGAAGGCATTTTTACCTTCCTCAAAACAAGCAGAAGTGTTAGCTGATCAAATTTCTGACTGATTTCCCTTACTGGGACCATTTGTAACTTTGTCACTAAACTAGTTTGAGAGCAGTGATTAGTTATATCTCAATCCTTTTGAAAAAAAAAACCAACCAGCTCAAAGCAGTGAAGTTGCAGTAATACTCCTTCCTCAAGATAACAATCCAAATAACCCAAAATCACAAACCCGAGGAGCTGTCCTGCTGTCTGTTCTCATCTGACCTCAGGCTATTTGCTTTGGCAAGCCAAATGGCTTTGGCTACCTGCTCTTCTTGGTCATCTTCATTGAGAAGCCACTCCTTAAACACGTATGTTTACACCTTTGCTTTCTTACACACTGGGAAGAGAAAATGAATTTCTACAGCCTCATTCATCAAGCTTCAACTTGGCATAAGTTGCCATAAATTTTATTGGATATGTTCTTTTTGCTAGTTACTCTCAGATTCAAGTTTTAAATTAAAATGCTCACAAGTTCCTTTCCTTTGTAACTGTAGATAACAAAATAAGTTTGATTACTAGAGTCCATATTACTTCTCTTCATTTATGGCATGAAACTCGTGCTAAAGCCTTGGCATTAAGTTCTTTTGGCTATGTGTTTCTTGACAGGAATTACCTTGCAATCAGAAATAAATCCCCCGAAGGTGGGTGCATTAGTCCTGCAGAAATCAGTGGCAATTTAGCAATGAGACTTTTCAAGTCCTAAGCCTAACAGTCTTAAACAAGCCTAAGGATTCAGATGACCTTTATGTAGACTCAGCATTACTTCTTTCCTTATCTTGGGTTTCTTTGGACTTTTGTTACTTTCTTCCTTTAGGCCCAGGTCTGTTGAAGAGTGTGATCATTGAGCCCCTTAGATGTGGTAATTTCTAAACTTGCAGAGAGTGGGATTGTTTAGGCTGTGCAACCAGAGGGACAAAAAAAGCCGACACGTAAGTACAGCCCTGGAGATAATGCAATAGCAACATACAAAGGTCACAAACCAGGAAACAGTAGCTTGCAGACAGGCAGGACTGCTGGCTAAAGGTGTTGTCATTAGAAAATGTTGCTGTTCCAACCTTCCTCCTACATATCTTTTTACAAGAAAACATAATTGTAAAATAAAACAAACCCAAAAATTCAACGAAGTTGGGTTTTCTAGCTTGATGAAATTTCCAATTAAATGTAGATGCTTTCAGCTCAGAGCAGCTGCTAATATAGAAGATATATGTCTTGGAATAAGCATGACCAAGTCTCAGACTAGCAGAATGATGTTTTGGGGTATTACCACGTCATTCATAATCATAGAAAGTTGAAAGATTGTCTTAAGCTTGTGTTAAATTCAAGGGGGTAATGGCTCCCTCCTCAGCTGATCTCTTTGCTATTTTAGTCAGCTGACTCTTCCAGGGAGTGATAGTTTTTGTTTGTTTGTCCAGGATGGGGAAGGGAAGAGAGAACAACCCCCCCCCAAATCCTAGCTAAATGAACACAAACCACTAGAAAAGAGTTTGGGTTTATCCTGTGGTAGGACATTAAAAATTTCTGAAGTCTCAGAAAGCTTCACAGGATGACAAAATCATTATCTGCACAGATTTATTTGCAAAGAAATGTTGAAGGAAAAAAGAGGAATCTGAATTAGCTTTTTTCAAGTGATTATTTAACTCAAAGTAACTAGGACAAGTCCATTTGTCCCTAAGGTCATTAAAATACAGACAGATATTTTTTCTAAGATTTAAGTCATCACTTTCACTCCTAAAGTGAATTAAGGTAAATCACACTGAGGCCACAGTAATTCCAAATGAGATAGTCTAACTAGGGGTTGGTTCATTGCAGTTTAAACACCAGTTTTAAATTTACCCCACTGCTTAATTCAAATGAGCAATGCTGCATGTCCCTGTGTAGGCAAAGCTGTTCCGGGAGTTTCTGACAGTCTACTGAAGTCCAAAAACATCCTTTACTGCTTATACACTGCAGGGAATGTGCTCTAGAGCCAACACTAGTAAGTTATTAAGTAGTATGCAAAATTACATCAGATTCTTGTTTGCAGCTTCTATTCTTTAAGGGAAGATGGTGGCAACTCTTGTGCCTCTGCTCACCTTTCTAGTGATACCCTACTTGCTTTTTGGCATGCCATCAGACCTGCATTGCCTTTACTAACTTTTTCTTTATCGTATATATCTTGACAGGTTTATTTAGGATGTCTATTAAGGATGTCTGTTCTGCAGAACATGACTCTGTGTAGCTCACTGGCACAGAGGTATGATTGTCAACCAAAGTTTTGTCATGTTCAGTAAGAGCTCAATCATCTGGAATTGCAACAGTGAATCATAAATAAAAAATTAAATAGATCTATAACTGCAGGATACAAAAGTCTCCCTGCAACCCATGGATTTTGCTCATGGTGTTTCTTGCACTTATCCTAGAGCAGCTGCCACTAGTCAGAATCATCAGGCAGAACAGTCATCAGGATCAAGAGCTTTTTGTTGTGCAAGTGGCCTGCCTTATTTTGTGTTCAATGATAACACTACAATGAAGTGCACTTACCCTTTGTGTATCCACATCTTAGAGGAACAGCCTATTTGCAAAGGCACATGAATGATTTTGAACAGTCCTCTCATGGGCCTGGATCACAAGGCTCAGACACGGCTTCCTTACACTGCCGAATCTAAAGGCAATCAGCTCAGTCCCTAGCTTGCTAGCCCAAGGGAACATTCTTCCCACTTTTTATTCATACCCTCTTTTTTAAGTTGTCCCAACAACACACTCTGCTCCCCCATCTAACTTCCTTTTCTATAAAAATGCAAAGCTTGGTCTGATACAGGCTCCTTTGGGCCTCTAGTATCAAATCCAAATCTTGTTTAACAGGGTCTTGACACCTGACTATATTAGCAGAGTCTTTGGATAAAGATGTGTGCCACTCATGTCTTGGTTACTGTGCAATAGTCAGCAGTTTTTCATTGCTTTTTGTTTTTTCCCAGATGTAATGCATTTTCTGCTGACAGGGGAGATGTTGGGGGTCGACCCCTGGTCTTCTATTGAGGGCGGATGTGAGATATCCAGGAAAAATGTTGTCAGTCTTCAGAATTCAGATCTTTGTTGGTTAAACAGGGTATGGTCACAGGGTGGACACAACCTAGCCTGAACTGTAGAAGGAGAAATATCACCACCTGGTCTCAACTGGGACACTAAGCTCATTTTGACTCCAAAGAAATTTACGCTGATGATTTAGGCAGGGTTAAGCAACAAGGGGATTGCTCTATAGTAAAGAAGAAAGCTATTAGATGGAATTGCCTACTTTGCAAAATTGTATCAGAGAATGGAGGAATGGAATTAAAATAGAACATTGTTTCAAAATATGGAACAAAGGGAGGAAATACTCCTTCTCTGCCTGAGCTTGCAGACTATTTCACTGTTTGGACTGTAGGTCTTTTGGCTATCAGAAGTAATTCCAAGCATCATAACTACAGCTGAGAAAAAATTCTGAATCTCCATCCCATGGGAAAATCTGACATTTTAAAATCTGCTTTAGGTTCCAAAACATGAGGTTAAAGAAAAAGAGAAAAAAATGTCATAATTTCTAATCTGCAGAAAATGTCAAAAGCTTTTTTTTATTAGCAGTAAATGTCAAAACATCTTGTTTTGACATTTAAAATGTAAATAATGGAAGCACTTCATCCCTGAGACAGCCTGAAGAGGATCCCTTCCTCTGAGTTAATTTCAGTGTCCAGTTTTATGCTTCAGCAATGTTTGCCTTCTAGGAGTCATTGTTCCAGCCTGTATTTTCTTCTGTGCACTACATCTCCCATGAAACTACCCAAACAGAAGTGGCATCATGTGCCAAAAAAAGCTTCAACATTTACTTGCTTTGTGGGATATGTAGTTTTCTAGGAAACCTGTACCCTGAAGAGGGAACATGGGCACCTGGTCTGCAAAGTACCATAAAGAAACATACCATAAAGAAATGTGAATTCCTGTTTTGTTGCACAGATTTAGAAATAAAGCACTTTGAGATCATGTAAAGGAGAACGCAGTTGGGCTGGAGTTGAAACAACTGAAATCCAGTTGGATTTTCTCCCTACCTCTAAAAAACATTTTTCCACAGAAACTTTTGATATTCACATATCCCAGTGGGAAACCCCAGGTAAGCTTTCACTGCAGCATTCCATACCTTGTGCTAGTAAATGCACAACTACTCTTCAGCTGCTTCTGGTCATCCAATACATAAACTGGGGATGGAAGAGGGGAAGCAAGGAAGATCTCTTTGCCTCATTCCTTGAGTCAACACTATGGTTTAGAGAAGACATTTGCTCAGTGACATGAAGCAGTCCACAGCCAAGCCAGCCACACACTAAACTTTGTCCCTTTATTGGCCTTCAGCAGAGCTTGTTGCTTTTCTAGTAATTGCTCTAATTCCTGCATAAACCTTCAAGGTTTCAAGGTTTGACATTTCTCAACTCTTCCACTGATTGCATGTTTTCCTGTAGGTCCTCCAGTACCCGTTTGAAGAAAGGATCTGCGTGTCTAAAACTTCTTCACTTCCTAACCCCTCTTGGGGCTCATTGCCTCTCTGGTTGACATGCAGTTTGGCTGTGTAGCCTAAAGCCCTGGGGCAGTGATGCCCAGACTTCAGGTCCTGCCCTCAGGCAGGAACACATATGCTGCTGCTCTGCATAGGAGTACTCACTTTCCACAAATATTTGTCGTGGCCCACTCTGTTCCTCAGGATTGAATTACATGCTTGAGACACACAGAAGGCAGTTTTATGTCCCAATACACATGGATCTCCCAGGGTTGTCCAAAGGTCAAAAGAACACATAGATGGAAATTGCAAACCACAAAGATTGCTTTAACCGGGGCAAGGTTAAGAATCTCCTGAATTCAAGTGTATACCAGCTAGTAGCCTTTGCTGTGCTACTGTATCATCTTTTTTGGGTCTTTCTTGTCACCCAGGAACCTCAGTGGAGTTTATAAAAGGTAGAGAAAGCAAGGCCTAGAGAGGGAGAATGTGACTTAGAAGGAATGGCCCAGTTCAGCAACCCAGTGAGAAGCCATGGAATCTAGAAAGCTAGAAGCGGGAATCCCAAAGTATCAGTGCCACATCTTCGTCTCTGCCTTCATGGTGTGAAAGATTAGAGGAGAGAATGCAAATTCTTTGTCCTCAGTGTATAGCAAGGACTAGGCCATTTTCTCCTTTGAGTAAAGTTAACTGAGGAGAAACCATGTCAATGCAGAAAAAGAAATTATTCCTTGATGTATTTAGGCAACAAGAAAAGTGTGGGAGAAAGACTTTTTAGAACTTGTCTGTTTTGGCTGGCATGAACTACTCACTAGTGAGCTGTAGGATTGATTTGTGTAGTATTAATGACTGTAGAAACACAACTGCACACAGGATGGGGCTTTGTCCCACTGGACTATAAATGGGATGAATTAATAAAAAGGCTGAAGATTTTAACCAGTGTCCCAAGGCTCCATTTCTATTCCAGAGGGAGAAACTTCATCCCTAGAAGGTTCCAAGACCTTCTAGTAGCATAGAGCAAATGAGCTGGATGGAAAATGTAACAGGTGGATAAGGAAAGCGGGTCCCTTGGGCAGAGATGGATTCACATATGGTCTCATATGTACTGCAGTGGGCTGTACCATCACCTGTAAATTGTTATTGAAAACAAGTTAATGGATCAGGTTCGTAACTTGGAGCTGGTTCTTTTTGAGGTTGGGGAGGTGGGAGCATTGCACTTCTTCACATCACCTCTCTGGAAGAGGAAGAAACCTTCCCCTCTTCCCCAAGCAGTACCTGAGAACTTTTCTAGGACTTTTCCAGATGACCTGCAACAGGATGATGGGCCACCAGAGGCCCTGTGAATGCTGACAGCTCTGAGCCCTCTGCCAGCAGAGCTAGTGGCCTGGGCCTTGCTGGCGAGAGTACAGAGCAATAAACATCTCAGAGATGCTGCCGAGTCAGTCCGTTTCCTGCACGCAAGCTGCACATTGTAAAAACTGAGGCTCAGATTCTTTTTCCTGTTTGCACTGGAGCAGACCGCAGAAATTGCACAATCCTCCAGGCCAGACCCAAGGTGAATTGTGAGATGATAGGTTCCAAGGCAATATTTCACACTTGCTGAAAAAGTGATACAGCTCAGGGAAGGGGGCTGTAATTAGCGAGAGAGCAGTGACAACCCACAGACAAAGTGGTTCCATAAGCAGGGGAAGAAATGAAAGCTCATTCCAAAGGCTCTCGCTTGTGTGGATTCTCTAGTGTTCAATAAAAGGTGTGATCCCTGAATAAGAAAGTCTCTCTCCTTTCTCCACTTGCTTATTTTGATGAAATATGATAGTCACAATATTTTTAGGCATCCTCTCCTGCCTGTCAGGTTACAAAGCCATTAGCTGTAAGTTGTATGGGCTGACACATAAACAACATGATCACACTAAACTCTGTTTCCTGGGGAAGCCACTCTAGAGTAAAAGTTTTGATTTGGTGGAGACATCTGCAGGGGTGGCAGGAGGAGAGTAGCAACTTTCAGATAAATAATGATAGGGAGTTAAAGAGAATATAAAGTTTCTTTTTTTGTCTTTAAATATCTTCCAGAGGGAAGAAGAAGGGAAAGCAGATAAAATCAGTAGAACGCTCATCAAAATGTTAGGTTATACATTTCTCAGCAAATGCAGATAGACAAATAGATAGATAAATAAACAGACAGACAGGCAGATAGACAGAAATACCTAAGTATTTTTTTAAATGAAAAGTCATTGACCAAACATGAAGAGTGGAATTATTCAGAAAGTGTTTGTCTTGTATTTGCACCTGCAAAAGACTGCACAAACCATCCCCCAGAAAAGTAAGCATCCTTAGTGCCTGACTGCTGACCCTAGATGGTCAAAGCTCAGAGAAATGCTGGAGCATTATATGAACCATTCAGCTTTAACAAGAATTCATTCAGAAGTGTAGCTATCCCCATGAAGTAATCTCCCCTACTCTTACTTCACCTCCAGGGAGACATATGCTCCTTAGGCTGGTAACCCTGATCCTCTGTGACCAATGCATCCAGCAAGTGGACAACTGTTCTGTGACACCCATTGTGTTATTTAACTAGCATGAAACTCAAGAACTACAAAAATGACAGTTTATTCTGGATGCAAGAGAGACAAAACAATTAACAAAGAGAAAGGATGAAAGTTATGCCAATAACTGGAATCCGGTTGGCAGATCAGCAGATTGGCTCCTGTGGAAGTGGAGACAGCAGACAGTTCTTGGTCAGGTAGCATTTGTCCATCTAATCAAGACTAACTCCACATTCTGGGAAAGGAGGACCTATTCTGCTGGTGTTCAGACCTTCTGTGGTGTATGGGGCACAGACTGCTAGGAAAAGGACAAGACTTATACTCTAGTGGTCTTAGCTAAAGGGTCAGAGCCATCAATGAATGGCATGGTAAAATGATTGTGGCTATCTTGACCTTTAAGTATCACTGTCTTTTCCATTCCTCCCACTCTGGAAAGGGCAGACATCCAGAAATCTGCCTGGGGATGAAGCAGTGGAATGACTTTAGAAGTCCTGCTTTACTACCATCTTTGCCCCTCTGAGTCTGTGGCCTGCAATGCTGCTAATACTTGTACTGCCTGTGCGTCCGTATACATGTGCATCCATTTCTCTCTGCAGCTCAAGGAAATCAAGTGCTGTGCCAAGGTAAAGACACGTGTTCCTCCCAGTCCTGAGGGCTTGTTTCTGTGGCTTGTCCTGGTGAAAGTCTCAGCTGTCCATTCACACAGGGACCGTGTGCCACAACATGTACAGAAGAATGCAGAGCCTGGCTTCTAAGCCCCAGAAGAGAAGTCACACGTTGCTCTGGAGCAAGGCTGTTCACATACCTTCCTTGAGACATGAAGCATTCAGCAATGTCAAGCCAGAAATGAACATGTGAAGGTGCGAACAGGACTGATTTAGCATTGTGCTTGAGATTAGTTTCAAAAGTCTTTTGTACCATGAAATGATGGACCTCAGGAAGCATATTTTTGGCAATGAAGTCTGAGAATAAAAAGGTTGCCATAGATGTTAACAAGTCAAACCTTTAAAACAATAAAAGGATCATGTATGACCAACACAAGAACCAGTGTTCCTAGTATCAGACTGATAACTGGAAGGCTGTTTGACAGGGTTAATGAAAGCCTTCTCTGGAGGGGCAGATAGAGAAGAGAATGACTGTCACAAATACCTTACACAGTGTCTCCTCTTGAGGAGGAGACATTTTTGATAACTAATTCATCACATATAGTTTATCTCCAAAAAAATACATGTTTATTTCCTTTTCACTGTCCATAAAGCCCAGCTATTTTGCACTGAATATTTGCTTTCAAGGGTGCATTGCTAGAAATCAGTAACAAATTTGTAATAGCCAAGCAAATACCCTGACTCCATGTCTCCTTTCCAAGATTCAGTGTGAACATAAAACAGATGTGATCCCAACAAAAAGACATCCTCTGATGTACCATATGGGACTGCATCACTTTCCTGTTGGCTAAATATAGTTGGGGGGGTAACAATAGTACCAACACAGAGCACTGAGGTCAAGTGATGTGAGGCAGGACATTTTCCTTCATTCCAGAAGCTAGTGATGGATCTCTGAATGGGCATTAAAAGTGGGAAATCAAAGAGTAAATTTCCCCCTTTTGTGTCCTGCATTAATTCTTCTGCCTTTGAGCATTATGCACTGCAAAGTATTGCCTAGCTTTGGTTTTGTTTTTAGTTGCAATTTTCATCCCAATTTTAACCTTAACTGCTATTGTGGGCCTTTGCTACTGCTGTGTTATAGACAACAGCAGCAGCAGCAGCAGGAATTTTAAAAATAGAGCAGGAAATTTAACAATTTAACAAAACTCCTTACCCTGGAGAGCCATTGTTTATACTCCTTCATGTATGCTAGCAATAATTGTACTAAAGCCTGGTTAGGAAAAAGGGTCCATTTTACATCAGAGGAGAAAATGTAAATTTTTTTTCGCCTCCTAAATTGAATACAAAGACTGTTTCATTAAATGTGGCTTTTTGGTAAAAAAGTGGAACAAAAAGTCTACCCATAAAAATTCCCATTTGAAAAAAGGCTTTTCCATTCAAAAATCCAAACAACTGAATATAAAATGCGGATCTCTTCTTTAAAAAGAGGAAAGAAAATCCAAGTTGACCTTAGTATTCTCTCTGTTATACAGGGCTTCTGGTTGAGAGACACCTCACAGACACGTCACATACTCCAACCTTGCACATGTCATCCAAAGAAGAAGTGCCAGCCTCAGCTTTGCTTTATTTCTCTAGTCTACTCTTACTGACGAAACTACAGGTTTATTGTGGATATAACCAGCCCTGGTGTGCATATGACCAGAAACAACAGTGAAGCAGTGAGAGGTCAGTAGCTTGAGTGATAAAGCATTCAAATATGGACAGCAACCTCACAGACCCAAATTGATCATTAGCATACCTTCTCAGCCTAAGGAAGCTTTTCACCATTATGTTGGCTGAGCAGTTCCCAGAACTTCAAACAGAAGTGGGATGGATTCTTCTATTCTCATTTCAAAGAGAAGTTTCACCCTTTTGCAAATGACAAGACAAATTTTTTTCATTGCTTGAGTCAAGGTGAAGGCTGCACCCAAATATCAACTTCTCCTCTAAACCCTAAATGGCTACCACAACAATTGAACAACTAGGTTCCACTTTGAGTGGAATGATTCATGCTTCAATAAACTCAATTTCAACAAGGCATGATTAGGGTGAGTCACATAGTCACAGATTAATCACAGCATCTCCTATTTAGCAGTCAAAACAGTAGAGGATTCCAACTGCAATGCATATGATGCTTCTCCTCAGCTTTTGTTTTACTTGACTTCATTTCTGCTTTATAGGTTGACACCACACCAGCTCTAGAAGGCTTTTGGGATTGCACACAGATCTGTAAGACAGCACAGTGATTTCTCTTACTGTTTTCCATGTGGTGAATAGACCTGAAAGATAATGAATGTTGCTAATACCAACAATTTAGTGCGAAACTGAGGATCTCCTGTTGCTGCTGAGTTCCCCTTGACACAGTGCATTGTTAGTGGGGATCGAAGCTAGCCATTGCCTTCCGTATCTGAGCATACGCAAAAGGGGCCTTGCACTGTCAATTCTTGTGCTGAATTAGGTCTTCAGAGCTGCAGGGGATGGGACATTTCTTCATGCTAATGTCTGTGCATCCTGTTCCTATTGGACATAATCATGATACTTGAAAATGTAAGGATTGCCTCCCTCTCAGTGCTGGTCCTAAGCATCTATGCTGGCTCTCATCTCAGCTGAGGTATGGTATTGTCACCTCCTCTCTACTTACTCCATTTTTACTGCTACTGTATCTGAAATATATGTATCTGAGAAAGGATCACTCAGCAGAAGCTGTGCTCAGCTCGTCTCATTTGGACATCACTCTTAGCCTCACGTATACTTGCCACAAACCAGTGAGGGGGAAATTCCTTCTTTGTGATCAGACAATTTGTGGCTGCCCTTTACCAGACCTTGGGTAGGAACGTATGCAGTGGTTTTTCCAAATATTGTAACCTAACTTACTCTGTGTGACCAGCTTGTTTTGAATTGCAGTTGGATCATGTTATGGAATTGTTTTGCTTTCAAAGCTTTCATTCTCCAAAGTGGTTAGAAAGGGGTTTATTTTATTTTCCTTTTTATTGCATTTATTTTTAAGGTGAGAGTGGTGGTGGGGAAGCAGAATGGGAGGGTGTGGGTTTTGACAAGAAGAGTGAGAGGGAAGGTTGTTCTTTGACATTTTGTTTTACACTACCACTGATCAGTATAAAGCTTGACAAGCTGAAATTTACTTCTCTGTGCATCTTGTGAGTTTTCCCTAGAAATCAGTTTGGTTTTAAAAGTTGGCTAAAGGATCTGTGGAGTGGATGGAGTGTTGATGGAGATGCCAGTAAATTAACATTGACAGAAAAGTAATAAAATCTTTAAAAGAAAAGCCTTCGAGGGCAAAGACAAGGTCTATTTAATCTTTTCTTCTGTCCCCTTTCTCCCTGCCTTTTCCTTTGCACAAACTGATTCTTTATTCAGTTCTTTTCAGAAAAGATTCCATTTTTTTTCTGTTCACAAAAGGATGATGACAAACACTAGAGGATACCATTTCTGGAGAATTAATAATGCTCTGACAAACAGCAGGTGAAAGTGAATTGACAGGAGTTCTGAGGCTGGGTGCACGCAGAAGAGAAGTGAAGGGAGCACCAAGCAGTACACATCTGTCTGGGCACTCCAGAAATTACATGACACGAGTAAGTGCTTGTGTGAGGCAAGGTGGTGAACAAAAGAGAACAGCTTTGCATAAAAAATGATATGAATTTTTCTGAGGGGTCTGAGTGGGGCACGGGCCACCTCTCAGCTACTCAGGAGGCAGGCACCCAGCTCTGTTGGCACGTATGATCTGTGGCCCTCTTGGGTTTGCCCAGCCCCCCAGCCCCCAAGGGCCTGTCTCACTGGCAAGGCTTCAGGGATGCCAGCAGTCTGCAGGCCTCTTTGAAGCCATGACCATGGTGACTTTCAGAAATGGTCTATATGGTGGTCACAGCTGGAGGTACTGTTGGGTACTTCCATACTGGGGATTTCTGAATCAGATAGGAAGAAACCAGAGGAAGTTTCCAACTGACTGTTTATACTCTCCCGCCAGCAAGCGCAGGGTGCGGTTTTGAGTGGAGAATGTTGCTCAGAACAACTGTAAGCCCAAAAAGCCACATTTATTCCATGGCTCAAGCCTGTATCCACAGTCCCAGGAGATTATATTACTCACAGAAAAAGCTTATTAATGCCTCCCATGCATCATAAGATATGCCACCCAACAGGAGGTGGTGATTCTTTCTCAGTCTTGGTGGCATCTAAGTTGTAGAGAAGAAGAGAGGCGTCCAGAAATGACTATATGCTCCCAGCAGGACCTTCTAATTTCCTAGCATTTAGAGACTACAACAACAAACCACCAGGAAGAGGTCTGAGTTAGAGATGTGGCTTCAGTAATTCCATGGACACATGCTTCTCCACAAGTTAAGGCTGAACCATAATGAATGCTAAGGTGCTTTTGGAGGCATTGTGTAGCTAAGAGGTCTGATGGTCCTTGAAAGAGAAGATGCTTATTTTTTTAAAACTGGAGTTGCGATGCCATTCCAGCTAAGCTGTGTGAATTCCATTATAAACTATACCATGTTCCCCTTGAGTCCTCTATTGTACTCATATGATGGATTATTACCCTTCATTTCTTCCCAAATCATTCCCTGTGTTTGATGCACATTATAAACCCATTGCATTCCACTTCCAACACAGCTACCTCCTAACTGGGATAGAGATGGCGATGCAGACACCCCTGCTCCTTAAGGTATCTACTCCCACCGATGTCAGATCAATTTGGCTCAATTTTGCCTGATGGCACTTTTGGCCTGTAAAACATTTTGGGTCTACTTTCAAGTCACAGGCCCATAGGAATCATTCCCAATACCCCTGGAAGCATGCGGAGGGTGGTATAGAGTCACGGAGCCAGCTCCACAGCCTAGTATCAAAAACAAGAGCAGACCTGGAAAAATATTACAAAACTCTTCCACTGGCACCAGCAGGTCAGTGTCATTACAGGCAGTGGTGTTGTTCTCAGATACTATTTCATTGGCTTCCTTCTCCTTTTTCCTCTCCCTCTTCTGAAGCACATTTTCTTTCCCTTGTATTGCACAGTAGGGTTGTATCCCTGGAGATTCACAGTGATGAGGAGGAGTAGGCAGAGATCAAAAGTACTTCTAGCTTTGAAAAGATTGTTCCTGGCCTCAAACCAAGTATGGCAAGCTCCAAACCATCCATCTTATTCAAAAAGTATTTCAAAACTGGTCACCCAACCCTTTTGGATTCTGCTTCCCTTTCAACTTTATATGGCACACAGAAATCTTTGATTTTACCTTTTAAAACATGGCACTGAGTTCTTTACTAGCTCAACTGACTTCCCTTATTTCTCAAACCTGGGGCTGCAGACTTTTGCGGTGTTTTCAGTCCCACTCAGTGTTTTTCAGGGTCAAAATATCTCACTTGCTTCACAAATCAACTACACCAATTTTACCTTGGCTCATTGACCTTTCCGGATAAATAAAACAAAAAATATTTCACTGCATTTCTTTGGAAACATGCTCCTCCAGAAATCTGAAGTACCAAAGCAAAAGAGCCAATGATAATTACAAGACATTCACCAGAAATTGGATATGGTCTGTTTAGAAGAATGCCAAGATCTATGACATTTGGCTGAAAGAAAATTTAATTTTAATAGCTGGGTGGGGATAATAGTGTTAATAGCAGAAGATGCATGAGTTGAACGCATTTCTAGTGTGTATAAAATGTAATGTATTTTCAAACAATTTACATTGATAGGATGCACATCACAAAGGAAGAGATCAGCAGACTTCATCTTGTCCATTTCTCAATCACAAGTTCAGGCAGTCACGACAAGACTCAGATGTTTGGGAGTATGCTCACTGGTTGTAAGCTATCAGAGTTTTGGAAATCAGAACTTGTTTTTCATGTGTATTAGAAGTGTTCTTAGCTTCAAACCTCCTGAAGTAACAGGTGCTAAGTAGTCTACTCATCCATGCGTGACTGCTCAGAATAAAGTGATTTGGTTGGTTAGTTTTACCTGCGTATCTCTGTGCATAAACAAGTGCAAATGGAAGACATGTCTCAGTGTCACATCTGCTGGATAAAATAGAAAAATGCATCCTGCAAGTTATTCCAGAGAGACAGGTCACAGCCTGACCATGCACTGATGTGCTTGGAAAATGAATGATTCTCCAACATTGCCTAGTTTTTGGAAAGCAACCAGAAAAAACTAAATTGCTCAAGAAAACAACTCCTCTCAAATTCAAAATGTTCTGAATAGATTAGGAAGGAACAACATCAGTGAAATCAGTCATTTTATTTCTCCCATATGCCTTGGAAAGTAGTAGGTCATGAATAACGCTTTGAGGATTTTGGTGATGAGACGTGCACACATATCTTGGTGTGAGCATTCAAGAAATTCCATAGAATATAAAGAAAATTTTCAATGGTCAACATAAGCACATCTGATGTGACTACTCCAAAAAATGCAAAAGAAGGGGGTCTGTGGAAGGCAATAAAACATGGGCCAAGCTAATATGGTGATGTTACTGCAAGAGTATTGAGAAAGCCATTCACTTTATACAGCTTTTCTTACATGAGATAAATCCAAGATGTCTTATTCCTCCACCGCAGGAGGCCACTGTCAGTATATACAGCCAAAAATGTAGCTAAGAAAAGAAGACAGGCAAAAGAATATCATCTGTGTAGATGCCACTAAAATTGCTGACTCTTTGGTAGTTGCCACAACAGTCCAGTGTGCCACAGTCCCGTGAAGACTGTTACAGCAGAACCAGCTGACTTTGTGTCATTTCAGACTTTATTTTTTCACCTGGAAATAAGAAAAAAGAGCACATAAATATGTGTTAGTCATACTAGATGACTTTGCAAGGTTTGTCTCAGTCTGTTTAACTACCAGTAAATGAATCAATATACTGGCAGCCAAACTTTCAATGAATGCCTTTTAAAGCATTTTCCCAAGAGGGTTATCCACAACTAGGATGCAGAGGTCCAATATAATTTGTTCAGAAGGTTACTGTACTACTGTGAAATTAAAACATTTCACATAGCCCTGGTCAGTACCAGGCAGTTCTTTTAAATTCTCTGAAATTAGGCCAGACCGTTAGAGTTATCTGATTTGACTGCCTGTGTAGTTCATGAATACTAGATGCAGTTTTTCTCCCGGTCACCATCTAATAAAATCCATTAACACTGCTCAGTGAAAATGTGTTTTCTAGAGAGATGCTCAGGTCTTATTTGGAGAAGACAAGGCATGAAAGACAATTCATTGTTTCTGCAGGCAGATTACTCCAAATAGCTGATTCTTCTCCCTTCCCTCTTCAGTTAAATAATGTGCCAAGTTTTAGTTCAAGTCCAAGCTACTGACTCTTGTTCTGCATTTCTCTGCTGAATTAAAGACTTCTTTAGCAACTGCTATTTTTTCCTTGCGAAGGTAATTATAGAGTAATCAAGTCACCTCTTGTCTCCCCAGTTGTCTTCATGATTAGTTAGATTGATTTCTTTAACTCTCCCATGGTGAGGGGATTTCTCCAGACCCAGAATAACCTTGTGGTTCTGTTCTGCAAAATATTGTGGCTTTATACTTACTCAGGTGTGGATTCAGACCTAAATTCAACAAGCTGGCATCATCTGCAGAGGTAATGATGTAATTTGTCAGGTTATTATTTCTTTCAACGTATCCTATGACCTCAGCACCCCTGTTTCACTCATCTTCATAACCAGGATGAGCACCCTTTGCTAAATTCTGTGTTTTCAACACATTTGTGTGAGGGCCAGTCTTTCTGTAGGTATGACATACCGCCTTTCCCTTAGGCAGAAGCTTTTACTGAAATAATTAATTTGAATTTACCATCTGATTGCTTTGATTATAAACCATTTATCCAGCAATGCTTGTGTCACCCAATAGTCTTTATCATCAGGGATTTTGTACCTATTAATAAATCAGTGATGAAAGTGCAGATCCAAAATAAGCCTAATTCTAGAACAGCAGCACTAAAAATACAGTTATTCAGGCTTTTTCCATGGATTGAAATATGGAGATCTATCAGTCAGTTTTTAATTTATTCCTGCTCTATATATTGCTCAGTGCTCATTTGTTTTAAATCAAAATATGGAGCCCTAACAATTCAGTAAAACTAATGACAGTAATCCAAACATATAACATTTCTAATGACTCCCTAATGAGCTCTCTAATGAGTTATGTTTAATTAATGTTGCTAAGCAGTAGCTGGATAGCGATTGCTGTTTTCAGAAACGATACTAACTTAGAAATTTTGTTAAGTTTTTAAAGGATTTCTGTGTCCTCAGTGGGGACATGACTCCTTTTTCAGGATGGGGATGTTGCATCAATAGCTATATTTCTGGAGAGTCCCACACCTTACCCTCCATGACCATGTCTGGCTTTCAGTTGTGTCAAATACCAAATCACAAATGTTCACCACCATGTTCTAACAGAGGATTTGGAATGACAGTGAAAGGTTACATAGGTGGGATCCCTAATAGTTTTTTGCACTGACTTGACTCATCTTATGCCTTAGAATCAGACTTAAACACTACCTTGCCCTACAGAATGAGGTAAAGTATGATAAGACCTATTGTCCAAAGTGATTAATGATATCATGGTTGTAAAGCTTTAGGAATGAGGCTAGCAGTTTACACAGTAAAAAACAGAAGAGGGAAAAGGGATGTTTCAGATTTCTCGAAGTAGTTTATTCCTTTCCAGTTTTTAGTAAACCCTACCAGCTTTTATCCCTAGATATAATGCAAACTATACTACCTGCTAGAGAGAGATGCTGCACAAGGCAATCCATGCCATTGAAAGTCAAGGAGAACAAGAAACTCCCTCAGATAGCAGAAGGGAAGACAAAGTATGCTGCAGATTTGTCTTCGTGACAAGAGGTCTCTGCAGAAATAATTAATTCATGTTGTGGGAGTAAAGCTGATGTTGATCAATACTCATTACTCAAGCTGTTGAAAGACCCCAAAGTGAAACAAGACACTGGGGAGGGTGAAACTGGTAACGATTTCTAGGAAATTATGAGAAAGAGTGTTTTGATGGCCAAGACAGACAGCCTCAAAGATTCTGGCAGGTGAGCATTTAAGGCTTACTATGTAGACAAAGGGAGATGCAAGCTGAGAATGCTTCCCAGCAAAGAAGGATGCAGAAGGCAGCTGTACATGACAATGCTGACGCTGTGGCAAGCATCTCTTCTATATGTACTGAAGCTCTGTTCCCTGCCTTCTGCTGTCCCATACCAAATACCCATCCTCTGTTCCTTGTACCATTCTCTACTGATAGACCACCAGAGATAAAAGGCTGGCTTACAATTAGAGACCACCATGGGAATGCAGAATTACTGTGTGAAAGATGCAGTGTGACTGTGTTTCACTCCATCTCATTCTGGAAATAAAGGACAGCCTTCTTTCAGTTACTGCCCATGATCGTTTAACTACTTGCTGAAGGCCAGTGACTTGTTTAAATGCAGCAGACTTTCCTAAGTGCCTTACCATCTGTTCAGTGCTTTTGACAATGTGTTTATGTTGTCAGTCACATAGGGGGGAAAAAATCAAAGTCCTTCATATTTTTTGTTAATGGAATATGTTGAGATGACATTAATCATACAGACAGGGAACCCTCTACTCATAAGTTAATGCATGTATTAAATACCAAGGCTGTTAATGGACCCTGATTCTGATCATTGCTGTCATAAGTGATAACAGGCCTGAGGCCAATTAAACCACTTTTCACATTTTTCTCAAAGCAGGGGAGTACTGGGAAGGGATCCTGGCACCAGCCAAAGTGCTGAGGTGAGGGGCTTAGCTCTGTGGTAATGTGATCTCTCTCTGCTCAGACACTCCTGTGCTCCCCTCCACTGCACAACCCATGGTCCTGTCTGGAGCCTGGATGCGGAGTTTGGGTTCTTTGTAGCAAGGTGAGGACAGAGCAGGCAGGAGTTACCAGTTATGAGTAACCTCAATTACTGATGACGGTGTCAAGGAATTTTCCAGTTTTAATGTTCCACCTCAACTTTTCCATTTGCAGTGGGAAATCTGAAGCAGAAACAGAGGTCCATATGCTTTGGGGTACACTTGCACTTGGCTGAGTTATTGGGGAAGCATTGCCTCACAAGGTGCCTGATGTGTTCTGAGTCTCTGTCTGACTTGAAGTACCCCAATGCATGTGCAGCAAATCCAGACTTGTTACTGTTTCGCACAAAAAGGTTCACCTGGCTGGCCAAAATTTGCCTTTTTCCTCCTAAGAAATATTACCAGTGAGAAACAAAAGAAGATGCATCCAAAGAAGCTTAAAACTATGGTCACCCTGAATTTGTAAGGCCCTTGCATATAGCTCTAAGCAGCACAGGGCAGGCTATGTTTGAATCAGCAGGAGTTTGGTACTAGTGTGTTTGTATGCTAGAGAGGAGTATGTTTGGACTTTGAAAGCGTAAGGCCTTAGTCACATAGCACACACCACTGGTCTTCAAAATCTGTGTATATCCTCACTTGGTCTTGTACAAGGTCCCATCTTACAGATCTCAAAATAAAAGCGACCTGTCTAATAGGCAGCTCTATGAATCCAAACACTTCTTTACTATCTCCTCTCCTGTCATTTTCCTGAGTTAGTATTGTATCTACCAGGCAAATGCTGAGTTGGGATGGTAGCATTTCACTGGTATGAGGAATACTGAATTTTTTAGCAAGTTGTGAAAGCCAACGTTCTTGCCAACTTTCCATGAAGCTTTTTAGACCCAATGTTTGCATTTGCTTTCTGTTTCAAGTGAGGAGAGATGTGGCAGGCTAGCTGGGGTCTCAGTCCCTCTGAAAGTCCTGCAGCAAAGAAGGATACCAGGCAAACACAGGAAATTGTACAGATCACCTTCTGATGTCCAGCTCCTTGATCTGCATGTCTATTTCAAAGCTGCAATGTATAACTGTATTATAAATAAAACTAGAAAAAGAGCAGTCAGAGACTAGAGAAAAACAGTCAGAGAGATTCAAACCCTCCTTTTCAGTATATTGGGAGATCAGGTAAACAAACAAAATACCCCACCATTCTTGTGATTTTTACTTGAGACATGTTTTAGGCTTGTTTTTCTTGCCTTCTAGGTTCTGAACCTGAGTTTGTTGTTTGAACTCGTATAAACGGTTTCCTTTGTGAAGGTTTTACCCCCAGAGGTCTTCAAGATCTATTGCAGATTTGAAGAGAATATTTAACCTTTTTTGACATTTAAAAGAAAACAGAAAGCAAGCCCTGCTAGCTGAAAAGTGAGTTAAAGAACCAGCCCAGTTTGTGTCCAACTGGATGAAGAAAGCATAGTGAAATTCCTTCCATTTTACGCATAGTTAGTCATGAAATTGTACAACAGAAATAATAATAAAAAAAAGACAATAAACTAGCCATATTGTAACAGCTGAAGCAAGCCTCGAGTAACTGTCAGCAGTGAAATGTCCAGAGAACATTTGTACCATTCCATTTCATTAAGCTGAAGGGTGGGATTGCAAACTGTAAAAGATTATAGCAGAGCTCTTCAGAAATTTACAGCTCACAGAGAAGCACTAGAGAAGTCTCCCTTTCTTGTGTACGTAACAGGGAGCCTGGTTTTTGTCTCTCTGATGATGATGATGTGTAGAAGAAGAAGGTTGCCAGAAGCACCAATGAAAACTGAAGTGTGCTCCATGAACACTGTTTTACTTCCCTGTGGCCTACAAAATGCATTTGCACAGTTGGTTTTATTCACTTCCTGAGCTCTTGACTTTGTGGGCTGGATTAGGACAGGAAGCCTTATGGGTGGTGTTTAAGGCAACGTCTGATGCTTTGGGGGTGTAATGCATGACAGGAACAAATGCAATTAATGCCACAGGAGACGGGACACTTCTCTCATTACAATCAGTGTAACCAGCAGGAGCTATTCTGTTTTGTACCTGCTGAGGATCTGGTGCCAAGACCATCACTGAGCTACAACAGGAACATTAAATTCTGGCTAATATGTGTCTACTGCAACTGCAGTCTGTTGCTCTGTAAGAGAACAAGTACACTGGGAAGCTAAATTTTTTCTTAGAAATCTCTGGTTTCAGTCTCCTCTTTACACAAGAGCATCCTCCCTTACATCAGTGGAACTCCTGCTGATGTGCTGTGGAGTAAGAGAACATTTAGGATAGCAGTTATCTGTCAGCAGAAAAGACATAGGGCTGGTGGGGAGAGGGTGAGAAAGAAAAGTCATTTTAGATAACTAACAGCCCTACATACTTTTACTGGTGATGTTTGGCTATAGCAACTAACTTCCTCTGGCTCCTTTTTTCCAGCATGTGTTGATTCACCAAAAATGCTGGATTGTGCTTGTCATTACCAGAGTGGAGGAGACAGCTACCAACAGCAGAGATGGTCAAGAGACATACACTGGTGCAAGTTTTCAAAAGGAATGGCAATTTCCACCCAATTGATTTTCCAAAGTGAAAAATTTTCAAAATCACAATGGGAATGATGCAAAATGAAGTGTTGCAATCCAAAAGAAATGCAATCAAAGTTCAGAAAACTTGGTTTTCCTTATTATTTATACAAAATAATTATTTTTTGTTTTGATTCACTGTGGCTTTCAGCTTAATTTCCTTATTTGAACATTGACTTGTGGGAGTTTTAATTCACAACTGTTCTCTGTACTGTGAGCCCATAACCCTTTGGAGGACTGCAGCTCCCAAGAAATAGCATGCACTCGGCCTGAATTATGTACTGTGTTGGATACTTATGTGACTTTAGTGCTGTATGAGAAATATAATTTGGACAGAAAAGTTTAGTCCACAGGGAAATTTGGGGGTTCTGGCCTTTTAGCTACAAAGCCAAAATAGAGACCCTCACAAAATGTGAAGTTCAGTATTAACCAGATTTCAGGCAGATTGAGCATGTGTGTCAAATCAGCAAACAAAAGGAAACATTTCAATACAGGTGATTCTCCATTCTCATTTCTATTAAAGAACAATGAAAATATCCACAATTTTTAACAGAAATTATAAGAAATTTCAGGGTTTGTGCAGATTTATTACATTGGTAGTATTTGCTTCAGTTAGAATAATAAGTTTTGACACACTGGAAGTTCCCAAAGAGCAGGAATTCCAAATTTCTCACTCCTGCAAGTCCATGTTCATTAATTTTCATGGGGTTTTATGTGCAGGCTCTCCACTGTGGGTTATAAAGGCTTGAGTAGTAAAGCCAAAACCTTTACTGAGGATTTGTACATGGGCAATTGAAGGATTTAATTCTTAAAAGTGGAATTGTGCTCAGTTTGGGTTTATAACCAAAAAAAAATTGATATAAATTGCATAGGTCAAAGGAAATGTTCTTAATTGTGCTGGAGTGATCCCACAAAAATCAATGTAAATGGATGAAAGAACCACCAACGTCTGTAACAGAGCAGAGTTTGGACTCCTCTGCAACCTTTTTTTAGTTTTAGGCTGCAAGTGATTAGTGGCACAGGCTTCTTGTGCAAAATTGTCAGTTCAGACTGGTTTCATGGCTAGATTTTGAATATGTAAAGAAAAAAAAACATTTTGTGTGTGCAGTGTTGTGGGACTTTTTCTCTCTTTTGCAGGCATGTGGGGTTTTGCTCCTCAACAGATCTGTTTCCATATTGCAGAAGTAACCGCTTTGATCACCAAAAAAACTCCAGAGAGTTCAAACAATGTCAAGGACTAATTCCCATTCTGCTTAATATGAGCCTGAAGTCCCCAGACTAACTAAACTGTTCCACCTTCAGATTTGGTTTTATGTGAAATAACATTGATTTCAGATCAGCCTTCTAAAGACCTTCAGAGATACAGCAATGGACACAAATTTAGTAACTGTGGACAATTTAACCTTGCATAGTTCCTTTTCTGCATGGGAAGTCAAAGGATTTTTGAAGCTGTAAGAGCTGATCTGCCTTCAAACTCCAGTCAACAATTTAAATAATTCCAGCAGAATTAAGTGATTGAGAAATTAGTAAGATAAAGCTCAACAGTTCTTTCTCAGGCTTCTTGTTTTACTAGTTTGTGTTTTGGATATTAAAACAGTTATAGTTTAGATGATGTTGAGGACAAAGCGGTGAAACAGTTGAACTGGCAGGCTCAGAACACTGTCCCTCCATTTATTTTACATACCTTTGTCTAGGACATAAAGGACTGTCCAAGGGCTCCCTTCAAAGCTGCAATTGGGATACTGGGAATGGCGACTGCACTAAAGAGAACAGGAAAAAAAAAAAAAAAAGAAAAATATCCAGATCAGAAGACATGAGGATTCTTCTGGATAAAAAACGTGAAGACCAAATCTTGAGGAATACATTTTGCAAGAAGCGATAATCAAGTCTATAATGTATGTTGAAAATGGCATGTAATTCTCTCCACAGGAGTGAAACTCTTCCAGACCAAGCAAGAGAAGGCCAAAGTTTATTCTCTATTCATGATGCAAATAAAGGACACAATTCAGTGATTTTCATGAGCTCAAATTGATCCTTCATGTCTTAGTGGAGACAAAGCCAATGACTGCAAAGGCCGGCCTTCTGGTTTCCCAGACCCTGCAGGCAAGAGAAGCCTAGAGAAAGACTTTTCCTTGGTTGAGGAGCATCAGGTTGGAGATCACTTAAGCAACACCCACAAATCCACGGGCTTCATGGGATTCACCCACAAGTGCCGAGGGAGCTGGCAGATGTTATTGCTAAGCCACCCTCCATCATCTTTGAAAGGTCATGGAGAACAGGAGAGGTGCCTGAGGACTGGAGGAATGCCAGTGTCACTCCAGTCTTCAAAAAGGGCAATAAGGACCCAAGAAACAACAGGTCAGTCAGCCTCACCTCCACCTCTGGAAAGATGATCCTGGAGGTCATTTCGAAGCACGTGGAGGAACAGAAGGTCATCAGTAACAACCAACATGGATTCATTAAGAGGAAATCATGCCTGACCAATCTAATAGCCTTTTATGATGGAATGACTGGCTGAGAAGGTGAGGGGAGAGTGGTGGCTGTTGTCTGTCTTGAGCTCATCAAGGCTTCTGACACTGTCTCTCACAGCCCCCTCCCAGGCAGGTGCAGGCAGAGCGGGGTAGCTGAGGGGGCAGCCAGGTGGGCTGAGCGCCTGCTGCGTGGCAGGGCTCAGGGGGCTGTGACCAGCAGCGCAGGGTCGAGCTGGAGGCCTACGGCCAACAGTGCTCCCCAGGGGTCTGTGCTGGGTCCAGTCCTGTGCAACTTATCCGTCAGTGACCCGGAGGAAGGCGCAGTGTCCCCTCAGCACGTTTGCTGATGACACAAAGCTGGGAGGAGCGGCTGACACGCCAGAGGCTGCGCTGCCATCCAGCGAGGCCTGGGCAGGCCGCAGAGCTGGGCAGGGAGGGACCTGATGGAGTTTAACACAGGCCAGCGCAGGGTCCTGCCCCTGGGGAGGGACAGCCCCAGGCACCAGCACAGGCTGGGGTGACCTGCTGGGAGGCCGCTCTGCGGAGAAGGCCCTGGGAGTGCTGGGGGACAGAAAGTTGCCCACGGGCCAGCGGTGTGCCCTGTGGCCAAGAAGGCCAGTGGGATCCTGGGGTGCATGAGGAGGACCATGGCCTGCAGGTGGAGGGAGGGGATCCTGCCCCTCTGCTCTGCCCTGGGGAGGCCACATCTGGAGCTCTGCGTCCAGTTCTGGGCTCCCCAGTTCAAGAGAGACAGGGAGCTACTGGAGAGGGTCCAGCGGAGGATGATGAGGGGACTGGAGCATCTTCCTGATGAGGAAAAGCTGAGGGAACTGGGCTTGTTTAGCTTGGAGAAGAGAAGACAAGACTGTGAGGGGATCTTGTCAATGTCTACAAATATCTTAAGGGTGAATATTAGGAAGACAGGGACAGGCTCTTTTCAGTGGTGCCCAGCTGCAGGACAAGGGGCAACAGGAACAAACTCAAACTCAAGAAGTTCCATTTGAATATGAGGAAGAACTTCTTTACTTTGAGGGTAACAGAGCACTGGAACAGGCTGCCCAGGGAGGCTGTGGAGTCTCCTTCTCTGGAGACATTCGAAACACTCCTGGATGCGATTCTGTACAATCTGCTCTAGGAGAACCTGCTTTAGCAGGCGATTGGACTAGATGATCTCCAGATGACCCTTCCAACCCTGACCACTCTGTCATTTTGTGACAGTTACTGTAGCCCAGCTGCTGTGTAATAATGTGATCAGCAACTTTATGTTCTGCTCCAAACTGATTTTGAGCCTGAGCTTTGAGTGTGATTTGGTTTGAGTGTCCCTTGGGTGGGTTCACAGCTCAATGAATTTTAGCTAAGCTTGTGGAGGACTTTCCATGAAGTATCTTTTATCTTGCTGTCCTGACTCTGCGCTGCTATTTTTCAGATTGGAAAAGAGCCTGCAGCAGGGTCAGTGTGACTTTGACATAATGAACTAAGACAGGTCTCTGCAGGGACACTGTAGCTGAACACAATGTCAGTCGTTTGGTAGTCCAGTATAGGATTTTCTCTGAGCAGCTGAGAAAGTGAGTATCCACTGCTGGCCAAGAGGAAAGGATCTTAATTCAGCTAAAAACTCTTCTTTGCAACTATTTACATGCCATTGCAAGTGATAGCATTCTTGGACAGGCTGTCCAATCAGCCTTAGAGGCACGACATCTTTACCCAGATTGTTTTAGGAAAGTTCCCACAGAGCTGCCACAATCCCTCTAACTGGACACTGACAGAAACCTGCCATTTTCTCCCCACAGCTACTGCTGCCCTGACCTACTCCAACCCTTCATTGGGGATCTCAGCAGGGCTTGGTAATTCTGGCACACCACTGTGCTAAAGCACAGATGCAGTTGCTAAAAGGCTCTGGTAAAGCGGATGGTGGCCATAAGGCCTGGATCCAATCCAACTGTCAGGGTAGACACAGCAAATAATATATTGACCGAACTTGTCCATGTCCCCTTGCAGGGATCAGATCCTGGTTCCCACTTCACAACAACTAAAGCTGCTCTGACAGGAGTGACTGATGCCTTTAGATCCAAGAGTCACAGTTCAGTTCATGTGCATGACCCAACCAATGGACTGTGGCATGTTTTTTCAGAAAACTATTTCTTTGCAGTCTAGATTTGGTTTCAGGCTCATACATGGGAATGCTAGTGCTTCAGAAAGGTTATTTTATAGTTGTTTTTATTTCTGTCAAAGCAGTTATATTTTTTTTTAATTGGACCTGTTCTGTAACAGCTACGATTATAAATCATATTTGATATAAATTTCCAATGCCTTAAAATTCCACTCATCTGGCCCTTGGTTTAGCATGAGCCAATCGCACAACACCCCTTGTCCTGTTTCTTGATGTCAGCAGAAGCCCCATTAGGACTGGAGTTTGAAGGGTTAATTGACAAATCCATGATGAGTGAGACTTTCATCTCCCTGGTGCAATCTGGGGTAACCCATGCCAGTGATGAGAAGTGAGCCCTCAAGAAAGCAAGCTGGATAGCAGCAACACAGATTGCTCATCAGCCTGTGTAAGCTGATAGATTCCTGGTTATGTATATGTTTTTGGGTTCTGAGCCTGATCAGGTGCTGCAGCCAAATCCAGACCTGCCCAAAATCCAGTGGCCTGCACATGACTTGGTTTTACAACCTCATTTCTTGTGCAGACCAGTGAGAAATTTCATGTCGATACCCTCAGGCAAGACCTGGTAGGACTGCCTGTCCTAGGAGTGTAGGTAGTCACTGTGCTGACTTAGCCCTGGGTGTTCCTTTGAAGCATTTTTGCAAGAGGACGTGTACTTGTGGTTTGGTTTAGGAAGTATGGATAAGGAGCGCAGCCACCACCCTTTTTCAGATAGATTTCCAAAGACCTGACAGCAGCTGTTCCTGATGCACGGTGCACTTGGCTTTGTGACCTTGAAATGAAAGTACCCTCATAACCTCTCTTTCTTCACTGACAAGGAGTAACATGGTGTGATGCTACTCTGAAATGTGCCCCCGCTAGTGCAGGGAGAATAGAGAGAAACAAAGGTAATGCCTTAAGCTCAACAGCCTTTCCCCATGGAACAGTGAGACTTGAAGGCTGCTGGCAGTGGGGGAGAGCTGCTTTTCTGCTGTGAAGTTTGGTCAGAAGTGGAAACACACGTGGCTTTTTAAAAGAGAGTCTGTAAGGTGGAAAAAAAGAAGCAGAAAGACTCCCTTTCACTCTCCCACCCCTCCAACCCCTTTTATTTTTTCTTTTTCCTTTTCCCTTTTCCTTCTTTTCTTTTCCTCTTCTTTTTTCTTTTGCCTAAAAAGGAAAAAAACAGCTGTCCCAGCCCAGTGGGGTACATTTCAAATGTGTTTAAAGGCACTGTGAGGAGCTGGACTTCTATTTAACCATTTTCTGCAGCTAAATAAGGAAAAGTAAGAAACCTGAAGTAACAGTGAGGAAGTCCAGAGGCTTCTCACAAAGTTTTCTGCTAAAAGACAAGCTTTCCCTTGTGGTGAGGGACACATTTTCTGTATATACATGTATACCTTTATACATAAGTTCACAGCAACTTTACATATATATAGTCCTATATGTATGCATGCATGCATCAGAAATCCTAGACTTTTTTAGCTGTTTCACTTTGATCATATCTTTCCCTCTGCCTTTTTATTCTCCTTTTTATGCTTCTCTTGCCCACTAACACATTTCCCATCTTTTCCCCAAAGCAGAACCTGTGTGGCCAGGCCCCGTCTTTCTGCAACTGTCGTGCTCATAGCCAGAAAAAAGAAATACTGGGCTTTGTGTGAGAAAAGATTTTCTCTTTTCCCCAGATAACTGAAAATGAATGGTGATTAGATTAAAACAAACAACCATGTGCTACTACACTCCACTACTGAGACTGGACCTGAGAAATGGAAGAGATTGCTGGCATGGGGCTGTAGTAATCATAGCTTGGCATGATGGAGCACCCTTCAGGATGAGGAAATAGACCCCCAGCTTGCTTTGTGTTTTATTTGTCTGATCCTGTGGAGCTGTGTTGATTTACCACAGCAGAAAAACCGGTGTTTGTAGACGTGTGTTAGTAAAATCAATTCACCCACTTCGGAGCACAGGCTGGTGGAGGCTGAGCACAGCAGGGGCTCTGTGCCTGTGGCAGCAGACGAATGCTGACAGCAAGAGAGGGATGGAGGAGGCAAATGACATGTGGGTGGTGGGGCTCAGGGTATAACCAGGCAAGTAGGAAACCTCTGCAGTGATTCAAGGTGATGGCCATTGCTCTGGCCCCTTACCCACCAACTCCATGCGGACACTGTGGCAGGGCTTTCCAAGCCTGCACCGCTGCCGTGTTGAGCAGCTCCCACTTGCTGTAACACTGCCGGGGTTGAAGTGTGGTGCAATGTGTTTACATCTGTGTCTGCTTCATCCTGACATATGAAAGACTTGGATGGATTTCTTTCCTCTGTGGTCTCATGCTGTGCTTTTTGGTGTCCAGATGCCTCCTCCTTTGGTGGGCAGGGCACTGGTGGTATGGGCTCCCATGCTGAAAAGGGGGACTGTTGAAACTTGGTAATTTTTCATGCCTGGTTTCCTCTCAGTCATTGGGACAGTTTTAAAATGCTCCACTCCACTAATCCAGCTGTGGTGGGGTGGCACAGCTCAAGGCTATGGCCATACTTTTTGCTCAACCTTTCTGGCTTGGTAGTGCTAGTGGCTCTTTGTCTTTGTCCACCTTCCTTGACCTCTGATGAAAATCAAGAACTGCCTTCTACATGGACATTTCTGTCCCCTCAGTGTGCCTACCATGACAGATTTCCTGTGGGGAGCATGCTATGACCTTGTGGACATGACCTTTGGAGCTTAATGTTGTAATAAATGTGCTAATGAACACATTCAGAGACATTTGATGTGATGGGTGCCCAGCTCCTGTCTCATGAAGGAGTGGCAGGAAAGGCATCCAAAATCAAGGTGATTGGAGGAAACCAGGAGTGGAAAATCTGAATAAATAAGCAATTCCATGAGCAATGGATTGTCTAAAATGTTTTTGATCATCTCTTTCCCCCTTTCTTGTTAACATCTGCAGCCTGGGCAGAGTTTCAAATATCTCAAACACAACAGTGCTATGGGGCAAGGAAAAATTAAGTGTATTACTGGAAATCTTAGCAAGTGCCGCACTTTGGAAAGGTTTCCTGAGATGGGGCCAGTGGATTCTGCAAGTTAGCTGAAAGCACAATGAAAATGCACCACTTAGTGAATATATAAATAATTCCATACATTTTTCTATAGCACATCAAAACACAGAGCCAGACTCACAGGCTTCAGCAATTTTTGCTTCTGAGTGTTTTAAATGAGCTTGAAACCCTCTCAGACGCTTTTCTTCATAGGTGAATGGCTATCCAATGTACCAAAAGCAAAAATGTAATTAAACTTTAAACTCTTAAAATGCCAAATACCGCTGGGATAACACACGGGTAAAACACAGTAATTGTTTATATTTACTCTATGTCTAGTTACCATTTTTTTTCAAGTGCCTGCCAGAAACGCTGGCTTGGGAAAGGCAAAAAATGTAAGAATTAGTTTGTCTTTGTGAATTAAGAGCTTCAAAGTCTTAATTGACTTTTGATATAGTGTGATCTCATTACATGCGTGCTGAGAACAGTGCTCAACTTGATGCTGGTAATGCAGTGGGGCTTCTTTCCTATTTAGATCAAAGTCCTCCCCACAAATGTACAGCCTTCCTCTAAAGCCTGGCTAGCACTACATCCCATCTCAGAGGATACGAGCACGCTGTGTCCAAGACCTTGAGGCTTTCATTTGAAGTGGATAGACGAAGTTTCTTTTCTCTTTTTCTTGAGACCTTTCTCCATCTTCCTGGGGCTATGGCCATTTCAGAGGCACTGGAAACTCGCATGTCCTGGCCAACACACTAACATCTGTGTGCTGTGTTGTCTTAGTAGGAAGTAAGGAATTATAAGAATAAAGACAGAGGAAAGGATGTCTAAATTTCTGTATCAAGAAAGTTTTTTGCTGCCAGGTCATATGGCAAATCATGTTAAACCTGTTGTATACAAGTGTGGGGTCCTGTGTCTCACGTGTGCTGATACACATGCACATGCAGCACCTAAATAATCATACTAAAAAAAAAGTGATTTATTGACTGTATGAGCAGAGTTTGACAATGTGCTCAAATCCCTGCTCTGTTTGAGAGGAAAAGTTTGTTACATTTCCAATTCTGATTTTAAGGTGGTAACTGTACAAAAAGTATGGGAGAGGAAAGCAAATACGAACTAAACCCCACCTTTCTTGAGCATTGCAGATTATTTGTGGGAGAAGGTATGAACTTGTTCTTTGATCTCCGAAGCAGTTCTGTGTGTGTAACTGACAGAGGCTGTGTAGGGACTCTGAGGTTAGTAAACACTGCAGGGAATTCTTATTTTTACAGTCCTTGCCTTTTGCAAAATGGATGTGTCCACCACCAATAAACTATGGTTTCCAAGCAGAGGTGTTATACACAGGATGCCTTTTTAACTTGGCCCCAGCTTACTTTTGACAGCAGATGTGAGTCCAGTTTTCATACTAATGGGTGTGCTGAGCTTATAAAACATTCAAAAGAAAACTGTGATAAAACATCTTAGTAGCATTTGTGAATTTGTGTTTTGCCAGACTGCTCCAGTTTACTGATGGTTCAGGTGGTTCCACAAGTTCCCGAAAGGATCTGCATTCGCAAAGAAAGTTCTTTTGCTAGTGTGCAGGTATTTTGCATTAAGTACATTGCAGACTGTTTAAGGATTGTATCTTTGTTTTGGGGCACTGAAAGGATTGTATACCAATCCACTTTAAAGAGCAGACTTCCAGTGTAATGCTGTAAACAAGATCTCTGGAGTGATCAAAAAATCGGAAAAAGCTTTTGGAAAGTTTCTGAACTTCTGTGGAGGTTTGATTAATTCTCAAGGCAGAGGATTCCCTTCTACATCTAGACACTCTCTTCACTTGAGATTTGCTCTATTTCATCTCAAATAGCTGATCACCTTGGTAAAACAATTAAAACAAAACCAATCCCTTAACTTCTGCCCCCTCTTTTAAAAATTATCTGTGGTAAAGCCTTGCAGTAAAGACCAGTGGAATTAGTACTATAATGATCATGACAGATTAGTCCCAGTTTTGTGGTTTTTTTTTTTTTCTTGTTTGTTTTATTGTTTTGGGTTTTTGTTTTGTTGCTGTTGTTTTGATTTGGTTTTGGGTTTTTTGTTTTTTTTTTTTTTTCTGTCTTCATTTTGCAGTCTCTGGAGCTCATCCACCTGCAATGCAGATACCTACATCAAACTGTCTGTTTGGACTCCTGTAGTGGGGAGAAGGAGAGAGCTGCTTCCAAAGGGTCATTCGTACTTTAGAGAGTGCTGCCTGCCAGGAGGGATTAAACCAAGCCCTGTTCCCTCAGCAGCTTCTGTAGGAAATATAAATGATAAAATCACAAGGTTTCCAGCTGTGTGGTCTGGGGACCTTAGTTTAAAATGCTACTTGATATTAGTTTAGTTCTAGACTCAACCTATAAGTACTGCAGAGCCTGGAGAATGTGAATCCGTAATCCCTTTGCTTGATATTAACAAACCTGTGGCAATTACTCTTTCCTGGTGTGATCTCAGGCTATCCATGGGGAATGGGAAGCCAATCCCTTTAGAAATCTTAGTTGACTGTTGTGGTCGAGTCTTCTTATTTGCACCTTTCCTAGGTACAGGTGAAAGCCTTATGTGCAAGAACAGGCTGGTCCATCTCCTGACCACTGTGCTCCAGGGTAGCCAAAAAGTTGATTGAAAACCAACCTGCAGAAAGGCAGTCAGACAACCAGAGAGATCTTTCCTTTTAGCACCAGGGAGTCTGCAGGCTTCCCATTCAATGCCTTCTGTTATTAATAGCCAAGCAACAAGGCAGAGGTAGTTTCTGTCCTCTCTCCAGGCTGTGAGGTGTTAATGGATGGGTGTGAGATGTTGCAGTCAGGGTGGAGGTGAAAGGCGAGCAATCTGAACACATCCATCAGGCTTGTTCCTGCCAGCTGCTCTAAGCCAAGTAAAGTGAAAAAAATCACAGAGAAGGCAAACCAAGCAGATCTGAGGAGTAGTGGGTTTAGTAGCCAGCTGTGTGTACCCTCTATTGTAGGGAGCTGCCAGGACTGTGGGCTTTGGCCTTTATGAATGGAGAAGGTACCTGTCCAAGTCAGAAGTCACCACTAGCTTCTCTCTTAGAACAAGTTTCTTGCTTTTCTGTCCCAAAGAAAGTAAGTATGGAAAATATATTACTTCTACTGTTTTCACTTTTTCCCTATGGTCATTGATGCATAAGCAGAACCTATTATCAAAAGGCAGAACCAACAATGAACTAGGCTCTGAGTGCCTGAATATAAACTAATCCCTTGACATTCCCAAAAGATCACATCTCCTGGGCTTTAATCTGTTTTTCTTTGCACCCATTTCTTTGTTTCTTTCAGCTCTTCTCTGCCTTTCTACTAGGAGTGCTTTCCCCTGTCTCTTTTCAACTCAAATTTCTCAATCCTGTTTCTTCTCTTCGTTTCCCCATACTTGTTCTCTCAGGACTCCTCCACTAAGACTCTCTATTGCAACCATCCTTGTCCCTTTCTTTGAATACCTGCCTCTTCCCTAGCTTCAGTTAGGTCTGAAATCCTTCCTCAGATTCCCCATGTCCTGGTTAACCTCATGACCTCCTATATAGCTTTCTTCACCTCTCAGACAGTGAGGTGTCTTCCTTATTAGTCTTTAATTTTAGAATTTCTCTTCTGCTCCTCTTTTTGGTTCTGTCACACCCTGTGTTTACCTCTCCCATAGTGCTTCATTGCAGAGAGGTTTTGCAGACACTGTATTGATGAGCTTGGTTTTATCTTCTCAGCTTCTCTGTAACAGGGTTTAAATATATTCTATGTGTAATGTGGGTTGGGTATTCTCTTACAATGCTACTAAACTATGAGAGGCTCCATAAAGGTAAACACCATTATACTGTATTATGGCTTTACAATATAATCATATTACCCAGCAGAAAGGTTGCAAAAATCTAAGATTACACTTCTTTCTACTAGGTGCTGAATTGTGCTTAGAGAACCCAACAGAAAAATTAGGTTGCTTCATTTAGTTTTGCTCTCAATTCATCACCCAGAGAGTTAATCTCTCGCCTGCAGCCGCAGCAGACTGAAATAGCACCATTTGTTCTAGCAAGTGGGCAAAGAGGACATGGCTAACCTGCTGAGCTTCTCTCTGCCAGCTGGCTGCTGTTTGGAGATGTGGGCTGAAGCAAAGATCTGCTTGTCTGTGGTTTGGATCTAATTTTGTTTGGTGACCTGACATTTTCTGTTGTGCATCAGATCTAAAACTGGAAGCAATGTGCTAGTTTAGTCCTCAGGTAAAAGAGCTACTTAGGTCCCACCCATGTCTTTGTGTGTCTGGGAGTAATGATGAGTGCTTTGTTTTCCTTAGATCATAGAATTAGCCCAAAAGGGTCACTACAGTCTTTAGAAAGGATGTTTTAAAGTAGACATCATGGTATTTGGCTCTTTAATTATTTTTTGGTGAGGTTTCTATAATGCCAGGCAGCGTGGATAGATATTGTAGGATTGTTATCATAGTTTTTTTCATGAGATGAAAAGGAGAGTATCCCACGTCCTCTGTTTCTTCCTTAGATTTAAGGAAAATTAATTTGACTTCATTGCTGTGTAGTCTTTTATTGAAAAAGCTAGTAGGGTTACTTATCTGGCTTCTAAGAATCATCCTGGGTACATCAGCAATCTGTCAAGCAAAAATGTTAAAAAATGGTATCTGGATATCCAACTTCTCAGTAGCTTTTGCACTTTTTATCAGACTTTTAATTGTTACCTCATTATCTTAATGGGTGAGATTCTAATTCCCTGAAGGCCTGGGTTGTGCCGTTCTATCTCTCTGGTTTGCTTACTATTAGGTTTGAGTGAAGTGACATTAGAATAGTGCTATGGCATGCTGTTGAAAGTTCGGTGTAATCCTTTCAATTTAATGTAGAACTTCTGTTGTGGTAAGTGAAGGAAGGTCCAGACTCTTGATCTGCTCCGTATTTATGCCTTCTCTCTCTCTAGCCTGAATCTATTGTTTTTGTTCTGCTTTCTACCACAAATGAATTTGGACTGCCTCAAGCTGGCCATTGTCCTGTATTTTAAAACCATTACCAGTAAGAGACTGTTATGATACTTCCAGTTCCAGTGAACTATGAGGGATGGATAAAGAACTTGTGACTGCCAGTTGGAAGAGATAGAAAGTACAAGTGTGAAAAAATATGTAAATACATATATGTAAGTACATATACAAAGGCACATATATGCAAAATCATAATTCCCACTTTCGATTCCTAATGGTGCTGCTGTAAAGGAGACAGCTTCTGCCACATGATTGAAAGCACACTGATTATTTCTGCAGTATTTCTCCCTTTCCCTAAATTTTTTTAAGTCTTTTTTTTCACTTGCTCTTCATAGTTCAGATTCATTTCTTGTTAATCAGCTTCATTTTCTGTTAGCCCAGCCCTTCTAATTTTTCCAATAATGCAGCATGAGATAACAAAAGAATAGCTGTTCTCACTTGGGATTTAATTTCTTGCAGTGTTGTGGACAGAATGGTAATTAAACAACACTTGCTGGTTCAGGAAACTGAGCACAGAGTACTCAGACAATCGGTCCATGCAGTGTCTGAACACTTCATAGCATTAACATATTTATCTTCCAGACGACTTCTCCTGGGAGGTATGAGTGTAATATCTGGTTTTGCTGATGATGAACAGATGTACTGAACTATTAATTGACTTCCTAATGACATATAAAGGAAGAGTCACAAGTCAAACCTAGGTCTCCTGACTGCTGAACTTTTAACCATAAGACCAAATTTCTTTCAATAGCTCATGCATTGTATATTTAAATTTAACAGACCCTCTCTCTGTTTGTTGTCCATCTGATACTGATGGCTATAATTTGAGGTTTATATCTTTTGGTAACAGCAAATAGAAGGAAACTCAACTTGAAAAGGTTCTATCTAGTTAGGAACTTTGATATTTGGCATTACAGAAATAGGAATCAGCTACTTTTAGCCAATTACTTCTCCCAACAAACGCAAATTATTTATTTAATGTCCAAGGCTTTAGGTTAATGCATTCTGTTAATTTGCTCACCTGGAGTGTGTTTAGAGGATGGCAAGGCTGTTTTCATATCCGGTGATGAGAAAATCTTGAGGAGATGGCTGGGAGGCTAGGTGTTCAGGCAGTCAAGGTTTGGATAAGATATGAATAGAGCAAGTAGCTATTAAAGGTTTGAGAAAACATTTTAAAAAGTATTGTGACCTTAATGATATTAAAAATTACAGAAGCGCTGTTAATGCAGATTAAATTTTAATAAGTGCATGAAGAACCTTCTCATATATATACATAAATAATGAACTAGTGCTATGTGGAAACTAGTTAAAGTTCTAAAAGGGCACGTGTGACAAGTGGTTCTTTGGGGTTTTCTTTAGTATGAGATTTTTTTTAATAACAAGTTAGCCTGCTAGCCTAAGAAGTCAGTGAATACAAAAAGACTAACAAACTGCTTGCAAGCTTTTTGCTTTATCAAACCAATTTATTTATTTATTAAATAAAGACCATTTAGATGGCTCTGATCAGTTTGTGGCTGGGACTTTCTACAATGAGCTGCCAGAATCAAACCTAACTGAAGTAACATTTGTTAAATTAAGTTCTACCTAATGTCGTGTAATATGATTGTTACTACTTTGTTTTACTTTCTCCTCATCCATCCACTCACCCAAGCTCAGTCATTGAACTTATTGGATGTTTCTTCCTCACAAGCCCCAGCTACAGTCAGGCAATGAGGTAATCTATTTTATGGGAGAAAGTTAGGCACAAAGAAACTAAACAGTTTGCTGGAGATCTAAAGGTGAAGTGGAGAAATGAACAGCCCTGCCTACAAATGAGTCCCCAAGCAGGACACAAAGCATAGATATTTTGATATTTTTTCTATACTGCTTTAAATTTTGAGCTATTCCATTCACTGAAAACCAAAAGCTTTCAGGGCTGCTGGTTTCAGGTCCCAGAGACACTTTGCCCTTCATTAGTCTAACCTGCAATTTATCACTGTCTTACTAGGAAACAAGCAAAGCCAAACTGCAGTGAACTGACAGTCTGGAGCACTTCCTTCCTTTTTTGCTACCTTTTTCTTTTGTATTAAAATTGCTAGCCTTCACAGCTGATGCTAAGTTTTCTGACATCAGTTTTCTTGAAGGACATACCTGCTTTCTTCCACTGGCTTTATAAGAGGCAGTGTATGAGCAAGGTGTGTTTGGTCTCAAGGCAAGAAGGTCAGGCCCAGGTGACAGCAGTGCTGGACTTACCACAGCTCCATAAGCTATCACTGAACAGCTGACCTGCAGTAAAGGACTGTGAGTCCCAGGCTCAGTACATTTGCAAGCCACCCTGCTGGTTGGTTATTAACGCATTTAACGGTGCAAGAAGCTTACAAATGGGTCCATGATCAGGGATCGTGATCTGGAGGAATGGCATGTGTTTCTGCTCACTGCAAAACCAAACAGGACAAGTTGGTGCCACCACATGGGTATGGTATTTTACATACATGGGTATGTATTAACCTACAAAACCACCACACCTCTGTTTCCTTCCTAAAATATTTATTATTGTGTATCAGCAGAGATTTCTACAAATGTCATAGGTCTGCAGAAATCTGGTGTCATGCTGTACTGAGACTTCTGTCTAAATAGACCTCAATTTCACACCAAAGGAGCACTGTGACTCTATGCTGTTCTGTCCTGTTGTACCACTAGTAAGGACACTATGCTTTTTTGCAAGCTGCAGCCCAGGCACACTCACTAGTTCAGCTAGCTGCTGCTGTGAGTGAAAGCTGGTGGCCAGCAAAAGGATGCAGTTTTAGCGAAGAAGACATCAGGAAAACAACAGATGAATGAGCTGTGGTAGTGGTTGTGTGTGAAGCACTTTTGTATTCATGACAACCTGCTCATTTGCAAAGAGCACAGAAAATCAATCAAAATCAAATGCAAACAAAGAAATGATAAATTAATCAATAAAGCCATGGGCTAATCAAATGGCACCCTCCTCAATTACTCTAACAGAAAAAGAACAATTGTTGGATATGGCTCCTGGTTTAGAATGCAGTTTTTGCAAACTAGCACTGAGTCAGATGTTTGTTAATTAAAGTCAAGTGAGCTGTATGGAACAGGACTCCACTTTTTTCAGTTAATGCGATAAATGGATTCAATTTCCTAATTTCATACACCTTCCCCAAAGACTGTAGAAGGACCATGTACGTGAATTTATGTTTGTGTATGGCCTCACAGCTGTATTGTGTAAAGGCAGGACTACAGGACACAGAAGAGCAATGCTCCACTGCAGAAACTTATGCCTTTATACTTTGTAGTCCCTGTCATGCAATCAAGCTTCAGCTTCAAAGCCACTACTCTCTACTTTTCTTGTTCTAGAAATCCTCTCCTCTATCTACTAGAAATAATTTCCTAGCTTGCAGATTAACCATGTCTAAGCTACCTTGTATTTAGCTTTTTCAAATGCTGAATATCTGTGGTTGGCCTATCTTCCCTTATGTCTGATGCTTACTTGGGGATGCAATGGTGGGCATTTGTATCACAGAGAGGATCCACCTTGTCTGTCAAAGAGCAGGCTTTGGTCACTTTCTGGTCTAAATCTTCCTGAATTTACATGTGATACTCAGGAAAAATACAACTCTGTTCATCTGCCATATATGTTCCCTCATTCATTGTTCATCTTCCAGTATAAAAGCAAGGAGAAAATTCTTATTTCAGCTGACGAGTTGAGAAGGAAGGAGTTGTAAAAGGAAACTATGTGGCTTTGGGGCATTACAATAATTTAGGGAACAATTTTTGCGCTTTGGTACCTGGGTGATCATACAAATGACTTTGGTCCTCAGCCTCTGAGGGGTAAAACAATGGGTTCGATTCCTCCAGACAAAGTCCCTGGGGTCTGCGTGACCACCTGTCAGTCATGTGCTTCTGTATTCCATGGCCATAGGTCACTGCAGAGATGCTATCTGGGTACTGCAACAACCTCTATGTGCTTCGATGTCCTCCTTTGACTCTGGGGATCCTTTCAACCAGGCAATGGGCACTTTTACAAAAGTAGTTGTCACCAATGAGTGCCAGACCAGTGAAGGTAATACTTTCTTCTGGATAATACTGAGCACGTCTCTGGTGCTGGAGTATAACCACCATCTGTGTGTTTAATGATGTCTGTTTCTATAGCTCTGCTGTACAAGACTAATTGAAAATGTTTCCTATTATCTCCCCTTGTTCAAGAAGAATCTAGGACTGGGAAACCAATGCCAACATTTGCACAGACGACAGATGCTTTCCATCTTCTCCAGAAACTTTGCTCCCGAAAAGTTTTGCATGAGTCTTTTAGTTTTAAATTTTCTTTTCCTTTTCTGTGAGAGTGAACCTTGTGTCAAGATAATAAGCTTCATGCATTCAAATCAGGGCTTGAGTGTTAATTAGGTCACTCTTACTAGAATGATTTATTGACCTATATTCAGTATTATCAGCCCTAAGTTTTCCTCCATAGAGAGTCAGTGAAAATCACCTTCATCAATCTTCAAGACATTGATAATCTTAATTTTTTTCTCTATTTTAGGTCTTCAGAGGAGATTAATAAATAATCTACTGTGAGGGTCTGATTGAGTAGTTCTTCAAGATGTTGAGAAGTCTCAAAAGAAAAAAAAATCTTGATCTTTAGATTTTCAAAGCAGGTTAATAAAGTTCAGCTTTTGGAGACTGATTAACTATTTTGAGCTGAACTGGAGGGCTTTCATTGATTCCAGTAGTCACTGGGTGATATTAAATATATTGTACATAGAGAAGATGGCCCAGCTATTTATGTAGGAAAAGATTACAAAAGTCACCAAAGCCAGAATCACGTATCTGATGTTTCAAAACATGATGTAGCTTGTAGAAAGAAAGAGTTCAGACTGAGAACTTTTATTCCCCTACTGTTTCTCTTCTGGGTCTCAGAAGTTTTTCAGAGCTTTTGACATAGGGACAGGTAAACCAAATACTAGCAAACTTCAGATTTCTGTGTATTTGAACATCTAACATACCTGGTGAGGCTCTGATGTTGGTCTCTGGAGTATCTTGCAGGCTAGATCTTTCTTGTACTGACTGGCATGATGATTTTTATTTATTTATTTATTTATTTTTTAAATCTAATGAAATGCAGCCCCATGCCTTTTTCAATATGGGGGCATGAAACTGTCATGATGCAGTCTTAGAACAAACAAAAGGAAGTAATCTTCACAAAACATACCCTTAGGCTGTGGAGTTCCTTGCTGCAGATGCTGTAGATGCTAGAAGTTTACATGGATGTAAAACATAACTGGTCAAATTAATAGAAAAAAAAAAATGCTTTGATGGGTATCCTCTGGTTTGAGAAAACCTTTAACAGGGTTTCCTGGAGGCTGGAAAAATACTTGGACATGTGAATGCTTGCCCTGTTCTAATATGTTTCCTAAAATTGCTGGCATTGATCAGAGTTGGAGGAAAGATCCTGGGTCAGCTAAATCTCTATCCTGCCATCCTTGGCTTATGTGAACGTGCTTCCTGTGCATGCTTAGACATGTGTGTTCAAACTCTGCCTCTATTAATTTTTTTAGTGTGTTGAATTATCACCAAATTTGGCAGTGTGGTAGAAATCTCAAATATGGCCGGTTCCTATACATTTTGTAAAAAAAAAAGTGGCCTGGAAAAGTTAAAGGAGAATTTACCTGTATTGTTGGTGCATGATCACAGCTTTTGCTAGACAGCAGAGAGTATACGTAAGAACTCCTGCTATTACTGCCAAGTTTAGGAAAAAGCTTCAGAGCTCATACTCTATTAGACATCAGAAAATCCAGCCAAAGACACAGTCAACCAAACAACTCATTTCAATTACCTTTCATCTCAGTGTTTTTTTCTTACAGAATCAAAGCTACAGAAATTTCCCTGAAAGAAAATTGCCATCTTTTTCTTTGGGCCTGATTCTACGTAGCAAAAATGGTCTTGTGGGAGAAACAAGGCCCTCTCTCCTCCTCATGAATTCAAGGATCATTAAGTGTTCTTAGCAGTGATCCAAGATCGGTCTCTGCAGAGCCTACATGCTACAATTTTTATGTAGTTCAGTTCTTTATTTAGGTCTGTAGGAAAGGCTTCCAGAGAACAATCAGGCCCTGAAGTCCTCGCATTAGAAAACCTGAATCAATAGGAAAAAAGGAAGTCTTGTTCCAGCCTGCGGGTAGGAACACCAGCCACACACCAGGCCAGATCATGCATCCTTTGCTGCCTCTCAGCTAGCAGGTTGCTCTGGCTGGAGTCCAGCTGAGTGCAATGAAATAAATCCGTGCTTAGGAAGGAGGGGCAGAAGCAGTCCCATAATGAACTGGCTGTAAGGAGGTAAGCTGTCTGCACCTCTGGGACCCAGCCACCGGTTGGTGATGCACCTGGTCCTTAACAGACCTGGGCTGGGTGATGTTCCTGTGCTGCTGCACTAACACTGCTCTCCATGTTAGCAGGGCTTAAAGGCCACATGGGATTTCCCAGGTGGGAATAAAAGCTTGGCAATGTATAGATATCTCCTGGTTTAAAAAAAATAAAAAAAAATAATCAAATTAACCTGTGTCAGCCCTCCCTTATCTCTCTTCATTTTCTAGTCCTACAGTATCCTTTCTAATAAGATCAAAAGGGCATCTAAAAGTAGTAACAAATTTTTTTTTCTCCCCTAGTGAGCTTTCTTCTCCAGCATGTTGATGATTCTGATAACTCACCATGCCTTCGTATTTATTCATGGGAGTGATTCTGGCCTACAGATCCATACAGCTGATAGCAAGCAGATCACTTTGGAGACACAACTGGACAAGAACAACTAATTGGCACAAAAGGCTGGGAACATTTGCAGTGGAAACTCTTCTCAGGGGAGATTGGAAATGGTGAGAAATGTCTTCTGCTCAACACCTTCCATATAGGTGCATGTGGACTGGCATTTAGATAAATGGGAAAAAAGAAGAAAGCACTTGGCTGGTTCAGTGGCAGTATGGGGTAGCACCAGCTAGTGATCGTAAATTAACACTGAATTTGAGCTTCATGAACTACATGTAATTAGTTATTATGATCAAGTGAGTGTTACTGAAGACAAAGAAAATGCTAATGACTGCATGGGTCAAAGGAGTTATTGGAGGGAAGTATTGTATATGCTCATGTGACTTTCGATGAACACACATCACTTCTGTGCTGTGGAAGGATACTGGACACTTGTTTAAACCCAGACTGACTGTTCTTAGGTTCTCATCTAAATAATAGCTGATAAATTTGACTAGAAAATGTGTTTTTCTTTCATACATTTGCGTAGTGAAGAAGGGGGAGAGTGAGATGGATTGGAAAATGTACATGAAAAAATGGCTGAAATATGGAAGGGTTTTGGCTCTGTTCTTGAATTAGAGATGGAGCTGTTTGATTTTGTTGATGCATTTCTAGCTTTTTGGCCTTTAAAAAAGTTTCTAATAAAAATCAAATCCCAGAAAGAGAACAGCAATTTCTCAAAGGTGGAAAATAACATCAAAGTAGAAATGATTTTTAGAGCTGGCATTTCTGGGATGTTTAATGATAAGTCAAACTTGCCAGAGCAGAGAAAACTGAGCTAATGCACAACGATCAGAGATTTTTCCCTTGACTACCACATCTAATACTATCAACAAGCCTGCATATTCCCTACAAAGAGCAGATGGGAAAGCATCGGCTAATGACCATATGTACAAGCTTGGGAATCTCTTCTTTGCAAAAAGGAAGACAATCCAGATAGAGGTTTTTATTCATATATATATTTAGGAGTGACTATTAAGTGAAGGTCAAATTCATTGGACAGAATCCTTGCAAAGCCTCTCGTATTTACTGCATAGGGTTACTTCACTGCTGCAGGAAGAAACCTTCCCTCCTTCCCAATTTGGAAATACTCAAACATATGAGGCAAGACAGATGCAAAATCTGGTGGTGCAATGGGTCACCAAGAGGAAGAAAGCTGAATCAAGAGATGCAGGATTCTCTGGGAAAGGTCTGGCTGGCTGATGGGATGTCAGAAGAGGACTCATTGATGGACCTGGTAGTACTTATATTCTGTGGACCAACTGGGAGTACCATCGAGCTCAAGTGCATTGCCAGATTAGAGAAAGATGGTTAAAATCCTCCTGATCTCTTTATTGCTGCACTCAGCAGGAGTGAGCAGCCACTAGAGTTTAGCCCCTTGAATGAGTTTAAATGAGGTGCAGAATGAGAAGCAGCACAGAAAAAGAGGGAGTTGCAAACATGAACTGGAGTAGATACTGAAGGACTGCTCTGAACACACTTTAACACAGGGCATGAGCTGGTCCTGGTATCGGGGAGAGGTGACCATGCAGGCTTAGGGTCATCTTTTCCCAGGGAAAAGCCTCAGAAAACTGAGCATTGTGTAGATCTTTGGTTTTAGTCCAAGGACTAGGAAAGACCTACCTCCTGGAGCCCTCACAGGAAGCCTGTTCCCAGTCCTCACAGCTGCATTCTGCTTGCTAAGAAAATAACATCTTTTGAAAAAGAAACCTATCCATTAAAATGAGAATATGGAAAGGCCAGATATTGTAAACTTTAAACAGAGATTTGAGGGAGGCAACCATTAGTTTTGCTCTTGCCATTAACAGTGGTTTTAAGATTACCTGTCAGTATTGGGATATGACAAATAGTAAATTAGCAAGTGCTTCTGGTTTGTGTGGAGGACATACTGCTGGGTTAAGAAGCTCATTAGCAATATTTGCTGAATTCATATTTATTCCCAGAATCAATACTTGTAATACACTAATTAAATCATCTGTTTAGGATAGCCCCTGATAGCTGTTGTAGCAGAAGGAGTCCATTCCCATCGTGACACAGCATTTAGCTCCCATTATTATTAATGAACACCGCAGGCTTAATTCCTGATGTGAGTCTCTGAACAGGCATGCACAGCCTCATCCGTCTGCTGGATGTTTTAAACAGCGCTTTTCCCAGCACTCAGGATGTGTTAACCCTTCCAGCGCCGTTGCTTTGGGGTCATGAATGGACTTCAGCAGCAGCTCCAAAACCACCGAAGGGCTTTTAATTATCTTGGTGGACTTTGGAAGATGGCCCAGGGGCCTTCACAAGGAAACCAAAGAGTTAAGTTGGATATGATGGACCTGTGGAACTGCACAGAAGAGTGAGAGCATCCAGATTTCTCCATGTTCCTGGAGGCTGAGTCATTTCAAGAGGAAAGTAGTGCTTCTGACTATTAGTTGTCTTGCCCTTAAGTTAAAATAATGAGTTTAATGATTCCTTATTCTCAGTACTCTTTATTGTTTTATGAAACATTTTATGACTTAAATTTATTTATTTGTGCTAAGGTACAATTTTCTGCCCTGGAATTTGGCTGCTGGGCTCAGTCTTTCCTCAAGGGACTGTGTTGGAAGAAGACATGTTCTGGTGTCTGCCATTCCCAGCTTCCAGCTGCAGCTTCCTCTCCAAGACATGGATTTCTGCAGCTCTTCTGCTAAACCCTGACCAGCAGCTGCAATGAACAGGTTCTACTTTTAGACGTTATTAATTCATCAGCTCCAATTTCCCCCTTGCTGAAATCCAGGAAATGGAGTCAAGTCCTCTGCTGTAATTGGCAGAGGTTGGGCATGCATGGAAATAGGCATTGAGCTGATGCTTCCTTCTCCCACTGCAATTCCTTGCTCCCTTTTTGCCTTTGTCAAAGCATCACAGGGAGAATCTCTCCTTTACAGAGTCTTATATTTCACATCTGCAAATTGCTGCAGCAGGGGAGAGTGGCCTTTTGCTGCAGGACGTGTGGCAGCTCCAGGCTTTCACTCATTATTGCAGCAATATAAATTCCTCTGCCATGACTAGACTTTATTCTACACTGGGATATTTCTGCTATAAAAGAAAATGCATGTGGTTGGTGTGTTGCTCATTAGTCCCTCTTCTCCATCTCTCTTTGTTTCTCCCATTTGCTGAGATAGCCTCTTTGGGGCTTCCATCACCTGGTGACTCTCTGGAAATGTCTGCTCTTCTTGCTGAGGCTCTGTGCATCTGACAGATAAGTTCCTTTGAGCTCAGGAAACACCGTATACTGCTGTAGGGTCTTGGCCAAGGCAGTGAGCCCGAGCTGCGTGGATTTGGAAGTGGGTGCCTGGACAGCCAAGGGATGGCACTTCCATGGTTACACTAGGTCTTAGAAATACTGACCGGCTGCACTGAGTGTGTGGGGCCTCAGCAGGAGAGGGTGGTGGTGGTGGTGCACTGCATGCATGAGAGATGGGGACATGGTGGGACAGGCTGGAGGAGATGTGTGGCTTGCGGGGTCTGTGAAACGGTGAGTTTCCACCCAGACTAAGCATGGCACAGGTGACATTTCTCCACTGTTATCACAGGCATGCAGTTTCTTTTTTCCAGCTGGCCCAATTTAAATGAAGAGTAACTTTAGGGGCCCTAGTATGGGCTGTCCTGATATGAGAACTGCAAAATCCACAGCTTTTCATTGATGGGCCAACAAGGAAAATTCAGAGTTAGGAGTTTTCATCTTGTCTTTGTGCATATTGTTAGAAAATCTGGAAAAACAGAAACTCAGATAGAAGGGATACAATTACTTGGGGTTTGATTTGGCTTGTGCAGTGCCTTTGTATGGAGGTGCTTGTGTGTATTTGTGTGTGTACATGCACTGTGGTTGCTACGTGTGCAATGCCAAACACAATCAGCCACAAAACCCATTGCGTGTTAAACCCCAAATCTACTGCTTCCTGAGGAATTTGGTCACTGCCTTTGATCAGTCTGTGCAACTGTCTCTCGTGAGGCCAGTGAACAAGCTGTGTGCACCTGGCTATGTTCTATCCTGGAACTGTTGGGATTTCCGTGAAGTTTATCCTGAAGGTCCCATTTTACTATCATGAAGGCATATGAGGCGATGAGTGTATTTTAGGCATTTATTTACCTTGTTTTCGCCAGTTGCTTTTTCTAAGTCCACCCTGTTCTCCCTCCCTCTCTCCTTTCAGGTAATTCTTAATACAAAAAAACCCAAACCCCCAAAACAACAAACCAACCCTGCCTGATGCAATTTGAGGCAAGACAGGCACATTTTATTAAGGACTGCAAAACACTTACTGGCATGAGGGCTTTCATGTGTAATCAGATGCAGCAATTGGCTTGATTGCCATTGCTTCTGGGTCTGTTGCGCACAAGCACCTGATTAGATTTTAGCAATGCTGCCAATTCCGGAGGAGCTTTCAGCCTCACAATGTGAATGGGCCTCAGGGAAATCATGTGCCTCATCCTTAGTGCCACCACCTGGAGAAGGGAGAGATGGGACGGGCAAATGAGTTAGTAAGGACCTGCCCTCTAAAGAAACTGTTATTAGGTGGGAAAACTGGTGAATTTTCAGCTCCTTTGACTGCCCAGTTTAACACTGGGAAGTACTTTCTTACTCTTCTTCAGTTTCCCAGTGGTATAGGACACCTTTATGCCAGACACCCTCTCCTTGGCCACAGAGCTCTATGGACTGTTGTGTAGTGGCTCTGCTCTGCTGTCCCACCCATGCCTTGGCTGGGGGCTTGAACATTGCTGGACGGGGAGGGACCCTTTTCCTGGTCCTCTCCCTTTATGTTGATGGGTAGCAGGCAGTAGTGTCCACCTGGATGGAGAAGTGAACAAAGGTGGCAGCATGGTAGCATCAGACAGTAGTCAAGGCTGGTAATGTCGCATCCTCAGTAACATTTCCTAATCATTCTGGGCCTTTGCACCTCAGTACCACCTACAGGTACTATAGGTCCTCATCTGTATAGCCTCATTGCGAGGCCTGTGCTGTCTATTCTCTTTGCAGTCCTGCCACAAAGTCTGTGCTTCTGTCTATTTACAGTCCTAAAATGCAGAGGATGTTGCACATCTCCTTCCCTGCCTGCTCAAAGTGAGCCTGGTGCTGATCTCAGCAGACCTGGAGCTCTTTAGCTCAGAGGAGAGAGCTGAGCACTCGTGCAGGTGTTATGTTGTTGCCCGTCATGGTGGAGCTGGGTGCTACTGCAGCTGCACTGTGCAAGTGCCCAGGAACGTGACTGTGGCAGGTTCCCCCCTACCCAGGCTATTCTGGGGACTTCTGAGATGATGGTGATGGTGGTCAAAGTTGTTTCACCTGGGTAGTGGGAGAGCTTTTTGAAAAGGTGTTTTTCAACTGTAAGGAAAGTCAAGTTTTTGTTGATCTGGAAAATCCCAGTTCTGAAATATCAGATTGATGAATAGTGACATCTTTGATCTAAACAAATGCTGATGTTCTTGGCATTTTTGAAATGTCAGTGCAAAGCTAAAATCCTCTTATTTGACTCTTCTCCACTAAAAAAAAGATCATCAAGTGGAAACAAAGTTTCCCAGTGAAAAATATTACCTGTAATTAAAAGAAAAAACCAAACTCTTCTCTTTCATAATGGAAGTATTTTATCAAAAGAATTCAACCCACTGTAGGTTGGTAACTTAAGTATTTTTCACATCAGCCACCACCCCAAGTGGTGTTTGAGGGAGCACAACTTCGGCATCAGACTTTTTGTCCTGGTGGAGATACTTCAAGAAAGACCAGATTTTTGCAGGTGAAATGCTCTGAAAATCACCTGCCTTCTGGGTGTTTCAAGTTTGATATTAAGAAATACCCTGTAGCTCTGGAAACTCTTGATGATTTCCAGTCGCTCAGTCCCACTCTGGGAACTCATACATGTCCCTGCCAATGAAACTGATGAGAATTTTGCCTGAAGAAAGTTTTCAGAATTGGACTCTGCTCCAATTTGTTTTTCATCATGTATAACATAGTGCTTATTCACATTTTTCCCTTTGCCCAGCTTGGACAATTAAACCCCTGAGTCATTTTGCTTTTATTTCAAATCAGCTGCATTCCCTGATTCACAGACTTGCCTTGAGTTTTATAATGCTCAGATACCAGAAGGGAAAAAATGGCATTAAAACCCCTGAAGATGTTAGAATTTATGTATTTGGATTTACAGTGCTGCAGGGGCTAGCCATTAATTTGATGAATTTCTTGATTCCTCTGTATGGAAGTTAACTTACAAGTTACGCTTTCTATGGAAGTGTGTGTTCTTACTAAGATTTTTAGCAGCAGTGAGATATGTTAATGGTTGTTCATCTCTTGCGAATAAGGCTGTATGCTACAGCAGAGGGAGGTGGGCTCAGCCAGAGGGACATTAGTGGAGATCATACAGCCAAGCAACACCGACAGCCCTGAACCTGGGACAGCAGATAAGCCCTAGGGCAGCCCTGGCTGAGATATGCTGGCAGAGCTGTTTGTGGGGAAATCGTTGCCCACATTTAACACTGGAGGTCTGTCTCAGGCAGGTGATATATGAATCTCATTCACATTAACAGAAATAAGTGAATAAAAATTAAAGCTTTTGTTGGCTGGGAGCACTTCTTGGATTTGCTTTAGTACCTGGTGACAAGAGGCATGGTTTCCCTGCTGAGCTGGCTGCGTCTGAGGAGGGCTTTAGCATTCAGTGAGAGCACATGGCCTCTTTCCGTGGCTGGGAACACTTTGAGCACTGTTTGGGTTTGTTACATTTAACCAGTAAGTTTTGGGGACTTTTAATCTGAAAAGAGTTTCCCAGACACATGTGCATATATAGACATCAGAATGCAACAATGGATTAGGTGTTCACAGCTTTCTAAATCAAAAGCTTTTTGGAACAGTTGCAGTTTTTTGACTCCTAAACATTTCCCATGGAGATGAAGAGACCCTCTGAAATTCTGCATCTGTAAGTTACTGTACAGCGCACATGACCTTCTTTTACTTAGCCTCCCTTCACAGATGCTTTAAGGAATAACTAAACCTTGAACCTTAGGATGACTATGAATAGCTTTCAGCATTCACAGCTGGAGATAAGACTTAGAAATGGACTGTTCCAAATAGGAAGCAAAAGGCATTAAAATATGCCTCAATATTCCCCCACCCCCCACCAAAATCCTGTATGTTTGTTGGTTTTGCTCACTCTGTTTGCAAGCCTGAATCTGGCAATCCTGTTTGAGGTTTGGCCCTTTCAGCCCTTCCTATGGAAAGCAGAGACAGCTGTGATCGGAATAGCAGCCAGCTTTCCCTATCTGAAGAGGTGAAGTGCTAACAAATATTGCCATGTATTAATCTCCAGAGCACCTCTCTCCTGGGGGTGCAGTATTTGTTTTGGTTTGGTTTTTTTGGTTTTTTTTTTTGACAGTTATGTATTTAAATAAATAACCTGATTGAGGGGATGTGGTGTTGCAAGTCAAATTTTGTACAAACTCCGAACTTGTGTAGAAGACGCAGGGTCAGACAGGCATGGATCAACAAAAACAGGCAAGGACGCTGTGAGCCAGCACTGAGTGTGAAAATAGGCAGTTGTCATGGTATATCAGAAGTTAATTCATGGGAATTATCCCTCCTCTTCTCCTCTTACGTCACTTTCAGCGTGACACAGAGCAGGCTAAACACTCTGTACGCATCTCTGCTTCCTTGTGTCTAAAACTGATTTTGCTGTGAGATGCCTGGGGCACATCCTCCATCACCACTAGATTTTGAGGACATGTTATGAGAAATTTTTCCCCTTAACATATTGAGGGGCACTTCTCTGAGGATTTTTAGAGAGGGCTCCAAGTCAGTTTGGTTCAGGTAGCAAGTTCAAGGGTGTTATTTCAGTACAACCTGTTACTGGAAAGGATAGACTTCAAAGACAAACCAACCCCCTAGGGAAGAAATAAC
>JAVJGJ010000061.1:26300876-26329878 GCA_035590215.1 Microhierax caerulescens
CTGCCCCTCTGCTCTGCCCTGGGGAGGCCACATCTGGAGCGCTGCGTCCAGTTCTGGGCTCCCCAGTTCAAGAGAGACAGGGAACTACTGGAGAGGGTCCAGCGGAGGATGATGAGGTGACTGGAGTAGCTCTGTGATAAGAAAAGGCTGAGAGAACTGGGCCTGACTAGCCTGGAGAAGAGAAGACAGAGGGGATCTTATTGATGTCTATAAATATCTGAAGGGCCAGTGTCAGGAGGACAGGCCCGGGCTCTTTTCAGTGGTGCCCAGCCACAGGACACAAAGGGGCAACTGGCACAAACTGAAACACAAGAAGCTCCACTTGAATATGAGGAAGAATCTCTTTATCTTGAGGGTGACAGAGCACTGGAACAGGCTGCCCAGAGAGGCTGTGGAGTCCTCTTTGAAGACATTCAAAACCTGCCTGGATGTGATTCTGCAACCTGTTCTAGGTGAACCTGCAGGGAGTTAGAGTAGAAGATCTCCAGAGGTCCCTTCCAACCCTGGCTATTCTGTGATTCTGTGATCAGCCTACAGGAAACATAGGGGGAAATCCACACAAATGAGGAAGACAGAAAATAAACTTCTCCTCCCTTTCCTATAAAAAGGAATGCATTTTTCTATATGAAAAAAAAAAAAATTCCTGTCAAAAAGGGAAAAATTCTGGTGCTTTCATGAGAAGTAGGACAGATTCAAGACAGGTATTCACTTTTCACTAAAGCATTGTATTTGGCTGAAAGCCCCCAATAAATATACTTCCCCTTTTTTTGCAACAGATCATTTTAAAGTCAGCCTCATAGTGTTACAGAGGACAGTGACAGGGCCTTCAACATATGGGAAAAGCACTCTCATTTTGATCTCCCTGCAAAATTTTTTCCATCTTGATAGTTATAGCCATCACTACTATACCTTGCAGATACCTGAGATTGCATTTTCACAGAGCTATTCCCACTGTAAGCCTTACTCTGCTACCAATCAATTGTCTGGTAAGGATCCTTCAGTGTAGAGTGGATCAGCACTGATTTTCCATGTCATGGGACAGATTTGGCCCACAACCATCTGGAGACCAGGCAAATAATTCTCATAAAAAAGATGTGCTCCTGCTGGCGCCTAAATTTTGTAAAAGACTCAGTAGGACAGTGAGAGCTGGTGGGTGAAGAGCTCTTTATTGAATCCAATTTTTTTCCCTGCAAGAGAAGAAGAGAAAATTGGGGTGTTGAGTGTTTGATGGAAAGCAAAACAAAAATACAACCCTGCCTCTATCAGGCCTGGATCCAGCCCTGTGACAGTCTGTTTTTTCCATTGGCTTTCAAAATTTATGTAAAGAATAAGGCAAAGAATGTAACTGTTCTCTTGCAGTTTCTGCTCTGAACATGCTCCTAATGAGTTCCCCTTTTTAACCCATCTAATTGTCCATCCTACCCTGGCACTCCCTGTGCCTTTGAGACTCCAGAGATCCCAAGCATCTGAAGCCATAAAGCCAGTGTTAAATGGCATTTCAAATTCCAGGAAGCTCCCGAAGAGCCACCAATTTCCCCTCACCCCGGGAGGCTTTGCAGAATCCAAACAACAGTCCCCACTTTTCTGGGGAACTAGATCAAACCACAGCACCAAAAAAGCATGGAATTGCAAAATATTTCCTTTTTATCTTGGAAAAAAAGAAAATTAAATAATAAACCAATTTCTACATCTTAGTGAATTTCACATTTGTCATGCCAAGGGGAAGGGATACTTTCCTTCCATTAATAGCAAGGTACCGAGACATCAAAACTAGTGAGGCATTCAAAATGGCAACAGGAAGGGTGGGATGGAGTCCCCCTGTGGGAAGAGACCAATTATCACAATCAGGATGGGGACAAGGCAAAGCAATTAGGTAAGTGGCTAGCTGAGATTCAGTTTATGTTTTGGATCACCTCAACATTTTTTCCCCCTTTTCCTATATGCCAGCAATATGCTAAATATTTATTTTAATTCCTCTGCCCACTCCATCCTGGCCTATCTCTTCCTACTTGTCCCTCAGTGGAACCAGATGTAAAATTAATTTGAAATCCATTCAAAGGCAGAAAAGAAGACTAAAAAGGTGGAATTGGACCAGATTCTGGATGTCAGATATTCATCTGTGTCTGGCTCCATCATTGGTTAATAGGTTAATCCAGGATTCTGGATTCTGGGAAGCTGATGAAGTCCTCAGCTTGTTACAGAGCATGCTGCAGGCACCTGCCCCTTCTTTAATTGCAGCTGATCCTCCTCTGATCATCTTGCTATACACACCCTTCAACCACTGCTGTGCAGATGCTCCCTTTTGAATGTCACCTCAGCCTCCACATGCAAGGTCATCTCCAGAGATGCCACATTTTAGTAGCACTCTGAAAAGAGGGTGGGCAGTTGAAGAGGAAGGAAGCTGTTGACAGAGATGCTGCTAAAGCTGGGGTCAATTTCTAACCCCCAAGACCAAAAAGATGCTGTTGAGGTTTCAGTGGGCTTGGATTTCACCCCCAAAACTGCTCCATTTTCCTACTAATGAAAACACTGTGTTTCTGAGTCCTTACCTAGATGATTTGGGGTGCACAAAAGCAATACTTTCCTTCATCCTGAGACAAAGAGGAGCAAGAAATTCCCCTATTAGAAAAAGGAAAGAGAAAAAGTATTAGTTCAGGCAAATGACTTCATTTAGTAAAATTGTATCTGTGTCTGACTGCTTCTGGAGCAGATGGGAGCTGAACAGTGTCTGCTGGGAGCAGAGACGCTATGGCGTGGAAGAGAGCACAAGTCCATGCCCCTGTTTACAAAAGTGCCCTGAGTGCTGGCAAAGAGCATTGCCAATCATTGTTTTCTCTAGTGAGATGTATCAGTCCCTTACTAGGAAAGTCACCCAGTCCTTCTTTTTCTCACGGACTGTAGCACTGGGACACAGCAGCAGAGGGGCAAGCAATGTAGTTTCAATTAAGGCCCACTAAAAACAGCTCTTACTATGTTATAAATTCTATATTTATCCTGAAACACCAGCCCCATCCTGAGCCTTTCTCCCCCTCCTTTAATTGTTTGCAGAAAAGTTTCCATTGTGTTTTCTTTTCCATTTTTTAGGACCAGTATTGCAATATAAATAGTCTTTTTTCTGTTATCCTCAAACCCCCCCCCCCCTTTTACTAATAGTTTGGTTTCTCTACTTGGCTGAATGTACATGACTCTGAGGTTTTGCGATATAATTGCATGATTGCTTCCAAATTTTCCAACCAATGGGGCATCTAATCAGTTGAAAAATTTCATTATCCACTGATACATGCTGGAGGGAAGGGAAAAAAATGGTTTCTCTGTGTATCATTTCCTTCCCTCTCCTCCCCCATATTTAACCTTCTCCTTGTATGCTCAGAGCAGGGACAAAGTCAACTCAGCTGCAGAAGAAGTGACTGTGAATCTGTTAGTGCAGGGATTTTGTGGTTGTACCATGTTCCTTCATATGAAGATAATCCACTCAAACTGGACTCAAGAGCAGTCCACCTAAAAAATCCAAGTGTGATCTGATGTGTGGTATGGAGACAGGTATTACCCTTATTCCCTAGAGAGCCAGTCTCTGGCTTGAAATGTCTGATTTCAACAGACTTGTCTATTTTATTCAGTCTTGCAGTTGCAGCCCAAGAAAAAGAATTTTTAACTCTTCCTCACCCAGCTTTTCCCTTTTCTACTTGGTTACTAATCTCTTTAGCCCTGACTTAATTTTGATTCCCATGGGTGTCTGCATCCTTTCACATGCCGTCATTTTGCTGCTGAGATGTCTGACTTCCAGGCTTTGCTACATTGACCTATAGGTTAAGAATAAAAGCCAGGGCGGGAGGAAGGAACATCTTTCTCCTCCCTCATCCCAAAAAAATTTCAGCTTTCTTAAAGGATTGAAGTACACTTGGTGAAGTAAGAAAGTGAACCCTCTTGTCTTTGCTTCCCTTTGTCCCTGAGGACGTGAAGCCTGACTTTGGACCTCTTAGGGTCATTGCATCCCTCTCCACCTCCCAGGTTGTCTCTAGGGTCTTGCATATTACAAGAGACAGAGGCAGGAACCTACCATCCTTTCTTCCTCTGCCCTTGTCCTCTGGCTGTCACCATGCACGAAGCATAAAAACTCCTTCCTCCTCGAATGACTGTCTAAAGGATCAAAACCTGACCTCAAGGTTTCAACTCATTTGAGCAGACTACCTAAAAAAATCATCACTACCACTTCTAAAAGCTCATTTATAAGTATAAATATTTGTACTATGTTTTGAACAGCCTGAATTATTTCAAGGTGCAGAGCTCCAAACTTCTAAAACAAAACAAAACAAAACCAACAAAAAAAAAAGAAAAATGAAATACAAACAAACAAACAAAAAAGTCCTCTCCATTTGTCTTTTAATTGAAAGCATCTCACAAAAATGGGAAATTTTCACTTACAATGAATTTGATTCTTGCTTTCCACTTTCAATTAAAAGTAATACTCTTCCAAATATTAAAGGGAAGGGAGAGGGAAGGGAAAGAGAAGGAAGCTTTTAGCTTCTCTGACAGTTCCAGTTCAAAAAATAATAACTAATTTTTTCCCAGTTAAAGTTAAAACTACTTTTAAAGTCATCAGCATATTTTAGATATGGTTTCTCATTTGTGAGGCATGAGCTCAAGTGCATTTAACTACCTTCAATATCAAGAAGTCATTTACAACAGGTTTTTCTAAACAGGACTTTTTTATTTAAATAGTCTTTGCAGGCTGCTCTCTGGAATGCCCTGGACCTCATTAGAAGTGTGGTATTTTCCTCTTCCTCTAAAATTAAATTTAGCTTCCAATTAAAAGCTGGCCTCTGTGACAGACACTTTGTTTCACTTTCAGGTCCATATTTCTTACTATGTTGACCCTACCAAGCACCTCCAGTGACTTGTAAAAATAATGATTATGCACAGCTGCACAGATCAAAAATCCCCCCAGTGTTCAATTGCTATCATGCGTCTTTTATCAATCTGCTCTAGAGTAGAAAGGGAAACAATTTTCCCACCCCATGAAATGGAAATTTCATAAATGTTCCCTTTCCACATTTTGATGAAAAAAACCCCAACTTTCAAAGTTTTTGATTCATTTTGTAAAAACAGACCCCCACACCACAGGGGAATGCTAACTGTGTGGTTAAGAGATTCCCCTGAGGTATGGAATAGCAGGAGGGGCAGGATTTCCACCTGCAATATGAAGCTATGTGAAATGAGAGAATAACTTAAGGAGACCCACATTCACATGTTGGTCCACCTTAGACTTCCTGCTGTGTTACCTCCAGCCAGTCCCTTCAGCCTCCTGTTCCTGAATGCCTGCACTCTACCTTTCCTGGTCTCCCCTTTTCAAGGTGATCTTTATAAGTCAAGAATGAGAACATAAAGCAAAAATATGGGCAGCTGTCACCTAGGATACACCTCATTTCCAAAACATGAGGTTTCTCTGGCTACCAACATCAAATCCATGCTGAGAACAACTCCTGGGTTCTTAGTAAACTAGAAAACTTCTTTAATTCATATGTAATTGTACAGTGCCAGTAATTCTTAGAAACATAACAGCCTGTTACATAATCATAACAGCCTCAATAAATGTGGTTTGAGTTATTACGTAGTACTTTATTAATAAACAATAAATACAATCTTAAATCTAAATTAAATCCTCATTTGTTAGGTGCTTCATTTTGAAAGGGTATCCGAATGTGTCACTGAAGTAAAAAGTCAGCATATTTCAAGTCATGTGACAAAAATTCTGGTCCACATGTTGTTTCAGATCTTGTTTAAGGGACAAGTGGAAGAATGTCCTTGGAGAACAGTTTCATACAGTACGGTCTCATCTATTGCTCACACATTTTGTCTGAACATTTAATTGCCACCAGCACGTAAGCATTGTGGAGGTCACTGTTGGGCAAGATATTTGGGAGGAGCTCAGGAAACAGCTAGATGGCGTGAGACCTTGGTAGTATTTCTTGCTGGATGACCACCCACTTCCTCCTATAAGATCCTTTGAATGTAGGAAACAAAAGCAGATGGATTTAAATATGAGAAAGAGGAAGTTATTTAAAAATAAGTGTCTTGACTGACAATAACAAGATGGAAATTGCTAGTTTCCTAAAACCAGATGCTCACGAGTACTCCCAAGGCTGCCCCACCTCAGCGGCTGTAGGGATATAGTACCTTGTTCAAGGCAATCAAATAGCATTACCCAGAGAAAGGACTTTCCTGTAGAGGGATGAAGCTGGGTTAATTAACATTGATAATATACAACTGTGGGCTGGCTTCAGGGGCTACGGGTTGGCTGCTGTAGATAAGGTGCAGGTGTGGCTGGTTCTGGTAAGAGGTTGGGCAGCCAATGAGGAGAGAGCAGCCAAGGAAGAGAGGGGAGGAAGAAGCAGAGAGAAGAGTGTGAGTGCCTGTGCCCTGGATGAGGAGAAGGCAGCAGAGGGACTGGCATGAAGAGTATGTTGGTATGAGATGGTAAAAGACCTTGTTGCAGCCTGATAGTTTGGAGAGTGCTGCAACACTTTCCTATCACTGTGGCTGACAAGGCAGCTCCAGCCATTGCTTTCTGGTGAGAACTCCTTCCGCAGTGATTTATGAGCTTTCATAACCTAGGGTTTGACTATTGCTATCTGGTCTACCTGGGTCAAAATCAAGAAAGGCAGGGAAGCCCTGCAGTCTCTGCAAAGAAATTGGTGAAGAAACCAAAGGCTTATGTGAAAATGTAACTAATCTTTCCCCATAGACCTTGCAGCTATATTTTCATGTAGAAATTCCGTGCAGACTTCACTTATGCTGACAGGTGAGGAACAGAGGACAGAATATTCTTCAAATGTTTACTCCTGCTGAATTAACTCACTTTGAAGTTCATAATAATTTTACTTTTTTGTACACTGGTAGCCTGGCAATAGAGGAGAACAGTAGCAAAAGTAGTCCTACTGGCTATTTGTCCCAATGCTGCTTTCAGGAATGTGTCTGTGAAACCAGGTTATATGTTTATATATATATATAATATATTTATATATATCATATAACTATCATATATAATTATATGATCAACAAATTTTTTTAAAGGCTACAAGGAACTGTTCTGATTAGTTAAACCTCCAGAGAAGCCGTATAAGCAAGACCCCTGAATTAAGCTAGCATAGATAGGAAATAGTTCCTTGGCTACATAAAGAAGAAAAAGAAAGAATGCACTGTGTGCAGATGACTGAAGAAAGACTGTAGGTGGGTTTACATCAGCCAAGTATCTGGCTTACCAAAAGAAGGTGGGATATGGGAACAAGGCTAAAAGCTTGAGCTGGTTGAGTAGGTATCAAGGCTTCAGAGCTACTCATAGTAAGTAGAAAGAGGAAGAGATACCACATGAACCAATCAGCACAGAGAGCAAAGCCTCCTGGAAGAGAATTTTAACAACTTATTTGGACACCAAGTCTGATTTTGACAGTCAGTTCTACTAAATTAAAGCAAATTGCCCCAGTGTCAGTTCTGAAAGTAAGGAAAACCATATGGACGCTTTGCTTTAGTGTTCAGGGAGAAGAGACAAAGAGGAGTTGACTAATGGGAAAGAACACAGACATGAGAACTTACACAGGTGAAGTGAAAGCAGAATAAGAGTAATGTGTGTAAATGTAGGGTTACACCCTAAGCTCAGTTCTCAGGCAGTGAAAGAACTAGCATAATTAAAGTCAAGCAACATGACTTTTTAAATAACATCAGCTTTTCTGCAGGTTCATAAATTAAAAAGGAAGGGAGGGAGGGCAGAGGTGAACTTCTCGGCTGCAGATCCTTTCTTAAAACACACAGAGGGATGAGGTGTGGGCACAGGGAAGATGGAAAACTTCAGTGAGATGTAAGATGTGCTTAACAACACTGGGTTTCAAACTAACATATCCAGTGAGATACCTGTATTTCAAGCCTTTTTTTCCCTCAAAGAATGAATGCTTGTGTGGTCAGTGATACATGCCTGAGAGAGTGTCCATCTGCTCTACTACCTACTGAGTGCCAAGGCCAATTTAAGCCAGATTTGGCTGGAGGCTAGCGTCTGAGTAGAATCAGTGTCTTTCAGTAGAAATAATGGATGTAGAAAGCCTTTCTGAATACCACACATGCAAGACTTATTTTTGCTAATACATAGAGGATGCCATTGTTTCCAGAAAAAAAAATAATAATAAAAATTCTTCAGTCCTAGGTTTGTAGGCACGTCAGACACCAGAGACTGTCAGCCAGTGGTGCTGGTATTAAACCCTAAATCTTCTATCCAAAGCCTGCTGTTTAGGAAGGAAGAAGTTCAGTCTGTAATACTGGTGTCCTGGTCACTTGGACCATAAGCACATCCTTTGGGAACTTGTTCAAGTGGTAGATCACATGCAGGTTTGGAAGAGAGAATTTCTCACATGCTTGAGCCCTTAATGTTCTGGTAGAGATTTTAATAAAATGCAGGCTCATTTATATTTCTGCATGCAACTGTCACATCCCTGGCATTGTTGCAATATGTTAGAATCATTGTCTTAGCCCTTTTCCCTCAGTCCACCATGATCTTTGTCTACTGGGGAGAAGACTTCACCTCCCTTCCCTGCTCCTCAAAATGTTAGTATACCTAGGATGTTGTTGGCACAAATGGAACATAGTAAGAATAAAAGAGGAAACACACCTTCAATTGCAGTAGGCAGGAATACAACAAACACTTCAGCAAATGCACAAGGCATTTTCACTGGGGATCACAAGAGGACAGATACAAAGGAGTGTGGAAAAAAAATCCGTATCTGTATCTAGGGCCTGATCCAAGGTCTTGCTGGAGCCGATGGAAAAATCCAATGAGCTTCAAATAAGGCCCTTATTCCAAAAAGGGGAAAGAGTTTAGAAAAAAAGAATAAAACATAAAAAAGCCAAGGGGAAAGAAGAGATAAATAACATTTACCCAAAACAAACCAGATGTTTCACCTCAAATCCACTTTCTGTTTCCATGAGAATAAAGACAAAGAAAATAATGGCTGTTAGCCTTTTCTTTGGGTCGGACAGCAGAGGCCCAATGGGTGACGGGCTCTAAGGCATGTGACCCTCACACGCTTCCCGTGTCATAAATGAGTCACGGCAGTAGCATACTCATAAATATATTGGAAAGAATAATGTTAGTCTAAAGGGTTTGATTCAAGCAGAGGCAATAAAAGGCAAAAAACATCTTCAGCTTCCCTCAAATGACTTTTTCCTTCATTTTTCTTTCTTATATATACATATATTAAATGAAAACTCTTAATTCCATTTTCTGACTCAAAACGAGCAATGTGTTTGGGAATGGATGAGCGGTGCAGGTTTGCTGACTTGAGCCATTGGGGTTACAGTCTCTACGGAGCTTTTAAAGTTGCTGAGGAAGCAAAGCCAAAGCAATTTTCCAAGCGGAGATGACAGGACTGTGTAGAACTCTGGGTTGCTGAAAGGGGTTGCTCAGGCATGTTGCTTTTATAGGACATGCTGGAGGTCACTGAGTCATAGCTGAGGTCAGAAGAGAGCACTTGGGTATTCCCATCCTAACACCATGCTTTGGTGCCTCCTGGGAACCGAGGAATGAATACAGACCTTTGTCTTTCCTGCATTTGCAAGCAGCAGCAAGGTTGTCTCTATAAAAATGTGCTCAGTACCCCTGAAGAAGTTAAGGGTTCTTGAGCTCTGGACCTTCCATACAAATTAATGGTAGGATTTGGGGTGAAATTGATGCTGCTCCCACAAAGAATGGGAGAACACTTGCACATGGTCCCCTAAAAAACCCTCTCAACTCATGTTTTGTAAATGTAGATAATACAGACAGTATTTAACATTTTTTCCTTGCAGAAAGACCTCTGCTTCATCATCGCTTTTAAAGCTATTAGACTGAAATGGCTCAACCTGAAATTTTCCATGATACAGCATCTGTTGCAGAATGATTTTCTTTGAAGTTTCAGTTAGAATATTTCCACTCCCAAGGAAAAGTGAAAAAAGGCATCTTTTTGTCCAAGTGTAAAAAGAAACAAACAACAGTTCCAGTGAAAAACTGTAATGCCTTTGCTTAGAATAGGAATGTAAAATTTGACAGAAGGGCTGCCCTGCTCTCAAAGATGGCACTGGTAGCATCAATGTGAAAAACAAAAATCTACACAAATATGGTCAAGTTGTAAACTTCAGAGAAACCACAGGCTTAATAGAAAATTTGTCAATGTTTGGCAGCTAAATTCTCAGGCAGATCAACATGCAATGAGCATGCTCTGCTCCCCTTACTGCTGTTATGCATGCAGCATGCTTCTGCTTTGTGTGCCAACAGCTGAGTGGGATCTCTGCACAGGCTGCTGGAGGACATAGTGGCACTGTATTGCAGGTGGACTGCATCTTCTGTGCTCCCACTTCTTTTTCTGCTATGATCTACCCAGACCAGAAGAGGAGCAGGCTCCACACATTGGAGAAATAGAAATAAAATGATGCGTCATTTCCTTAAGTGAAGGCTGTGATAATGTATGACAAAAAAGAAAATATAAAATTGAATAAAGCTTGACCAATACACCTTTACATCTGGTTTTCTTTAACTTATGAATGTTACAATTTTACAGCTTTTCTGTTAAATGGTCTGGGGTTTTTTTGTTGGTTTTTGGTTTTTTTTTTTATCTTTTTCTTTCTTTCTTTTTTTTTTTTTTTTTCCTGTTTTGGCTGTTTTATAGCCCTGAAACACTGGCAGCTAAAATTTAGATTGAAACTGTAAGCAGCAAAATCTTTGTGTCCGTAACAGGTCCCTCCAGCTCCACAACACAAAGGAAATATTTCTATTTGTTTTCAAAAGGGAGAGGGGAGTATTCAAAGTGTCCCTTTGCCAGCAGTTTAAAAGAGAATTTTTCTCATTCCCCACCCTTTTCTGGGTAAGATGGGTGAAATTTCTTTTGCAAGAACAGCCTCTGGCTGGCCTCCTGGTAGCCTAGTTTGTTTGACTTTGCTCTTGGGTGACTGCCTGCCTGCAAGCAAGCAAAAGCATGGAAGCTGAAAGCAAGCAGCAAGCTGATGCAATGGACAGGGTCCTTCGGGATCAATTTTACAAGAGCTAAGAAAAATCAAACAGAATTTAAACAAGCTCTGCCAAACACAAGCTAACAGACAGGATTCCCTTCTCCTTGCAGCTGATTAGAAATAAATGGAAGACAGGGTGTCTGGATGAGAGAATGACAGATCCTGCCCTGAAAACAAGAGGAGAGACTGGGCATGGAGGGCAAACATGCAGCCAAAGGTTATACGGGCAAACCCACACATCTTCTACAGAGCTCAAAACACAACACAACAGGGAATAACTTGCAGATGATGCTCAAGTAAAGGTTCTTCCCAGGAAAACATTTTCTGTCTCTCCAAAGCTTCTTTGATATATAGCAACCTTTTAAAAAACGTTTCTACTAACATCCACAATCTTGCTGTTTTAGTGTGGTGAGGGTTATTATGGTAAGAGCTTTAACATGTAAACTTCCCGTGCTGCAAACACAAAAAATAGATATCTATTAGAAGACCTGAGACCGATGATGTCAGAGCCCAAACAGTGCCATCCTGTCTCCCTTTCCTTTTGGTATACACAGACGGAGCAAGTCAAACTGATCAGGACAATCTGTATGGTGTTCAGAGGTAAGCTACCAAAACAACTAGCTACAAGTCCAAACCCTCCTTCAGGACAAGAGTTACTCCTCCTCTGCAGCAGAAGTCTTGGAAGAGATCACACACCTGATCCCTGAAGTTCTTGAACTGGGAATTCAGTCCCAAAGCTTTTGCTTATGCAGTACAGATGCTTTGTGGGTAAAGCCAGACATGTTCCTTTCCCTCTGTGCCACAGCAGGATCCTTTGAGCCCAAGTGACAGCCATCAGTAGTGTGTGGAAAGCATGTGCTGCAGCAGATGGTGACTGCCTGGTCTCACATTAGTTATTATTCACTTGCAGCACAGACAGCCACACCGTTTGCAGTCTGAGTCCCACAGATGTTTCTCCAGAGACATAGGCAGTCCTATTTGGTGCAGGGAATAGAGCCATTCCCTTTGGTTTGGAGCCGGTTGAGCTGCTAACTGCACACCACAAGGCAAAATAACAGGAGAATGCCTTAACAGCAGTGATGGACAGCAGTTCCTCCCCCCTTTCACAGCTTGTCTCCCTGTAGACCATTAAAACAGCCCATTCCAAACTCCAACACTTTCACCTTCAGCTTACTTTAATTTATTTCTTCAGAGGAAAGTTGTTTTTCACTTTTCAGAGGAAATTCCTGGTTGCCTGAAGACCCTCTGTATAAAAAACACTGCAAACTGCATTCCACAGGTCTCACTAGAATCTGGACTTTTGTTTTGCCCTTGAAAGCCTGCTCTGAGCTCCAAAAAGGAAGGGGAAATGATTGGAGCATTTGTCTTGCAGAAGCTGAAGTGAGACATGCTTATTTTTAATACAGGATATAAGGGATTCTTTCGACAATATCCATTCATTCTACCAATGACTGAATTAAAGAAAAAATATCTTTATTACCCCTCCAGTGGCCACTGCACAAATTATTTTTGCAGATGTACATGGGTCTGGTTCAAATTGCAACAGCACTACAACCGTTGACAGAGTTGCTCTGATTTTGAGATATCCCTTTCCACCAAAAGGGGATGAATCCACCATTTTCTACCAAGTTATCCCTAGTCCCCTCTTCTTAAATTGTACACTTGTCACACCCAAGTGTACAGTTCTGGCTAGTCCTCTTCAAGAAAGATGAAACAGATGCAGGAGATAGCCTACTAAAAGAGGAATTAAGCTTTTATTTGGTAGTACACTGAAGTCATTCATCAGGAGGGGAAAGAAAAAAAAAAGGTATTTCAGCCAGTGTTGGCTCAGAGAAAGGTATAAGGTATAAACTGGCTCACAAGACAGTGTCAGGTGGAAAGTGTGGAGAAATTTTAAAAATAACTGAGAGGAATAAGGTCTCTGTAAAGTTTTCTAACAGAAGAAAAAGATGCAAGAAAATGTTACATTTCTTGTACATTATTGCAACATACAAGAAAAAGCATTAGGTCTTCTCAGATAGGACTGTATGATGCTATCTGTAGAGAACTACATGTGATGAGCTGGCATCAGCTGTCCTTCACTGATATCCACTACAGGTCCAGATCAGGCAGTTCCTTTCCTTCTGAACAATGCTGTCGCAATCCTCCTCAGAGTCACATTGATCTCTCAGTTCCATGGTTCCTGAAAGTTATGGATATGTATTTCCAGCATACTGTCCATCTACTAGCCAGCAGACTGCACCTAGGTCTATTGTGAAGGGGTTTTATAACCATTCAAGCTGTTCAGCAGGGAAACTGAAGCCTCCATCACTGGATTTTTTTCATCTAGTTTTGGACTCCATGGAGTACATTTAGGCAGAGATATTTATTTTTTTATACCATTCATGTAGCACCAATAGAAAGTTCTTTTTCAACCTTATAAAAGTGAAATCAGCAGTTAAAGTGTCTAAAGCACCAAATAAAATAGCAAAAGTGTTGGTGGAGGCCGTTGTAATACAGGTTAAGAGCCTTCTTTTCTAGTGGTGGGAAAACTGAGGCTCTAAGTCAGTAAAAGTTCCATCAGGGACAGATCTCTTGTATTAGTGGTAAGTTTGCACTCTGGAATGTAAACTATCCCCTAGTATAAAACAGAATGGTACTTCTCTTACAGCTCATTTGGCCTTAAAAAGCTCATCCTATGACTATTTTTCCAATTATTAAGTGATGTTCATGTGTCATCTTCCTTATCTGGGAGTGTTTAAACCCTTACCGTGGACCAACATTTTGTTGTTTACCTCATCACCTCAAAGAGTAGTTCTGCTAACACAAAAATAAAGATCAACTGGCAAAAAAGTGAGAATTTTTTTTTTTAAGAATCCTCAATTTAGGAAAAAAATTAGTTGAGAAGCAGAAGTGTTAGCTCCAGAAACCTGACTTTAATTGCTCTTTTTATTGTGTTCCATCCAATATAGAATTAACATTCAAGCTATACCAGTTAACTACGCACAGAAATGTTTCTTCACATAATTCTCAATATAAAAATTCTATTGTTATCAGTGTATTGAATAAAGTGAAAACTCTTCAAAAGCTTCTTGTAGGGGCCTGTAGACACAAGAGGAACCTCACTCCAGAGCATCAACAGAAAACCGTTTCAGTCAATCAAATCTATTTAAGTCTGTATTTATAAACTGGCATGGTGTTTGAGCTACTAAAATTAGGTTTAGATCTTAGCCTCCAACTTCCAAGTGAAATCAGTTCACTTGTCACTAGGATGGTACAACATGATCTGAAATACACAGGGACAAACATTTTAGTTTTAGTCCTTGTGTCCAAAGGAAGTGGCAATTCAGTGAGCACACTGGGCAGCTCTCCCCCTTCCACCACCAATTTCAGCCAATTTCAACATCACTTGACAAAAGTATGAGTGAAAAGGAGCAGTCCTAATACCTGTGAAAACCAGCATGTGAACACAGAAAGACACTTGGCTTGCTATCATGGAGGGAAGTAAAAAACTCAAACACATCAAAATACACAGAAGAATGGATTTTTGGTTTGAGTTATACAATTCTGAGTGACTTGTTTTCTTAATGAACACTGGAAACCAGAAGTACAGCACAAACTCTTTAAAAAGGAGCAGAGGTGGAGGAACTACTGCATGAACATAGCAACACAGGATCATCTTGCTTCAAAAACATTTTACTGTTTTGAAACAGTACACAAAGTCATAAAAAATAGCAATGGGCTTTGCCAAAAAAGCATCCAGAGGAGAAGAGGCAAGGAAAGAACAGAGAAGGAACAGTGGAAATAAATCTTTCCAAACAAAGTGACAAGTCCAAAAATAATGAGAACTAAAGTTCAAAGAAGAAATCTAAACGGGAGTAGAAAGAGGGAACATCCATACACAGGCAGTAGGGGTATGGGGGGGTGCATGTACACTGGCTGGGGGTATGCAGCAAACATCTTGTGCTGCCTGCTCAGCTAGCATTACAGGTTCAAATCAGGACATCAGCACTTGACAGGCATTATTTAGAAATTCATGTTTATACATCCTGCTGCAATGTCTGGCCCTCAAAGTTTTCAGATCCCATCAAATGCTTTAACCACCAGGATTGTTTTCTTCCTACACAGTGAATTGAATTTCCATTTTTTTTTTTAGCCTGCACAGTGACATTAGCCCATACTCACATTTTGACACCTCCTAAGTTAGTGACAATTGGGTGGTCTGGCTGATATGTTGTATTTTCCCTTCCTTAGCCACACTTCCCAATGGCTTTCCTCTCACCTTTTATTCTTTCCACAATCAGGACAGAGAAAAAAACCACAAAGCAGCACAAACCAAACACACAGAACACAGAGGATGTGGTTAAAAGCAGAGCTTTTAAATATATTTTCTGAAGCACACCAGAGGGTCACAGGTAGTGTATTAACTCTTTAGGAAGGCACAACATTCCTTTGTTTTTCAGCAGAATAAATACAACACAGGTGACTGTAATACAAGTGGGTTCACTACAGGATTTATTACACTTACAGCAATCTTGTTTAGCAGCATGATCTGTGTTCAGAGCCTACAGTTCTCTGCAGAGAGGGAGAAATAAGGGTGCTGAGTCATGATGCATTGTTCTGGGTGCCTCTCTGTTCAAACACAAGATAGCAAGGACAGACAAGTAGCTTTTACACATACCAGGCTGGGCTACATCAGTTGTCAAGGACAACCCATACTTCTGCACCCACTGCAACCAAAACCTCCTTTACTGGCTCCTCATGGATTTTAATCTACGTTGCTCCTTCACATTGTGTGCTGTGCATTCCCTTTCAACTCAAAGTTGAAACAGGGACACTAAACAGGCATCAGATAGACAGGTACAAAAATATTTTTTAATACTAAAATGTATCAGAAGAAAAACAAAAGCTAATCTGAGAAAGCATTCTCATTAGTAGGTGAGCAGCCTCCTATTGATAATTAGGTTCACAACAATCAGGTTCCTGCATGATCCCGCTCTGAAGTCATAGAGCGGAAACTAAGTTAGCAATAGAAAAGTAACAGACAAAATTTGCCTACCTAGGCTTTTGCTGCAGCAGGCTATTCATAGCAGCTCTAAAATAAAATAAAATAAAAAAACCCCATAATTTCTGAAGTGGAGCACATCCCCTCCCTCCAAGATACTACTAACCTTCCCCTTCAGCAAAGCACCTCATAAGATACAAGCTAGCCTCAGATGAGGGTTTATATAAGAGCTATGAACCACAGCCGCTGGAGATAACATTAACAAGCCACAGATGTTGCCAGGTCCAGCTTTGATTTTAAAGGGGTGAGATAGGGGGTAGTGAGCTTTTGGGGCCTGAAAAGAAAATGGAGGCTCTTTCTACTAGACAGAGGGCTGTGCTAAAAGTTTTTGTTGGATTTTTTCTCTTTATTTTCTCTTCTTCCTTCTCCTGCAAAATACTCTTTTACTATCAAGCCTGATTTTATATTGAATAAGTCTGATCTGGTATATGTAGGCTCTGGCCTGTAAAGTTGCTTGTGCACAGAACAACTAGTCTAATTCACTAAAGCACAAATTTAAAGAAGAGCTGAGGGGAAAACTGGGTGTCTAAATCTAATCTTTGGTTCTTCACTGTGATTTGAAAAGGTTAAGTCTATGTGAGCCTCAGGCTAGATGCTGGCACAGCTGATGGAACAGCTATCTTAGTTGCAGGGGTGAGATAGCTCAAATATTTAGAAATCCAGGCATGAAATGCAATTTACGAAGGTCAGAACTTTTTCTTTTCTGTTAAGTTATCCCATACCAAAGAGTAGTGTTAAAGCAGTCCTCTATACAACATGTGCTGGTTTTCCCTATGAAACAGGAGATTTAGCAATCTGAGTTTCTAAATCTGCTGTAGAGGGACAACAGAAGTGTCTTTATTTCTGCTTTGTAGTAGCAGAAGAAAGAGCCATATGTTAGTTGACTTTTTTTGTATTGATTGCTCACAGTCCTTGTTATAAAGGCTGGCAGTTTTATTATTGCTTGTCCTCAAAATAACAATGCTCTACGTAACAGGGAAGAAAAAGACTTCTGACTAGAGTATTATTTGTATTAAAGCAGTGCTCAGAGGCACTGACAAAATCCAGGACTCTTATGCTGGATGAGGTAGGAACGTAGGATAAGAGACAGCTCTCTTGTAATGTTAATATTTGCTTATGCTATAAAGAGGCAAGAGTCACCAGGGGGATTTCGTGTGAGGGTCTGAAGTGTAGGTAGACTAAATGATGTGCCTAAGGTTACATGAGAATTTTTAAGGCAGAATCAGGAGATTAACCTGCTCTTCTTCTATGTCCAACTTTGTGTGCTTCACCAAAAGACTACTATTTTTTTTTTCCCCTCTAAAGGGCTCTAATTGTGCCCAACCACTGCCTCAGCTCTCTAAAGCTGGTAGATGCAAGTAATTCAATAACACAAATGTTCTGACAAAGTCATTTTTAGCTTGTTAATTATTCCCAAACACATTCTTTCCCCTTCAAGTGGAGCTAGATGACATCAAAGCTGTTTGAAGGATGGAGGAACACTTGAAGTATTAGCAAGAACAATGGAACAGACTATCCGTTTTATTCCAATTCATTTAAAGGGGAAAAGGCTGCATGTTGGCCAAGTTTCATCTTGAGAACTGATAACAGAAAATGATTGGAAGTCCAGCTCTTACACTTGTGTTTGTACAAGACAGTGTTGTGGGGGTCCCACGTTACCCATGTCTGCTATGATATACTAATAGCCTAGAAAGGGATGTGTGGGGCTAAAAACACCCCCTTGGAAATTGCAGGGAACTCTCAAACTCAGTGGGCTCCAAAATAAAAGATCTACCACAGTCCTACAGTCTGGTGTATAACTGGAATAATGCAATTACAGAGACAAATATGGAAAGAACAATACCCCTTGGAAATGAAGATTGTGTTGCCTGAATCTATTATTATATACACAGAAGGTAATAGAGGAATGGTGGGATAGAGAAGCAGTTTCTGCAGCATCCAGCTGGGATGAACATTCAGTTCCAGTGGAGGCCTGCTCTGAAGTGGTAGATTTTCCTCTTTGGGTTTGACCTTCTGAAGCCTACTAAGAAACCTCATGGTCTGTATAAAATCCTGCTAGACTGACTCTGCTAGAATTGCTGAGTTAGGATTGAAAAGGGTCTTGTCTTAATTTCAGCCACATTAGCTTGCTAATGCTGGATCAAGCCATGGTGTAATTACAGGACAAAAGACTCTAACGAGGGTTTAGATACACACTCACTTTGCAGACACAGTATGGTCAAGTATGTCACTGCCTTCACCTTTCTGGCAGTGCTAAATTGGTGGAAGGGGCCATAAAAGCACTCCCTGGAGAAGCAGGGATTTCTCTCCTCTTTTGTGTGGCTTTGATGTAGGCATATGAGTAACACCTGGCTGAATCATGTAAAGCCTGAATGCAAGTCTAATGAAGTCATCTTATCACTGGAGCCAAGAAAAAAAAAAAAATAGCTCTAGGGAGAAGTGTAAGAAGGAAAATTGAAGGAAGTGAGATATGATAGATCATACTTTTGTTTGTGGTGAGGCACTTTGCAGTCTCACATGGAGAAGGAGGCGGTCACTGTTAAGAAAATAATCATGTTTTTTCTACACCCTGTAAGATGCAAATGGAGTTATTTGTTGTTTGATTTGGTGAATGATCAACTGTATGCTCCAATAAGCCAGAGCACCAGGTCTTGTGCTAAATCCTGTTGATAAGCTTCTGAATGCCTGCTTACAAACAGCAAACACACTCTGGACCAATGGTCAAAGACTGTACATATAAAGTCCTGGTGTACAGCTCATTTACCTGGCCAAGGAGTAACACGACAGTGTAGACATTCCTGTTTAAAGAGACAAGAAGCTAATCGACCATGCAGGACATGCAAATCCTCTCCAGGCACAGTGACTGTCTGTGTTACTTGGGCCTCCCAGGGATAGAAGTCTCTTATCAGAACCTTTCATCTGGTCTGAGACTTGGGGGCATGATTATCTCTGGGCTGTTCCTATACTCTGCCTAAATAAGGGTATGTCAGGTGTTGCCAGTCAGTACTGGCTGTATGCTGAGAAGCAGAGCAGAATATTATTGTTAGGTGACTGAACCTGGTAGAGTTAAGGTTCTAAACTTTACAAGCTAGAACTTAGCTGGAGAGAGGAGTCATTTGTATTATCATTCTAACCAAACAACTTAGTTTTTATGCAATGCTTTTTAGTAGGGGAAATCTATAAATAGTTTTTTCTTAATTATATTGACAAGAAACATGCGTGGAGAATATTAAAAGTACATGCATCAACAACATTAAAATGAAAATAGGACTGTGTTTGAAGTACCGTCTAAATGACTAAAGGCATGTTGATTCTTTTCAGATCAAAATGGCAAGAAAATGTTAACTGCAGAACAGTTGAATTTCATAGTCTAGTGGCATCATTTTACACTAATTTCAGAATTTTTTGTTACTGGCTCAGCTGTCAGTAACATGACCAAAATCACAGCTCTTCTTTTTCAGTTTCAGGAGATGCTATTTGGATTGCAAGCTCTTCAGCTGCTGCTTCAGTAAAGATGGACTTTTAAAATTAATTTAATTTTCTGAATGAACATTCTTAAATTTGTTGCCAATAAGTAACACAGTCTCAGAATGATCAGGATATTTATCAAATGTGCTCCAATACTACATAAAAGTACCACATGGGATTTTCTAAACATAACTACCTGGTAATGGGGTGCGAGTGCCTATGAGACTGCTGCAGAATTGCCACTGCACCTTTGTTATACAGAACATCACTTGAATTGTTCATCAAAGACAGAAAATCAGGGTATTTTGCAACTGGTATTTCATTCCATCCTTCTTGTAGGTTGTCATTGCAATGCAGGTTAAATCTAGGCCAGGTGTAGGACCTAAAACCTTAGTGTAATCACTTCAGGTAGAAAAAATGGGTATGAGGCCTGTCTCTATTCTATAAACCCACCAAACATGAAAGAGGAGTTTTTCTGAGCTTTCTATATCCCAAAATGAGTTTCATGGTTTGAGACTTGCTACTTCCAAAACAAACCAGAAGCAGGAGAATGGTGCAAACCAAGTCAGACCTCTACAGGAACGGCCCCGCTGGAGTGGATTACAATAATTCAGCTGTACAGAAAACAGAATTTAAAGGTCTAGAGATTTTAGTAGGGTACAAACTGGGGAGTATGAGTTTTAAGCACTGCTAAATTCAAGAAAGGAAAATGAAAGAAAAAAGGCCCAATTTGCCCTCATCAACCCTGGTGTAAACATGGAATTATTCCAGGAAATCTTTGGTGTTAAAGAGTCTTTAGGGCTTTCACTTGCATCTCCGGATGATGCATCTCAGGGCTACCTCCCTGCATACCAGAGCAGCTGCCAAACACTGGCACAGGTTAGAAGGGCTCAGACTAGGAATACCTTGGCAAACTAAATGGAAGTCCTGGCCTTGGCTGGTTTTTCATATTGAAAGTGTGAACTTTGTTTACTGAGCACTCAAGCTACACGTCCACCCCAGCAGAAAGGAGACAGGAGAAGAGGACTGCGCTGCTAAAGGACCACTAACTGAATTTGGATCATGCACAAAAGAGATTTTAGGTATGAACATGGGATGTTTGGAGGTGGATCTGAGTAAGCAGAGAACAGAGGTGGAGCCACTGCAGTGCCCTGAATTGGTTATGTGACTCCTGGCAAAGGGGATAAAAGCATCAGCAAAAAAAAGAAAGCAATTTCCAGTAGCTGGTTCTGGATCCACCTGTGAGTTGTTTCACCTGAACCTGTTTTTGAACCTGTTTTGTATCTCATATATATCTGCCTGTATCTGAGAGAAAGCAACAGCGCTGCACTGCGCCTGAAAGAGGATCAGTCTCCTCTTGCTCCTCATAGGGTTTTCTCATCCAACAATTCCTTTGTCCTTAGAGTCAGAAAAGATTAATATTATCTTACATCTTCTTCCTGTGGTGATAGGATTTTGTTCCTGTAGGCATTCTCCTGCAGAGGGCCATCAGAATATAGTTTCTTCAAGAACAAGGTATTTAAAAGATCATAACATCCAGGAGGAATTATCTTGGCTGCCCTTTGAAAATCTCCCTTTGTCATCTTCTTCCTTTCTTATTTTTTCTCTTTCCTCTCCTGTAAAATGAAGCTCTTTTGGCAGAAACAGTGGCGGATCCAAAATGTATGAGCTGAGAACGGGATATTGGATCCTTGGGGGGGGAGACGGAACCCAGTGCCCCTGTCCATGTCTCTCTACCATGTTCAGCAGGAAAGTGACCACAGTGGAGCCTGAAATTAAACACACTGTTGTTGCTGTGAGTTTTTATTTTGTTACATTTGTTTTCCCAGGGCAGCAGACCTGTATAGAGGAGGTGGAACAGAAAACACTGCAGATGAAAGAAAATTGGAAAAAAATACTTTGCAGATTAATTTAAGGGCTAGGAATGGTCCACTAGGCAGGGTATCAAACCACAGTGAGCTGGAGAGCTTAAGGCAATTTGTTGAAGTATAGTTTATAGTTCCTGTGGCTTTTCCAAGTTGAGATTTTGCCTGAAAGATAAGAACTTTGTTAACGTATCTGCAGGTAAATTGAGGACATCTCAGATTCATGAAAAGGGGGAAGCAGGAAGCAATGTAAAATGGTGATATGCTGGATTTCAGGTGTGGCCCTGGAGCTTGTGAATTCAGCATCCAGTCAAGGTTCACCCAGACAAGCTGGTCTTCTGTGCCTAAGAAGATTTTAGTTTGAGACTCTACTAGAAAACAAGTTCTCTCCAGCACAGCTGGTCTCTGGCATGTTGTTCAGGATGAGATAGAGACTTTAGATATACTCATGGTGGCTCACTGTAGGAATAGGTGGATATAATGACTTCCAGATCCAGATATGGAAATGCTGGAAATAGATTGTCCCCACCAAGGAATGTGCCCTGAGGGGTGCTGGAACAGCAAGTTGTTTGTTTAACTATGTTGCTGTAGCACACCAGAAGGTCCTTGCCTGTTGGTCATGAGTGGATAGCATGGATCATAGCTGCTCTCTCCATCCTTTATTGCTAAATAGATTAGAAAGGGACTCTAGCTACCCAGGTGGTTTTTCTCTGAAAGACAGCAAACTTTTTAGGTCCTACCTTTTGTCTTGGGACAAATTCCATTTTGTCAGATTTTTATTTTGATGGTCACAGTGCATCAGTGCGCAACAGATAAAGATGGGACAGTTAGTATTCCTTTGTAGCTCTATCATTGCCTGGCAAGGCAACCATAGGCCAGTTGTTTGATCTCCCTTGACCTCAGTTTCTCTGTCTGTACAACGGCAATAATGATATCAGCTGCTTTTATAAACAGCTGGGAGACAAGGACTATCTGGTAATAATCCTTCAATTATTATTATGAATTGCTCCTCTGCTTGATTTTCTTCTAAACTCTTTTACGCCGTGTTACTTTTTTCTCTCTTGGTTTGGTGGGCTGTGTATGAAGGGAATGTATTCTGATTAATCCAAACCATACATGTCTTCATCCTGTCTTATCAAAGTGAAACCACTTTGTTAGAAGTTTTGGGTTCAGCAAGATGTATTTAGTTTTGAGCTCCTGGAAATAATTTGGGGGGGTGGGGTGGGTTGGAAGTGAAGGAGCAGGAGGAAATGCCTCCTTTCTCTGTGCCATGACTCAACAGTGCTGTTGGTTGAGGAGTCCCACCCTCAGCTTGTCCTTCGTCTCCTCCTGCCCTGCACTAGTGCAGCATTTCCAATGGTTATCTGTAAGAGAAATCTTCCTGTTCAGCTTTGGGTCCTGCCATCCTTGGAAATTTCCAGAAAATTTTATTAGAATCAATTGTACTTAAAATAGCTAATAGCTCTTACAACACCTGGATTTGGCTTTTCAATACATAAACAACTCCTCAACAGAACCAATTATTTTTAAAAGGCCCAGCTTTGTTCCCACTGCTTATATAACGGACCCATCCTGAATTACATCCAGCTGAAAGTCTGCCTTTGAAAGACTTAAGGCACACCAGCATTCAGAGATCCTCAAGGTACAGAAATTTGGCAGCATCTGTGCATGCCTTCACACTCCAGTGTCCTCCCTTGAAGGGTGAAGGCCTGCCAGTTATTGAGTGTTATTATACAATTAACCCTGTTGGGAGAAATGTCCATGCCGTTGTGGATTGTAACTGTAAATTTTGTAACAAATCATCACAATGCAATCAACCCTACCAGTGCTAAAAACCTTTCCCTTTTCCTCTGGGTCATTTAAAATATCATTTGCTATGTGCATTTTTCCCTTTACATATTTTATTATTAATAATAATACAATAATGATGAAAAGATCCTAGAAGAAGCCTCAGGAAAGGAATTTTATAAACATTACCGTGGAATAAAAGAAGTGCATTCCATTTTATCAGGACATTTTCCATTATAAATGGCCAGCTTTCTCATCGCCCTGCCAACAGCTTTGCCTGCCATCTGTTCACTGATGTCATACTATAAAGTTCACTCGCAAAACTGCTTGTTGGGAAGCCCAGGGTTGTGCTAGAGAAGTTTTGTTTGGGAATAAATATGCTGGCATCTCTTAAGGTGTTTTTTTTTTGGTTTGGGTGGGGTTTTTTAATTACTTTTTTTTGTTTGTTTCGAAGCTCTGATTGCTGTCTTCACTACACAAAGATAATGACCAACATTTTCTGAAATTACTGGAGATTTTGGCTCTTTTTATTATGGCCAGACTAATGTGGGACATCTTGAGAGAGAGAACCCAGGAACCAGGTTTTCAAAAAATGCTGTACCTTTGTCTTCTGGAAAATAGGTTTTGGCATCTGAAATTCTTAACCAATCCCTCAGAAAATATGAAAGTAAAACAGATCTAGTTAGGAAGTGAAAAGGGAGGACAGAGACATACGTCCCTCAGGGAAAAAAAAATACATTTGAAAGAAAGAGATATATCAAAAAAAGAAAGAAAAGCAAGCAGATCTCCCCTCGTGTCTCCAGTTTTCAGAAGAAACCTATATACATTCCAGGTGGGAAATGAAAATATTATGTGTTTAACACTTCCTCTCTCCCAGGAAAAAGACAATTGTACTTGGAAATGTACTTGGAAATGGCAAGAAAAACATAATGCAAATGATGTCAAGGTACTGCTATGGCCAAGTTCAGCCTTGGCTCGACTGCACTTTCAATCAAGCAACTTCATGATTTTCTAGTCTTTCTAAAATCAGAGAAGCCCACATCTTTCCTTCACCACCCTAGTCACAGCAGCACCAAGAAACATTGACTGAGTCCTCCCTTGTTGCCCCAACCCTAGCCAGCCTGCCACTCTGCAAATGGTTCCACTGAACCTGTCCAGTCCTTTCTGGGAGGTTCTGCATGATCTGAAAACCCGTCAGGCTAGGCTGTGGTAGGAATTGGGATGTAGCCTGGGTCAGGAGTGGTTAGGACACAATGCAGGTAGAGGAACATGCTCCTGTGCTCTGAGCTATTGGTGGATTTTGCGTGGTGGCACAGGAACAGGCATCTGAGGTGGGGAAGGGTAGGGAGGGATGCTACAGCCGCTCTGGCTGGTGTGGGGAGCTTTGGTCATCTCCATGAGAGGTGAAGGCAGCTTGGCTCCTTTCCCATGTGTGTCTGTACAGGGTCTTCCATGGGATTTCCTTGCTAGGAAAGCCATCTCATTGCTGACGTGACGAGGTGAGCTGTGGACTCCCTGCCTGCGCCATAGAGGTTAGGAAGAAACATGGAGATTAACCTGAGAGGGTGCATGTTGACAGGCTTAGGTTGCTGTTTCTTGGTGTGGACCCAGGCAAAATGCTATGGGCCAGAAGCTCCTTCTGAGCTTTTCCCCCAGGGCTTGCTGCCAGGTCATCCATGGTACCTCAGCCTTGATGCTCTGACCTTGAGTGGGTACCTGTAGCCAGAGCTTCTGTTTCACAACCAGACTATTTATGTGCACATAGAACATGAGGTTAGCACAGGAATAAAATGACAAGACTCTGTGAAGAAAGAGGGCATTGGAGATCCTGTTTCATAAGAGAAGGCAGGAAACTTTGCTGGCTTTTTGAAGGAGAACAAGTGTTGAGAAAGGATGTCTTAACTTTCTGTAACTGTGCTGGAGCTGGAGAAAGCAAGATCCCAGAAATGGGGAAGAGCTATTTAAGTTGAAGTAAAAATGTTTCATACCAGAAGACACAAAGATAAATGTGGCCAGGAATAAACTAAGACTGGAGAGAAGGAGAGGGTTTCTGACCATTTGAGGAGTAAACTGCTGGCCTCCCCAAAAGCAGAATAGGGATAAAGAATCCAGCCTGCCCTCTGGTGCAGCTTTCCCCTATATGACAAGAGGATAACATGCTCGTTAGCAGTAGATGTGAGGACCCAGGATGGCTGGAGGGGATGTCATGTCCCCATGCTTTTTGTTCTTCTGTCCTACAAAGTCAAAGTGTTTGGCCCTGACTTCTGAACCATCTCCCTGCAGAATACAGCATCGTTGCCTACCTAAATTGGAACACCACATTTGTAATTAAGTCTCAGGCAAGATCTTTATTCAGTAAGTGGCCCTAAAAAGCCTTTTTTCTTTTTTCTTTTTTTTTTAATGTCCTTGGCCAAATCCCAGCTCACTGAAGAAAGCAGCACAGAAGCTAAAAATGAGTCAATTTAATAGAAAATGGGAAATGTTCCTGGGTCAAGTGTGCATCTGTGCCTCTTTATATATCCTAGTCTAAATATAGGTGCTCTGAAGGCTTGCTACAGATAACTGGAAAAAGGAAGGTGAAAAGAAAGAAGCCACTGAATTTCCTCTTGCCCTTCCCCCAGCTCACAGTGTTTGCAAACGAGAGCCGTGCCAGTTTAACCTCTTGAAGGCTCTGGATAGTGAAGCCACAGTACTGGGAGGACTGGAGGAAATCCCACCTGCAAAGCTGAGCAGCAAGGAAAGGCTTTTCTTTTTTAATCGCTCTGCTTAATCCTCCCTTTCCTAAACACTGTCAAAGGCTGGAGCTGGTCATTTATTTTTTTAAATTACCATAAATTGGAATTTATGGGCCAGGTGATTCTCTTTGAAAAGAGTCCTTGTGTGCTGGGGAGAGGAGGGTGGGGCCAACCTGTCAGCAGGGAGCTTTTGGACTACTCCAAAAGCAATTCTTTGTTGTTCTCTCTTCCCATCAATGTTCCCCCATAGAAAAATAAATAAATAAAAGTGTTTGACCTTCTTTTAACAGCTGCCCACAAAGGTTCCTTTCTTAACTCTCTCTCTCTTTTTTTCCCCTCTTCTTTTCTTTTTATTGGTCCTCCTGATTCCTTGGCACAGCAAAGGAGGAATAAGAGAACTCCAGAGACAGTGGGATCCTCTTGGGAACATCTTGCTTTCAGTACCTCTTTTTTTTTTTTTTTTTTTTTTTTTATTAAATGTAGGCCATTTTAGGGACAAGTAGGTGTTTTTTTCCCCTAAGGAGGATTTCAGGGGTTAGTCAAGGATGTCTTAGGACAGCTTACCCCTCTTTATTATGGGCTAAGTATATTCTCTTTTCTGAAGTGGAGAAGGATGTTGCTTTGTGTTCCCAACATCAACACAGATTTCCCTGGGCTAAGTACTCTGAGCTTCTCTATGTTGCGTACCGTACACTTTTTAGCAAGGTTTATGCTAACGTGTTTTACCTTGTGCTGCCTGGGGCTAAGAAAGGGAGTAAATCGCTTTCTGGGTCTCCTATGGATTGGACAAGATGTAATGGAATTAAATTTCACTGAGACAGTCAGGCTAGGCATCAGGAAACACTTTTTCACAGTCAGGATAGTTAAATATTGGAATACATTGCCTAGGGAAGGGGTGGAATCCATGTTATTAGAAATTTTTAAGAAGAAGTTAGAAAAGTATTTGGCAGAAATGCTTTAATAGAGCTGAATCCTGCCTTAGGACAGGGGATTGGACTCAACTGATATTCCTCAGTCCTTGCTTCTCCTCTCCCAATTCATCCAAGGATGACTTCACCTTTCTGATCCGGGAGGAACTACAGTTCACCTAGTGTAATATTTCTATAATAGATTGCACTTCCAGCCTACTGCAAACTGAACTGTGTTACTGTCGTCATCCCTCCCCCCACCCCGCCCAACTTCCTTGCTTGCTCCCACATGTGGAAATGAGTGTATATGCTGGAAAATTAAGTTGTTGCAAAGTTTCCTGGCTACTGCCTGATACCTACCAGACCATGGACCACAGACTGAAGAATGCTGGCTGTAGTGACCTCCTGAGGTCCATTCCAGTCCTAATTTCTCTGATCCTAGCAGCACTCATGTGGTTCATCACCATGGCTCTATTGACGCATGATAATTTGAGCCTTGGTAATACTTATGCTCATGAGCCCTGTGAGAGGAAGAACTGTTCATTGGCGTGATTGACAGTCTGGAAACAGGACGAATAACTTGAATCTTAGCCTCTTGGTAAATCTGCTGTTAGGAAGTCCCTTAGGTCCAAACTTTAAGGTGTATCCTCAGATGAAATTCAACAGCCTGCCTTTCCAGCCTCCAACGTGTACCATTTCTGCCCAGGGACAAGGGAGATACCTGAAATATCACGTACCATCTTCAATGAAGTGCAGAGACATTCACAGAAAATTAAAAAGCCATAGATACAATTGGTATACTTATCACCTGTGCTTACTTATGCACATATCTAGGTTCTTCAAGGTTTTAAAGGTGTGATGTCGTACTCCTTTATCCAGGTGAATGCAAACCAGAATATTATGTACCATTAAAGCTTTTATAGTTTCCCCATAGAGAGACCTGTCAAACACATTTAAGAAATGTTTAGTCTTCTTTGACTTCTTGAGACTTAATTCTTGGAAGAGGGGTTTATTTCATCTGAGTTTTTTGGAAAGGAAATCTGAGGCACACAAAAGACATCAACCTGTCTTGTGCTCTGAAATATTTCCTAGCTACATAGCTCAGATGGAAAAGCAGCAAAGTGTGAGGTTGAAGCCAGGCAATGCAAAAGTCTGGCAGCAGCATGATACTACTATGTATTTCACACCTATAGAGAAATGAGTCCACTTTTACCCTCTGACTCCAGAGGAACCTGAGACACCTTGCCATTTGCTCCAGAGCTGGCTCAACAGTTGTCACCATCCAAGAGTTCTACTTGCTATTGGATATATATCTGGCTACCCAAAAAAGGTGGTTATAGCTCACACAGTCCTTCGACAGATACTGATTATTTTTTTCTGCCAATCTCCCCATCATCCACCTTGCAGGAATCTGATGTATCCAAATCAATATTGCGTGAATCGTGGTGCTCCATCCAAAGACCTGGGGGCTCCAGTTCACTTGCCCACACCTGCTCTGCATGTCCTCTGCCCTTATGTTGTGCCCCTTGGTCATTTAGCTGTAATGGTTTCTGGATGCTCCCTGTGAGACAGGAACAGCATAGCACAAGAGGCGTCACTCCAGAAGTGTGAATCAAATACATAACATCAAGCCAGATCCTCATATACTGGAAATGAGTTTGTTCCTCTGAGTGAGTTAGGGACATTTAACATACAGGAATTGCCTGTTCTGGGACATGTTTGTGACCATCTGCTCCTTTCTTTACAAACCAAATCCACATTTCCTTACACACCAATGCCACAGTTTCTGCCTCAGAGATTTGTGCTCCTTCCTTGTGTTCAAGAGCACTGGACGCAATTTCCAGTAATGTCTGGAAGAGTCACATGTGTGCTCTTCTCCTGACCCAAATCCAAGGTGACAAGAGGTGTAATTCCCCCTGCATGTTCCCAGCAGCTAAAGGCCTTTGAGGTCGTTGCATCCAGGAGGGGATGTAGAGCACCGTCCGTCATTTCTCCCTTGCCTCTGGGCTGTGATACCCCTTTGCTCTGCAGGGGAAACCTGGATGTTTCCCAAGCACAGGAGATATGGGTGAATGCCTGCAGACTAGGGAGGAAACCGTGCCCTGCCAGGGAAGTCAGGTAACACATTCATAATAGAACTGACTGAGTGGCTGATGGAGGCACTGCAGC
>JAVJGJ010000061.1:26329978-26350852 GCA_035590215.1 Microhierax caerulescens
CTGACTGAGTGGCTGATGGAGGCACTGCAGCTTCATGTCTGAACTAGATTCAGGATTATCATTTTAATAAAAATTTTTTCCTAATGGAGCTGGGTTGCTGGGCAATGCAAAGGCTAATGGAACACCCCATCACCCATCATTTCTGGAGCACAGGAAAGGGATTTGTTGGCCTTCATAGAGGAAGGATGATTTTATAGGGCAGGCATTTGGATGGGACCCCCGAGACTCTCTTCTAGTTTTGCCACATATGAAGGCAAATCACTTAGGCCAAGACTTTCAGAAGCAATTAACAAAGGAGGAGGGAGAGTAGCTCAAAATGGCAATATCCCCACCCATTTACAGTGGGAGCTGTCTTGCCTGGGGGACAACTGACAGAGAGGGTTTGCAAAGAAGTCCGAAGGCAACAAGGTATGAAGAGACTTTCTAAATAAAGGAGGAAGCTTGACACCTTTGCTAGGGAACCATGATGGATTGGGGTGACCAAAGGCCTGAAATCACTTAAGTGGCCTTTTTAAGATAGAAGTTCCTTTGATGAGCTTCCAGCAAGGATTATTTTTTAATACTTTTTATCTGATGCTTGTTTTTCCATAACAGCTAAGTAATGTCAGGCTGCCAACCTGCCCTGCTAGATACCAGGAAATATGCATGGTGAAGAAGTCATGACTCATGATATAATCTCTTTCGTAAACTTGAACACTGTTTGTGCAAGTGTTTTTTCTGATGCCTAATACAGTGTTATGCTTACACATCTTAGCATTGACTAAGTACCTCTTCTCTAATGGGTCACCTATTTTCATTCAGCTGCAAGTGTTTTGAGACCTTTGCTTACTGGTTTCAGTTGTTCAATGTCTCTAATAATTGACCAGTTCAATCATGTAAGTCTTGTCTCCTTAGTGAGAGGAGATAAATATTTATGTATGTATTTGACTGTTCTTAGCCTTCAGGATCTGAAAAGAGGCCAGAAATCCACCAAGAACCGCAGAGGGATAAAGTCAGTGCCTAATAAAGGTCAAACTCAGCTCCTGTTCTTGTGTGGTGGAGCCTTAAATTATGAGCTGGGTACTCATACCAGTGATAGGAGCCATCAAAAAAAAAGGGTGAAGAAGAGTGCTTTACAAGAAAGGTCCTTTGTCATCCCTCTGCATTGCCTGTGCTTAAATGAGCAGTCTGAAAGACTGGTGCATGGTTAAAAGATTACCTTCACAGCCCAGGCTCTGGCTTCCTTCCCGAGCACACAGTGGGAACAGTGTGCCCTGAATTCACCCTGCAGCAATGCAGTACACATGGGGCTCTTGGTGCCTTCTCTGAGCTGCAGTGCATATGTATAGGAGGTGCCCTTCTACAGGTGAAGGCACATATATGAGTGGCGCCTTCTCAACCCTCCTTTTGTGTAAGATTTCCTGGTGGGTAGTATACCTTTTGCTGGGACTATCTTTCAGACTTAATTTGCATGCTTTTGCTGGCCTGAATACCCATAGAGGTTTCAAATGTAACTGCAGCACAATTTTTTTGGTTGATTTGTTATTTGGTTTTGCTTCCTTTTTCTTCCCTCTTGAGCGCTTTGGCTCATGTGTGTCTGTTTTATTCCCTCTTAATGTTTATACAAAGAACAGATTCACTGGGGAACAGAGTGTCTTCATTACACACTGTCTTTAGGTCTTCACTGTCAGCCTGGCACTATCCATATTCTCTCCTATGAAAGGGAAGGAGAGCCTGGGTCATGAAATGTCTGTCCCCACCAGCATGGCAGCTGCATTGAGGTCCATATGCTGATCAGCTCTGAACCATGAGAAGTACCTCAGGGCCACATCCTCAGGTGCTCTGAACAGATAACTGGTTTCCAGATCAGAGGCCAGGGGAGTAAGTTCTCAAGTCCTTACATTTGCTTATAGCTTCTGTAAGTAAGGACTGATTAACTACTCTGGAGCATGCCCATGTCTGTGCAGGAATATACTGCTAAAGGAGGAGAGGGAAGGAGCTCTCTGAATCTTTGGAGAAAGAGAATATGTTGTCAATAAAGCCACATACCATTAATTAACTTAGTATAATCACCCTGTAATTACACTGATAATCATTTATCTTGGGCTCAGACCAAAAACCTTAATGGGGAAAATCCATTACATCCAATTTTTGTCCAGATGCTTAATTCCACCACTATGCTAATCCTGACGGTTCTGTCAGCTTCATTATGGTGCCATTAGAGATAGAAAACTAGAAAGTGCTCTGAGCATCTGCCTCCCTCCCGCGCTTGTCCTAACTCATGGGTAAAAAGGATAGAGGTGAGCTGGATAACCCGAGCTACTATATTTCTAATGGAACTCACAAGTGGTTGTGCAAAAACTGTTTGGCAATACTGTGAAAGGAGATCACAAGTAGGGGATTGGTCATTGCTGGGACTGAGTGAGGAAATCTAGGGGTTGATGTTGATCCCAGGTGAAGGTTTGGCATGAGGCAAACACATTGCTTCAGTTTCTTGCTTTAGGCTTCCTGGGAAAATGTCATTTTTGTTGGTGTTAAACTTGGTCTGAAGTGCCATGACCCTAAAGCAGCACTCTAGGCATGTCTTGATTTGACCATTTTGCCATTACAAGGACATTAAAGAACAGGATAAAAACTGTCTGTAGGTTACGCGAGGAATGGATAACAAGATATTTGATTACACTTTGATTTTTTCAACTTGAAGCTGTTACAATTATCTGTATATATAACTATTGTAGGCACTGAATGATGAATAATTGGTTAATTGAACAAATTATTACCTCAAAATGAAAGGTCTTGACCAAAGCGCATTAAGTCTTATGGTTTAAACTGTCAGCCTAAAGATCTTAAAGACTAGATGATTTTGTATAAGAATTTCCCAGTCTTCCGGTTCTTTTTCTTAACTTGCAAAAAATGTAGTGCCAGTCAGCTTCATGTAGGATTGTCTCTTATTTTACAGTTCTGTTTTTTAGGAGAGAGACACGCAGAATTAAGTCTTTTGCTGTTGTTGGCAGCTTCTGTTTCATTTAGGACCTGCATCCTGTTGCTTATTATTTCCTGGTAAGCATTGGTAAAGAGGTCATATACACTGATGAATGCATCCAGGTCTCTGCAATTAATTATGGCTCTAACAAAGAACCAGCCTTCAAGGTCCTGAAATGCATCACTGCTTTCTTGAAAAACAACACCTACTTCACCTTCAAATGCATTCATGCTGTGCTCCTAAAATGAATTCTACTCACCTTCTTCCTTCTTCCTTGCTTTTAATTTATTTTAGGAAATCTAAGCTGAGCAAAGCACTGTTTTTTTTCCTTCAAACAGGGTTGCACTGAGATACAGTTTGTTCTCTCCTGCCTGATTTAGCAGATTTAGCTGCCTGAATTCACAGACAGCTTCTTTGTGTGTTGTAAGAAAATGGATTCTAGCATTGGGAAGAGACATATGGTCCCATGAGCTTTATTTTAAGGTCGTCCTGAAGAACTGGACTCAACCCCAGAACATGAGTCTCTTCCCTATACAGTCGGTGAAATGAATGGGAGAGATGTGCTGTTGTGCCCATGGAGGCAACAGCAATGAGCACTCTGTGTGAGCGGAACAAACACCAGGCATTGCTGTCGGTTCCTACAGGGTGTGAACCTAGGGAAGGACAAGCGTGCAGGAGGATAGAAGGTTATACTGGGAAGTGATCTACAGACTAAGGACTGATTGAGTCAGAAGCTGTCTTTGAATGTTTTTTTCTATTAATTTGTCAACAGAGCGAAGCACTAGTTTCCTCTTCATCCTTATTTTCTCGTAGAGGCTTCATCAGCCCTTCAAGGTAACAAGGTTGAAAAGGCTGGGAAGACCCTTTTGTTTGGCCTTTTGTTTTGTGTACCAGAGACCTTGCTGCTGTTCTGGTTGTTTGGTCCTGGGGCTGCTGTTGTGGGCAGGAGGAAGATGGGTCCACTCCACAGGCCCGTAACATTATTAGCTGCTGCTGCTCAGGCCACCTTCTGGAAGAGCCCGAGGCAGAAAGATGAAAAAAGTAGGTGTGAATATCCTCATAAATATAATAGTTATCATAAGTGACCCCTCTCTTACCTTTTTTCAGCTAAGCCTTATTAGTAGCTCCAGAATACATTTAACTCTGCTACTCCCTCATGCATAACAACGTTTTCCTAGAAATTTTCTGGCCTCTCTGTAAAGTCAATTACCAGGTATGAAATCCTCTCCCACTCCTCCGCTCATGCAGACACACAGGATGGAGGTGATCAATGGAGACCATACAAGTTATTTATTTAACAAAGGAAACAAACCTAAACACAAAGAAGGATGGTTAAAAAAAGAATTTTTAAACAAACTCCAAGAACAGCGGCTGATCCTTCAGTTTTGTAAACAAGGCCTTACTGTAATCTTTCTTACTCTTGCTGCAAACCAGATTTATCTTTCGACATCCTGTCCAGAAATTATTGCACTTCTCTGCGGAATAAACATTCTATGGACCCAGCCACATGGAGACACGCAGAGAAGAGGATAGGGGGACTTGGAGGTGAAGTCAGTGCAAAAATGTTTCATTACAATAGCAAGTCCTGGGCTAGAGGGAAAAGAGGGTGGGAACAATGAAATCCAGTCCCTGCCTTGTTTGTGTGTGGCGTGGGTGGATAACTCACTTCATGCTTCTTATCCACTGATGCTGCACACAGCGTATGAGTACTCCGAGTCCTGTGCCTCCTCATCATCTACTTAAATCACTGTAAATATATATACAGGAAAAAAAGCTTTGAGAAAAAGAAGAAATGTAACTTTCCCCAACAAAGCTGTGGCAGTGTGACAAGCTCTTGGAGCCCATCCAGTGAGCTAAAGAAACTGAAATTCAGGCCCAGCGATGCTGAACAGCAACAGTTTGCTCCAGATGAGATCTGTGGCAGTCCTGCAGGAGGTGAAGGGGAGACCTTAGTGTGCAGAGCATGTGCATTGTGCACATGCATGGTCTTGGCACCTGTCCACCATGACACTGAGCACCCAGTAGGACAAGGAAGCACCCAGTACTGTTTTGTTTTGGTTTTTTTTTTTATGTTGAAGTGTGGAAACTTCTGTGTAAATGCCCAGGTGATCAAAGCTGGGTTCAGGAGTAATGCTGACGAAAAGTTTCTTTGTGTTGCAGTATTGCTGAGATCTCTATACCACTAGCAGAAGGAGCTTCACAATTCTACTAAAAAGTTTCTAAGAAAAGGTTTATATTATGTACTATGATAGGTTTTTTTGTAAATCTTGAAATAGTTAATGTTAATACCAAACATGATGATTGGGAACAGTTACATGAACTGGTTGATGCAAACATTCAAAATATTTCCAGATTTTGTCCAAGTCTAAACCAATTTTATCTATTTTATCTATCCTATCAGGAGAGATAGACATGAGCCTATAGATGAGGAGTGATTCATGTGTCAGACTCTGAATTACACACTCTGTCAGTGTGTAATCAGAGGGTTTATGTACTCCTCTGTATCAGAGCAGTATAGGGCTGAACAGGGTTGATGAGGTTGTTCCCAGAGCCAATCATCCACTGCAAGCACGTCAGTAATTACTGAGATAATCCACCTCATTTGTGGCTAGTTGTGGCTTCTTACACTTGTGCCTGATCCCAGTTGCATCATCCTCATCCTCCTGCTTCTTCTTCTTTTGATTCTTCTGCTTCTTTTTCTGCTGCTTCTTCTTCTTCTCTTTCCTGTTCCCCCTTGTGTCACCCCTTGTAAGGATTCTGGAAAGAAGGCATTGGCATGATATTTGCATCCTTTATTTCTCTACTGAGGTAAAAGTTGCCATTTTTCCAGTGTCACAGTTAAAAAAGGAAAATAAAGGATTAAACCCACTTCTGCAGCTATTCTCACATTGATTTCTGAGATTCAGGTGAAAGTCAAGCTACTGTTTCTAATGCTGGAGTTTATCTCCAGGGCAGACTGGTAAACTCCCACCTCGGTGGCTCATTTCTTTCACAACTGCCTTGGCCTGGCCATGTGCTGCACCTGTGACAGGTTTTAGCACTTGTGAACTTGACCTGTTACCTGAAGGCAGCTCTTGAAACAGAAAGCCTAATTCAAGACACTCAGCGGAGTCCAGGACTTCAGGTTACAACCATCCAAAGTCCTTAATTGTCCTTTGTGCTGCTGTGCTGGTTCCTTCACTGCCCCATGCCAATGTGGTTGTCAAAGCGGCACAATAGCAAATCACAACCATTAATTCCCCCAGGGGTGCCAAACAGTTGAGTGGCATGACTTTGGCAAAGCTGTCTCACACTCTGGGGAAGCAAAGAGGGATTTTACTGCTAATGTGTCTACACCTGTCTATGTCATCCTAGCCAGGGAGATTTTCTCCCTCTCATTGCTAACAAAACTCCAGAAGGAGCCTGCCCAAGAAATCCTAGCTTTTCAACCACTCCATACCACCGCTTCTCCTACCCCAGAACACATTAGCATTATCTTCCCGCGGCATTCTGCCTTTGTAATTTGCAATCACATTGCTGTGAGCAAGGCAGTGGCAAACTCAGCCTGTACTTGCAAGTGTGTGTGTCACAAGGAGGCTGGCAACCCCAGCACTGCCTGTAATTACAAAACCTTTTCAGGCTTGACGAGTAACATGTAGTTAAAAAACTGATAAGGATGCACTCAAAATGCAGTCAAATATCATCAGGCATGCCATGACTCCCGTGCAGCTTATCCATGCATCTGCAGGACCACAGCAAGGAAGCAGGATGTAACCCTTGCATGTTTGTGGTCCATTCCTTGTTATCTAGCACTGACAAAACAGGAACTTTTAGGATTGGCCTGACAGACACGCAGCTGTTCTTACCCCCAAGAGCTTCTACCCACATATAAGCCATCACCTTCCACCAGGAAAATGTAAGGGAACACAGATACAAACTCTCCCCATACCAAGGGGGAAGGAGCAACAAAGGAGAGGGATCAGGTGCCACCCACGTGCATTTGCCAGCTCCTCTCAGACATGCTGTGATGAGCCCCCACATCACATGATACATTCCCTCTGCTCACAGGAGAGCAGGAGGGGGGAGACAAACTCTCCTACACAAGCCCTCCATTTTGGCCTTCCAAGAAGCTGCAGATTGGTCTCAAACAGGTGTCAGCAGCCCAGACTGGCAAAATATGACCCTCTCTCTGATGAAGAAGGACTAATCATTGCTTACTGATCCCTGAAGGTTAGTTAAGTGGTTAATTAAGGCCTTGTGCCTCATTACTGGTCTCACCTGTGAACATAAGGGTGTTATGCAGCTAAGTGCCACTCTCATGCACTAAAAAGCTTTAACACATCCAGCAGGAAAAATGTGTTTTACAGCTTCCCCTGCTGCCTGTGCAACTAGCAAGAATCACTTGCATGTGCCTTACAGACTGGCGAACTGTACAAGATGCTTCAAGCACTGCAAATTAAAAGCTACAGTCCTACCCCACTGCTGAAGTGCAGTTAGCAAAGAACCTGAAACTGTTTGTTCAACCCTGATGCAAATAACGCCACTCCCTCCACTTCTGAGATCTTCATTTTAGAGCTAGGGAAAAATGCACTCACTGAAGAAAGAGAGAATTCTTGGCAAGATCTGCAGCTGGCTGCCAACCAGAATCTGGGCTGCAGCAAGGCGACCGGTTTCAAACCTGGCTGTCTCACATGGAGGATGGGGCATAGGGAATCCACTGGGATTTCATTCGAATGGCCAGGGAGGGTAGGCCCACCAGATGATGCTGATTAGCATAGCTCAGCATTACCCTTCTTTGTAATAGCCAGGGAATCTGTCCTTTATTGTCTAAGCAACCAAATACACACACACTAGGTCTCTCGGAGGACTGCTGTTGACAACAGGTTTGAAGGCTTGGTGCAAAAGCTTTTGTGCCCAGTGGACTTTTGAGGGCTTTCCTGAGATAATTATTTGTGGTTTTTATTTGCTTTTATGAAAAAAGCTCAAGAGCAAACACAGAGGCTGATATTAGCCCATATGTTTGTGTGGCTCTGTCCCTTTGCACAAACTGTTTCTAGGCCTGGCTCACATGTCTCCTGTTCAAACACAGTATGTAGTGTCTGGACAAACATTTAGGCCAGTAAGGTAAATGAACAGGTCCCAGTATCCCTTGTTGTGCTCAGCTATTGGGCTATCTTCGCTGTCAGGCAGCTTCAAGCCTTCTTCTCAGTGTTCAAATTTTGGATTAAACAACAACAAATGCATATAAAACCGCAGCAAAAAAGACCCTATTAACTGTATTAAGCCATTGATGACACAAGTAACTTTCAGGTGTATAACCAGTGGAAGAGCCAGGAGGGGCTTTGTGGGCCAGGATCTGTAGCTGCAATTTCTCTCAACAGAGAGGTGAGGAAGTGCTGGGAATTGCAATGAAACTTGCAGGTAGGGAATTGCTTTTCATTGTAAAGTTTCTGGGGACAGCCACAGCATTATGGAGACATGGCCGCCAGGAATCATTACTCTATTCCTAACTCTGTTAATGCCTACATGTACTTGGGATGATTGTCTTCCTTCTTCTGACCTCGATTTCCCCATCTGCAAATCAGGATCCTGTTCCTCACCTCCGTTCTGAAACATTGTATGATCTACCCATGGCAAGTGCTATAGCATAAGTTAGTATGAGGAATATTTTTGCTCCCAAGTGATACATTCAACTCAAATATTTACAAATGTTTAGAAGTCAAATATTTGAATGTCACAAGACATATTTTTTCATAAATGAAAAAAGAAAAAACAAAATTTAACATACTCTGTCTATTTTTGATGAACATTAAACGATATGCAAACTTTCAGTAATTGCAGCATTAATAGCCTGTCTGAATTTATCTGTGATTATCTAGAATTGTTCTGGGTTTTATGGACTCTCACATTTATGAATATGAAAATGGCAATAAAATCAGCATCAGTTTATATCGATGTTATGGAGGAGAAGAAAAAACTGCTTTTGTTTAAGCTGGTACTGAGGATCCCTTTCAGGTGTTTGGTTTGGTTGAGTTTTTTTTCTCCTCTGCACTATTTCCCTTGTGTAATATGACTATGCATTGCTATCATTCAAAATGCTGGACATAACAGTTTTTGTGTGCTTTGCATAGCAGTGCAGACTGGGAGTATTAGACATAGGACATCCACTGAAGTTAAGGGAAAAAGCTTGGGTAAAGTTTGTCCTTTGTTTGCTGCATCTTCTCCCTCCTCCTCCCCAGTCAGGACAAAATAAATACTGTAATTTCTAATGAAATCAGGAAGGGGGTAATAGTTCCTGGAAGAGGAAAAGAGAGATTGTGAGGAGATCCCTGCCAGTGGTGTTCAGTTACTACAGACAGAGCAGTGGGCGACAAATTTTTTCACTTTCTTGCTCTGCAGCATGTTCCTACCATACACCTTAAAGCTAGTCTGTCACACACAGGCTCAATCTGTCCTTTCTTGCATGCCTGCACAACGAAACACCATCCTGATCCTTTTTCTTTCCCTGCTGAGGTGCTTTGGGGGAGTATATTGCCAGGAATTGGCAGTGCTTCCTCAGAAATGTTAATGATACCAATCAAAGCCTTATTTGCAGGCCCCACACTGGGCCTTGGAAATTCTAGGAGTCAAATAATAGGGATGCCACCACTAAAGATCAGAGGGAGCATCTGGGAGGGACTGCAGTGAGGACAGCAGCATGATCTAGTATCTCTTTGTAGTCTGCTAAGTCTGTGACTCCCAACACTTCCAGTAAGTGATGCTGGAGTATTTTACCCAGTCAGCAAACTCCACTGGCATCCGTAAATTGCTGCCCACCGGCAGAAAGGCTCCACCATTTCTTCTCCAGTTCAGTGGCCAGGATGTGCACCACAGTGAGGAAAATTTAGATCCTAACCTCTGTTGTTTTGCTGAAGTGCTATTTATTGCAGTGGCTGGCTTGAATTTGTACAGTGCCCAGAGGGTGCTCAACCATGGACCATTACTTGCCAGATGCTGTAGAAATGCTACAGGAAAAAAGGCACACCACGCCCCAAGGAGTTTATGATTGAAGCAGGAGGCAATGTTAAGATATTGTATTCAGGGGTCCTCAAACTATGGCCTATGGGCTGGATATGGCCCCCTCAGTCTGGCCTCCCGGTATTTACAGAAGCCCCCCCCCGCCCGCCCCCCCCCCCCGGGGGGTTGAGGGGAGAAACCAAGCAGCCACAGATGACTGCCTGCCACTTAATCCGTGTGCCGGCCCCTTGGTTAAAAAGTTTGAGGATCCCTGGGCTAGATAGATGGGGACTAAGCACAAACCAAGGAACTGCATGCTGGATATTGCTCAACATTATACTTGGCAGGATGTGATATTTACAAAGATATAATAAAAGCCACTGGGAGAGCTAAAAGTGGAGTCTGGATACCCTCACTCCTCCTTTCACTTTAACTCCAATGTGAATCGCCTCTCTTACATCCTAGGATTTCTTTTAACCATAGTGCTTAGCTTTTCTAAAGCTGTGAAGACTTTTTTTTTTCCAGTCCAACTGGAGCCATTTCCCCAGGTCAGCATCTTGTAGACATTCCTGGACCATTCCAGTGATTCCTATCTGGACAAAACATGCTCTTTCCAAACCTTTGCAAGCAATTGTCACATGCATGAAAACACCAAGAGGTCACAGGCCACCTCTGTTAACCTGGTTCTCCGTGGTGCTTTCTGGTAACCCCAGGTATAAGAAGGGATGCCTCTCCTCCAGGTCAGAAGAGCATACTGCAAGATGGAGGCAATTCCCAGGATGGGAGAACAATGGCATGTTGTGAGAAGGAGGTGTGAAGATGAAAAAGATCAAATTAAATGTACTGTTGAGTATCTGTGGATGTTTGCACTGTGGACAGGCAGGGTTTGAGTCCCAAGCTAATGTGACAATGTGCTAGGCCAGGTTAAAACTAAGGTGCAGACCTGGAGTGCTGGGAGATTTTGCAAGTCATGGGTACAAGAGTGTTGTCAAGCTGAGCAAGGAAGGCAGGAAGAAGAGGGGGAAGGCTTCACTCCAGCATGCATGTGCAATGCATACATGCCCCTGTTACAGTCCTGAGCTTTGGAAAGGATTAAAGAAAGACACATGCTTGTTCCATTAACTGAAGTGCAGAAAAGGGAGATGTGTGTACAGGAGTGGGGAAGGGAGGGAGAGCAGAAATAACACAGTACATTAATGAGATAAGAACTAGACAAGGATGAATAATGTATTGTTACACCCCAGAGACAAAAGGGCAGCTTCCAGAGGGCTGAGGCTTATACTCTAATCATCTTGACTTTGTAATGTTATACAAGCAGGGGCACATTCTGTGGCTTGGGAGACTTTGCTGAGTAAAACCCTGCAAGCCACAGAAAAATGCTTAAGCAGCCTTTTAAAGCCTGGCAATGATCCAGCTGCCTTCCCTTCCCCATACCCCCCTTCTTCTACCTCCACCCCACCGCCGTAACCCAGCCAAAGAAGCAGGAAAACCCTTGAGACAGACAATCTTTATTGGTGACGACATAAAAACCTTTTAAACACAATGGGAGGATTAAAGCATTAGGGCCAGTCGCTGCGTTCTTGTAAGTGATCAGGGTGGCAACAAAATATTTAAGCTCCCACATAGCCGAAGGCATTGGGTTCAGTGAGAAAAGGGGGGGCAGTTAGGAGGGAAGGGCTCCTGACAGCAAGATTTGACTTAATTCTTGATGCAATTGGCCTCAGCCCCTACATGCTTTCCCCTAGCTCCTGGTGGAGGTGGGGAGAGGATGGAGAAAAAGGTCAGGCAGTGATGAGCAGCATCTTGATGGGCTGTGACCTTGGCACCCACAGGGCATCTTGCAGCAACCTTCACTCCTAAATGTCACCCTAATGCTCCTGGTCTGAACATGCTGCCCTTGGTGGTGCTGCTGCTGCTATTTCAGGACGTGGCAGCCCCCTCCATGTAAGCCTGGAGCCACTAGCTTGTAATTTGAAACAGCAAAATCCCGTCTGGTTGAACTTCCCACTTCAGGATAAGGCAGGGTCTGTTCTCTCTCAGCTGCACAGTCACTCAGCACTTCCCTGGCTGCTATCTGCAGCACCCCAGCTCCCAGCTCCTCAGGATAAGTGCAGCACAGTCAGCTCCTGCCTGTACCAGCCACTCCCCCCTGCCCTGCCATCCATTACAGCCTGCTCAGATCACAGGGCTGATGTACACCACCCTCCTGCTGGCACTGGCACTGGTGGAGGGAATTGTTGCCAATGAGAGGCAAGTTTTAATGGCATGAGGTGGAGCTGTACCTATTCAGGAAAAATAAAAAAAATAAAAAAAATTCCAGGTATCTGCTGGTCCAGTCAGGGTATGCACAGAGCTGGGTGGAGAACAGAACCTAGGAAGCCTGATGTGGTTCTTCCAGCATGACTCTGATGCTGAGTCTGGCAGAACTAAAACCACTCTGAACAGTGGTCATCCCAGATGAGTTTCTCCGTCGTTCCTCCTAGCAGTCCTGCTGCAAGCCAGGATTGTCGTAGCTAGCAGGCATTTCGCATGTCTTTGGGCATGTATCTTCTGAAAGGTTACTGCTGTCAGTGCTCTGAGGATCCTCTTGGATTGGAAAATCCGTGAGGGGTGAGGGGAGACAAGTAGGAGACACAGCAGGAGATGTGAAATTGTGAATAGACTGTAGCCAGGGTGAATGGGTCACAGGTATCCAGGCACTGGACTGTAGATGCACAAAGTGCCTGAATTGTTTTTTAGAATGGTAAAATAAGTACCAAACTCTCCACAGACAAGAAAGAAAGAAACAAAAAAACAAACAAACAAGGAAGAGAGTCAGACATGCTCCATGTAGCTGAAAATTTCACCAAAACAAGTAATTTTGGAAGACATCTGTGTTTCTTTGGTCAGGAGAATAGCAGGTGCTGGTTAATCCCAAACTACTACATTTTCCCTGGGTTCAGATGCAGTGCCCTGTCTTTTTACACCCAAGGACTTTTTGCTGCTGTAGAATACACTCAGTTAAAAAAGAAGTAAATAAACTTACTTTTCATCCTTCTTTCCAAAGACCTGCATTGTCCTGATAATTTTTCTCTGTTGAAGGAGGAAGAGGCCATTTTTCTGCTTTTGGGCTGTGGTTTATTGAAAATTGTCAAGCATGTCCTTGTCCCAGCCTTCATGGTGGTGTCAGTTCTGAGTGCTTGATCTGTGCATAAATCTGCTGTATCAAACTAGATCTTCACAGGCTGCTTTTCATGCTTTTTCATTTATGGGTTGATATGCCCTAGAGTTTCCCTCCTTTCCTCTCTCCACTCTCCCTCCCCATACTCCTACCATCAACTGAGCTAAGGGAACATATTCCTGTTGTCTACTCTTTATTCTTGAATTCATGTTAATGTTCATAAGTGTTGGCACACTTTCCAGTTATGAGTAAGCATTGCAAAGAGCAGGAGGAGAGATGGGAGTAGTGGAACTTCTTAGCTGGGGAAGGCTTAAATAAATATGCATGTATTTCTGCATGTTTACACTGCAGGAGGCAAGAAGGAAATCACTTGACGTGCACATGGACCTGAAGGTGGTGAGGTTTGGGAGGGTTCTGCTGTCCTGTAAGAATTTGTTTCAAAGTGTTGGACCCACTCCTGGAAAAAACTTCTGTCTCTCCTCCACATGAAAGTTATCCTTATGGTAGAAATCTGTGGTTCCAGGGGAACAAAGTTGTCAGACATCTTTGATCTTTTGCTGGTAGTGTTGCTATGGCTCTGATGGCAAAAGGAGATAATTGAGACAAGTTTTCCTCTCCCTCAGAGTGTCTAATCAATCCTGACTAGCATGTTGTAATGGCCCAAAGAAATTGCATGTCCTCTTGGTGTTTAGGAAATCATCAGCATTTCTGAAGATATGGTGACAATGTTCATTTCCAGCTGTTCAGGTCACTGGCTACCTTATAGAGTTTTTCTGAAAAGATAATGGCTTGCACATACAGAAGAGGAACTTCTTTTGTCTGAAATTTTCAAAATGGTGAAGCCTTCATATCCAGGTATGTTGCTTTGCAGCAATCCATCTGATATATGCTGCAGGAATGAATAGCTAACACCGGGCTGTTTTCTGCCAGGAGCTTGCATCTCCTGGGCAATTATTGGTAGTTGAAACCATTACTAACATTTACTGCTATATGAAGCTTGCAACCCATCTGGTCAGATTGTTCCCAATGAGTTGTTTATTGGTAAATATGAAGTTTCAGGTGCAGAAAATCAGCACGGAGTCTGCAAACAGCAGTTATTTCTTGTTTCCTACCCTCCCTTTGGTCTTAGTTTAGCATCAACAGCCCTATTTTTTGGGATGGATTCATCCACATGTGAATTTAGAGATATTCAGATAGTGGGTTCAGGTCTGGATTTGGACTGAGCAAATTTAGATTAAGATCTTGCAAATTCTGTTTTAAAACCTTTGTTTAAAAATATTTAAAAAATATTCATGAAAACCTAGAATGGCAATGTTCTCATGCTTCTTCTTGACTTGTATTAAGGCAGGACAGATGAAGATTGTAACTCAGTTTTTTGTGACATTAGAAGCTAAAAACATCCTCCTTTTTGATATGCAGCCTGAGGAGATTGGGACTGGAAACAACTGAGAAGAAATAAAAAAAAATCACACAATGTCACTTTATGAGGAGTTTAATTTTTTTCTGATCGTGGCCATAACCACATTTCAAACTCTGTTTCCTTCAGTCCTGGATCCATTTGGAAATTTAAGAACAAACATATCAAGGGGGGGAGGAAGGCAGAGGAATCTTTTCGGTAAGTGACTCACTTCAGACAAGATGATTTATCATGTGAAGAGCACCATGACACAAACAGCGAGGGATCAACAAGGAGATATTGCATGTGAAGTGTTTCCATATTTTCTTAGGCTACCAAGTGGTTATGTGCTGGGATCATTCTGTTAACCAGTAGTAAGTAGCAGGGTGAAAATGTGTTGCTATTTTTTAATAGTATTTTAGAAATTGGACGTGCTGGTGACTGAGGAATGATAGTTGCATCAGCTCCCTTTGGAAAGGTTAGTCTTGCTATTCTTAAGTACTTTATTTTAAGTATCTTTTTTTTTTTTTTTTTTTTTTTTAATCCAGCTCAGTGCCAGAGGTCCTGATGCTGTGCATGGAAATACAACACTATGTATAGTACATCACCACAGATATGTCCCACACTTTCCTTTCTAAGGTCACTGGCAACACACAAAGCCATGATAATTGGAGATGGAGAAGAAGCTAATTAGCTCATCTATCTCCTTTGAAGGCTAACTTCTTGCCAAACATTTTTTAGGAATTTAGTCCAATCTAACAGAAATGTTCCAAGCCTTTAAGATCACTTATCTCTTGGGAGACCACTTAAAGGGCGAATACATATCAAGAAGCAGTATGATAAAGTTTAAGCTACAAATTCCACTTCTTAGTTTCACCTTTTCACTAGGAGCTCTTCTCCCCTGGGCTACCCTAAGTAATTCCTTTCTTTCTTGACCCTTTCATGCCTTTCACAAGATTAGTGTAGTGCAATTTATAAACTCTTCAAGGCAGAGACTGGATTTTCATTTGTCCTAGTGCTGCAGAAAAAATGTGGAAATTGTCACCACAAAGGGCTAGAATTGGTATCTTCAGCTTCCCAAGAATGGTGGGGTTTATTGTGTTTTGTTTTGGGTTTTTTTCTTTTTCTCCAATAAACTTCTTAAGTGAACATTTTATATGAAGGTAATGTAGAGTTCAGAAAAAAGTAACTAGGTGGGTCACTGGAAAGTCACATGATTTTGGCTTCTCAGCTTCTGGCCACGGATACTTGTTAATATTCAAAGTATCATTTGGCCTGTCATGAATCATCTTTTCAAACTTCTCATTGCATAGTAAAGGCAACAGGATCTCTGGAATCTGCGGATCACTCAGCATGACCTGGAAAGTTACTAAGTCTTTCAGTGACAGTCTGGGAATCAGCTTCCATCTACAGTTATTATCTGCTCAGCTCCATCACAAAGTCTTGCTTAAACCTGTAGTGACCCATTTGACACTCCTGTCTAATTTTCCATCTGTTTTCCATGATTTACCTTCTTGATGCAGTTGCCAGCTGCAGCTGGATGCATCCTGAAGTGCTCATCCATAGGTACTATTTAAAAGGGAAAAGTGCATGGCACTAAGCCTGACTTGTATTTTTTTTTTGTTTGTTTTCCTTGATGACAGCACACTTCTAAGGCGGTTGGGGCTACAGGCCTTGTGACCACATGAAAGACTTTGGTGTGGATCCCTGCCTCTTACAGAGATAAGGCACAAGATAAGTGTAATCAACGTCCAGGCAAGGTTCTACAGCATAGCTACACTCTGGAAATGGACCTCCCTTCCTTTTCAGGAGATATCTGAAAGTTGTAAAGGGCTGCTATGGACTGCTATTACTGCCCATTTGTCCAGGGGAAAAGAAGGGACAGATGGATGGAGGCAAACCAGGTGACTATCGGTGGAGGAGCCCCTCATGCTTGCAGCTGGAGGCTGCACCCTGTCCCTCCCAGTTTTCACTACCTTGAGCAAAGTCTGCTGATAGCATGAACTGCAGTATAGTCAGTAGGATTCCTCACAGGTTCTGGCCTAATTTCCATGGAAGCATCATGAACCCTCATGTATAACAGTTACCCTATACAAGATCAGGAGGAATGGATGTTTCCCTGTGTCATTATCAGTGTGACTTTTGATCCACAGCCAAGCTTAAAACACCTCCTAGTTGGATCTGCTGAAATCCTCCTTTGACACCTGAGTTCTCTTTTCAAAGGAAGGGTGGTGGCACACAACTCATTTTAAACTTGTTTTGTTCTGTTTTCTGTGTTTATTATATTTAGAGTTCATGCCTAAATGAGCTCTGAGGGTTAGTCACTGAGCTGGGGGAGTCAGCTTTTTCCTTGCATTCTAATACTTGGGTGCTGGAAATGCCATGAGGTGATTAAACTTCATCTCCTTTTCTCCCTGTGCATAACTCACTGAGGTATCAAAAGCAGTTACAGGGAAATACATCCCTACAGATACCAAGAGTGAGGCATTTCATTTGGGTTTGCCCAGATAAGTCTATTTCCAAGCTCATTTGAGTTCCCTTATGAGGGTTCTTTAGGTATCAGGAAGTTCAACCATCAGAGAAATTATCTGAATGATCATTCTGTAATGGGAAAATGCACATGGGGGTTAATGAGAGACCACCCATTGCATTTAGATCTAGTAGCACCATATGCAGCTCTCCAGAGACAGATAAACCAGAGTTCATCCCTTCCTGCACCACAGCTGAATGCATGGCTTTCACCAGCAAACCCAAGAGAAGCAATGCCAAATGAAGACTCCAACTGAGAGCCACTGCAGCAGGCACTGTCATTACATTCTGTTCAGCAACTAGAATGTGCTTTTAAACAAAAATTGCTATGAATTAACATAGCTGAGCTTGAGACCCAAACTGCCTATGTAGGCTTGTGCTGCTCTCTGGTACAAGTGCAGAGAGAGAGGAACAGTTATAGTATTTTATAACTTTTTTTGTAAGCTCAGGAAAAGATGCTCAGGGAACTTCCTAACAGGCCTTGATCACTATTGGAATTAGTAGGTTCATCCAAATTAAAGAACTTTGGGAGAAATAGCTGGTTTTGACCATGTTCTGCATTTGAAAGTAAAAAATACTTTAGATATTTGTTGAAACATCCCGTCCCAGCATTTTCAAAATGAAAAGAAGGTGGGAGGTTTTTTGGTTCAAAACTACTCTCTGGCTGAACTGTTTTTATATATTAAAAGAAAAACAAGGTTTAAAATTGGAGTAGAACCAACTTTGAAATGTTTCAACTGATGCAACATGAATAATTCTTAAATAATTATTTTTTGAGCATGAGATTTTTGGCTTCATTCTTGTTTAGAGTGGGAAGGAGAAAATTAAAAATGTCGAGAGTTTTGGGGAGAGAAAATTCCATATGTACTCTGCTTATAGACAGCATAGACATTAAATACTTCTAAAACATGTCTTGCAAAATGCTCAAATAATGACCAAACATTGCTATAAAACCAGGAGTCCACCACTGAAGAGATATTACTGGGGTTTTGCATAGCATTAATCCTATAAATGCCTTATTGCGATGCTTAAAATAGCTTGTCCAAAAAGTAGACACTACTAAAAGTAGTTAAGTTGCTAGTATTTAACTTGCTTTTGTTCAGATCGGTCTACTTCATCCCAATCTGAGTAAACAGTGGCCATTTCTTCAATGACAGCCATTTGCTGTCATTATTTGTGAAAACCTTCACATGAGCAATCTAAACAACAGGTAAGGTTATAAGGTGGCCATGTGCATTTCTGTGACTTTTTCTCTTTCACCTCCTGTTCTGCTGGGGTCACTGCCCTGGCCTACCTAGTGTGTTACCTCCAAGGTCTGAGTCACAGTGCAGTGCTCTCCAGATGTCTTCAACTCAAGCCTTTTGTTCCAAGTTACTGAGATTTGATTTGACAGACTTTATGGGAGCATTTCAAGGAGTCTTGACTACATGTCTAGGGAGGATTTTATCCCTGCTCCCAGGACAACCTCCTGTTCCCCTGACAGAGGTCCTCAGGTTTATGTATGGAGTTGTCCCACTGCTACCCAAAGTATGTGAGTTAATGCACTGAGCCTAGCAAGTTGAGGCAGGGCAGTTGGTCTTTCTAGGCTAGCATGGACAGAGAGAAAACAAGGAAGCCTTCTTTCCAAAGGGGAGAGTCCTCTCTCTAGACTTTAACTGTGGGCAGTTCATGCCTCTCTAGTCTATGGGGTATCTCAGCAGGACAAGTAAGCCTGCCTCTTTCAGGCTGAGATGAGTCATTATCTTGAGAGAATAATCTCTTCCTTTGGCTTCTCAGGGAGCCTAGCTGAGCGGCTTAGCCTACATGCCTAACCTTGGATCCATTAGTGCATTATGAGATAAAGCTAAGAAACTTAAACCCCCTTTAGCTATCCTGCCGTCAAAGGGTTCTTTTCAGCCAGCATTTCTGTTCTTTTCTTTTTCACCTTTCCTCTTTAGAGAGCTCTTTAGAAACATGTAGACCTGGTCTGACAATATCATATCATACTGAAAGTCACAAAACCCTTTAAACATAGTATTAGGCCCACAAAACTTAGCATGCTTAGAGAGAAATGCATGTCTTGGCTGTTCTAACTGAACTGAGGTTTTGGGGTTGAATCACACAATACTTACAGGAAACAGGAGTTTATCATTAGCTGCAACAGGGAAACCAAAGCCTTGGTCATGGGGAGAAAAGATATCTGGCCAAGGGGATTGCATCCTAGAAAGCGGTGGCTCTGAGAGAGATTATCAGATATACTACCAACATATTGGTGTTACGGTCTCTGTGGTCAAATAGCTTAGGCTCTGAAGGAGATAAATAAAAGTGCCAAGGAAAAGGAGGAAGTGGTATTATCACAGTAGAAATGATACTGGAACATTGTGCCCACTTTGGGGGTTCAGGCTGAACTTTTCATTAAAGGAAATAAGAAAGAAAAAGTTTTTATAGCGTATGCAACAGCCATTCCTGTGGGGCTGCAGAAGGACAATTGTGAGCAAGATCTCTTCAGCTTGCATTAAAAAGACAGGAGGGGTGGGTGCTGCCCCAAACTAAATGGCAGGAACTGCATGTCTACAGCACCCTGACTACATCAGATGATGCAGATGTGTACATTGCTTCCACCAGTGTTACCAGGATGCCCATGGGAATCCTAGCAAATGTTCATGTAAGATTTTGGCCCAGCTGGATATTTTGGCTTTTAACGGATGTACAAGTAGAATGAAATAAACTGAGGAATGATTTAGAGAGACATTTTAATAGGAGTGCAGACAGGATTTTCTTGTTGCAAGGTAAAATTGGTTGTTTTCAATGGAGGTATGAAGGTTACCAAGCAGTGTGGTATGGGATCAAAGAAATCTCCAGCACTCCACTCAACTCATCTGTTCATTGTGTCACTGCATGGGTAGGGAAAGACTAGCTTAGGCAAGCAGGGCAAGATTTTGATTACAAATAGATACTGGCACTAGGGTGTTACAAGAAATTATAAGCCTCTGATTTCTCCAAGAGACAGGTCATTGTTCTGTGTCACTGTTTTCTTTGGAAGCCATTGCTTTTTTGCTAGCCTGGCCAGATTATAAATTCATTACATGAACAACAGGCGAAAAAGAAAATTTGGAACTGATGTTTGGCTGATTATCAAACTGGCCTCATCCTACTGAAACACATGAAACTCTGGCAATTTATACCATCGCAGATCTCAGCACCCACAGATTCCAGCATCACAAATACGTATGGTGACGGTGGCAATAAATTAAGAAAATTTCCAGATTAATTGTGTCTTCCTCTGAAAACTCTAAGATTTGCTCAAGATAAATTATGAATATTAATATATATATTATTCTAGTATGGTTTGCTTGCATTGCAATTCTTTTTATGATTTTATAATTAAGAAAAATCTGAATCCTCAAAGGTGTTAGGTCAAATTTTCCTCCACTGATAACAAACAATTGAATTGACTTAAGGTATCAGAGAATGAGATAATTTGTTGTGCTGGGACCACAGTCTGTGATCTTAAAGCAGAGGGGTCTCATTGCAGACCCTGCTTTCAGCAGGGGCTTGGAACAGAGCCCTCTTGAGATCTGTTTGAGCTTAAATTGTTCTGTGTTGCTGTGATCCTAAAAATTTAAGTACCATGCAGCCTTTGTACCTCCTGTGCTTTTATATCATTACTCTGTTGCTCTTGCTGCAGCCCACCTTGCTCAGAGACAGATGATGAAAGAGATGCTGAATGTACTAACTGATATACAAGGAGTTGTAGAAAGGAAAAAAAGCCTCTCTGTGATCCTCAAAGCCAGATGCAATCACAGTAAGAGATATTTGAACCCAACACTGTGCAGCTACTGGTGTGTAGCCACTTCCTTGCTGGAACCCCAG
>JAVJGJ010000061.1:26373389-26392965 GCA_035590215.1 Microhierax caerulescens
TCAAAAAAAAGTATCTGCCCATATTTGAGTGTGAGTGGCCGATGTGACCATCCTGAAATCTTAAAGCTGAAAATGACTAACATGGCTCTTCGTTTCACTTGTAAACATCTTCCTAGTAGAGTAAGGTAACCACACATTTCATCAGGTTATGCAGTTTGACATTGCAGGAGGGTATTAAGTTAGATCTTTGGTACCTTGAATATTGATGGAAAGAATATCATAAACACTTCTTTTACTCTCTCCTGTTTTGCTTGCAATTGGAGATGTTATTTACGGTATTATTACTGCTACTGTTGTTATTATTATTACTATTATTATTTTTGTTAATTATTATTATTGTTGTTAATTATTATTTGCTTTATCTCACAGTTTATATTCAGTACCAATTTCTTTTCAAGATCCAATCACACACAGAGTGTCTTAAAACATGAATGCAGGATTCATAAGTTAAGTACATACTCTGTGGTACACTTTATCTATTTTACTTCTGTTGGGGTAGAGCTTGGTTAGTTTATTTTGGATGTTCTTCATTACTGTCAGTGATGAGGGCACATATGCAAAGGATCATGTGCAAATGTGGTTCTGAGTTTTAGTCCTAAAACTGTTTAAAAGATGGGGAAACTGAGACAGAAAGCAATTAACTTGTCCACCATCATATGTATAATTATTGTCAAAGAATGGAAATAGAACCAGAGCTCCTGAAATGAAAGTATGTTATATAGTTATGGAAGAGGATCATATAAAACATAGGTCTTATAATTCCCTGCTTGGGAAGCATCTAGGTAAAACACTGAGGTTTACTTTAATTTTTGCATTTGTGGTAGCTGTGGAACTGCAGTTAAATGCTGATGCAGTATTTACTGCTGCTTCCTTGTTTATTTTTGCCTGTTGCTCTTTATCCTGGACTCCCTTGTACATAAACTCTCTCATCTGTGTTTGCCTAGAGCAAGATTTTGACCCAAGACTAAACCAGGTTACAAGTTACAATAGTGTGATCATCTTTCAAGAGGTCCTTATCATCACTTTTCCAGCTACACCTTACCTTTATAATAAGATGTCCTCTGGAGTGCTTTTCTGAGCTCCTGAATGTCTTCCAGCCTCTTTCTTATGGGTGTGAAAGCTGACCAGTGTTGGTGTCTCTGTACAAAGGGATGTTAATGGTGAAAAGCACATGGGCTTTTTATGTGCTTTTTCTCAGCTGGGCTCTTTGACAACAGGAGGGTCAGAAGTTTAACTTCAGTTTATCTCCACAGAAGGAGAATAAGGTCTTTAGCACCAGTTGGTTTCCAAATTGAACAAGATCCCTTGAATACAACATACCCTACTGTTCTTGGAGAAAACTCAATTTTAGTGTGCATTTCAGCAAGCAGTTTGTCTGCCCTTCAAGACCTTGTCCCCCTATCTTGGCTCTCCTCAAACTTTCTTGCCTTTGAAATTAAAGATGTTATCCACTGAACTGTTGACCAATGTCAACCATACTATTTTTCACACGGAGGAAGCTATTTCAATGGAAATGTGATGGTTTTCCCTAAAAATAAAGTACAGCAACAGGAATCATGTATGGTTTGGAGTAATAGCGATCAAGTTCTTCCAGAGCCCAGATTCAAGTCATCTTTGCACCATGTTTGTATGTTGGAGTAGCAAGAGGGTCCATGTGGAAACAGCCATAGGAGCACAGCAGGCTCTTGTGGGATGGCTGTGCAACACAGGGGTCGTGGCCCACATAGTTTGCAGTCACGTAATCATGGGGTTTTAGGGTTCTTGTGTTGCAAATAAGGCAGAGTCACAAGGCCTTAGACCAGACGAAAAATAATCAGTGCTTATTCAGATTACAGAGGGTAGATTCACCAGTCTGTTCAGTTAAGAGGGCTTCTGGGGTCAATCAAAGTTCAGTTAGAGGAAACTCAACTGTGTTTGGTTTTAGGCACGTCCCTATTGTGCTTTTAAGGGAGGCAAATGTCATAGCCATTTTCCACCTCAGCCTTATTGTCTTAATTATTTATCCTTCTCTGGAGCTGTTGCTGGTGTAGAAGCTGGAAATCTCGTGCAGGTGCAGACTTACCTATTAAAACACAGGGTTCATTACTCCTGTGGCCCACATGTTGGGTAACCAGATGTTTCTCCATCCCTCTATTACTCTGTACTGTTCCCTTATGGTTTTATGAAGGTAACTGAACTTTCAGGACAGCAACCTAGTCATGCTCCAGAGATCTGTCCTGTATGGAGAGACGTCTAACACAGCATACTGCAGAAAGCTGTATAGTCATGCAAGTCCTTCAGGGAAAAAGAGCAAAGATGCCGGATACTTCCACAGCTTCAATTTAGACTACAGCAAATGGGAATGGAGGTTGGGACTTCTGGAAAGTCAGCTGTAAGGTAAGCTGCACATCACTGGGGAGAAAGACCCATTCACATGACTTATCCCTCTATTTTAGGGGCTTAGTAAGTTGGAATGGACACAGTCCTTCAATGTTCGGAATGGAAACTGTCACTCACTGTGCACAGAAACAATTTGTAGTGCTCTGGAGTCCAAGTCACAGCTAATGGCATGGCTGAAATGTAAGAACAATAGCTGGTTGCAATTTGCAATCTCAGCAAGGAATCTGAAGACTGTCTGGGCAAAGAGACTGAATGGGAATCTGAAGACTGTCCAAGCAAGGAGACTGAATGATATGCTCTGTCTAAAGCAGATACAGCCAGCCAGGCTGGGGGCAGTGCTCATGGGGTAATGCCCTGAGAGCTTTATTTTGAGGAGGAAATGGCTTTCTCAGGTTCTCAGCCCAGCTCCAAATCCCTTTAAAAAAAAATCCAACCTGGATCTGGGAGAGGGAGAAAGAAAGGCTTAATTCTTAAAGATCCCGTGCAAACAATAAACAGAGTTTAACAGTCAATAGGCAGATTAAACTGGCTGTGGCTCAAAATGCATCAGGAGCAGAGATTTATTGCAGAAAACAAGACACCAAATAAACCCTGCTCTGTTGCCGGAGCTCTAACTGATTCTACTAAGGAAAGGGAGGGGGAAAGAAAATTACACTGTCTTTATAAATAGTCATCAGCAAAGCTGTTCCTGGCATGTTTTCCTGCCCCAGTCCATACCACCCAGTGGGGTAAATATCTCATTCCAATAATACCACTGATTAAATGGCTGTGGGATGAGGAATTTAATAAATTCCACACAGCATGTTAATGATAATCAGGCCAGGAGCTTTATGCACTTTGGCTTGTGACATATACCACTGGGATACGGGATAATTAAGGGAATATTCCCTCCTATCTCCAGATCTCTAGAGACTGTAGGGCATGCTAAGCCTTCTGCTTCAAGGCATATAAATAGAGTGAATGGGATGAAACTAGGTGGGATACATAGTTTGAATACCAGCCAAATCTATAAAGCAGGCGCACGGTCCTCTATAGTCTTACACCTAGAGAGCTTTAGATGACCTGGTAAATAATGATTAATCCTGCATCCAAAGCATGTAATATGCCTGTATGCTTGTTTGATGATTCATTTTGACTCCTCATTCAAGAGTAAAAGCCTTTCTAGGTCATATATGCCCTGTGTACTTGGGGACAAGAAGAAGATCGTTCCTTACTCCACTGCATTGTTATAAATCTGTTACAAGGATTTCTCATCTGAGACATTCAGCTCTAGACTGGACTCTGTCTAGTAAGAAAGTACTTCTTCACAATTGAAATTCATTGAATGTGTCACAAAATGTGAAACCCAAATTTGCATATCCCATATTTCTGATCAAATTCCCAAGCAGAAACTTGACTCGGCCAGTAGCCAGTGTAAATGAAATGTGCCTGTATGCATGAATGGAGGTGCTTTCAGTTTCTAGTTATGATGGAAGAAGCCTTTCCACACTGCATGTGCTCAGTCTCCTGAGCATACTGACTGACCTTTGGTGGGGTGTTCAGAAAAGGTAAAAGGTTTGGTGACATTCCCTTTATGTGAGCACATGCCACATAATGCAGTACAAATGGAGGAATTGCATCTTTACCCCACAGCCATCAGGGAAATTGGCTTCTGAGGCTGCTGTGAAGCAGCTGAGGCATGGTAAACTTTTTGGTATCTGCCTCTGACAGACACCAAATTCTGAAACAGTGCCAGGATATTGCCCTTAAAGACAAAGATGTAGAAGAATTCAGAATTATTTTTTTATTATTATTATTATTTTTTAGGCTGTGTTCTTTCTGTGTTTTGGAAATAACAAGTTAAAAGTTATATGTTGTAGGTGTGTCTTGAAGCAATTTTATCTATCATTAACCAAAGCTTTGGAGTTCTTACATCAGTAAGCTTTAAATCCAGGCTGGGTGCATTTAAATGGGTAGGTCTTCAGAATTTGCATAAAATAAGGGAATTAATTATATTTTTCAAATTAAAAAAATATATCTGCAGTCTTGTACAGGCCAGCTGTTGGTCTGAATTATATAGTCAGAGGACTCCCTCTCCCTGTACCACAGCTCACCCCTCAGCTGCCTCAGCTGTAGGAATGGCTGCCGTTTCATTTAACCTCTGGAGAAGGGGCTGACACACACTTTGCCAGTGTGTTTCACAAGACAGGAGATCATGTATCTTGACTCTGTCCCTGGCTCTGAGAGAAGAATGTGGCTGAGGGGTCTGATAGGGGGTAATCAAAGCTCATTCAGCCTGAAAGATGTTGCAGCTGAATAGTGAAGATATAGGCTTACTATGCTGTAGTCCTGCTTTCTGGCCAAAGTGACCTTTGGTAACCCCTGCGTTAGTGTTGCTGTGAAATATAGCAGCACTTGAACTCTACTGTCTTCCAGAATTGGGATTTATGGCCTTGGTCAGTAACAGGGACAAAGAAATGTGCAATATCAATCACAGCAAGTTATGAGTGCATGAACCAGAGTTAGCTCAGGCAACTGTCTCTGAGGTTACAGGAGTACCGATGTGGAAGCAACATCCATCTATTCTTCACACCTGTCCCTGAAGCAATCTTATGCCATTACTGTGATCACTTCTTCACTGTGTCTTTTTACCCAGGGTAGGAAAAGGGTAAGAACAAATCATGCTGAATACTTTCTATTTGTAATACTGTTGTATTCTTCAATATTTGGGGATCACCTCACAAAGTAAAGTGGTTTTGGATAGAGCTTTAGAAAATTCAAGGCAATCTGATGAAAAACTTGAAAAAAGAAGTTTATTTTCAGAAATTATTTTTTTTTCTTTCTATCGATTCCTTTTTCATCAAAGTGGCTCTGCTCAGAGCTTCCTTTTGGGGTGTGTTTGCCATTTTATGGAAATCTTTATATGACAGAAAGTGAGAATTTCTGATTCAGCCTCTTCTATGGAGTTGTAGCCCATTATCTCTATTACAACTGCTTCCCAGTTATTTCCAACAGTTGATAAAAGTCTGTTCTGTTTTCTGATGATAAACGATGTTCTGCCTCAGGAAGCTGGTGCACACCTTCTCACAGACTCTATTATGCAAAGGATTTGCCAGGTGGCTGTTTTATACTTGCTCTGTTTTATTTGAGCTATCTCTAGGTGTATGGAGTGATAAATGTAGGGTCACTCTGTAGGTGTAGAAATTGGTAAGCTGCAGTCTCCGAAGTGACTAATGAATTTTTCTGAAATTATGTTAGATTACTTCCAAGATAGTAATATGATACATCTTTTCCAAATAAAGTTAATCTTAACTTTTTCTGTTTCAATATTTGCATATTTGCAGTGCAGCTGAGAAGCATCAGTCTGCTTCTGAATTACGCAGTCCCTCATAGTTATTACAGAAAGTTTTTCAGTTTCTAATCTTTTTTCCTATTTACACTTTTCCCCTTTATTTTTGAGTTGCTTTGCATTTGCATGTAAGTTCCTCCACCGTGACAATGGCTTCCAGGAGACTGAAGGGAAAAGCAAGCACCTTTCTGCCAGGTGTTTCGAATCTACTTCTTCTACCCTCTTAATAAAAAGCAGTGCTCCATCTGCTCTTGAACGTGCACATCTCCAGTGCCAGTTCTATCCCAAACTCATACCCTTCCAGCTGTGCACGTGTTTCTTATTATAAGACAAGTCTGTGGAGAAGGACGGCAATTATTGCCTGGTCCCCATCTGAAACAAATTCCCAAGATGAAGGATGGCCTCTCAGATTGGAAGTTCTTGTAAGAATAATAATGCCTTTCAGGCCTTTAGCAGTTTAGGCTTCTTCAAAAAGGAACATCTCTCAGTAAAAGATGCCATAGGAAACCTATATGTTGTGTTTAATTTTATTCTTGGCAAATCTTGTTATTGACATAGATTATCTGAGTGATATTTGTGTTATGACTTTGGAATGGATGAAGAATGGGCCGTTTCAAAAACCAGCTGAGGGTAGACAGATATACCTAGATGTGCCCCCCAAATCACCATGGTCTTTACATTCAACCCTGTTAATATATTTATTGTGTTAATATTTTTCTCTTGGTACAGAAGTATTGGAAGCACTTTGAAAATACAAACTTTCTTGCATTATTTTTGAATATGAAAGACAGAAATCTGGAAAAACAGCTACACCTTGAAGTGCATAGTAGGTGTGTTCATATACATATGATTATAGTTCCCATCAGTGACACTCTGCAGTGGACCCATCCTGCAGGGGACCCAGCAGATCCACTCATGTAAACATAAAGGCAGTATAGCAGCTACATGCCACCAGGCATCTTATTGATTCAATCTTGTTGAAATTAATTGGCCAACTGTATATCCACAAAATTTCAAATGGATTGGTGTGGAAGTAATATACTCATGTGTGATTGCACTTGGGAAAATTAACTTCAGTTAAAACTTCACATATTTGTGTAAATACTCAAAATGCTTTCTCCTGTCTCTGTTACAAAATTTGGTAAGTGTTCTAATGATGCTGTGATATTTTAATGCTTGTCTCTTCTCACCAAAAAAGAAATACTTTCCTGTATCAGGGAGATTGAACCAGGCAACACAGATTTCTCTCTGGGTATCATATGGAGAATTAATTTGTTATATTTAAACATACTCAAAACTGCTGTCTACTGAGAATGTTAGTGTGAGTGGAAGGGAGACAGTAGGATTACCATAGTGGAAAGGAGGGGTACATTGAAGAGTTTGTGTCCTGTGGAGATGGCAAGGGGTGTTGGTAACAGCTGTAAAACACAGAGAGGTAAAATCTCCAGAGAGGCAGATCTGGACACCTCTGCTGGTCACAGATCAAATGAGAAGATCAGAAGAAAGAAATGGAAGAGATGTCAAGTACTGTCTTGAGAGTAAGTTAGATAGTTACAGACATCCTTGGTGGTCCTGGGAGTCTGGAGACCTTGTGGGCTCATAGTTATGTCCTTTTGGAAGCCTCCTCCTACTATTCAGATAGGTTTTGCAGAAGTCCCTTGCTTCTTGACCTTGATTTCTGTTGTTTATGACCCCTGTTCCACTTCTCTTGGCCGAATTGATTCCACTGTGGTCGTTCCACTGGGATTCAGATTTCTTTTCTAAAATAAATGCCTGTCCTCCATCAACTTTCTTCCTGTCTGCCTCAGCTTAGCAAATTACATAGCCACAAAGTATTCCCGCTGGTTACTGCCTTCTCCTGTCCACCACCCCTTCATATGACAACTTTGGGTTGGAAACATTGCTTCTGTGTTCCCAACTTGTTCCTCCAGGACAATGTTTTCCTCTTTAATTTTATTTCTTTTATGGAAATGGACCTTCTGGGGGAAGGTTGTGTTGTTTGTGCTGTTTTGGGAAGGCAGGGAGGGTATTTGGTTTTACCCACAGCAGCTAGAGCACAGTATGCTGTTTCTATAAATGGACCACTACAGTGTTTTGTTGTGAAATTGCCTTTGATATAGAATGGCCGTGGTCTTACAGCTTCCAAATATATTCCAGCCTTCTACAAAAACTGACAAATCTCTCTATGCCCATAGGGTATGTACATACATGTTTCCAAGAGCTCAGTTGCACCATCCTGAAATTAAACTGAGAACTGCTGACAATGGTGAGAGATGAGTGTTGTCTGCATCTCTTTTCCATCTCTTCTGCTTCTGCCTTTGAGCTCTGGAGCTGTACGGGCAGATTGTGGGGAAAAACAGGACAAGAAATGGTCTCATAATTGTCTGGTTATGACACAGATCCTCCAGTGGTCTGACACAAGAGAAAGGCAGTCGTGCATAGAAAAAGGACTCTTGTCCTTCCAAATTGTGATGTGCATATTGCTTCAGGTCTAAGTGTGGAGAAGCTCTGCCCAATCTTGATCCAAATGAATCTGAAGTTATCAGACTTTCAAAGTCTGCTTCTCGAGTTAAGTGTGAAAAAACACTGGTTCCAGAAATATGACAGGGATTTGTAACTGTTGTGGTTTGTGACCCTTTTATAGATAATGAATTTTTTTCATTATTTTTTTTCATCATTTTTTTTCATTTCATTTTTCATTCCTTCCTGTGACCTGCAAGATTAGGCAGAGATGGGGAAAAAAGAGATCAAAGCAGTAGACAGAACACTGAAAATTTGTGAAACAGTTTTACTGGCAGAGGCACAAAAGATTTCTCCAGACTACGCTCAGAGAAATGTCCAAGCCTTTAAGAGTTTGCTTTTCAAATTCATCTTTGAGTTTTATGTGGTTTGCTCACCAGTGCCACAGCTATGGGACACAGAATTTCCCAGGGATAATTAAATACTCCCATAATGTTTCCAGGTGACCCATAGGTCCTGCAGTAACATTATTCAGAGAGACAGAAATGGGACCTCAAGACAAAGCCCTTCCTTCAATCATCTTTTTTCCTGTTTTCAGGAAAGCAGCAGGTCATGCAGAACCAGAGGCTCATGAGCCAATGAGGAATTTTGACATGAAATGGTGGATTTTGGAGAAATTGTTTGACCACTCAGGTCTGGAGTCTTGCAAACATTTATTCTGCATAATGTATGTGGTAATTGAGACCCAGAAACAAAGCTGTACGCCACAGGGCGAGAAATGTATACTTAATTTTCCTTTTCCTTATATAACAATAGCAACAATGATCTATTTATAGACCATGTCAAAACATTTAATAACTGACCAAAATCAGTTCAGAGCACCAGCTCTTCCTGGCTAGGCTTTAAACCTTCAGGAAATTTCTCTCTGCTCCACTGTCATTGCCTCATTATTTACACTAACTATCACAAACATTTGTATATTTGCTTTTCTGATACTGGTGCCCTGAAGGAGTTCAGGTCAGGACATTATCAGCATATTTTATAGCATTACAACATGCCAAGATTTAAGTGACTGTGGAAAAGGACAGGGGACTTAAAAACTGACTGAGAAATGAAGGGGTTTGGCTTGGAGCACCTGCTCTGTACAGTTTGCTTTTATTAAACAATAAAATGTGCAAGTCTGCAGGAGGTCAGAGCAGATGATCTAATGGGTCTTCCTGCCCTTGAAATACAGACTATGCTGCTTTAAAATTAGCATCTGTGAAGCCAGTAAAGTGAACTTAGGTTTGTCCATTTAGATTATAATGAAACTGGTATTTGGTGGAACAGCTTCTCTGATCTCTCTTGGATTTTCAGTGAATACAGTTTTTTTATAGGAGGGAAAGGGAGGTATCTGGAGCCACTGAAGAGGTCTACGTTCTCAAATACAGTGTCAGTGACCAGACACTGCAGCATTGCGATGGGCATTGACTGAATTTTGCTCCTACTCAGTTTCACTTCCTAGGTGTTTTCCTTACTAGGCTGAATGATGGGCAAGTTGTGCAATAAAATATGTCCTAAGCATATCAGCACACTGGAATTTAAGAACTCTTCTACATGTAATGAGCCGAGGAATTACAACACAAAGCACACCTTTCTCTCAAATTGACTAATTAACATAATAAAGTAAAACTCAAAGCAGCTTGTTCTAAACCTGTATTTAGCCTGAAGTATTTTTCTTGTATCTCAGGCCTGACAAAGGGCTCACTTGACTAGAAGCACGTGCCTGCTGTTTCCCAGCTATATCAGTTGGTCTAATTAAAAACCTTACGTCTTCCTACAAACTTTGCCGCAGGAATCTGCATGGCTAAGCAGGATTTTTTTTCTGTGTCATTACTTAAATCTGGCCAGTTTTAAACCATTCAAAGCATCTTACATATGAACGACCTAATTTATGGTGGCACTGACCATTATACCCATAGTTTAAGGTTGGTATCAGTTTCACATATGGAAAACATGCCTTGCAGCCAGATAATACAGGAGCTAGATATAAACTTATTTTATGACAAAAGATTAAGGGGTGACTTGAGCACTGCATGCCTATAAACAGATGTGCAGGCAGAAAATTTGAATGTTTAACTGAGCAGTTGAAGAAATTGCAGTATCCAGTCCCAGACACAGAAGCCAGAAGTCTGTGAATATTGAATTGCAGCTGTTGGGCTTTTTTTTTGGTTTTTTTTTTAAGTTTTCTTTCCTTAGAAAGTTTGATAAAGTAGTTATATGCCAAAGGATGTGGCAAATCCTCCATCACTTGGCATCCGTACAGAAAGTTTAGTAACCGCCAACCGATCTGAAGTTTGTGGGCTTGACAGCAGCAGCAGTGGAGAAGCTGAACAGCCTGTGTTCCACTGTGTGATAGAGTAAACGATCAAAAAAGGACCTTTCACTTCTATTTAAAGAAGTTGGGACAGAGCACCTCTGAAAGACAGGAAAGGCTATTTACCTATCAAGATGACCTGTGCTCCAATATATGAGTTAAAAGAGGCTGTATTTCCCCCAACAGAGCATCCAGCTGATATGCCCGAAGTCTTTGAAGAGCAGCAAAGTGCCAAGTTTACCTACTTATCGTGTGTAAGGCCAACATCAGTCCTGAACTCAGATAAGTTTCTATTGGACCCATTGTGGGTGGGCACATTTAAACTTTTGAATTTCATTAAATGGTGGAGGGCTTGATTTTATTTTCTTTTTCACCAGGCTGCCGTCCTTAGCCGGACTGTGTGATGTGAAGAATGGGTGTACCCAAAAGTCTGCATAATCCCCTTGTAATTTATGCAGAAGCAAGGGCTGGTTTGTTCATTCCAGTGAGATAAGGGCAGAGCAAAGACTTGACATGGGTTTCCCAGTCAGCTGACTGGGGTTGTCTGAGTTGCTTTGCCAACATACATGGTTTGGAAAGGATGCTCAGCAGATCTCTGCCATGGTAGTATTTCATGGCAAAGTCTCTGGCTTTCTGGCAGCAGTCCAGAGAAGTCTGTGCTGCAGGAACATGGAAGAAGAGGAGGGAGCAGAAGGCTTCAGTTGTGGAAAGCTGCAACTTATGTAGCTCCAGGAGGCCACACTGTTTCTTCTACTCTGACACAAGAGCCTTTTGCTCAGATCCTCAGCCTTATGAGTTTGTGGACCCATATGGATTTTCCCTTGCTAATACAGGCCTCTGGATAGCTGCTTAACTCTAATGATAATGGCTAGTTTTTCTTAGTTAGGTTTTATTGATTTCTTAAAAGTCATCCATTGAACCTACTGATTGGTTGAAAGCTGCTAGAGCCCTGCAAATCTCCATTTCATTAAATGCTTAAGTGTTATGAAAGTGACCTAAAACCCCTCCTCCTCTAGAGTTTTGTGCTGGAACTCCTCTCTGCTGCATGCTTGCTAGCCTACAACTCTTGCCAGCTTTCACTCTTCCTATGCAATGTAGCAGAAACTATTTCTGTAAGCTGGCACCTTCTCTAAATGCCAGCAGTCGCATCCTATTATCTTAGGGCCTGATCATGAGCAAAGCTGAAATTAATTTACAAGCCAGAAATCTGAAGATTATCCATAAAGGTTTTTCTGGTGGACTGAAGATTCATGGCAGAAGAGTTTTAAAAAGTTATGTTTATTAGGCATAACCAAAACCTATACATCAATAACTGACAAAAAAATGACAATCCCAAAGTTAATTTCTGTTAGAAACATTTGCTTCTTTTCTAAAAATAAAAAGGTAGAGAATAAAAGAATAATATGAGATTCTTTTTGGGATGGTGGTGGTGGTGGGTTTTGTGGTGGTGGGGTTTTTTTTTGTTTTTTTTTTGTGGGTTATTTTTTGTCAAAAAAAAGTGGAAAAAACCCACAAGCAGTTCTGCCAGGGTTTTTCTCTTAGGAAATATAACTTATTGATATCTAAACTGAAATTCACAGACCAGTGTTTCCAACAGACCATTTCTGTGGATCTTTCTGAAGTTTCTCCCTTAATAATAACAAATCCAATAATTATTATTTGCCTAGAGGACTGTAATTGAGAACAGCACCTTCCATTCTCTTGTTTGTTTTTCCTCTTCCAGATGTGAGATGAAGACCTGATCTGACTGACAGATTAAATGACTTTGATCCATATAATGTTCAGATAAAACAATCACACATAATTGAAAGTATCTGTGTTAATCAAGAGTCTTTGAGAGCAAATTAGTCTTCCCTTTTTCTTGCTTCTTGCTTGGTGAGTTCACTTTCAAGGTATGATAATAAATGTGTCCAAACTTGATGTTTCCTTGTAACCTTTTCCCAGAAAGGAGTCAAGGAAGAGTTATTCAAGCCAGGCAGAACTCCAGGACATGAGGCATAGTCTAGCCTCCTAGGATGCTTCTTGACTTCACCCCTTGACATTTTCCATTGAGGCCTCAGTGACATCTCCCAGAGGTGAAATAACCCTCTGAAAAGGCTTACCAACCCTACCAGGAGCTAATTTACCCTGCAATGTACTGATGCAGAGGTATTATCTTCTGACTAGTTGTTTATCTTTCCCCCTCCACCTCCCTGTTAATTAGTACATTTTCACACTTCTTTTGAAAGATTTGGCTGCATATGGCATAATTAAAAATCACAAATCTTGGGCACTGAAGACATACCAAGGCACACTAGTCTTAGAAGAATCTTGCTTAATGTCATCGAAATGCTATGCCAAAATTTGACAAGTTAAAATGACTTCAGTACTGCTTTAATAGAATGTAACAGTCAAGTGATTTACACAGAAATAGGAATGAAAAACTGATCTCCACTGGGATCTTGATAAGTAAGTGCTTTTACAATATATATGCAGAATATCATAATGAGTTTCTTGTTGAGAACATTAAAGCTGTTTCAACTGGTTCTTGATTTTTTTTTTTTCCGCTACAATGGCAAGCACTGACTTAACACCTTCCCTCCAGATATCAAGTCTCATTAAAATGTTTCTTTTTAAAACTATCCTGGCTAACATTAGGCACTTAATATTACTTGACATGAGCATCTAAATACAGGTACTCATATGTCTGTGTGAGTTTAGATCTTAGTAGCTTATTCTTATTTCCTACCACCACTCTTCTTGTCAATGACAGATCACACGCTGTGGCCTCTGAAAGCTACACGCAGTCTTGTGTTTTGGGGATTTTTTTCCCCCCAGGAAAGCAAAACAAATCAGTCCATATGTTTCCAACCTACTACAGGAGACAATTGGATTTTCCAAAAAAAGAAAGGATGCAAAGATTATATTAGTCCTTTACTAAGGTGAATAATCTTAGAGCTTCAGCTGCCTATTCCCCTGTTTGTATATGCATTATGAAAAGGGAGACTTACCATAATGAACCTGAAGGAAATTAAGAGATGGCCTTGCAGAGTCACGCATGGAGTGCTCAGTTTATCCCTGGTATGATGAATATTGACATCATCAACACTATATACAAAAAACCAGAAGTGCAGACAGCCTGTCCTAACAGAGAGGTTACTTCCCCAAAGACAGCTAGAGAGAAAACAGATCCTAGGACATGCAGCTGAAAGCCGATTGTTTTGGGATGATGCAAAATATTTGCTTATCTGGGAACTGTTGGCCACAATGGAGGGATGGATGGGAACACCTTAGTTCTTCAGCTCAGGCTCAGAGTGGCAAAACTTTTTTTTAGAAGCTGAGTCCAAACTCGTTCACAACAACATCTACTCTGATCTTCCACATACCTCAGTACTCAAAACAACCATAGAGACTGAAAGTTCCTGTTATGACTATTAAATTCACCTCTGTTTTGGATAGCTTTTGCATGGAGCTCGGAAGGTTTGAATGGAAAGTTCTCTTGGTGAATATGCTGGTTGGAGTATTGGAAGGTAGTACAGTTTTATTAATGCATAAAGCCAAACACCACCAATTGGAAATATTACCATATAGATATGGATAATCTGCACAGTAATGCAAAGCTGCTTATACAGACAGCTCAAGAGCTGATTGCACTGAATATCATTCCATTTTTTACAAATTAGGTCAGATGAGAAAACTGTGAGGAAAAAAAGTATGTGAGTGGGGAGTAGACCTGTAGGAAAGAAGTAAACACCAGCCCACGGAAAGGGGAGGGGGATCTCCTGCTGGCTACAAGCCCTGCATTTCTATAGGAGTCCTCCAGGCCCAAGGACAAAGAGTCAGCCTAGCTTGACAAACTGGGTGTTAGTAGATACAAGTGACCTAAAGGGGAAAGAACTGTAATGCCTCTCTGGTTTGTAGAGTACTCCCAGGCCACAGCTCCTGCTTTTGTAATTTGCTCTTGTCATTTTTATTTATTGCCAATTGTTCATTTGAACGCATCAGCTGATGTTAGTGACAGGAGAGCTGTGCAGTGAGAATGCTGGATGTGCACTGTGGAAATATGTTTTAGCCATTAGTGTCAGAGCAAGGCGATGAAGGAAACATTTGTACTAATTTTGAGAGGGTGTTTATGCTCTTAAAAGCAACTCTGTTAAAATGACATGAAGGGGATGCAGGCAGGGACAACCCCCCAGTTCTTCTTACTTCATGATTTTAGAGGAAATTTGTTTCATTTACAAGTCAGAGTATGAATGCTCACAGCTTTTGCAGAGAGCTCTGCTTTGGGAGGCATAGATCAAGCTGAATCTGGTGTGACTCAAGTATCATTGGCAGGGATCAGCACAGTCCAAACCTGTATTCAGATAGATGCCAGACTCTGGAGCAGGGTAGATCTCTTCTGCTAATCTCATATCCCTTGGGGGCACCCAGGGAAGGTGGATTTTCCATGTGATCTAAAAGGTAAACTCATCCCTTTCCCAGAACTTGTCTTTCTAAATGAAAATATTAACATAATGCCCTGTTTTAGTTACTTGTACAATCTTCCCTAAATACTGATTAGCCAATACCCTTAGTTTTCTCTCCTAGCCTTCTTGCATCATTACTACTTCCCTTGCCTTCTGATGAGGGAAAGAAGTGATCCATCCCAGTGAATCAGCAGATTCCTTGAGAGGATGGATGAATGGATGGATGGACATCTCCCTGCAGGGAAGCTACTGCAGGCAGCCAGTAACAGCGTTGTGTGGGAGCTCAGAACAGGTACAACTCTAAACACAGGCAGGGGCTAGGCATCTTCAGTGGTGGGAAAATGCTGCCCCAGTTCTAAAAGCAAAGACTGAAACTGAAAGCAACACTGAGATGTCCCAGGTAGGACATGTTGTAGGATTGCAACCTATCACTTGCCCTTTATGAACTCTACTGTCTTTGATTAGACAATATATAGATTTGCTTTTGTTTAAATCGCCAATATTACAAGAGCTTCTAGGAGGTACACCCTCACCGTGTTACAGTCGCACTGCCATCACTGTATTCCACACCCAGCTGTCATTCCTTATGACTTTTTCATCAACAAGTACTTTCAAGGGAGTTTTTAAGAGATGACAGTATCAACCCAGAAAAGGGGCACCTGATAATGGTATTGTTGCATCTGAACAGTCATTTCGCCTTCTGTCTTGCTCAGTCCAGCTACAAGTTTCAAGCCCTTTTCAACTCCAGGTGTATGCAGGTCTGTACCTGCATACTTCTCTACCCCTCTTCTTGCCTGCTGAAGGGCTGTAGCACAAGTGGGGTTTGCTGTGGTAACGTGAGCCAATTCAAGCTATATGTGTCCCTCCTTTGTACTGATGGTGGGTAGCCAGTCCCAAGCAGCCTTCACAGTCATTTTATTCAAAGCAAAACACTGAATAAGAGGTTAAATTAATAAGTAGTCCAATTTATCAGAATTCTGGCACCTTTGGTTGTCCCTACACTGCCTTGGGGATTGCTGTAGATCCTCCCTCTGGGGGAAATCTCTGGAAAACCAAACCATCCTCCACTGCTTGCTGCTCCATAGAGCAGGAAATAACCAGCATCTTATCAGGCTGAGCCAGAAATGAGACTGTGGAGAATAGTAGTCAGGTTGCCGATGGGAAGGAAGACACTGGGAAATAGTATTTCTAAAGCCATAAAATACCACAGTGGTGTTTCCCTCTAAAAGCCCCTGCTGGATGTGAAGAATGAGAGATCAGACTAGTGTAAATGCAGACCACTGGCAGGCTGCTTGAAGCTCATCATATGCAGTGTTGATGAAACAATTCTTATTTATAAATCATTCTGGGGCAACTCCCCCTTGGCCGTGTGTGGTGTTTTGCCTATCTGGTCAAGTCCACAGGGGTAGCTTGCAGCCACAGGCAACACACCAAGTGGGTTGGATAAAATGTGTTATTTTTCTCTTTAACATTACCTTTTTTAAAAAAAAAAAAACAACCAAAAAACATTATAGCCCCATTAAGCTGTTGAGTGCTTTCTTGACCACAATTGACTTAGGATAATCCTGGTCTAGCAGAAAAGGCATGATGAGATTTAACAGCTGCTGGAAGTAAATTTGACACAAATTTAGTCTAGAAATAAATTTCAGATTACTATTTTTTTAAACAGTGCAAGGTGATTAATCATTATAAGAAATTCCTTGGGCTTGTGTTGGTATTTCCCAACCTTGGAATCTTTTATGAATGTCTTCTTAAAACCTCTGCCTTAGTTTCAATAGAACTTACTAGCTGGATGCTAAAAACTTCATTTGAATTCTTTGGTCTGTATACACAGGACTTCAGATGAGAGGTCATAGACTTCCTTCTGATTTTAAAATTCACAATTATTCAGTTGATCTAAGCCCTTGTTGACTTCAGCTTATGCCAACTTGCTTATGTTCTCACTCCTGGTATGAAATCTTCATCTATACTGAGTATGAAGCCTATTGTTACTTATTTATGAACTCTTTATGTACCTTCTAGATTAGTATCTGTGGCTGAGTATAACTCTAAAACTATTGACAGTGTTGTCCTTGATATATTCTGTTTGGATATCTGAATGTTTTCTCAATTTCACCAAGGTAAATAGAACAAGTTGGATCAAGTTTCCCATGTCTTATGTCTGTCTATGGCTTTTCTAGAAGTGTGGGTTGTACTTTCAGTAAGAAAAGTGCGACTCCAACATGTTGCAGTCAGAAATGAAGGGTCAGAGTTCTTCCCCAAATTTCATTCAGGCAAAGGTGACTGTTTTTGCTTCCACACTATACAAATTCTTTCTCAAAATATCCTCATCTCTAATAAGCATAGTCTTTAGGGTTGTGCTTTGCATAATTTACTTAGGTGGTCCTGAATGTGTCCACGGGTGGTCCAAAGCAGGAAGCCCTAGGAAACAGGGCTGACAGGGACCTAAAGAAGCTATACCATGTATCTTGTTGGCTTATGGCCAGATTTCCTCTCCCTAACCTGCTCCTGGCAGATACCACTCTAATTTTCACCTTCCTCCTCCATGACATCTTCCCAGAGCTCCTGGCAATAAGAAACTTTTTCTTAATGTCTAACCTGAGTTGACAATGCTCCCAGGGGCCTGAAGAAAAGCCTTTTTACTTCCTCTTTGTGGCAACTTTTAATAGCAACTCGCAGTCATTTCTCTAAACTAAGTGAACTCAGTGCTTTCAAAGGTCTTGTTCTCTAGACCTTCAGTCATCTCTGGGGGACAGTCCAAATCTTGCTGTTTGACAACTCCACCATGTTGCTGTTGCATGAGTAGGCATACACTCATAGGCAGGGGAGGAACCTATTGGTTCCGCCTACCTCCTACCTAAAGGACCTGTCCTTTGCTAGAGATGCTAAAAGAGTAGTTCTGGTGGAAGTCCAGCCTTCAAACCCTCACTACGTGTCTAGTGCAAGATGCTGGCCAGGAACCTGGGCAAGCCATGCCTATAGAACCCAGTGTGCCATCCACTCTCCCTGTACTCTCAGAGCCTTCTCCCAGAACCAGCTGCACTTTTTGGGTTTTTTTGGTTTTTTTTTTTTTTCTTTTTAAAGTTCAGACAGGGGCTCAGCTCTCTGTGGGGAGCCCTGGCAGGGAGAGTTGAATAGGCTTTGGAGGCATCAGCATGTGTGCATCTGCTTGGAGGCTGTGAAAGTGTGCACTCTGAAGGACTGTCTCCCTCTGCATCTGGAAGCCAAACATGTGTCTAGATCTGCTGGGGTAGAGTGTCCGTAGGTGGTGGAGGGCGTGCTCACAAATTTCCTGTGCTTTGTTAAGCCCAGGAACAAAGCAACCACTCTGGCCTTCCCATTTTGCTTCCAAGCAGCTGAACACAGCAATGAGGGGATCAGCTTGGTAGAGGCTGTTCACATGGCTGATGCCAGGTTGTGCTGTGAGGAGCAAGAATGAGTGGGATGCTCAAGGAAATCACCCGCGATGGACATGTATTTGGAGTGTTGGAGTCTGGTTGCCATTCTTTACACTCAGGGTCATTCAAGACAGGACCAGGAATGGAAGAATTTACACTAGAATCAAAAAAGGTATTTCTCAATACCTGTCTGGTCTGTCCTGCTCCCAAGAGTCATACCCGCCCCTGCTCTCAACACCTCCTATTGCCTTGTTGTGTCACAGGGGCTGCCTGCTGCTCTGGCACCTCTCCTTCTCTGAGCATCGTAATTGCTCCCCTTACAGAAGCAGTAACCTCCTCAGTCTTTTGCTTTCTCCTCATGGTACAGTGCACACCTATGTGCTCTCATGAGGCTGAGGATACTCTGCTACGTAAAACACCTTGGTTTCTTGTAGCCATTGCACTATATCATGACAATAAATAAAATAATTAAAAGAAGCAATCCTCCCTGTATCATCTGCTGGAGAGAAAAAAGCTGCAGCTGAGTTTCTGTTTGGGGGTTATTGAAAGAAGGGAGGCTGAGAATCGATTTATTTCCTTAAAGCCAAGACTATGCTAGTTGTTAACTCAATATAAGAGTTTAAGGTATTAAATATGTCTCTCTAAGCACTTTGCAGTTCTTCATTTCCTTACCATGGGGAATCACTTTTCACTATCAAGTCTAAATAGGCTGTCTTCTCTGGAAAAACACTCAAGTGCATCTTCCTGATTTTAATAAAGTTTGGGTTAGAGAAGGGAAGTGAGCAGCTTATTAAACAATGCATGTAAGTACAAAAGTTGCCACTTGAGCCTTGGGACTGATGTCACATCATAAATCCATTGACACAGCTCTGCTCACCAATTGAAATTGGGCAGGCTGGGATTTTTGAGAAAGGATTTTTTTAGTAGATTAATTATTGGTTTAGATGTAGTCCCTGCTGTGACTATTCTTTAGGGATATATTTACTTGTGTTAACAAAACCTTAGTTGCTTTTAATTTCTGAAGAAGAAATCAGAAGGGGGTGGTGATTGTATTTGTCTGCTTAATCAAAGGTTAGAAAATTGCATATCTGTAGTCTAGGCTCTTTTTCAAAGAGCAGGCTTTTTTGTAAGTGTGTGAAACTTGCAGTGCAAAGTGTTCTGCCTGCAGATGTCCCTAACCAACACTGTTAAATTCAGTGCCTGGGTAATC
>JAVJGJ010000061.1:26395108-26407535 GCA_035590215.1 Microhierax caerulescens
TGAGAGTGATGGGACGTGGTCAAGCAGTAGGAGAGAGGGACTTCTTTATGGCTCCAGCACTGACCATACAAAAAATAGGAACGCAGCATTACACTTAATGTGGTAGACCCTCTGTGAGACAAGCACAGGATCTACTGTGCAAGGTGCTTTGAGGTTGTACACAGGATTATATGACAGTTATTAAGTCTAATAATACACATCACCTTTGCTGAGCGGGAAGAAAGCCTTTTATATTTTTCAGTGCAGGCACAGCTGTGGCTCTTTCTTCTGCAGTTTTTGGGGCAGGTCCTCAGATAATCTACATCTCTGCACCTCTGTCAGAAAGGAGTTTTCCTAGCAGATAATTTTCCCTCTGTACAGTCTGCAGCAGTCAGTGGGGAAGGAAACAACGTCACAGCATGTTCTGTGGATTTGCTGGAGCTAAACAGGAAACTTTTTCAATGGGACTTACGTGGTTTTACACAGCCAGTGGATCTGGCCCATCTCTAATATGTGGCCCCTCTCTACCATATTAAAAAAAGCAATAGGCCCTAGGTTTCATCAGCAGGGAAGAGGAATTATAATCAAATCAGGTGCATTCCTCTCAGCAGGTGCCTTTGAGGATGCCCTCAGAGATTTAATGTAAGAAGGTGAAAAAGGACTTTGACAGTGGAGATGAAGTAAAGGGACATATACAGCGGTCTCCTCCTGTGACAAGGAAAGGCCTATCTTTGGCCTAGAGGCTCTGAGGTCTTTCCTTTTTTTAATGTGACCAGTAGGAATCACCCGTTGTTTCATTAATGGCCCTTCAGAGCTTTAAGGGCCTCCGGAGAGTGGCCAGGCACTGCACTGCCATGGAGGAGGTGGCTCAGACACTGCATGTCTGCCAGGCATGCTCCCATCCCTGGAGGGAACAGGCTGTTTCCTGAGAAAGGCTGAGCTGGTGGGACCACGGTGTGTCCATGAGCGTCACTGGCGGGGGCTGTGGGCGTGCAGCATGTTCTGGCAGGTGGTGGGTGGGAATGGCTGCAAAAGGGAGGGAAGCCACTAATGAGAGGAAGGACAGCAGGTGGGGAGCTGGACAACATCCTTTGCAGTGGCATGTCTGATAAGGTGGGTGTTTACTTCTGTGGGAAGGAACAGCTTTCCAAATAAAAGATTAACTGGTAAGTGATCTCATGGTAACAGCCGTGAGCCATTGCTAATTTAGCCACCCAGCCTAAAACCAGGCAGGGAGGAAAAAGGGATCATATTCCAGTCCCAAACACCCCTGGCTGACGTCAGGGTCAGGGTGTGATCCTCAAGTCTCTGCAGCACTCAGTGCACTCACCCTGTTATCACTGTTTTACACCTTCAAGAGGCCTAGGCTGATCCGCCTTGCTGGAGGCTGATGAACGTCTAGCAGGCCCAAAAGCATGGTGGATTTTTCCCCAGCTGTATCTGTTGGTTTCAATAAAGACATTGCCTCTCTTTGCAAATCCTGATTCACTGGGTACACAAGAGGAAAAAAGACTGAAGAGGAAAAAGGAGAAACTTTTAATTCACTGTTAGCTGTGTATGTGACCTTCAGGCATCTCCAGGGCATGAGAGCCAGCCTTGTGTTGCAGATATTGACCAGCTAACTTCTGTCAAGAGACTGGGGCAGATGTTTGTGCTTCCCCTTGATCTGAGACAAAGCAGGCTGAGTCCTACACCTATTTAATTGTGTTAAATTGTGCTAAAGTTCACTTACATACATAGCTAGATCCAGCATGGCTGTCACCAACAGTGTCAATGAAAGGTTCCTCTGTATTCACAATCATGAGGCTCTTGTCTTCAAGGACTGTGTAAATCCTAGCTGTGAGCACTGCTGGCCACGAGGTCCAAACTGTTATGTGTCTCTCTTTGGAGTTTGTAGCAGCTCAGGAAATAGAAGCAGCTTCTGGACCAGCAGTCCTAAGAGACCTTTCATGGAGAAGACTGTGGGAAACCTCCCCACGGTTATTCCTATTTCTGTCTGAAGAGACATCGATATGGACTTTGGAAAAGAGAATTCCAATAATGTCGTCATCAACAGTGGGCAAATTTCAGCACAGCCCAGACAACCGGTTGCATACTCATCTGCTTTTTACAGAAATTGCACATAAAGTTCTCAGAAATTGCAGGAATGGCTGGTGATCTTCATTATCATTCGCTCTCTCTGCTGGTGGCATGGTGCACTGTGTGTCTTCTGGCCTATAATTAGAGGTCTTGCAGTTTGTTAGGAGGTACTGAGAAATGTATGTTCACAGTGCATGGTCAGAGGATACTCCCAGAATAAATTTCCTCCCTGGGTTGTCTGTGTTTGGAAGGAATGGCTGTGATGACTGAAGCAACCCTGTCTCATCTTGAGTTCCTTGTTCCTGAATTGTCAAAACCACTGGTGCCTGTGAAGCTTGGCTGGCTTTCTTCTGTGGTCCTTTCTGCTTCTTGCTTCAGGCTGTGCTTGGTTTGGAAGACAGCCCTGGAAAACACAGGACTTCTGGTTCAGTGAAGGCAATGGACCTTCTCTTTCCCACCTGAAGCCTGCCCATTCCTAAAACTCAGTACTCCAGTCCTTCACTTGAATTTTGATGGGCAAGATCTCATCAGCTGGGCAATTCCTTGTCGTTTTTTTTTTTTTTTTTTCCCCCCAGCATGAGCAGAGACTCGGTGCTCTCAGTGAACAGTGTGGTGAGTGCTGGTTGTAAACCACAAGGGTTAAGTGGCATGTCAGATCATGGGTGGTGAGAAACTGCCGCATGTGTGTGGTCTCCCGGATTCACACTCAAGTGTTTTTCTAAAAAAACACAAACCCAACAAACCAACACAAAACCCTTTTTGTAAATCCTGAATTCCAGGTAAAGGCTTGACCTGCACCTCATGTGAAATCACAATGGTGCTTGGTATACAGCCCCTTTCACATCCCTGGGATTTCATGTATTCTGAATGCAAAATAACCTGGGGCCACCTGCGGGTTTTCTTAAACTAAACATCCCACAAGTGTGAGCAAGTGCATTCTGACAATAGCCTAAACCAACAACACAGCTCAAGGCAGAGAGAAGGAAAGCCTCTTAGGGGAGAGTGACATCTACAGCCTTGTTTATGTGACATAATTCCCTACTGCTTTAAGAGTGGCCTGAGCTGAAAACTGTAGTCCAGAACTGGACTTTGCAGAATTTATAATGGATATTAACGACTTGGATCACAGACTTGCTCTTGAGCTCCAACTAGAAGGGTAGCCACATTTTCTGCTAGGTGTTGTGCAAACATATATGAAGTCAGGCCTGTTCCTCCAAAGACCTTACAGTGAGAGTAGACACGCAGAAGGGATGTTGTCCTAGCCCCCAGTATTTGTAAAGGGAACTGGGAAAGGCTAAGTGACTTGCCCGAGGTCATGCAGGGATTTTTTGGCACATCAGCAAACTGAACCCAGCCATCTTATGTCCCAGTCTAACACTTTAAGCACAAAAACAACATTTTTCCAGAAGGAGCAGCTGTCAGATTAAAAAGCAAAGCTTTTTTGTTTTGTTTTTATTCTCTTTTCCCCCTTTTCTTCCCACATTGATGTACAGGAAAGAACAAATTAGCTCATTTAAAAACAACTGGAATTTTCACCCCAACTTGAGCATATTTTTCCAGATTTAAAGCCATTGGTTCAATATTTTTGTTTCTTAATCTTATTTTCTACGAACATGACACTCTCTTCCTCCCAGAACTGCCTGTACCTACAAGGGCCAAACCACCAGTCGAAAGGCTATTCCTGAAGTATCTGGGGCATATCCAGAGCTGGGGAACACTGAAAAACTTGCAGACAACCTTGGCCTCTCACCCTTTTTTGGCATATCAAGGCAATCTGCAGAAAAGACGTTCAAGAAAAAAAGATTAGATTGCAGACGGGTAATAGAGAGACCTTTGAATAACCTCAGGACTTTGGTGGCTTCAAGAAAACGGAAGCTGACTCCAAACTAATTTCTGGTGTGGGGTTTGGTTTGGCAAAAACAAAGTCTGATTGATGAGGTTTGGCCAAACCGAGCTTCTAGTTTTGTAGCCAATCTCTACTTCAAGAGATCGTCAGTTCTTGGGTGTGCTTCCACACATTTGAATTTCCTCACTGCTTGGAGCTTCCAGGAAAAACAGAAATAGCCAACAAGTTTTTCTGTGAGCATGCAGAGTTAAAATACAAAGTCAAGAGTGGTGCAGTCTTTTCTAGTTGTGTGCAGCCATGGTATCACATCCATGAATGCTGTAAACAAAGTGCTTGCTCTTACTTCTTTGCGCAGAAACAGACAACAGTGCAAGTCATCTTGATTCTTTCACCATCCTTCATCCTGGTCTTTCTAAGACACTATTTTTAGGAGGTCTGTAAATGTTGGACAAGATGGTGCTCACAGGGAAAAGCAACAACTGTGTTGTGAATTCCTTGGAGAAGTATGCTCTGGACCTGTTCACTAAGGACAGATCAGAGCCCAGAACCATGCAGACAGGCTTCTGCAGTTTCAGTTTCTGGCCCATTTGCTCTATGCCTCTGTGCTGGGATTGGTAACCAAGACATCAGTTGTGCTGACAAGCTGTTGTCAATGAAAAGATCACATGGCTTTTTCTGTGCCACATGAAGGATGTGTTGGTTGTAACCCACATGAATCATTGTGCTGGATACAAACTTCACCCCTCAGACATCTCATGCTAAAATACTGAAATAGCTGGAATTGTAAAAATGGCTCTGAAAAGCCTGAGATCTGATGTGAGGAGTGTTTCTCCTGTAGCTAACATTGCCATGGAGGGCTGTGAGAAGAGTTTTATGAGGTGTCCATTGCAGCCAGGCAGGAGACAGTGGAGGATCAAGGTGTCTTAGCTTTGCAGAAGCTTCCTGCAGGTCCTTGCTGTTCTGCTGGTGGGGCATGGAAGTATCTTTATGCCGCTAGGTCTGAGCAGTCTCCAGCAATTCCTCTGTTTTAGGGCCCTTAACAGTACTGATGATCTGCATCTCAACTTATTCTGCTTTTTATTAATCTTGAGGTCCATTTGTCAGGGCTCTTAGTCCCATTAGAAACCTTCAGATTTCCTCTGTACTTGAAATGTGCATTTTTGCAGAAACTAACTTGCTACTGATGTTGTAAGTTTGGTTCTTGCCTTTCTGTTGATAGTTGCAAAGAAATGGACTCATAGAAATCTGTTGAGCACAAGGTTTCAGAACTGAGCGTTGCTCTTTACTTTCAAGCAGCATGAATTGCTTAACATTTCTGTGAGAATTAACTTCCTGAACAGTGTCTATCCTGGCAGTTCCTGACCCTGTTCAAGTTCTTTCTCTGCATATTTATCTGTTGCTGGTCTCCTGTGGTTTCTTTTCTGGACTCAGCTTGTCTCACAGTTGATCCAAGTTCTCCATGACAAAATAATCCTGTCTATCACTTCTTCCTTCTGACATGGCTCTCCATGAAGTTTCTTCTCCCCTTCCTGCCATGTGCACCTTTCCTATAACCTGACACCTCTTTCAGTCTTTCCACTGGTCTGAACCCTTCTTCTGCAAGTAAGTAAAAAACATCAGGCTCTTCTGGTTGTAATCACCTCCTTAGCATGTTCATTGTAATTAAATTTAAGTGTTCCTCATTGTTCCCAGACTGATGGATGCTTCTTGGCCAAGGTTAATAAACACTGACAAAGAAGCATTCACAGCACAGAAGTAACAATTTAGTAGTAACTTCACAAACACAACCAAAATCCATGAGCATAGATGGATTTCCTGGAGGAGCCTAGCTCAGCAGGAGGACTATTCTATGTGCACGTGCAGGAGGCTGAACACTGAACCGACCCATGCTCCAGCCACAACTAGGTGCTTCAGGCATTTAGAGAATTTGATTTTGGACTCTCCCTGCCCTGTGTTGAGTTCTCCTGTCAGTTCCTTCACAGCTTGTTGACTTCAGTCCTGTCCTCTCAGCTCCTGCCTTACCGCTGCAACCCTTCCCTCGTCTGTTAGTAGATCACTGCCCACATCACTTCCTGCCTTTCTGGAGAGTCACTGCTCACTGCTAAGTGGGAACTTTTTAACTTTTTTTCTGCCCCTTTCATGGCTATTCTTCAGATGGCTATTCTTCAGACAGTCTCCACAAAAGCAGGATCTGATTCCATCTTTGGTTTTGAACACTACCTGGAAAAATGAGATTCCCCCCCCCTTCCCCCCATTGTCTATACATAAGCCTTATAAAAAACATGCAAGTAAGGACTGAAAACCATGTAAAAAAAATCACATAAAAAAGAAAGAAAAAGGATCAGTGGACTCCAAAATTCTAATGAGATAAGCAGATGCTGCTTTAAACAGAGACAATACCCGGCGTTAGATGCAGCCCTGAAAGTAGCAGCCCAGATCCAAGCACAGACTTCACAGGTGTCTGCTTTTTTTGTCAGACTCTGTTCTTTCCCTCTGCATAAGTTTTAAAACTTTCAGAAGAGGATTGTGTGAGGTTTTCCTCTTGCCAACCCGTCTGCAGCCAGAAAGTCAGTGGGAGACAGAGACCCATAAAAGGTAATGGCTAAAGAAGTAACATGCAGAAATTCCTCACACTCACCTCTGTATTGGCAAGGGAAGATGCAGCTGACACGGATTAGCTAAGCATGAGTTTAGAGAGAGGTTGGATGCAAAGGTCTCTAGACTTCATTTAACCCTAAAAGATTTGGAGATAATTAACAAAACCCCAAAACTAATTCAGCTAATCTGTCCCTTTGTGTTTTTTTCAAATCTTTCCAGTGAGATCCTGTTGCTGTTGTTTTTTTCTGCTGCTAGGAGAAAATTTCTAAATGATAACTAATAATGCAGTGAAGATCTTGCTGCCTCTTGGGCTTTTGTAATAGCCTCACTGGGCTTCTTTCTACAATGTTATGTCACTCATTGCAGTGTGCAGGAAACAAAACAAAAAAAGATACCTTTATTTCTGCATGGTGTCTGCCTTTGGGCTAGCTGAAACTGAAGTCACACGAACCTGCAAAGCAAAAGAAAGGGATAGAGAGCAGGAGAAACAACCCCCTGCTCTCTTCTTTTCCCCTTGCAGCAGATGGAGTAAAAGTTTTGTTTCCATGTGGAAGGTTTTTGAGATATTTCTTTCTTGGGACTGAATTGGGGCTTAGGAAAAGCTTAGTTTGCTTCCCCAGATCAACTGCAATTCTCTAGTGCACCTTTGTCCACTTGAACCTGGGGTAACTCGGCTCTTCCCTCTTCTCTTGTGTGCATACTTCAGGTCCTGTCCTCTCTAGGTAGAATGGGATAATTTATTAAATTCATGCACTCTGGGATCCAGCAAATTCCTCTGTCTTCAATTCCTGTACATCTTCCAGAACCAAGTGCTGCTTTAACCCTTCCTACCCTTCCTAGGAGCCTGGACTGCACCTGCTAGAAGCAGAGATCATGAGTCCATAAAATCCTTCTCTATATGCAGACAGCTCTGCTTCAATGGCTATCTTTATTGCAGGCAATAGATGAAGAAAAAAGTGGTGTTCTCTCTGCTGTGCTGAATATAGCAGTCTTTCTGTCATCTTTCCAACCCTGGAGAAAAAAATACAACTAAATTCTGCAACTCAAGGCAGCAAGTTGTGTTTAACTGGAAATTTTTGATTCCCTGGGGAAAATGATCTCTTCTTCCTCATTTCACCCAGCTTTAAAATGGGAATAACACACTTTATCCTTGTAGCATGGAGATTTATGATTCCACAGCAGAGAGGAGGAGTTTGAGCCTGACAACTGTATAAATATGTAAATTCAAAACTATTTCCAGGTACTCTAAGGAACCTTTTTGAGGATATAAGACTGGACAGATCATGGACTAGCCAACTTGTCAAGATTCTGGTTCTGGAAAGGGGGTACCCTCTTTAGCAGCCACCCATGATGTAGGCTTATGAAGTATCTGAAGCAGCCAATGATTCAGGTATCCTAGTGAGTCCATTGCATCTGTGACATTCACAGGTAGTTGAAATTACTCAGTCTTTCACATTGAGAAGCATCCTAGAGTCCCACCTGGCCCACACAGAGGAAAAGAAGATAGCTTTTATAGTCTAAAACTCTAGACTGTACATTTTGTATGCTTCAGAAAAATTATAAGGGAGCCACAGCCCTGTGCTGCAGCATACATAACATGTATGATGGGCTGGAAAAAAACTTCTTTCTTAGAGTTAGTGTTGTACAGGTAAGTTTATTCCTTCCTTTGAATCATCCATCCACTCTTAAACTAAAGCTATTGAGAGAGATGGGTTGTCAGAATTCCCTGGTGTAGCAATTCCTATGTCTGTCTTGCAGTGGAGAAACCTGAAGCATCAAAGTGTCCGTCTTAATAAATTCCAGGAGGGTTTAGAGCATAAGCCAATTTCTAAAAAGCAATGACATGATTAGCAAGCTTCCAAGAATTGTCTCATAATAATTCCCACATACATGCAGACTATTCTCTGATTACATGACTATATAACATAAATTAAAACCATGTTTTTCCAATATGTCTAATCATATTGGTTCTTTTGGTCTATGAAAGGTAATCACCCATTAGTCCAGCCAAACTGAAGCTCAGAAGATTTGCTCTCAGCCTTGTTTGCTCTTTCTGTGTGCTGATAAGTGGATCAGTGTCACTGTGGTTAGTTATGTTCCCCTCTTTTGTCCTATTTAAACTGTGGTAAGTTTGAGCTCACGTCTACTAACAGGGACTGGAAAGAGCAACAAAATGAAAGCTGCCTCATCACTGACCAACACTTGTGTTAATCAAGCAGGGTTACTTTGTGGTGTAGGTGGAGTATCGCTGAAGGTTAGGATTGACACTGCACTTCTTGCTTCCTCTCTCATTCAGTTCTGGATTTTGATGTCCAGCAGCAAGGATACCTCCTTAGCCATTCTCGTGAGACATGTTAGCCCCCTGGAGGGGAGAATTTCTGGGGAAAGTGGTATTCTTGCTAGCAGACCCATGAAGGATTGAACCAACCTTTCTGTGAAAATATGAGCCGCCTGTGATAAATGTGTTTTGCGGAGAAATAGACTGACTCGAGTCTATTAGGTGTCTACTTCTTGTTTGTGTAGGTAGTGTGACTAGCCCCATAGCTACAATAACACTATCAATGAAATAAGCAAGGAGGCATTTGTAGTGAGACATGGTATCCCTGGTTAGAACAACTGATAAGAAGCACAGAGAAGGTTTGGGCCTTCAAACAAGAAATTTGGGCTTAAAAGTGAAGAAGTTGCATTCCAGCTAATGAAGATGGGGGAACTTGCTCTGCAGCTTGAACTGAATTGTGTTAATCAGCTTGATATTTAGTGGGAAAAAGGTATTTGGGACCTATGGAAATGAAAGGTATGTTAACAAAAGTGGTAAGTTTAATAATTTCTGTGTCACAGAGACAGATGGGAAGTGCTTTGGCTATAGTGTAGAGAAAATTGTGATAGAAAAAGACCATCTCTATTGTGCTGTGATTTTTAGGATGAAGTAGGGCTAGGAATTTGACATCCAAAGCTCATCTTTTGAAGATGTTTTGTGGAATGCCTTTGAAGATCAAGACTAAGAAGTCAAACAGAGAGTGGTTATATTGTGAGAAATGTTCTCCCACCGGCTGTTCCTGTCTTTTGCAGTGTCTGCGTGAAAATGTTGTGGTGCACAGTGGTTGATGGGTTTCACCCACATACTTTCCATGAGGGCATTTGGTGCTTTGGATATAATAGATCACGTTCTGGAATGAGTACATGTAGGATGCAAAGCTTTGATGGTTTCTTTTGGATGGGAATGGGGCTCCTACTCTATGGGGCATGTACATGTGTCAGCAAGTTTTAAATCTATTGCTTTGGCATGGCCCTACTCCACTTGGGATATGCTCGCCATGAGAATTTTTGCTTCTAATAAAGTATTTGGTGAGGCAAGGGCAATTTGGAAAATTCAAAGGGAAACTTTGAGGACAATTTCTCTCAAATGATCATCTGCTAGCGAAGGCTGTAGTTTCGGAATGTTCTGGACATGTTCCAATCTCGCATGAAATGTGATAGCTAAGTGTGCTGTTAATAGGGTTTTTCTTTTTATACTGTAGTGTGTTTTACATATGTTCTTCAGGAGGCTTATTTACATCTGTGATCTCTGTCTCTGGAGGAGTAGCCTTGTTTGCTGAATGTTTTGGGGCTGGTACTGGGGTTATCAAGAATATTCTCTTCACTGCCAATCTGATAGTGTCTGGAGGTTTGGCTACACGTAATACATTTCAGGGAGTGTTTTGGATGACTGCTATGTTTCTGGAGGCAGGTGTGCTGGTCCTTGTTTTTTTCTATCTATAAGGTTAGTTGTAGGCTGCCATTTTCAAGGTGGGCTTGGTGTCTGGGAAGCATCCAGAGACAACTAGATAGTTTTTGACCTAAGAATGGGTGTCAGGAACACCACAAATACAGTCCAGACAAAAGGGTATTATTGAACATTTGCAAACCACAGTTGTTGTGAGAGCACAGATCCAGGCTCATGTTATCAGCTTTGCCCCACATGTAACAAGAAACACTCCTATTGGAAAGATTTCAGTCATCAGTTTCTCTGTCCACAAGGCTGCACTTGAGCAATAGCGAAAAAAAAAAAAAGACCTTCAAATTAATTTGTTAAACAGTCATGAACAAAAACTTAGTAGTAAATCAGTCCTGCTAAGAAAGCCATCTTGTGTTGAATGCAGCTGTCATAGTCCACAGACCTGTCACACAGAGTCAGTCAAATCACTCCCCCTGGTAAGCAGCGGTTCCAAGGCGTATCATTAATATCACCCAGGTAAAGGCTATGTGGGAAATGCAGCTGTGGACAGCTCCAGGGAGGCTGGGTCAATAGCACAGCTGGTCAAAAAGGGTGAAGCAGAGGGAAAAGCTGGCAAATATCTGCCTCCAATTTAGTTTCTGTCTGATGTTGTGAATTTATGCTTGTCAAAACGGGTCTGACTGCCTCTGGGAAATAGCTACGAATTTTCATGTAATGTGTGGTTAGAAGTCATAGTAATCACAGTACTAAATGCCCAGCACTTCACCCACAGGGAAAGAAAGAAATGCATTGATGTGAGAGTTGTATGGAACTGACAGACAAGGCAGAAACTAGAAACCACTGTTCTGAAACCTCTTTTTTGCTTTGTAGACAGTGAAATGATCCATTGTGCTAAACGACAGATTTGTCTTTTGTATTCTTAAAGAAAATTCTTAAAAGTGCAACAAATTCTGCCACAACCGTGAGTTTGGATCTAAACCATTATTAAATGAACTCAAATCAGTTCCAGAAGTTTACTCTCAAAAGACAACTCAAGTGAAATGACAATATCATACCTGAAAACTGAAGGCAAACCATTTGAGGAGATTTGACAACTTCATGGTGACTTTTGTTTCTTTTCTCCTGGTGGTTGTACTTGTGGACAACTCATATCTGGAACGTGACGGCTGGTACTAGTCAACAGCAACAGAGATCTCTCCTTTTAATTTCTTTCTCTCATTTTATTCTTCTACAAGTGACTCTAGAGCTTGGACCTGGCACTGGAATCCAGAGGACATTTGTACCACCTTTACCAATTTGTATCAGTACTTCTTTTTTCCCCTACTGAAAGTGAAGTTGGATTGCTCTCAATTTTATTGATGGCAGTGGTAGTGGGAGCAAAAGATATTTCCATAAAGAGTACTAAAACTGAAATAACCATATGTGTGAGCTTGGTTGGAGCTGAGAGCTGTGAGTATTTCTTTGTGAAAGAGAATTTTTAATCTCTTAATCTTCAGGGTACTCTGAATAAACATCCTGCATTGAAAATCCTTTCCTGTTTTAGTAACAACTCCAAAAGAGCAATAAAGAAGCAGTTTAAAACACCTATTGCGTTTGTGTTGGCTTTTCACAAAATGGGTTTTCTCTTGTATGTTTTACCTACTCCAGAGGTTTAAACTAGGTATGTAGTCTATTTATTTCCTGATTTACAGGTCAGGTTCATTTTCTGGCTATTGTGCTGCCTGCTTTAGATTATAAACAGAGGGTTTCTTCCCTGTCTCAAAACAATGCGTTCCATAGATAATAAAGGTCTGACAACCTCAAACATTCAAAAAACATATAGCATCACTCCAAAATCATGACATTGACTGAAATTCACATATCAACATTAATGATAATAATAATAAATATAATAAATATTAATTAATAAGAATATTTAACCTGAGTTTTGAATCATTAAGTTGTCCTGAGGCCACACAGTTGCAGGATTTTCTCTGTAACTCCGAGATTTAAAATATAGGGGGTCCTTTTACTGATGTTTCTCTCTTATTTGCTTGGTTCTGGGATATAACTTTTTTTTTTTTTTTTAAACAAGGACTTAGTATTGCAAATAATCATGAAGGAATGACAACAATTTATAACACTGACTTTGCATTATCTATATCTATATCTATATCTATATCTATATCTATATCTATATCTATATCTATATCTATATCTATATCTATATC
>JAVJGJ010000061.1:26407635-26450661 GCA_035590215.1 Microhierax caerulescens
TCTATATCTATATCTATATCTATATCTATATCTATATCTATATCTATATCTATATCTATATCTATATCTATATATCTCCCCATCACTCTTCTCTGGGTGAGTGGTATTTTTGAGAGTTCTAGTTTGGCATTTTCCCTTTGTGTGTTCAGAAAGCCAGCATCTGAAACGTCTTTCTGAATGGGTAACACCACACACTCCCTGTCTTTAGAAATCAAAGTATGCTTTGTTTGTTTGTCTGGGTTTTTTTCTTAAGAAAATGTGATTTTTTTTTCTTTATTGTAAATTATATCTAGGGCCTAATACAGCTGTCAGAATTTATCTGAAACACTATGTCATAATGAGCTTGAGAAAGATCAGGTTCGATATATATCATCACTGAAAAGACATTATCATCCATAAAAAGTTACAGAAGTAACTTGTGCTACCTTGCAGGAAAAAAGAAATTATAGCATTGTGACATGGCCCCAAGTGTGGCTGTTTCTGGAGTTCTTCACCAGATGGCAAAGGCTATTCTTCTCTAGGTCCCCAAACTTCTCCTGCCAGTTTCCTGCTGGACTTACACTTCCCTGCATCTCCTCCCTCCAGCCTATGCTGCCCATGGCTGCTTCTGCCATAGGTGGTAAATTACCTATTCAACTGCAAGGTCAGATTCCTCTCCTTCTCAACTGGCTCAAAAAATACAACATAAATGTGAAAAACCTTTATCCACAGGCTGAGGTAAGTTGCTAGAATAAAGCTACTACGGTCAATTCACCATAGAGTGATTTTCAGTGATAGCTCTTTTGCCACTTCTCATCTGAAAGGCAATAAATCAAAATAGAGCCTTGAATCCAGGGAGATTTCTCCTTGCCAGAACTAAGGAAGTGTGGTCTGTATGCTCACACCTCGCTTATCTCTATCACACCAGGATGTTGGAAGCTCTTTCCTGGATGTGATGTACAGACAGATCACAGGAAAGGAAAGAATGTGGCATTTTGTGGTCACAGACCTGAGAAGAGAAGGAGCAGCAACTGCTTTAAACCTCAGTACTAGATTCCTCTGACACTCTATTGAAGCTCTTTGCTACCATCTCCTTTAGAAAGCTCCTTCCCATATCTCATCTCAATGAGCCCATTTCTTTACTACATGTTCCACCCATTATTGATGTATGGAATTCATCTTTAGTATTCAGCTTCTAATGATCCACCAGTCTCTTCCCTTCTATTTTCATCTGTAGACCTACTCCAGGAATCCTGCAAAGGTACTGAAAGAGCCCTACTGAGACACTCCTAGCAGAGGCACTTACCAACTGCCTTAGAAGTATCTCAGTCATGATTTCCTATTGGCAAGTAAATTAAAAAATAATTTGAAGCAAAATGATTAGACACTTGAAATCATTAAAGAAAATGAAATATCTCACTCTGAGGGAAACACCATTAAAAAGTAAGTAGAAAACAGAGTCCAGGGAGGGATGAGAAGGTGGAAACACTGCAGGCATCTGGAACAGTTAAGGTTTAAAATGTACTTAAATAGCCAAGCATTTGAAAGCTTCCTTCAGATACATTCCTTCAGTTTAAAAGTATTGTAGTTGCTGCTTAGTTTTGTTATCTTTGACCAATATCACTATTAAATAAAGCTTATGTGAGTCACACAAGCCTCTGCATTTATTCCTAAATTTTTCTTTCTGACCTTGACAGGATTTTTTTTTGTTTGGTTTGTTTTGTTTTACCAGGAAGAATGACCTTTAGTGTTTTGAGTTGTATTATGAAGCATTTTTAAAAAGCTAATACTGGAAGCAAATTAGAGAATCTGTTTAAGTAGGAGAAAGATGAAAAAGATTGATCTGCATGTTTACAAGATACTGAAATAAATTACCAAGATAGAGGACATGAGATGGGATAAATCTTGAAAACATGAACGGAGCTCGATGTCTCTGAGACCAAAAATAGAGGGGTTATGTGTTTTTTTTCTCAGAGACTTGTCAAAAAAAAAAAAAAAAGAGGAAATTAATAAAAAGAAGGATGGAATCATTTTAAAACGAAGCACTGGAAATATGGTCAGAGATGCACTGGATAATGCTGAGACAGAAAGTGATGGAAATTTGTGTTCAGAGAAAGTAACATATTGAGAATTTCCCAGCACAAAGAGGAAGGAAAAAAAGTTTCCGGGGCTGATAAATGCAAACAATAGATAATGTGGTAGCTGAACCAGAAATGTGGTTTTCCAAGTGTTATTTAATATGGTGGGGAAGAGTGCTACCCCTAGTTTTGGTAATAAGAACAAAATAAAATAAATTATTTTTGTCAGAGCTAAACAGCACATTAGAAAAGTGTGAATAGGGGCCTGGAACCACACATATTAGTGGAAATAGAAGAGACAGAAATGATGACACACTAATCACTAAAAGATTGCAAGCCTGAAAAGATTGAATACCCATGTATTCAGTAAGAAATCACAGTGATTCTTTAAATAAATATTACTAATATTGAATCCAAAGAGATCAGTACATTTTACAGAAAGTGGACTAACCCCACTATGGAAAGGGTGACAATTTCTGAGTCTATATTTGTCATTTAACTGATTACTTCACCAACATTTTAGTTGTTTCCATCCAACTTTTACATGTTTTCATGGACAAGAATCTACAAAGAATAAACCTACAACTAGAAAAATGGAAGAAACATGTGCCAGAAGTATCAGTTTTGGGAAAAACCTTCAGAGAACTTTCATGGTACTCCCCCATTTCCCTACAATATTAGCTTCAGTCAGAAACATCAGTCATAGCTTTTAATGGGTAAAATCTACTCAAAGGTTCTTTTTTCTTACATTTTAGAATAGTTTGGCTTTATGATTTTTTTCTCTTTGAGCAGTTTGATCTTTTAGGTGTTCTAAAATATTATGCTAAAAAAAGCCTAATGGTATTCCTTATCTAGTATGCCTTACTGATGGCATAACATTGTTTTCTCAGTTTGCAAGTGTGCATATATATTGTTCAATTTCTAATTTAATTTGTAGTCTGCTGTATTTGTTTTAGCATCAACAGAAAGTCTACATGTCAAGTACAGGCTTTTTGTAGAATTTCACTGACTCCCATATATATCAGCTGTCTTCAGTGGAGAAAAAAAAGGTAGAATATATTCCTGTTATTGGAAAAGCATCAACAAATCTCTTCATGATGTTTAGTCCAAAAGCCCTAATATATTTCCCCACAGGTGATTTACTACTGGAGTTCAGAAATTCAATAAAAATGAAGGAAAAGACATTCACAGAGAAGACTATCACAGTTCTAAACACACACACACACACACACACACACACACACACACACACACACACACACACACACAAATTAGAGCAAGCTTTCTGTCCCTTTTCAAAAGAAATTTTAAAATAAGTACACACTTCAATTACTACCAGAATATTTCTCATAACCAAGAGCAGGAAAACTTTCACACTTCAATCCCAGTTCTTCATTTTAAGGTAGCCAAAAACAGTAGAGAAGGATCAGTGAAATATAATTGAAGGGACAAAATCTAATACTAATCTTCGTGGATTTGTCCCCTAAATATATCTATTTCTTCATTAATGTACAAAACTCACAGAGAATTCACACATTGGAAAGTTATAGTGCAATTTGGATAGTAGCAGTGATGTCATCCTTAAAATTCAACAACCAGCTGTCCTTTAAAGTGCTTGCCATTGGGATAGTACTTTGAAGAGAAGAGTCATATTCATAGACATTTTGAGTTTTCTAGTTCAAGGCCACCTTCATTTTGAGACTGAAAAAATCTGTCATTTATTTTAGCTTTTCAGCTACCTCAGTTGTTGACATTTACAGCTTCTGAAACTTCAAAGCAAGTTTAGGTTATAGTATGACAACTTCTATGTAGATTTCAGTCATCAGTAATAAACTAACCTTGCCCCTGATGTAAATATTGTTTCAAACAGCTGATAGGATATCTTGTGCCTGGCAAGATCATGGAACTGATCTTCCTGGAAACTATGCTAAGGCACATGGAAATTGGTGACAGCCAACATGGTTTCACTAAAGGCAAATCATGCCTGGAAAACTTGGTGGTGGCCTTCTGTGATGATAGAATGCAATACAGTGTGGGTGGATGAGGGAAGCGTAACTGATGTCATCCAACTGGACTTGTGCAAAGCATTTGACACTGTCTCACATGACATCCTTGTCTCTAAACTGGAGAAACATAGATATGATGGGTCGACAACTCAGTGGGTAACAAACTGGCTGTATAGACACACTCAAAGAGTTGTGGTCAACAGCTCAATGTCCAGGTGGAGACTGGTGATGAGTGGCCGTTCCTCAGGGGTCTGTACTGGGACCAGTGCTGTTCAACATCTTTATCAGAGACATGGACAGGGGGACTGAGTGCATCCTCAGCAAGTTTTCTGATGACACCAAGCTGAGTGGTGCTGTTGACACGTTGGAGGGAAGGGATGCAATCCAGAGGGACCTTGACAGGCTTGAGGAGTGGGCCTGTGTGAACCTCGAAGTTTAACAAGGCCAAGTACAAAGTCCTGCACATGATTTAGAGCAAACCCCAGTATCAATACAGGCTGGGTGGAGGATGGAGTGAAAGCAGCCCTGAGGAGAAGGACTTGAGGGTGCTAGTAGATGAAAAGCTCAACATGGCCCAACAATGTGCACTTGCAGCCCAGAAAGCTGCCTGAATCCTGGGCTACATCAAAAGAAAGGTGGCCAGCAGGTTGAAAGAGGTGATTTTCCTACTCTACTCATCTCTTGTGATACTCCACATGGAGTACTACGTTGAGTTCTGGGACCCCCAGCAAAAGAAGAACATGGACCTGCTGGAGTGAGTCCAGAGGAAGACCATGAAGGTGATCAGAGGGCTGGAGCACCCCACCTATGAAGACAGGCTGAGAGAGTTTGGGTTGTTTGGCATGGAGAAGAGAAGGGGCTGGGAAGTCCTTATGGTGGCCTTTCAAAACCTGAAGGGAACTTACGAGAAAGGTGAAGACAGACTTTTTAGTAGGGCCTGTAAAAATAGGACAAAGGGGGATGGCTTTAAACTGAAAGAGGGTAGATTTAGATGAGATTTAAGGAAGAAATTCTTTACTGTGAGGGTGGTGAGACGCTGGAGCAAGTTGCCCAGGGAAGTTGTGGATGCTCCATGCCTGGAAGTGTTCAAGGCCAGGCTGGATGTGGCTTTGAGCAACCTGGTCTAGTGGAAACCATGACCCCCCATGGCAAGGGGGTCAGAACTAGATGATGTCTAAGGTCCCTTCCAACCCAAACCATTCTATGATTCTGTGATTCTATGAAAGATGTAAAACAGTTACACAAAAGAAAACCCCACACCTCTCTCTCTTTTTTTTTTTTTTTAAGAGCCAGAGGAAATAATACTGAGAAAGTATTTTGGATTTTTTCTTCTGATGTGTCATTTTTTTTATTTGTTGTTGAGGACAGTACATGTACAGGTAACTAACTCTGTGAGCTCATCTTCCACACGACTCTCTGTCTTCCTCTTATTTCATAATAATCCCATTTCTTCACCCTTGCTTTGACTCTGCTCTTAAATGGATGGAGCTAAAAGACTGTAGGGGAAAGCTAAGTTACAGAAATGAACATTATAATTGAACATATTAAACAATACTGTTTTATTCACTCTGATAGTCTCAGCAGAGAAGCCAATAACATGAAGAAGTCATTGTCTTTGAAAAAAGGCTTCTCCAGGTTAAATTAGGCTATATTATAAGGCAGCATTATGGAGGCTTTCCAGATTTCTCTCACATCAGAAAAGTAAAGGCTTTGGTGATGTGTAATAGTGTTATTTGGCCAAGCATGGAAAAAGTCACAAATGATACATTCAAAGAAGATCTATGAGAAACTGCCTTCTCAGTCACATTTGCCCTAAAATGCATCTGGTGTTCGGATGGTACACAAATACACCGTGTGTCTCTCATTCTACAGAAACTACTTGGATGAAGCCCAACCCCAAAATTAACTGCTCAGCACCAGAGACCATTATCAGCTCCAGGTGCATGACATCATTCTGCTCTTTTACCTTGAAACTGCTCTTTCTCCTTGTTCTTTCCTGGCAATTGTTTGTTTCTAAACCAGCAACCAAGAGATTAGAAACAAATGGTATGCAAAAGGTGACCTTTGGAAACGAAGAACCTTTACGAAACAAATGCCTCCAGTTCTCTTCTGACAAGGCATCTACCCTCCAACATGTTTACAGGCTGTATTGTCACTCTTTAGCATAGAAGCTGACAGCAGTGGTGGGGAGCGTTCCTTGGGGTCATGCACTTTGCAACAGCGAATACCTCGTGCCCAAATCAAAACTAAAACAATCTCTTGTGCTTTTATTCCTGCAACTTGATGACTCAGAAGGAGCAATAGCTTGGGAGAGAGGAGCCTGGCTGGGACTGTAGCATCCTGTAACGGTGGGTGTGCTGCAGCCTCTGAACTCTCAAAATCAGTAGGGGATGAGATTTTAAGGTCAGTGCTTCTGAAGCTGTGAAGGGAACACTATCAATTTTCTTGTACAATCTCTGGATAATTAGAGATCAGCCAGCTAATCTGTGTGAGCATGAGGTTCATGCATTGCTCAGTTCTTTTCAGTAAAGAAAATAACTGTTTATTCTACTTGTAATATTTTGTAAGCTGTGGTGATCAGCTCAGCTGATGGTTTTGACAATCTCAGTTCCAGAAATAACTGCAGAAAAACATCAAGCTAAGTTTGTTTAACCATTTGCAAAGAAATTTGCTGCTCTGTGGTGTCTCTGCTCTTCCTCCCTGGGACAGTTAGAAGGTACTTTGTAGGGCTCATAAATACATTGTATCACATTTAGAGGCAAAGTTGTTCCTCCTCATTCTCTGCTCAGGGTGATGGAAATCAGATAAATCAACCCATCATGCTTGTTTAATCTTTGCCCTCCACTGTCTAGAGAGATGTACAAATGAGTGAGAATGATTTTTTTAATGCTCAAGATTTATTGGTCCTGCAAAGTCTGGACAAGTTGAAATTCTGAAGAAATGCCTGCTCATGCAGTAAGTTTTGATAAAGTACACCTTACAGGCACAGTATTTTATTTTACCAATAATCACTTTTCAAGCAGTACCAAAGAATGAAAAGGTGTATTTCATAATCATCATTGGTTGCAAAACCAGAAGCATTTGATCTTCATGATTTGTTTGGGGTTTTTTTTGGGTTTTTTGTTTTTTTTTGTTTGTTTGTTTTGTTTTGTGTGTGTGTGTAATTGTTGGAATGAAGATATGTCTTCAAGCTGATTATAAACAAAATACTTTTCCATTCATGCTCTGGAAGGACAAAATACTAAAACAACTGCATCCTTCCTCATCCCACTTTTATGCTGAGGGAGCTGAGTAGTGGGCTTTTGGGCATGTTCTGGGATTTTTCAACTAGGAAGAGGAACAGTTGACTCTCAGAAAGCACAGCTGGCTTGCTTGGGCTTTTGACATATGCTTACTGACTAAGAAAAACAGATGCATTAGGTGAAATCTTTAGAGGACGTTACTCAGGCTGGTATGGTTGGCTTGAATGGAGCTGGTCTCTACTAATTGGAATTGGTTCTTTAGGAGGTAGAACTCCATACAGAGCCTTCGATGTCCACCTCTACTTCAGCCTACATCGTAATGACATAAAGTTACCACTTGGGGGCTCTTTATTAGTTTAGATGGATGAAACGAGCTAATGGAGCCCAGCAGCCCCTTGCAGTGCATGCAGAGCTCGGGTACAGGCTCACCACAAGTGAAAGGACTGTGAAGCTGTGAGAACAGAGCCACTCAAAAGACGCATCTCTCATCTTCCTCACTGGATCAGAACACCATGATGCAATCTGCCACTGCTTTCACGGCCCAAGCTGTGGATTTCCCTTTCTGGAGCTGTCTGTCCCGAATCGTTCAGTATTAAAACCAGCTGCAAACCAAACTGGCAACAACAGAAGTTTGATAGCTTCTTTGACTTTTGTATGCCAAATTCCAGAGGTGGGAGAGGAGCAATAGGGGAAAAAAGAGCACTGGAAATAAATACCCCTATGAAGAAATTACAACATCAAAATGCAATTCCCTTGTTCATGTTTTTCTTAGAAAGCAGTTCAGTTCCATCTGGCTGTGGGCCTGCAGCCAATGCTTGCTTCAGAAGAACTGAGACATTCAAATATAAATAAATAAATAAAGGAATAATGTACCAAGTAGGTTCTGCACCTACCTCTAGAGTGGGGACAAGGCAGGGCTTTCAAAGCTGGTATTGTTCTGAGCCAGCTTTGCACCCCCATGCAAACATTAATCTTGCTTAGGCTGACAGGGTTTCGAATAGAGCCATGTTACACATGCATTCAAGGGAGATGGAGGTGAAAGGAGAGGATCAGTCAGATGACACAGAACAACTAAGGTTTTGTTCTCAGCAATGGGTCACTGGGGCAGCATAGATGGGGAGATACATGCTTGTTGTGGTGATGATTATTTATTTATTTTTCATCACTAACTAGCTCTAAATAATAGCGCGCTATTCAATTGCAGGCTGGGAAACTGCAAAGAGCCCCTGAAAAGAAGTGTTTTGTCATTGCCAAAATCTCCAAATATTGTTTTCTCTTTAAAAGAAGAAGAATAAAAAATGAAAAGGAGGGGTTCATTTACTTCTAGCAGCTATTGCAATGTGCCTAGTTGCTGAAGAAACATGAAGCTCATTGAGCCAGCCACTGCTTCTGCATCCTAGAAATGTGCTCTGGCTATGGCTGTCAACAATGACTAGGGATTTTAATTGTCTCTAGTTGATGGATTCTGACATGAAACTCCTTAAAATGTCTTGCTACACATGCTGTACTGAGATGTGGTGGTTTGCTTCATGCTGGGAGAGAAAAAACCCAAAGCAAAAGCCATTTGAGCCACCTTCCCAACAGAGTTCGGAGTTTTGTCCTGAATCTCTCTAAGCAAGGAATTAAATTGAAAACTCTCCTCATTCCCATTTCAGTCAGGCTTAAAGGGGAGTCCCTCTGCTGTGAATGTAGGACCATGGTCAAAGCAAAAGCTGAAACAGAGCTTGCTAGGGAAAGAAGCCCTCGTGGGCTCTGAGTCCTGGCAATAATTCTGGGGATATCCATGGGGCAACATGCGGTTTCTTAGTACAATGCAACAATGATGCCATAGTGGAGTGCTCCTTCCAGTGCAGAGTTTCTTACCTTCTTGAGTCCTTCCAAAAGTTGGCAGAGACAAACACTTGGAGAAAATGGCAAAGAAGAGAGCCAGAATAGGCAAGGGAGACATACTGTATTACATTCCTGCTGGCTGGTGCACAAAAGTGGTCTGGTATCAGGAAAGGAATCCATCCTATTCTTTCCTACAAGAAGTCAGGGTTAGAGGCTGCTTTTCATCTTGGATTGGAAGATCACAGAAGAAGGTGAAGGGGAAAATGAGAAAGAACAGATCTGATATGACATTACTAAGTTTTCTGTCCTTAATCTTTGGCCCGATTGTTTAGACAGTGAGTCTGGCTTCTTGCAAGTACAGCCTCTAGCCAAATGCAATCCAAATTTAGTACATTCGCTTTGAGGACTTGGGGAAACAAAAGGAAATCAGAGCAGTATAGTATTATGTCACAGATTCTAAACAATCTATAAACAGAAATGGTTATATGGCTAGATGCATGTTTTTATGTATCTCTGGGAATTTAACTTAATGTCTAAGAGGCAGAGTAAATCGAAAATTTCAGCATTGTTTCTTTTGCTTCAGTGGATGAAAGACAACCTTATTTAACATCTTCCTCTTAACACTTGCAATGTGATATGTCAGCATTGGCTAATTAAAGGATTTGTAAGTGTGTGCTTCACCAGTTTTATTTTTTGGGGTCAGCTGAGTGAGATGAGATTTAGCACCACCCCAGCTCTCACTGCCAAACCCATAAAATATCTCCATCAACCCCTGCTAGATTGGTCATTGATAAAGATAGTTTAAGGACCGATCCTGAACACAGCCAGATAAGTGCAGAATCGACTGATGATAAGAAGGAAGGGCAGGATCCCAAACTGTCACTAGTTATCAGTGCAGCAAGACCAAGTAAGGCACCAGCTGCCAAGTACCAGTGATGTCAGGATGGCCTTGTGCCTTTAGGCATGTCCCTGCTGACAGCAAACCTTTCCTGCACTTGTTGGGGAAGACTACAGCTACCCTGGCACAGATGGAAGATAGGCTTTTGAAGCAGCTGAGATTTGACCTTTCCTCCTCCAAGGAAACAATTTTGTTTGTTTTTTGAAGGGGGGGGGGGGGGGGGAGGGCGCGAAGAACTGTGGAGCTTTTATATGGGAAAAAAATAAATCTTGGAGTTGGGATTTCTGACAGATTTCCAACAAGATAAAAACATGACAAATTTACACTGTCTCTAGATGAAGCCTATGGTGAATATTCTTCAGGGGTGATGGAGGAGGGAGCGAGAAGGGAGAGTGAGCCCATTATTTCCATCTGAATTTAAGGGGGATATTTATCCCACTGGGTAGAGCAAGTCTTAACTAAAGCAATGTGCCTGGCCAGTGAGGTATTATGAAGAGGGAAAGAAGATCCCTCCACCCTGGGAGGTACAACACAGCCTGAAAAGGTTGAAAAGTGCTTCTATAAGCAACCCGCTAACTGTGACATATATATTTTCTCTGCGGAAAGTGCACTGTGAGTTTTGATTTGGGCAGGTTTTTGATTTCTTCCCCTGAACCGAAGAGGCAGCCAGGAGGTATGGGAAAAGAAACTTAATGGCTTGGAAGCTGCCTGGAGCCTGGGAATTGAAAAATCTTTGCTTCATAACGGTCATTTAACCTTGCTGAAAATTAGTCATTTTTGATGAGAGTTTCATTAAAGCCTTCATGGGAAAAAAACATGAGAGATGTGGGCTAAGACTGACAGCATCTTTGCTACAGAAACAATCCTTCACTGACTGTGTCAGGAAAGAGGTATGCAACCTTTATCATCAGGTTCCCTTTCTAAATTTTTTGCTTGCTTCTCCAGTCAGGCTTAGATGGGAAGCAGGACTGAGAAGTCAGGTGGGTTGCCTATGATCCCTTTCACTGCATTGTTGTTTGTCCCTTTTTCTGTGGTGTTATGGCATTGTAAGCTTTGTGGCCAGGAAACAGCTTTCCCAGCTATGTTGATACATCACTGAGTGCAAGAAGTCAAGGTCTGGGACTGGTAGATGTTACCACAGTGAAAAATACGTAGAAGCAGAGTAAAAAGGCATTTACTATGACTTAGACTTTCCTAAACGTTTCCAGAAATGAAGTGTTCCCTTTCCACTTAATATAACCCATGGATTTCCCCAAGATATTCTTTGTACACAGTGTTTTTCTCCAGAAGCCCTACTGACTTGATAGAGTTTTCCCTGTCCTTTGCTGCTCACTGATATGCCCAACTGGGACATCTCAGACTACTTCCTTACCTTGGTGGAAGGTGTAGACATAAGGGACCATGGGCAGGGACTTCTGGAGGAACTGTTGGGAGAAACAGGGTGAAGGTGGTTTGGGGCTCTTCTCCAAGGTGAAGCATTTGCACTAGGATGGGCAGAGCCATGTCAGAGAGCAGGAGTCGGCTCCACTGGAATGCAGACAAAGCTTTCTGTCCACTTGCTCCTAAATTACTAGATCCCAGAGAAACAGGCAACACAGAGAAACAGGCAACACTTATTGTATTTACTAAAAATAACCTGTTTTATCTTACTTTTCCTCATTACAAAAAAGTTGCAATGACTTTTACTTTAACAAAGAAATAACCCATATTTTTTCGTGCATCGACCTTGAGCTTCTGATGAAACACTTTTGCATCAGACAGGAAAGTCCATGGAGCAGTTAGAACTGGTAACTGTTCGTTTGGATGGAAGCTGTGAGATTTGCAAGTGAGCACAAGTATTTCTCCAGGTCATGCAAAGAAAATTCCTTCCACACAAGGTAGCGGATTGCTCTATTCAGGCCTTGGATCAGCCACAAGCCAACCAGAGCTCGTATACCTGCCTTCTCAGAAGGTTTTATTGCTTCTGATCTAAAGCCAATCCATTGGTCGTACTCAAAGCTCAGCCAAAATGGGTCTTGCGCCTGTTTGCAAAGTACCATGTAGCCATAGCCATGATAACAGGCTTTGGAAAATAAAACCTGAGCACTGATCTACAACGCTTTGAAGAAATGGCTTTGAATGCCAGGACCACTCTTGCTTAGCAGATTTCAGCCTAATCTGATTTATTTATTGTTTAACCTGCCATGTGCCTGCAAACCAGCTGGAAGCACAGCCGGCTAATTACTGGGCCGTGCCAGCATAGCCTGCCTTTGATTGCTTGAGACAAGATGCCTGTAAGATGGACAAGATTTAAGGCACACAGTTATTGTTTATGACCCTCTTTTTAGATCCTAATGAGCTCTGAGAGGCTGAGATGTTCTGTTGGAGAGGCAGCAGGGATCTGGCTGCATCGGGGCAAGGCCTGCATCTGGAAGTTATTTCATCTTGGGCTTTCCCTGTCTTTTCCCCCATTCTCTCTCTTGTACATCTGTGAGGTGGAATGTGTTTAAAGCACAATCATGATAATCCCTCTAGATCTTCTTCTCCCCTATTTGCATCTTTCTGGGGGCATCTGTGCTCACATGTTTTCCACTTTTGCTCTAGACAAATGAGACATCACTGTTTTTTTCAAAGGCTTCATGAAATAGTGGCGATTTTTCCTTACTCTAAACATGTCCACAAGCTGAAATCCTGCTTAACAAAAAAAAAAAAAAAAAAAAAAAAAAAAAAAGACTGTTACCTCTAGAAGGCAAGCTTATCCTCAGCAGGAACAAAGTGTATTGAGGATTACCCTAGTTCCCATCTTTTCTGCTTAATTTGGAAGTGGAATTTCAAAGTGAAATCACTCTCCATTCTCTGTTCGAGGACTGTTCCTTCCACTTGCTGCCTGTGCCCCCTTTCTGATATAAAGAGGCAAGTGCATCACAAGACCTAAAAAAATCAGCACCTGAGTAAGCTAGAGGGGCAACTTTCTCATCAGCCAGTGTTTGAACTCTAAACCTGGAGGAGGAGGGTGTCAGGGAAAGGCAGCATTTAAATATAATTAAGTATATACTGCTTCATTAAATAGGCATTGCTTTAAGGGCTCTTGCTGGCCCCAAATGTTTAAAGTTCACTGGTTCATATTACATCCACTCTACTGAGAAGATGAAGGAAGGCCTGGGCCAGAAAATGAAAAAGTCCTAGGTAAATGACCACATTAAAAATAACAGAACCAAAAAAGAAAAAGATGATCTCAATAATTCAAAGTCCTTTTACTGGCCTGGAAAGGGTGGAGGAAGCAGGAGGATGGGAAGGGCAGGAAGCGATCTCTTCACTCCACAAGGGTTCTGGGAATCTGGCTGCCTTTGGGAGACTGGGAGAAATGGGAAAATAAAATAAAAACATATTCAGAATGCCAAAAATGATAGGAAATGGTTATCAGCTTGAAAAGTTCCTCCAAGGGTTATTAATAGCTAACAGCAAGGAAATAATGACTCACTGGGCAGATAAATATATCCCAGCCCCTAAAATGTGAATTGGTTCAAAGTTGCTTAACCCTAACTCCTCTATCATAACACATACAGGGAAGGGCTATCACCAAAGTATCACCACATGTACATAAACTCACCTCTATCTTGCAAAACATTTAAACATGTGCATAATCCCTGTTACTTTTCATGAGCTACAAGCACATAAAACTGTATTAAATATGGACAAAATTCAGCACTGGATTTTGACTGCATTACAGAAAGAATTGTGATATTTATCTTTTTCAGACATTAGCATATTTTGCATGTAGGTGGCTAATTTGTGTTGGTTCTGTCCATGAAATAAGCATTAGACCATGAAATAATAAATGATCCTACAATTTCACCTCACCACTTGGATCATAGGCATCCTTATTTTATGGCATATATAGGGAAACTGAGGCACAAAGACATTATAGGTCGCTTTTTCAAACTCTGGTTGCAGAGATGTAGGAGCCAAAGTGACAATAGTCCCACAACAGTCCATTTCCAGCATCAGCAAAGGCATATTTGCTCAGGAGCACACACGTGGGTTTAGGTACTGCTCTGAAGACATATGAGTAGCAGATTTTTAACCTAACAGACATGCCTAAAAAACACCCAGGAAGACTGAGGGCTGGGAGGAAGCTGGGCTGGAGGAATGGTCAAATGGACAACTGTGTTGCAATGGAGTATGAGAACATCCAGTCAGATCCAGAGCCCAGTTGCCCACTGCTGCCTGTTAGCATTGTAAAGAAAAATCCTTGTGCTGATAGTTAAGTTAGGCAGAGACTGGAACTGCATTTTAAAGAGCAAGTAAGCAAGCAAGCAGTGAGCAAATGGGTAGAATGGTCCAAGATCACCTGAATATTGGCAAATGTATAAGCCTCAAAACCATCTTTGCTCTTGATGGGAGTGGTTAATTCCATTCACATCCAGCAGCTTTTCTGCATCATGTCTGGCTGCAGCAGATTTGATAACATGCCTAGTCTAAAACCATAGCTATGGAAATGGCTTTCTGCATATTAAGCTGCCTAAGATATTCTCCTGACGTAGCAATTATTGCATTTTGATAATCACCTAATTACTGAATTGGCCAGAGGGAGAAGATGCTGCCTTCTCTGTGCCTGGAGTTGGTGCTCCTTTCTCTGCTCACATTGTACACCACTGCAAGCATAGGAACACAGGGATTTTTTTCAGTGTTTTATACAATGGGAAATCATCCTGATTGGGCTGCTGGGAAAGAGGAGAAAGGCAAGCTAATATATCTTTTCCATCTCTCAATCCTATGGTTTTCTATTTTTGCATTGGAATGGAACAGAATATTCTAAGTCCTTCAGCACAATATGTCAGGCAATTGGTAACAATATGTTGGGCTTTTGGGTGGTGGATGATCTTTTGTGGCATCCGTGTGAAGGATGATTTTCATCAAACAGTTTTATGACTTCAATGAAATATTTGTAAAGTGGCTTCTGCAAGTGTGACTGATTGTTCAGTTTCATTCTGCTTTCTGTTTTCATTGGGTTATGTAAATCATCGAGTATTATGTATATACTGCATTTGATCATTTCAAACCCATAATTGAAGAATTTGTGTACCAGGGTAAATTTTTCGTTTCTGTGAAATTCTTGTTTGCTATAAATAAAAATTTGTTTACCCATATGTCAATGAATAAGAACATAAAAGGTGTTAGGAATAAATTCTTTCATGAATATATGTGTATTTGTTTATTATACACACTCAGCTTAAGCAGAGGGAAATTTTTTGTTCATTTTTTCATTTGCCATGCATTTCATGAAATGTATTACACAGACATTTAGAATATATCAGACAATATGGAACATATTACAGCCTATAGCAGCTGTCATGATATTTCAAATATATTACATGGAATGACATAAAATATTTTCAACATATTCTTATAATTTTAACATATATTGTGTGGTGTCCCATATTTTAAGCAGCAGAACAATGGGCCAATTCTTTTTTTTTCTTCGTTTAAAAATTGCATTTTATATATTGTCAGATATATTTTTACCATGTGTGCAATAAATTATATGAAACACGTAACACACATATGGAAAAGGTATGGCTCTTTTTAGGGGGAGAGGTTGTGGATTGCTTAGCAAGGAACTGAAATCCTTTGTGCATTGTTTAAGCAACTGTCGGTATCTCTGGTCTGGTCTGCAGGCATTGAGGTTTGTAAAACAAGTATTTGTGATTGTCAGCAACTGGGATATTTTCTGGTGAAGGTAAGATGGTAGCATAGAGTCAGTCACAAAAATCTGTAGCCTGGAACAAACATCAGCTTGTCACAGGACAATCCATTCTTTGTAGATCATGAGAAAGCTGTGAACACATGGCCCTCTTCTGCACTAGATCCTGGAAAGGAGATGAATCCCTCGAAGCAGCTAGTCTGAGCTAGGCGATTGCAGCCAGCGATGGCAGGGTTATCTATGCCATGACCAGAACCCAGCTTCTGAGATGGTTTGTGCTGTGTCCTTGCCTTCTCCCTGAAGGTGATGGCAAACTCCCTGAAGGTGATGGCAAACTCAGGGTAGTTTAGTTAAGCTAGCTGAGCCTTAGAGAAGCAAATGTCTGTTTAGAGACAGTAATCAGAGTTTTAGCCTGTCAGGTTAGTGCACTGGGAATTGTAGTGTGCAGAAACCTTACACAAATAAATTTAAGTGAATCACAAATCCAGTTTTTCTGTCCTAATGGTTTTCATATGCCTATTGGCCACATTTTCAAGAAATGTGTTAAAATCTGGACTAGTCCTGAAGGTGAGTTGGTCAAAGGAGCTGTTCTGGTCTGCTCTCTGTCCTGTGAAATCCTGTGCTGCTCTTGAATGAGTCCCATCTCCTGCGTGCTGGTTTTGGTGGGCAGCATTCCCCTCTCTCCACTCTGCAGCTGCTGGGATCTGAACAGTCTCCAAACCCGAGCAAGATGAGATCCAAGCCTCAAATCCTAATGTATATGATACTTTCACTAGTAATTTTGGGAGGGGATGCGAGTAAGTCAAAGGTGTAATTTCTCTGTGCCTTGCTGGACTATTACACTTTTCTAAAGGCCTGCAGATGGTGGGTCCTATCTCACCACTAGAAATGCAGCGGGCTCAAAGCATGCGCCGCCGAGGGAGGATTCAGACCAACGGAAATAACCCAATGCAGGATTCCAGTAGTGAGTCTGGGTTTTATAAATATAAATCAGTGCTCTGAAAGCGTTACCCAAGCTGTTTAATAACTGCTTAATTCATCCACTAGGACTACATTTTTTATTTTCAGTAAGCCTAGAAGATCTAAGGTTTTACTACTTGAGGCGAGCAGGAACTAGGGCCAGGGGAACTGTCTTTTAGGCTTTGCATTCAGACAGATGACACGCCTTGCTCTATATGAGCATACTGGCTATAGTAAGGGGTCTTTAAAGTCCACCACTTGAGATCTGAGGAGTGGACAGCCAGCTTCAGGCCTTCTTTTATGGACTTGCCTTACAGCGTCTTTTATAGTATGATCCTTGCCTTCTGGTGTACCATGCTTCTCTTGTATACAGACAACAGTTCAGTATTTGGTTTATCCTTATCCTTTTTCACTTTATCGGTCATTATTGACTCCATGACATCCAAACCCTCTTTTACTTGCTTTGTGGTTTTTTCCCTGTAACAGCTGCATTTGAGTGGTGGTCTTCCAGGAATGTCTTACCGAGTCTGTGCTCTCCATGAGGGCAACACACATGCAGTTCAGCTACGAATGAGGAGTATGTGGGAGGGAGGTGAAACATACTACTGATTGATGGGGATGGCATGTGAAAAACAGTCATCCTGAGAGCTGTGAAAGACCTGAGTTCAGGGAGGAATGACTCTGTGGAGATTTTAGATGATAAAATGTAAAAAATCTTGACAAAACATTTATGAAGTCCAGGTTTTCTTTTACGATAATGTAGCAAATTTGAGCAGATGTTCACAGGTGTAAAAAATGACACAGCTGTTGGTTGACAAACAATCATCTCTGCTCCTACACATCAGATGTTTGATGGGTAGCATAGCAAGTGATACCTTTCAAAAGAACAGTTGTCATTTTGTCTTTGACACTAACATTGTCAATGATAGGGTGTTATATATCATTGCGTTTCTGTCATTAGTTATTGCCAGTACTGCCTTTAATAATTTTAAGGGAGACTCTTAGAATAGCTTAGTCTCGGTCATATAACTTAGAAGAAATGACACATTACAAATCAATGCTGTGAGTTTAAGCTGTGTGATTAAGCATATAATCCACCAAATCCCTGTCTTGCAAGTAGGAAAGATGTTTTGGCCAACACATGCACATATATATAATACATAAATAAACAATTACTTACATATATAAGTAAAAAGTCTGAGGTAGGACATCCATTGGAAATTACATTATCAATGATGAAAATCTGGCAAAGTTGTAAGCAGATTTCCACAGCTGGAAGTGCTGAAGAACTTTCCTGACGTCCACAGCATCAGTCACACAGATAGACAGACACTCTGTCACAACTTACTTCTCCCAGAATCACCTTGACCACGTTTCCTCCACAGTGAATTCACACCCAAATCCTGCTCCCTCCTGCCTGTGTGATTTCCAGGCCAGCGCTGCTGGTGCTGGCAGAGGCAGGTGTCAGAGCCATTGTGTTAGCTCTCCCACATTACAGACGTGCAAGGAAGAGCCAGAATCTGCTGAAGGAAGCAGCTATGTGTGTCTCTGTGGGGGGACACATATTTGCACATCAGATAGTAAGATAAGGAGAAATCCCCTTCTTCTGCACTTGAAGAAATAGGGGTGACTGTGCCCCTTAGGAAGCAACCTCATAGGTTAAGCAGCTCTGACATAGATTATATCAGGCAGATAAAAATATTGTAGAAACAGGACGGGAGAGAATGGCCCCAGCTTGTCCCAATTTCCTGACAGAATTGGGGGGGGAAGAAAAAGAAATCTATGCTTATGAGCTAGAAATGCGCACTTTTTTTTTTTTTTTAATTTGCTTTATGGCTTTTGAGCCTGCACCATGCATTTGGATCAGATAAAATAATAACTCTTTCCCTTTTTTCCGTACCTTCAGAAGTATCAGTCTTTCTTTTTCATGATATCATCCCTTTCCTGTCCCTGAGTTGCAATTTTGGGTGGACTGCTGGAAGCAGAAAAGCCTGTATATCTTCCCTTCGTCATATGAATTTTCCATTCTGCTTTGCAACACACCTAGGGCCAAGAAAGCACAGGAAGCATAGAGGAAAGGATTTCCTAGCGAAAAGTGCATTAAAGAAGAACAGCTCATAAAGGACTGACTGTGTGGCCTTTGCTTCTTCATCTGGCTGCTCAGAAGCAATGTGAACTAGGTCATGATCCTTATGTACTGCTCCTCTTGTTCATGGATTAGAGATGCACTAGCCCTGAGGTTTTAAGTGTTGTCACTGGTTAAGCAAACGGGTGTTATCCTGTGTGCCCAAACTCTTGGAGCAATCAGAGATTGTGCTATTAGTACATCTAACAGTTCATGGGTACAAAGAGACTTCTCATTTTTGTGGGCATGACTGGTCACTGTTATCCTCTCATGTTATTATCCACATGTTATTTAACATATAACATTGAGTTGCCTGAGTTAAGTCTCATTTGTACTAAATAAGATCACTGAGAAAAAAAAATAAAATAAAAAGAGTTCACTTGTGATGAATTTTTTCCACTGATAGAGATGACACCACAGTCTTTAGTCATCCCAAGTCAATGGCGGGTCACTAAGAAAAATGCAAGCATTATACTAGGCTGTGTAGAGAGGTTTATTATCTTAAAAGTGTGTGGAATAAAAATTCTGTTCTCTTTAATTGGTAAAGCCACACAGCAGTCTTTGTCCCCTCTGAGGCATCACAGTTCTAAGAATGTTTAGAGAGCCCAGAGATGAGTACTGAGGCTGTCAGAGTGTTCCAAAACAAGAGTTATGGGGAAAAGAGTTGAGAAAATTGGGTTTCTTAGTCTAGAGAAGTCAGTGGAGAGGCTGCATACCTGTCTTTAAACCATGATTTCTTGTTTTGCCTCAGCAAATAAATAGCACAGATAATTTCCTTCTTCACTGTCATTGCCTTTCATGTATTGATGTTGTTAATGTGATAGATACAAGGTTTTTAAGAACAGATCATACAGCCTCATCAGAAGTGACATGTCCATTGTTGATTCCACAGTGGGCAGGGAACAGATGAGGATGTCTCTGAAGGGTCATGCCATCGCTTTGATGGGATTCTGGAAGTCTTATGATGTGCTAATCTTAATTTTTCCCTTCTGAGGAATGTTTTGCAATGTAGCTGATCAAGCAGCTCTATCATTAACTCTCTGCAAATCATCTATTATGCTGCCTGAATTGTTAATGCTAGATATGAATGCTACACTTCAGCAGTGGTCACACCAATGGCAAATACACTTGTCTATTACCTCTTCTGTTTCTTTTCAGTATATCTCTTTTATACTTCCACAATTCACATTTTCCCTTCTTGACACCATGTCCACAGAAACCCTGAAATAATTATCAGAACTGCAGCTTCTGTGTGTGGAGTCTTTTACCCTACACATAAACTCCATGACACTTTTTGTGCCTAGATGGATGGCTTTACAGCTGGATGCATCGAACCCATGTCGCATTGTGTTTTCTTACATTGAGCTTGCTGGCTGACCCAAGGCAATCTGCAGCAATGAACAACCATCACTAGGTACCATCTTCTGTTTCCCCAGCCCACTTCTCTTCTGATCAAGACTATGTACACTATGAAAACTTTGTAGGTATTGGTATTACAGTTTCTCCCAAGTTACTGAGATCCTTGAAGAGCAGTGGGACAGGAATGGATGCCAGCTGAGCCTTTCCACAGATGCTTTTGCTTCATAAGTGTTCCCTCTTTTACAGTTTCATTTGAATCCCACAAGTCAGCCATTTCTGAGCTAGTGAATGAAGGCAAAATGCATTTAGTGTCTTTCTAATTTCTTAATTAAAACATCTTGCAGGGCAAAGTCAGATGCCTTACAGAAGTCTGTTACATCAACAAGATTATCTTTAGTCACCAAACTGGTAATTTTATCAAATGAAGATATCAAGTCAGTTTGACAGGATCTGTTTCCCATAAAACCCTGTTGATTGCCCTAATTTATATTTCCTAACGTAATTGTTTATTAGTTAGAGCCCATGTCATGTCATTATTTCTCTTGGGATGTATGTCAAGCTGTCAGACTTACAGCTATAATGGGAAAACACAGAATCATGAAATTTTGTTTGGAAGGGACCTCTAGACGTCATCTTCTCCAATACCCGCAACTCAGAGGAGGGCTAGCTTCCAAGTCTTCTCAGGGCCTTGTCCAGTCCAACTTTGAGTCTTTATGAGTACAGAGATTCCACAGTCTCTCTGGGAACCGCTCCCAGTGCTTTAACACAGACATTGTAAAGATTTTGTCCTTGATTTGCAATCCGAATTTCCCAAGAGGCAAACTAGGCCCATTGCTTCTCATCCTTTTGCTGCACATCTCTGAGAGTTTTCTAGATCCATCTTCTCTGTAAGACTCCATTAGACAGCTGAAGACAGAAATATGTTCCCTGCTTTGCCTTCTCTTCTCCAGGATGAACAAATCCATCTTGCTCTGCTTCCCACTGTACATTATTTGCTCCAGTCCCTGAAAGCTCACTGAAGCACCAAGGTCACTGAAAATTGCAACAGTAAAAGTCGTTGTTTGTGTCACATACCTTGGTATTTTAACAACTGGGAATGCATCCTACATCTCCTATATGCCCTACTATAAATGAAGATTGACAAACAGCTTTGAGGGAGGCTTATTACACCTACCTTCAGATGGCATACATCACCTTAGCTGCCACAGAGAGAGTCTCAAAGGCTGGTTTAAACAAGAATTCTAGCTTTTGGATGTCTGAAATGAGGTGATAATAATCGCACAAAAAGAGCACGTGCATTGGCTAGCTCCTTCAAATCTTATTGATGTATGTTGTTTAATTATATCCACCCTTTACCCCTGATATTTAGCATCCTTCTCATTCTTGCTAGAATGTAATGTATAGACCTTGTACAATACAGTTTTTTTCTCAAGTACAGGAGAGAACTATTTCCTAAATACTTTTTTCTACCCTGAATTGCCACATCCTCTCCAGTACCAGATCCTTTGTCAGCTTTCTTTTAGTGCTGCTTATTTTAAAACAAGCTATCTGCGTTGTCCATAGTGCTCATTGCTGCATGTTTCTCCTTGAAGCTTTCTACTCCCCTTCCTCATATCTTCTGATTTATGACAATTACTGTAAGCTTTTCCAGTCTTTTATTTGCTTTATATAATACAGACATGTCAGTGTGTACCCATGCCTGTATATATGTTTGTCAGTGACTGTATGAGACCTTCAAAGTGTAGCAGCATGGTTTTATAATTAGCATGTCCTCTTTCTAGAGTTACATCATTTCAGTTTGGGGGAATCTAACAGATTGCTTTTAGAAGTTTCAGATTAGCATTCCTATATTTGCCACCGCTTTAAATTCTCCATCTTCACTGGCTTGACTAAGAATTAGTTTTGGCTTGGTGGAACTGGCCCATTTGAAGAATACATAAAAATCTGTTTATATACTCACACATATACTGCCTCTATATGACTATGAATACATAAGCACATATGTGAGTGTGTGCACACACACACACATACAATCTCACTGTGGACCTCTACAAGTCAGAGCAGCCCAGTCATTCTCAGCCTGTTAGAGGAAATTCTCCTCGATCTACCCAGGATCTCTTTCCCACTTAGCATTATGGAAAAGCAAGGTAACCAAGAAACCTTACTGAAGTCAAAAGTTAGAAATCCTTGGAGCTTATAATGGTTCCACCCTACTTTAAAAACTATGAACTTTGTAATTCCCAACCTAAATGCCTGACCAAATCATCCTTAAATGTTCTGCCCTAGTTAAATAGAGCTGTGATTGTACATAGAATAAAGTGAAATCATGTAACTATCTGATTATCCTCTATGATAAACTACAGCTAGAGCAGCCCTATAGTAGAAAAACTGGGAACTGTAAATTATATTTTCATACAATATATATTTTATTCTTGTAGAATATTTTATTTTGTTTCTATTGATTAAAGGCCATGTCGGGGGGTATTTTAGAAGGGTGTTTCCTTCCCAAGCTTTTAAGCAATACAGCTACTCAGATAGACTCCTTTGTTCTTTCTAGTGAAAGAACAGAATTGACAGAATGAAAGAGGCACTTGGTTTCCTTGCATACTTTTCTTATACTTGCATAACATTTCCTTTTTGCTGTTTTGCTTATGAATTGCTACGTTTTGGGGACTTCAATACTTTTCATTAATATTGATTATCGCTTGTTACATGATCCTTTGGGCACAAAATGATACTGTGTCAACTTTCCCTGTTCCCCACCTCAAATTCCACATCACTCTGTCCTCTCAGAAATATGACCATCTTCCTTGGAAGACTAACATTGATTATACCACAGTGTAAAAGAGGTCCAAAGGAGGTGGGATCTATGAAACAGCTGGTTTCAGTCTAGGTTGTTCAGGGGTTTTTTTGTCCTCCAGCTGAGAAGTTGAGGCTCTATGTTTTGTTCCTGCTGCTAGGTCTAATACCCCATTGACCTGCACCACCATGGGATGAAGTTCCCCTAATTTTAACAGGGATCTATAAAAGACTTCTTTTGCTTTCTGCTTTTTGATGCTTTGCAGATCTCCTAGAGTATTTCACACATTTTTTTTGTAACTGATAGAGGTTTAAAATAGTGTTTATGGATGGAAGGACTGTGGAATGAGAGAAAAGGAAAGGGCAACAGAACCACAGCCAAACTGATGTAAATATCTTCCTTCCAGTGGTTGGGAATAGACAAATAAACTGCCTACACTTAAATACCACCAAGTTGTGGTGTTTCTCTGAGACATTGGTGGGGCTGGAGAGCTCTGACAAAAAAACCCCAGTGCTGTTCAGATGAGCAGTTGATAGAGCTTGTTCCACGTCATGATATTTTGGACATTGGTCAAACCCATCCCAAAATGTTGGCTTTTCTTTCAAGTTCATTCCTCTGAGCAGAGCCACAAAATGGTTGCCAGATTGGCCTCTTTCCTGTTGTTGCCCTCTGTTTTTCTTCTTTTGGGGGGTAGGAAGACGGTCACCAGTGCTGTTCTTAGTCAGTGACGTGGGTTGGTTTCACCAGCTCAAACATCTGCCCAGAAAACTGTTCAGCTAGAGCTGGATAAAAGAACTCTTTTTTTTTTTTTAAGCTCTCTTATGCTTTCTAAGAATTTGCACTGGGTCTGTTCCATCTCAGAGATGCTCTTTTTGTGTATCTCACATTGGCCTTTGTGGTTTTCATCCTGGCAACAGGGCTGAGAGACAAGGAGGACAAGGAAGAGGAGTTTGATACTCCTGCTGTTGTGAATTTGGTGATTAAAGCCTTGAGAACAGATTAAGCTGAAATTGCAGTTTGGAAAATGTAACCTGATAAAATAGCACAGACTTCACTCCCTCCCTGTGGGAATCACAGCCAGCAGCTATTTCTGATACACAACCAGCAGAGGTCTCATCCCCCAGCCCCCATATTTTCAGCTGCCTTTGTTGTTCAGTAACATTAACGTTCCTTGCACATCTGAGGCCTTAAACTTCCCCCTTGCTAAAAAGCAGACTTTATTAAAATTAAGGAAGCTGCATGAAAATGAAAACAAAAATGTGTGAGATCAGGAGAAAAAAAAAAGCAAAACCTGAGTGCCCTCAGCTTCTCTAAACCCTACCCTACCATTTGGATTTTGATGGCCAACGGCTGGAATTTAGGAAGCAACTTTTGTTTGTTTATTTGTTTTCATTACAGGCAGATGAAACACTTGGAGTCAATAACCAAGAAGACGCTGGGAGGCCACATTTAGACATTATTTCCTCTTGGCCTCAGCACTTGCTTGTGTCTCCACAAGTGGAGATGCTGACTGGGAGACTGGATAGCAGATTTCCTTGGGAAAGGTTCCAATTAGAGGAGAATAAAACCACATTTTTCCTGTCCTGACAACTGCTTTGGAGCCCAACCAGTCTGGTACTGACTTCCAGACCTGAACCGGGCTACAGATTTGCTCGGCTTCTAAAAAGCATGCCCTGAATATTTTTGATGATGACATGGTGTCCAGCCTCTATTTGCTAGCCTGTGAGAATTTGCGTTTGAGGAGAGAGTCTCAGATCCTGCTAATATTCCCAGGGGAAACCACATAGCACACCAACTGTTTTTCCATCACCCCACCAGGGGTTGGTGGGATCTGGGTTTTGTGCAGCATCTAGCTAGACTGTCTACCTCTGATCACATTAATCAGAAAAGATTATGAGACTCCTTCTTATGAAGGCCTTGTTGTCCTTTACACAAAAGAAAGAACTTGATACTCTTTCCCACAGGAGCAACTAGGTTGTGTGATTTATCTGAGAGCAAACGATACACAGGTGATTGCCAGGAGAGTAGGATTCCTAGGACCCAGCCAGCAGAGGGAAAGGCTAAGACCATCAGCCCATTTCTGTCTTGCCCAGTATTTAAAGTTGCCCAGGGCACTTGAGCTGTTTCAACCTGACTATTCATCCCACCTCCATGCTGTGGGTTCACCAGGATCATGGTATTGTCACTTCACAGGAAAGTGCCCCTGGAGGCAAAGCTTTCCTGGAAACTGAGCTGAAGATCTGGAGCTCCTTGTTAGACACCTGAGACAGGGAACCTCACTATGCCAAGAAGCAAAGTACAGCTCGTGACTTGCCTTTCCCCTAATCAGCTGCTCACACACACAATGACACAGGTAAGCAGACTTGATACTTCTCCTGTACAGTGAAAGTGCTGATGGAGTAGCTGCTAACATTCCTCCTCGGGAATGTTTGGGAGGAACAAGAATGTCATGCTGAGGGGAAATCTAGTTATTAGAGAGCAAGGCAGATAAAAGATAGGACTATCATAGCATATCTGTAAGGACTTTTTTTTAAAAAAAAAAATTTCAGGACCCACACAGAGACCACATGGTTCAGTCTGACTGCATTACCTAGCAATGATCACGATTAGTTTCAACTGCAGCAGGCAGGGTTTCTGTGTACACAAGGCAGAGTTTTCTTTCAAAAGAAACTTCTCTGAACTCCCAGTATGACTGTAGCTGAGTACAGAGCTCAGGATCTAGGTCAGGCCTTTTTTTATCCCTGTGGATTTTGCCTAATCCTCATTGAGTACTGCCAGAGCTTCTCTAACCTCATTTTTTTCCTTTGGATATCTCTGATAACATCATTTACCAGTCATGGTTGTTCAGATGTCTTAAGGTTTTTTACCCTAAAATAATGTGTCTATGAGAGGGAAGATGCCAAATACAAACCACCCTTATCCCCTCAAAAGGGTGAGGTGGTGGTGGGAAGACTGAGGAATATTAAAAGTAAAAACTCCTGCCTTTGATGGGTGCATTTTCTGAGGAAAATAGAAGAAACTAACTGACACCAAGAATAATGTCCGATTTTCTGCTGCCAGACCATTTTATTACTGTAAAAACCAGTCAGTTTTATTCACCAGAGTTTCTGGGAAGGAAAAAAAAACACCAAATGTGGGGGGTGGAGGATTCACACACTTCTAATCATATTAAAGTAGGCACTGCACAAAACCTGCTGGAAGCCAGCAGTGGTGATGACTGGCTCATTACCATTACATAAATAGTATTTAAAGTGCAGCTGGGCTCTCACATGAGCAGAGACCTAATTGATGCCGAAATATGTTCATTTCAAGTCCTGTGACTTCACATGGAAAATATTACACTGGCTAATTAATGGAAATGAGAAGAGATGATGCATTGCCTTATAAAACAAGCAACTGAAATGTTGAGCCTCTGTCCAAAAGGAAAAAGGGGAGGGGGGAAGAGCTCTGGAAGCTTAAAGCATAAAAACCCCAACAAAATAAAATGCATGCTCACATACTCACAATGACATACACATAATCAAGAAATAGACACTTTCAGGAGGAAATGACTTGTTATTTATCTAACAATTCTTAAGCCAAATTAGAGTTTATTGTATGTCCTTGACAGAAAGACAGCACAAAGCCCAGTGTTTATACAGAAGGGTTCAGGAAAATATAAATGCCTTGTTTGTGGCAATTCTGAACACTACCTAATACCCTTTTTAGGCACTTAACAAAGTTGCATCTACCATGTCCTTATTTAATACATACAAATATGAGTTGGCTCAAACTGGGAAGACAGGCTTGAGTTAATGGGAGAAATGAATTGGTCAGTGTTGTGCAACACAACAGACAGATAATTATCATGGTCTCCTCTAGCCATAAATCGTACAAATGTGTGAATTGTAACTTTAATGAAAACTTTTAGTCTAATGTATGGTTACCCATATTAGGAGGTATAGTGAGCTATGACAAAGGTGTGGCCAAAGAGATTCAAGTGTGGAGAACCCATTTTTAGGTAAGGCCAACAGGACTAGATTTGTCACCGGTTAGTTAGGGAACTGTGTATGAACTGTGTATGAATACCAGGTTGCCCCTACCAAGATATGACCCTTCTTTAAAACACATTGAAGAGGAAATATTCCTGCAAGTTGTTTAAATACACAGGTGAGGGCTGTTCCATGCAAATAAAAAAGTCACAGAAGTTAGAAAACCAGTGCTGGGTGTCTGGCAGCTTCCCTGCCTTCAGAGGACTGTTTGGCACATACAGTGATACATTCAACACATACATAGATATTACCCATACTTTGTCTCAGGGCAGGATCTGACTACCTTTAATTCTGGGTTTTCCAGTGCCCTCGTAGAAGACTTTATGATAGTGCCACTGATCTCACTGTCAGGAAAAAAACTGGCTCCAAATTCCTCCTTTGTTTATGTTTTGTTGTTTGGTTGGGTTTTTTTCATTATTCATAATAAATATCTTTCTATTTTCTGCAGTCTCGATGTTTTATGCCCCCTCCCTGGTTGCTCAATGCCTATTTTCCTGTTTTCATGGGTTTTTTTGCATCTTCAGATCTTTATCCTTTCCCCATACATTATACCTTCCTTCCAGTTCTTTCATCATTTAAAGATGTTTTCTTTGCATTTCATGATCTTGTCATTGTCTTCCTTTCAAGAATAACATCCATTGTTGAGGGTTTTGATCTTTCTAGATTTTATGGCTCAGTGACTTGATCCTACTGATCTGTCTTGTTGCTAGTTCATGCCATAACCCAACATTTACCATAAACCCTCAGCTCTTTTTGCTTTATCTGCCTTCTAAATCTTACTTTCCCATTAGTTCTTTGTGGTGTTTTCTTTTCTTATGGGCACCAATGAATAGAATTAGACTGCATCCTTCCTTTATGTCATTACTCCCAAATTATACTCCCCAAATTGCCTTTCTTCTACTTTTCTGCCATGGTTGTTTTTGTGACTCCTCCCAAATTATTGCTGTTTGTAAATTCCATCAAGCGCCTGATTATTTCCATTTCCAGAGATTAACGAAGATGTTAAATGAGACTTGTGGAATCCAAGTAGGCACATCTGTCTCCATGAAACAATGTTTATAGCTAAGCCAGCTGCAATGATTTTTGGAGTCGAATCTCAGGAAATAATTTCTGAAAAGCCAAAAATGTATCATCCACTCAGAGTTACTTCTCAGAGATATTGCAGTACTAGCAAGTGCTGTTAATGTAAAGCATCAACGGCCATACCAAACTAGGGCTGGTTTTCCTTCTCCGGCTTCACTCTTCAGTCTTCTACAAGCAGGTGTTCCTTGGTTTGTGAATAGTTTAGGGTACCACTTACTGCCAAGACATTGAATGATATTATCTAGCTCAGGGATCCTCAAACTTTTTAAACAGGGGACCAGCGCACAGATTCAGTGGCAGGCAGTCATCTACCGCTGCTTGGCTTCCTCCCTCAACCCCCCGGGGGGGGTGGTGGGGTGGGGTGGGCGGGCAGGGGGGGGTTCTGTAAATACCGGGAGGCTGGAGTGAGGATCCTGGGGGGGCCGTATCCAGCCCACTGGCGGTAGTTTGAGGACCCCTGATCTAGTCCCACCAAGGGATATATTGCATTAGCAACTCCTTGATTAAATTATCTGAGCTCTGCCTATCCACCCTTACATCATGATAGCTACTTGTGACTTTTGCTGTCCAAACAATCAATGTACTCCTCCTATCCCCAAAAAATCCCATAGCAAATCAAACCCACACAGACAAAGCTTTCCACTCAATGTGCATCTCCCCTAGGGAAAAGGATAAAGCACAACACCAGGCAGATAGCAGCTATGTTATTTTCTGCCCTAATGGCAGGGGCTTAGAAACCATGGCAGTGAAAATGCATAAGATCCAGAACAGGACAAAATGAAATTGTTTTTTCTAATTTCCTCTCCAAATAGTTTCTCATAATTTACTTCCCAACAGTTCAGCATTTCATTTCAGCAAATGAGAATGTCATCATAACAGCCACAGTGGTAGAAATTTGGAATACCTGTTTCTGAAACAAGCTCTCCCAGAAACATTTGGTTATAGCTGTCTATGGGCATGTATATTGTGCGTACACTTGTCCTTACTCTTGCAGCAAATGGGGCTAGTGTGGGGCACCTAAGAGCTATAAGAGGAGAGTGAACTTTATGCAGAACCCCCTTCATATGATCTACAAGCCTTCCCTTTATTTGTTGTCATGCAGTTTCACTTCCCAAATTCATGCTAGCAGTTCCTTTAATCACACCCCCGTATGTTTTTGTTTGTTTATTAAGTGCTGACTGCATGGCCTGGGGCAGGCAAAGCAAGTGGGACTTGCCACATTTCAGACTCACACCTGCATCTGGGATGCCAGTGTGATCTTCCTAGTGCGGTGTGTGGCAGGTACAGACTGTTCAATACACAATAATGGAGAGGAGGGGGCTGGGTCTAGGCCACCTCATATAGGTATTTACCTGAAGCGCCATACATGTCCGCGTCCAGTGACCTTGTCTGGCAGTCTGGGCTCCCTGCCCACGGCTCAGTTCAGTGCATGCACCATTTGCAGCTACCTAAGTCTGCCATAATCGCTGTGGTGCAGAAGCCTGGGTGGAGTCCAAAGTGTTTTGCCTGAGGTTGCGGGGAAGATCATCGAAGAGAGCAGTGATTTGAAGCATTATCTCCCAAATCCTAATTAATTTCCCTACTGGCAGTGACTTCTCTCCCTCCTCTTGTGGTTTAATTTGCACACCTGAAATAATGAATGAAAATAGAGCAGGAGTGAGAGGAGCGAGGCTGCTGGGCTGGTGCAGGCCTTTGAACACACCTTCAGTGGGGAGCTGCAGTGTGGAAGCTGGCTCACTTGCTCCGGTGCAGGGGCCTTTTCCAAATAAAACTTCACCTGGGAGCCCAGGTTACAAATCTTCTCAGGCCTCAAGGGTCTGAGATCCCCTTAAGGGATCGCTTTGCCTCACTCCCTGCCAAGAAAAAAGACCTCCATTTAGTACTCTGCAGGTGAGGAGCCTGTGTGTGCAGCTGTGCATTTACATGGGCATGTAAGAAACATTCACCCTTTGGGAACTCTGTGAAGTCTTGGACACAGTGATGCCAGAAGACTTCAGGTTCAGTCCTCTGACTTGAAGGCCTTTATAACACAGGCAGTTATAGAAAATTTGTGATGACCAAGGGACCGACCTAATTTTATTGTGGGAAAGGGCCTGGCATGAATCAAGCCTTCCTCCTGTCTTTTGTTTTTCGCATCTGTTTAGGCATCAACGTGGATGCCCTTAAAGTTTTATCTTCCACTAGTATGAAAACTGTTCCCCAAAGATTTCCGGTTTCATGTTGCCTTTTATTGTACTAACAAATGTTAACTCAGTTGAAACAGCAGACTTTTGTGGTCTACTGTTTCAGTGAATTGGGCACAAAATACGCATCTTAGCAAAAGTAAAATAGGAGGTAAAGTGCAGTTCAGCAAGAGTTTTTGCACTCCCTTTTGTTGTTGTTATTTCATTGTTTTAATTACTTGGATTAATACTTTTTAAAATGATTGCTAGGCAGGGAAGTTTCAGAGCTGAACTGTATCCCCTAAACAGCTTCGACCTAGTGATCTCAGAGAGGAAGAGAAAAAGTGGCTGAAACCACCAGTAATCTCCAGCTGCATCTATGGCTTTGGACAAGTTTGATCTTAACCCAAACGCTGACAGATCAGGGCCTGTGCTGTGCAATTTTTCATTTGATACTCTCCAGCTTTGATTTCTGGGGAGGGGAAAGGAAAGGGTGGGTAGGGGATCAAAGGCACCAGCAACGTCCACGCCCTCATGTTAAATCCAAATCCACTTTCTTTAGGATGTTAAAGAAGACATAGAGGAAAACCAGAAAAATTATAGGAGGAAAAGCAGAAAAAATAATGTTTGCAGAGAGAGAGGGAACAGAAAGGATTTTGAACTCATATTCCATTGAAAGTTCAGCTGTGCAAATGTAAACCTTGCAGAGAAGTATACACATATTTTTTCTTCAGTTTTGGCCTGTCATACCACAGTCCAGAATGGAACAGGAAGGTTGGGTTTACCCAGTTCCTTTTGCACCATGCTGGCAGAGTTGTAGTGGATCATTTGAGTGTCCATGTGGTGTCTTCCCAGCTGGCAAAGTGCAGACACAAAATGGAGAAGGTTCACAAGATGCCACTGAAAGAAGTGAAGTTGCATCAACAATTTCTTTGGGGATACTAAGCCAAGGAGTGGGTTGGGTTCTGGTGCTCTCCTCTGATCCATGTCTAGATATCCATCCTCTTGCTGATAGATAGCCTATGACTGTAGAAGTATAGTCTGAGCTCATACAGCCCGCAAATCCCATCTGCCTCTGGGGCACATGATCTCAAGCTTCTTCTAAAGTGGATTCTGGGGTGGGCTTATTTGTCCAACGTTGGTTGCCAAAAGAGCAGCTGGGAAATGCGGAGGCAGCTGGGCCAGGCGCAGTGAATGTCCTTAAAGATTGATGTAGTAGAAAAGTGTAGCTCCAGACAGGAATCCAGACTGGAGGGATTTCAGGCCATTTGGTTGGCGTCAGGGTGGTTGTCTGACCTGGAGGGCATAGTTGGGAGAGGTGCCATGAGAATAGGCTCAAATAAGCCAGTACCCAAAAGTATGGGACCGGCTGAGGGAGAAGGGCTGGAGTACAGCCTGTGAACCTTGAGAAGCTGTATCTAGATCAGCAAGTAAGATCTGCTGCATCAGACTGTCTTTGTCAAACAGAATTAGTTTCCTTTACAGCAGCCACTCCCAGGGCATAAGGAACTCTTCATGGGGACCAAAAGCCTTCATGGGGTCAGTGCACATTTTGGAATAATGATTGGATTAAATAATATTTTGTGTATGTGTATACTAGGGATCACAGTCTACTGTGCTATAGATAATGGGTGAATATGTGGCTGTTGTAAAGGTCCTTGAGACACTTCTTGGACTAAATTAGAGTTTGTCTTGTTCATACATTACTGCAACAGCTGTTAGTGGTGACAATCCTGCCTTTAATGGAAGAGAGCCAGGAGGTGGTTTGGCCAAGAGGGAGTCAGCTGGGGGCTCCATCACTGCATCAGAAGGAATGCAAAATGAAGCAGGTGTTGTGCCATACTCCAAAGCTGTGAAAGAGCAACCAAAGAGCTTAGAAAGGACCTTTAAGGGTGCCAAAGTTAATCTGTTAGTGATAAGACTTGTTGCTGGTGAAATATCATGAAGAAAGTTTGGGGAGGTTCTTTAAGGGTCTGGCTTCAGGGGTTGTACTACTGCCTGTGTTCTGTGTAGCTGGAAGGGCTGTTCACCAATGATCCATGGACAGAGTATCATTTGCCTTGGGAGATAGAAACATTCTCCTAGAGAAAAACCTTTTCAGCAACAACTGGCTAAACCAAACTCATCTTTTGAAAGGGCAGCTTCTTCTGGGACAGAAAGAATGCCAATCCACTGCAAACTTGAGAGACAAATGTTAACAGAAACTGATGCTGAAGTGATTTCCTGCAAGGGCAGGGGATGTTCTGAAGGTGTGATTCAAACTCTGCCAAAATGTTTCTTTTCTGTTGCTGCACTCCCTGATTTCTGTTAATTAGTCAGTTTATTTGCCACTGGATTGTCCTCTAGGAGGACATCGGAGATCGTATTCACAGTGCCCCCAGCACAAGTCCTCCTTTATCTGCTGAAGCTACAAAAGTGAAAATGGGCCAAACTTCTTCCTTGGCGTTACGCTTCAAATTAACTTGGTCTACTAAGCCATTTGCCTTTAACGATCCTTTCCCAATGCTAAATTAGGTTATAGCAACAATTTCTGACAGAGCCTTCATCACCCTGCAGGGAGACGGAAAGATTGGTAGCTTTTGGTCTGTCTTAGTATCTGCATTCATGCTGGTACAGGGCCTAGAGGCCTCTGTTTGTCCTCACAGCTAGAACAGCAAGAGTACCCAGTGAAACACAGGCACAGTCACTTACAAATATATTCTGCTCCAGCCTGGAGGGTCTACCAGGGAGTTCATTCTGAATGGCATTGTTCATCCTTTGATCTCACTGATACTGCCAGCAAAGGAGGCCCCACTAGGGAAGCCACTGCAAAAGCCTTATCTGATTGCATTTATTAATAAGGTAGGCTGGATCTGAATGATTCATCTAGGAGGGAATGCATCCCACTGCATAATCCACTCACCAAGACATGCAACCCTTGCTTTTATGAGGTAAACTATTCCAAAAGGTGCAGGAGAAGCAGCATGGAGAAGGAGGACTGAATTTGGAAACAATATACTAGCTGATGGGTAGCATCCAAGCGTAACTGATAAGAGAGTAACAGCTGCTAAACTACCAGCAAACACACCAAGAATGACACACCTCATACAAAGTCATGAGACACGTTGCTCTGAGGACAGCCTGGAACCCAGACATGACTGCCTGGCACTAAGGTAATGGCACAGAGCCATTGGGTGTAAAGACCAGGAAAACTTGCCCAGATGGCTTCTGCCCTATAACCAGTACTGTCACACACAGCATGCGCTATTTCCTCATCATCTATCACAGAAGCTTCCCTTGGCCAGAGAGAGCAAAAGATTGATTATTCTTGGCTGATTTTTTCTTGCTGGAGAGAAGCTTCCTGGTTCACATTCAGATTTAGTAGAATTGGTCTTGTCATCCTCAGATTACTAGTTCAGCTGCTCCATTAGGGGAACATCCAGGAATGGAGAAGAAGGGGAGAGGTTCCAAAACTTGAGACTGGAAAGTCTGAGACATGTGCATTTCTCTTTTTGCTCTCAGTATGAGTTTGAACCATATTTAATGCAATGTCAGCTTTACGAGGTCATTGGCTCCGAAGTCTAACTCCTAAACCAAAGGTTCCTCTGATAATGTGTACCATCACATATTCATCTCCCATTTGCTTTGCTGTTTGCATTTTCACCAAAAAGCAGTAGGTTAAAGAAAAATGTGAGAAAAATGAAGTGTGTTCAATCAGGAAAAACTACGGCACAGCTGTCCCCTTTGTTGTCACCATTATGAATATGTGAGACTTCCAAAGCCAAAAGCTCACATTAGCCTTGATAATTACAATGGCAGGGAAGCACCTCCAGCAGTAAAGGAGATCACATTCTTGATTGCTGGAATTCTAATCATTTGTTTTTAATTTTGTAGGTATTTAAGCAGATAAGAAGAAACAAAGATTCTTTGCTGGATCTTTGCCTTGGAACAGCTATTCATCTTGCTCTGTTTACCTGAGGCTAACAAGTTCCTTTCTTCACTTCTGTCTAGGTGGTATCTCTAGAGCTCCTTGAGCTAGTACAAGTGAGCAAAAGGACTTAATTCAAAATCTCATACAGGTAAGGAGAATCTTTGCATAGATTTCCAGATGCAATGGCTTAGATCATAAACAAGTGCTGGTTTACAGTTCCAATAGTGCAGTGCTGATCATCTTTGTCTGCAAAAGCAGGGGCTCAAAAGATCCTCAAAGCTTTTGCCTCTCCAGAAAGTGCAATCTTAAATAGACACACATATCCTCAAATCCTCTTCATAATGTGACTCCAAAAACACATTCTACTGCACCAGTTTGTTGTTCATTCTTTAAGTAGTCACAGCCACATTAGTTCAAAGACAGTTTTAAAAAAATGCTCAGAGTAAGCAATGGAACCTGATTTTGAGTGGTCATTTCACACCTGACTTTAAGCACAAATAACAAAGACTCAGTCACCCTAAATTCCCTCTAGCTCTATAACTAAAGAACACTTAAAACTGCACCAGTTAGAAATAGAAACAGTAGGTTAGGCATTTAAAATTAGGATAAATTTACTTTCATTGCCAGCTTTGAACGTGACAAAATGATCTATCTAAACGCTTTCCACTAGTTGCTACCTTCCAGAATAGATGATGGACAGGAAACATCAAGCAAGAAGTTGATGTTACAGTAAACTGTAAGCAAAAGGGACTTGTAATTGAAAGCATTTCCATATCATGGGCACTACTGAGTGGTTGCCATGTTAATTTTACGATCCCTTCTTCTAAAGCCGTCTTCCACTTGGATACCAAGTATAACTCCTGCCAAGAGGTCTCTGAAATGCCATCAACAATTGTGCTTTCTGACAAAAAGATAAAGTTAACTAATTGTAAGCACCCTTTGCACATGAACTCAAAAAAAATCCCCCACTGGCTTCTCTTCCTGGAGAGACAGCAAATAATGTAGGTCATGTGCATTAATAGTTTTGCACTGACATAACTTTGGCACAGGCCTTGGGTTCTTGCCAAGGTGCCACCTGGAACCGACAGCATGGATTTAATACAACACAGAGCAACAGTCATATAAAATTAAATCACAAGACCCTGTCCAGCCCAATGCCTTACCTCTGGCAAAGGGACTTAGGAAATCTGGGGAAGAAGTATAGGAGACAAGGCAGATATAGCATGATCCTCCTCCTAGCAGTCCTCCTGTTGCCTCTGTGTAATTTAAAGTCATCCTGGACTAAAGGTTATTTCTCGGGTTCATGGGATTCGTGGTCACCAAGACATGTCACTGGTGGACTAATTACATTTTAAGCCCTTGTGTAAGTTAAGTTCCATAATACCCTGTGGGAATGTGTTCTTTGATTTAAATACACATTGTGTAAAAAGGCACTTCTATGAGTTCAATGGCAATCCACTGCCTGTTAACTTCACTGGTGTTCTCATAACTTTATTATCATAGAGAAGTAACTACTAATTGTTCCCTATTCACTTACTTTGCATCATTCATAATTCTGTAGGGTTCTGTCATACTCCCCTCAGCCACCTCTTCTCTAAGTAGAAGCTCTCTAGCCTGTTCAATGCCTTCTGGCAAAACTGTAGTACTGTTCCTTTTCCAGCTTTATAATAAGTACCTTTTTTTTTAGTGGAGTGGGACCAGAACTCCACTCATACACCCTCGATCTATACCATGGTGAAACTATATTCTCTGCTTTGGTCTCAGTTGTGTTCCTGATGTTCTGTAGGCCTCTGTGACTGCCAGTAGGTACTGAGCTGATTTTTTTAGACAACCAGCCATCATGGCTCCAAGATCTCTTTGTGAATAGCTAAATTATAGCTCATCTGAATAGTGATTCTCCCCACACCCCTACGCATGTTACTTTGTATTCAGCAAAACTGTATTTATGAAATTAAAATCCCTGATCACTCAGTTGCATTAGTAACTTAGCAGCAGAGAAGCAACTCATCTGGCAATGGAGAGCTATTTTAACCACAGTCAGAACTGTTGTCACCAAACAGATTAGTGATTCTTAATTCATTGATATAGCTATCTACAACTGCATTTTACATGTAAGGCTAAGGTAATTTTTCACCTCTGTTTTAATTTGAATCTGGCAATTATTTGCCAGGCACGTTGTAGCATAATGTAGATGGTTTATAACTGAACCAAGGCCAATGTCACGTCCAGATGGGAGCAGCACTGCCCTGGCAACCTGGGCAGTCTTCTCAAAAAAAGGCAAAGGATTTGAATTGCCAGGAAAATCTTATCTTGCAGTCTTTTTCCTAGCAGGAATGCATTCCCTGGACATCTCAAGATCTGGAAAGTTAAGCAGGTCTTTGCACTTGCCAATACATAGATCAGAGCCTTCATTCTGCCATTTCATGGTGGCTTCAGTTCTTTCCCACCTCCTTTTCTCTTTAGCCTCTTCCCTTTTCTTATGCCTATTTTAAGTGTGCAGCCACATTCATGAAATCTCCAGCTCCTCTAAACTTTCTTCTGAAAATCTAGATCACTGTATGGATACAAAACATTCCTCTGTAGGATTACATATTAATTTAAGTAGAAATTGTTTTGGTTATCCTTCACTGTATTGCTTCCTCATACTGACATACTTTTTGCAGCCATTGAATTCTGTATCAGGGACTGCACTGTCTGGTATTGGTTTGCACAGAACCCAGCTCAACAGGTACTTGATTTTAAAGTATGATATGAGGAAAAGATGTTTTACAGGACAACATTACAGCTGTCACAGAAAGAGATGGCATAGTATATTTTTGGAGAACGGATAAAAGAAAGAAGGGGCAGTTGCATTGCTTTTCTGTGATAATAATGCCCCTGCCATTGTGTTTCTTATCAACTTCTCAGCCTTTCCCCACAAACTGTCAAAATACTTACAATGACAAAGGAGCCTTTTTTCCACTAATCTTGCCTCCTTTTCAGTAATTTTCCTATAGCAAACCAGGGTTAGAAATGGCAAATATGACACTGTGCCCTCCTGGCTCAGACATGCTTACAGCCTTCAAAGATTGTAATTTTATTCCTATCTCTGCCACCAGGCTGGTGATATTGTGCCAAGATCTATCCTCCTCTGGAAAATAAATGTAATTATTTTGGAATCTCCTCTGCAAGCCTGTTGTGAGATCTGCTGACACAATACACTGTATAAGAGCTGGACAATATTATGATTATTGTTATTCCTCCCAAAGTTTGAGAGCTGATTTGCAATCCCTTCTTCTCCTTTTTCTTTTCATGGAGGAGGCAGAAAGTGGCAGCTGATAGAATCTGCAGGATTTGTTTTTTATTACTGACTTTTTCCAAAGCCTCAGCAATTGTTTCTTTCCCTTTCTAAAATACACATGCAGCTCTTAAGGACAAGTCAAAGGCTGCAGTGCTATTTTTGATTGGGTTTCTACACTTATTTTTATTTTATTCCTCTTTGTTTCTTTGTACCCCCTCCTTAACAAGGAATGAAATGAATGGAATTTCATTTTGGAAAGGCATGAGAAACAGATGCAAACATGCATGCATCAGGCAAGGCATTCTCCGAAACCTCTTCAGCTGGAAGAACAGATTTAGAAAGACATTTGAAGCTGGTAGCCTCTTGAATTGCTACCCACAGGCACAGCAGGGTAACTGTCCATCTAGCTATACAAATAGGCAAATAAGTATCATGCATAAGTAAACATATATGTATGAAAGTGTGCATATATGTTCCTTGGAGCAGAACTGCAAAGCCGGAACTAGGATAAGCAGTCCCCATATGTCCCTTTTAAAATTTTATTTCTTGATTGACTCGCTTAATGCTATTTACAGGGGGTTTTAGAATAGTACTCTAGTCCTCAGCACTTCCTCTCCCTGCATTTTCACAGGATCTCAGTCCAGACTTAGATAAGGATATTGTAGGACTTCAGTTAAGTCTGGTACAGGACTCATGAGATGGGTGAGATCCCTGGATAGTTTTCATGTTCTCAGGTTTCCAAATGTTAGCAGGGAATTCACAACAGCCCTGCCTAACCCCATAGCTATTCTAGCATCTGGAAGCATCTCACTTTTTTTACCTGGGGGATGTCTGTGGAGGGATTGCCTGTGGAGGCAGAACGTCTCCTTCACACATGCACAAAATAACAGTCCAGAGCTTTGAGCATTTTGTTGTCAGGCACAGCACATCTGGTTTCTGGTGGATCTTACCCCCAAATCCTGCAGATTTGGCCAATTTTATCTGCAGAGCAAAACAATGGGAACTTTCTCCATGTGTCAGGCTGAAAGCTAGGGAAATCATCTTCCTTGGCCTAACAGTTTGGGGGCCAGCTGAGATGATGAATATTTGTACTGTCAGAACCGGGCTGTGATTCCAGTTCATTTGTGTTTCAGTTATGAGAAATTTGACTCACTCCAGCCCAGAAGGAGCTGAACTGGTGGCCTAGCAGTGAACAATGCTTTTCAGAGGATCCAAGCAGGAGATCTGTCTCCACATGAAGAATTGTAAATACAATGTTGTACAAGGGCCCCTCTAGAGACCCTTCTGACTTCTCATACCTAAGGTGAAGCTTTTGAGATGATGGATCCCATAAACTTTGCAGTGTCTGGTGTTTTATACACAGCCCTGTTGGTTGGTGTTTACCCCAGGCAAAGAGGGGACACGTCTGTGGGCATCTCTTGCTTGACTTGTCAGCACATCACTAGTTTATTGTAATACAATAAGGCACTGTGATGCTACAGTCAGACTCCAGGCCCACTTTTGTAACTACAATTCAGTGAGGCCCAGTTCCCCAGGTCATTACCCACCTCTTCCTTTGCTGGCAGGAAACACCCCTCTGCCAGGGTTTGGTACACTGAATATTGGAGATTTGGTCCTGACAGGACCAGGGACTCATGCAGAGACAGGCTGCACAAAATGCAAAGAGAAGTCAGATCAGGCAGTGACATAAAACAGTAGAGCCCTTTTCATTCTCCTTGGACATCTTGTGGAGCTCCTTGTGAAAAAGGGCACCGCAGGACACCAAATTCAAGGCTCATCAGGAAACAGACCTTTCCTAAGGTGTGACAGTAATGGGCAGACAAAGAATAAAATGACAAGGATTAGAAGGATAAAAGCCCCTTGTCCCTCACAGCTCAAGTTCGTCCTCTGGGATGAGACATATGTGTGACTCACCCTGTGTAAAGCTCTTCTACCCTTGGCCCCAACGGCAGGCTGAGATGTTCTTCATAGGGCGGTCAGCCAGCTGTTGTCTCCATGGACTTCCCCAGCCCTGTGATGCCTTGCCAATATCAAAATGAGCCCATCATCCTCTGGCTGCTTTGGAGTGAGAAGAAATACCTTGAATGGCTCTCATCACCTGCTGTTCAGCTTCTACACATGCCTGTGCAAGCTGTGAGGAGCTGGAGACTCAGTCCTTTACCCTGCCTCAATTTCCTCATCTATAAACCAGCAATTTTATCTCTTCATCTATAAAACAGCCTTTTAGTTCCCCTAGCAGTAGTGCACTAGAGGCCTAGGGTAATAAAACAATACTGTCATGATGATTTTTTGTGATGTGACTGCCTCTACTACTATAGAAGTCCTCATTTTCACCTGCAGTCTGTTTTCTAAGTTCCAAAGAGCAGTCATGACGTGGCATATGTTTGCTTACTGCTTAGATGGTCGTATACAGGGACATACCATAAAAAAAAATAATTATTCCGTAACAGAAAGACAACACAGGTTTTGCATTTAAATCTGGTCTTTAACCATACTTGGGAAACATGTTATATGTTCCAAGAGAGCACCGTAACCTGAATTTTTCCTGCCTGAATTTAACTTTAATTTATGCTGGCTAGCAATATCCACCAGGCGACGCTAAAGTAACCTGAGATCCTGGGGCACATCGAAGCCCTGATCGCACCCTCCGTGTCCTAACCCTGCTCCTTGCTGTAGCTGCAGGCAGGCGGGGAGGTCGGCAAGGGGCAACCCAGTACCACAGAGAGCCGGTGTCACCTTCCCACCTCCAGAGATGCTGGTTCAATTTGTTGGACTGGTGCAATGCAGCCCCCCACCCCTCCCAGCCTGAGCACAGCGTCAGGGTGTAGGTGACAATGATATTACTGTCACTTCTTTGCCTGTGTGGGCTTTCTGGCCAGAGGGCTGTGACAAGGAGAAGGAGTATGTGTGTCTGGCATGCTGAGCGAGGAAGGGAGCTCGAGGCACGGGCGTGATGACAGTAGATGGTGAAATCATTAGCCCAGGATTATAGCAAGAGATGGGGCCTGAGCCACAAGAGCAGAATCTGTATCCAGAGCTTGGGGGTGGTGGGGTTGGGTTTGGGCCCATCTCGAATTGAAACTTCAGCACAGAATTCAGCAAAAAGACACTCCAAGCCCAAGGGAGAAAAAGCAACTTATTCACACACGAAGATTAGCAATAACAGTGGAGGGGATGCAGAGAAATTCCTGCCAAGTACATTTTTAAAATACTAATGATCTCTCCTTTTTCTTTATTTTTTTTTCCTTTGTGTGTGTGTTTTTTGGTTTTTTTGATTTTGTTTTTTTTCCCAGTGGGAAAGCCCCTCCCCACTTTTATATTGGATCTGGTGCCTTGATTTCCTTGTTGCTGAGACATTCCATCAATCCCCAGCACAATGAGCAACATAGCTTTGCTGTGTGATAAACACAGTGACCCAGCTCTCTGGATCTCTCCCTTGGAGAACAAACGTCCAGCCCCCCTTGGAAAGGATGCACTGCCTGTCAAGGCAAAGGAAGCTGCAGGGTGATTCAGAGCCAGGGCACCCAAATTCAGCCTCTGCCAGGGGAAAAAAAAAATAATAGTAAAAATAAAGGTCATCTTGAGATTTCAATCAAGATTAAACTTTCCCAGGTTCAGGCTTGTTTTAATAAGGGGTCTGAACCAGGCTGCTAAACTGAAACTTCCTGACCCACTGGGGATATTTCAGCTCTGGAGTAAAACCTTGTTTCAAGCTCCACAGGTTTCAATTATTTTCTAGTAATAACTCCATATGCTTCTTGAATAAACCAGTAGTGAAGGTGGTATCTGGCTAGTTTTGTGGCTGGTTCTGTGCTTTATGACAATGTCCCTTGCAGTGTTTAAGGAAGAGGATTTAGAAGGTTGGGTAGTTGAGGGGGAAGGCTTGAACACTAGTGTGGCTTTGGCAAAACGTGAAAAAAAAAGAACTGCTCTGCCTTGCCTCATTTATTTAAGTTTTTTTGTTGTTGCTTTTTTTTATTATTATTATTTTTTAGTGCTTCCCATCCAGGATGCTCCTTGTTTTATGCCTTTGCAGTAATTGGTAAGAAAAGAAAATTGGTGGTAGATAGGGTGCACTGAAAACCATGAAACATGCGTACTTGTAATACTTTGATGCATTTAATTATCCTTCTGAACAGAAATCCACCCTCTTGAGGACAAAGGTCTATGCCAGATAAGGAACTTTCCTCTCCTGGGCCATTAAAAAGCAGCTGGGCTACTACAAGGGTGTGGTTGCTACAACCATTTCCACCTTGATCTTTACCTACTGGGTGTAAACTGGAGGATTTGTGCTTTGGAGGATTGGGATTGCTGCTGTTGATCTTTTGATCTGTTGCTCAAGGGAATAACCTGTGAAAATAGGAACAGCTGTTGCTGCTCAGGCCAAGCCACTGCCCCCATCCACAGAAGCTCTCCCCTGGTACTAGACACCAGTGGGCACCTGGAGAACAGCATGGGCAGAAGGCGATCCTTCAGAACAGAAGGAGCTGTTGTTCCCCTGACTGTTCTCACAGTTTCCAGTCACATGGATGACTTTGTATATAATGGCTTTCCATGGATTTCTCCCTCCTGAACTGATCCGATTGCTTGTTGAATTTGGTGTCCTGAGGCAAAGAGTTCCACAGCTGAGTTACCTGTTATGAAAGGAGCCACCTTTTTTTGTTTTGAATCTGCCTTCTGCTACTTTAACTTGACACCTGCCCAGCCTCTCCTTTCCAGCATGAGCTGCACACAGGAAAAAAAGCAATCCTTCCTGGGAATGGGGTTCACTGGGGAGATGACATCCTTTCATAAACTCCCATGGAACATTTTCCCTCAGTGCTTCTAAGTGGTGATGAGATGCGTTCACAGTCACATGTGTTTGGATCAGAGACAGCTCTGCACAGGGGTTGATGTGTGGCACAACAAGATGGCTACTTACTCTGTCTTCTAGTAAGTCTGTTTTGAACTTGACCTCCAGGGCATTAGTTTCTACTCTCACCAGGAAGAATCATTTGCTGTTTTCATTTTCTCAGTAAATAAATCAATCCAGCCCAGATTTTGACCTTTTACAGAGTAAAAATGTTAACCACCACCCAGAGAACCTAGAAGGGACGGAAGATGTGGGAAGACGCCTTTGCAAAATATGAAGACATTCATTTTCCAGCTGAGCAACTAAGCTTTCAGGTTTTGTGGACTATATGACAACACTAATTGGCAAGCAATAATTGGTAAAATTAGAGTCTAATCCTGCAATGCAGAAGTAAAATAGCCATTCATTAATAATCCCTCTTGCAACAAAGACAGGAAATTCAATATCCTTGCAGAGTCCAAAGTTAGACTGGGGCCATGGGTTTAGTGAATGGCTTCTCCAGGGATTGCATTTGTAAACCATAAACAGATTAAGAAAACCCACTCCTGCAAAATAGCCTCATCACAGTGAATTTTTCCCTTACTTAAATCCTATCTGCATTTGTGCTGTAAAATCTCCAAGAATTATGGTAGGAAGATATCTTCTTGCAATGCAAGGCTTTGTTTGATCAAGCAAAGAGGGGAGGAGAAAAAGAAAAGAGCAAAAATCAAACCAGAGAGAGTTGTCCTGCAAAACAAATAAATGGCAA
>JAVJGJ010000061.1:26450675-26500568 GCA_035590215.1 Microhierax caerulescens
CCCCCCACCCCCCACCCCCCACCCCCCCACCCCAAGAGCCCTCCTAAGTGTTTCTATGGGTCTGGCAGTCATGGACTGTTTGCATATTCTTCTTTGCTACCAAAGAAGGCTCCCCAGCCACGTTGTTAGAAAATACAAATATACTGGATACAGACAGAGACACTGCAGTGGTTGTTTAGAAACCTAGAGGAGGTAGAAGAAAGAAAAAGAAAAAACTTGTAGCTACATATCTCCCCTGGGACTGGTTATGATACTCAGGTGAATGGCACATCGAGTCAGAATGATCTTTCATGCACAAGTTGCAGACATGCTTGTTGGTTTTGTGTCCATATCTTTCAAACACATGAAGATCTGATCTTCCTGAATATGTATGGCTTATGAAGGTGAAAGATGTATTACTGGGGAAAATTGTTGTGCCCCCATTATTAAAAATAATGGCTGTAACGGAAACTTACGAGTGTAAGAAATTGAATAAAAGAAAACTCAACAGAACTGGGAATGAATGGCAAAAAGCCACAAATGTATATGCAAGGTTATGTAGAGAATTATACATATTAGAGATAGGAGAAAAAAGTTTTACTTTACAGCAAAAAGTAACCCTTACACCGTTTCAGGATGCTATGCAGAATGCTTCAAGCAATCAGCTCTGTGAATACACTTCTCCTCAAAGAGTTGCTTTGGTCACTGAGAAGAAGGCTAAGAGTGGATTTGACAAGAATGTTTAAATACTCTTCTTTTCAACTAAATGGAGAAAGCATTGTTAAAGAACTAATGTCTCCACATTTCTGATGGAGGTTGAGCAACTTACAGTCACCTAAAATGTGGGAAAAATCAAGGAAGGTCAGACTTGATCTTGCTGTGAGCTTATGAGGTGAAAAATTTAAATCTGCTTGCACTATCAAGAAGGAAGCAAAAAGACCAAAAAAAAAAGAAAAAAAAAGAATAAAATTCTGTTGTCAGGTCAGTTTCTACCTGCCTTTAAGGTCATTCTATCCTAATGGTTCATCTTCCGATATGGACACCTGCTCAGCGGGAACTGTGCTGAGCTCACTAATTCATTTCACAGCATCACTGGTGGGTAGCTATGTAACACAGCCCAGGCCATGTGCTGGGCCAGATGCTGGGTTCATTGCTGAGAAAAGACGTTGAGGATGATGTTCCGATACAATCACACTAGCTGACTTTTTTTGATTCTTTTTCCTTTATGTTTGTTTGTGGCTTTTGCTGTTGTTTTTGATTTGGACTTTTTTTGAATTTTGTTTTTGCTAAAAGGGGTTGTCACATCAAGAGTACCTGGTTGATAAACTGCCTGGTTCATCTGCAGGCAGATGCAAGATCATAGACATGATGGCCCAGATTTTTGGAGGTATTCAGCTAGCCAAGTGGTATTAATTTCAACGGGAGTGAGACACCCTGAAATCTCTAAGAACTTCACCATTTGTCCATCATATCTGAGAACATTCTCGTTCTTCTTGCACTTACTCAGTTAATATCTCTATAGTATCCTTCCTGGATCCTTACTTCTGAGACTTACACATCGTATTCTAACTCTCTGTTGTACTACAACTTTCACTTGAGTTTGTTGCTTTTTTATATCCCTGTGGCATCATCCTGTCATGTCCACTGAACTTTTTTCTCAACCCAGTATCAAAAAGGTGTTTTGTTTTTGACCTTTTTTATGTGGTTCCATGACCTGAATCCAGATAACCTGCCTGACTTATTTTTCTTTTAAAGGCTATCAGTATTTCTGTTGGCCTTTTTTGAGGGTCTGTTGTCTGGCAACAAAGCAGGATACTGGCAAGGAAGTGTTATTACACTCAGTTCAGGAAACTGAGGCAGAGAGAGGGAAAGAATGAGAGTACAGCTGTCTACACAAGTCACCCAAAGACAGCAGGACATCAAACTCACATCTGTAAAGTCACAGGATACTCTAAACCTAACCACCAAGATTTCCTTCTGTTAAGCAGATCATGAATGACATGTTTCTTGCATGGTCCTAGCTGATTTAATCATAATTCTGCTTCAAATATCAAATCATCTTTTTGCATATGGAGCAACCAAGTATCTGCGAACCAGCTTGGATGGTGGCAAGACAAAGGAGGACTCAATATCCACCAAAATCAGAGTAATCTTCTTCTAAGTATAGCTGGACAGATACAGGATGCAAGTGTTACAATAAGGTCAAAGCCAGTGTTAAAGGCTGGCTGAACAAGAAAATCTTGTGATTAACTCTGTGAGCCTCACAGCACCAAGGAGTCTTTCCATTAAGCCAAGCTGGTGGAGGAAAACTACTGTAAGAAAGCTAGGGGAATATTGCATTTTCTTTTCCATATTTCTGGCATGTTGCTTAAATGTCATCCTCTCAAATGCATCTGTGAAGTTGCAAGAGTAATTGTTCCTGTACATTTTTTTTGGAGTAGACTGAGCAGAGAGTGAAATAATTCCTGTTGTGAGTAGTGCTCAAATAAATTGATTTATAGGTTCATTTAAATTTTAAAATTAGTAATTACAAGCACAGAGTGCTGCATGGAGTGATCTTGCCTAGGTAGCAGTGTAGGTCTGAAATCACACCCAGGGGTTCCTAGTCCCTGGTTTTGCTATCTACTGAGTAAAGGTGATCCTGGGAAACACTAGGACAATAACTGATCCATGGAGGGTTGCATTCTGTCCTCCTGACATCATAAACTGGCTGAAAGTCACTTAAAGTTTGTCCCAAGGTCACCCAAAACATGAACTGATCTCATATGAAGTTGGCACCAGGCTCCCTAGAGAGCATCCTGGTTGTATTTCCTCTATTATGCATCTGGGAGGCTACTAGAACTTCACACTCCCTGCATGCAGAGATCCCGGAGTTCAAATATTACATTAAAAAGGAATGACACCCATAGAAGACAGTCTGAATTCTTATTCCCACCTCCCCTTTCTCCTCTAATCTACCTGCAGGTGCTTCTGAAATAGAAATCTTTTGGATGCATCCCATGGGAGTCAGTGGGGGAAACGTTGTCTCCTGTGAGATTCAGGCGCCAGCTCTTTGGGGATGTTCAGATCCTATGTCTAGACGAGATAACATCCTTCTGTGAACCCAGGAGCTAACCCCAGGGGGACCCATTATTCATGTATAAAACACCAAGAGAAAATTTTGCAGCATGCAGCTTCCTTTTTCTTTCCCTCCTCCCCGTGGGAATTTGCTTGGTTTAACCCTTTCATCCCTATGAGGCAGTGGCTCCCCTGCTCAAAGCCATGACTGTTTATCCTTCCACCCTGAAGGGCTCAGTACTCTGCACCTGCAAAAACAGTGTGGCTGGCTGAACAAAGCCAGGTGAGCCTTCAGCATCAGCTTTAATGTGAAGTCCAAACTCAGAGAGACCTTTTCCTTTCCCCATGGATAATAACAGCTCTTGGACTAAATCTCCAGCCCTGCCTATAATGCCCAGACAGCACAAAAGGGCTTGACAGTTTGCCCTGAGGTATCACCAGGAGTTGTTCCTGAGGTAGAAGAATATCCAGAGTATAAAAGATTAATAGGGATATGCAAAGCATACAGAGAATACAAGACAATGTATTCTGATCTGCTTTCAGTAACATCATGCCCCTAGAAAGTCTCATCAGCAAAGGTTGAGGAATGGCTTGCATTCTGTGTGACAGTTGCTGGGGGTAAAGTATCTCCCAAGACTAGGGAGTGTGTAAAACCATCCAGATGTGCTTTTCCCTTTCTGGACTAACAAAAGGGCTGCACACACCTCTTTCATGTTTGCCATGGCCATGCATAGCCCATGGACAGATGCTACTAATTTTACATAAGCTAATCTGACTGTGCAAATTCATCAGCAGATCTTTTTAACTTGGTTTCACAACTGTTTTTTACTTAGTCTCCAGCACTGAATTGTGACACCCATCAGGTTCTTGCAAGGTCCTTTAGATGCGGAGGCCAATTTAGTTTCTCTGCTTTCTGGTTCCCCTCAGCATATTGTCCTTTTTGCCTAAGGCTTTGAGTTTGGATTATAATGGTCAGAGTAGGAAAATACAAGTCAACAGAGAACAGTCTCCCTGAGAAGATCTGCTTTGATCTGCATCTTGCAACATGGAAAGAGACATCTGTCCACAAAAAACATTTGTCCTAACAGCTCAGTTGCTGAAAGATTCAAGGGAGTTGAGTGCCTTCATGAGGTCAAGTTGGCTAAGAGAGGAGCGATTCAGTCCCTACAGTAACTGCTATATCCACAAATTATCTGGATCTTGGATATTACTGATTGTGCGTATCTATTTATGAAAGGCACTTGCAGGCAACAGTAGCACAGTGCTGCTCCCTGTTACTGCATTTAGGCTCTGAGTTGGAAAAGTCACTTTTGAGGCAGGTGGTGTGTTTACAGTGTGGATCCAGCACCTCTCTCTGTTTAGACATACAATGGAAGGACAAGCAGCAATGGAGAAAAGATAAGTAGATGTAAATTTTACTTATTGAACAAAACAACAATATTTCTTTATTTTCTTTTCTTTCCTTTTTATTTACTCTTCTTCCTCCCTTTCCCTTTCCCTTTCCCTTTCCCTTTCCCTTTCCCTTTCCCTTTCCCTTTCCCTTTCCCTTTCCCTTTCCCTTTCCTTTTCCCTTCCTGCAGCATTTTTGCAACATCACATCTGATTCATCACAGTGATAGAGGCCTATGGTTAGAACACAGCAGTACAATTTTTTGCTAGCAACAATGTGGAAAAAATCAAACATTTTTTCTAAATGTTTCTACATTTAGAGAGAAGCGGGGAGTTATACTCCTATGACATGAGAATAGCGAACTCAGATTCCAGTCCATTAGTAGCTAAGCATGGTTTTAAACAACTTCAGTGAAGGATAAACATTTTGAAATCAGTAGGCCTGGGTTACTTGCACCCAAGAGTCCTAAAAAGGTTGTCTGAAGAGATCTCTAGTGAAATCATTTTAGTTATGAAAAAATCTTGGCCTACCCAATAAATTCCAGTAGATCAGAGCAGCTAATTTTGTGCCAATATTCAAAAAGGCCAAGTAAGATGACCCAACTAATAGTAAGTCAGCTTGACACCAGCCTCAGGCAAAATAAAAAAACACAAAACCAGGAGTCAAATAATTAAAAATTAGAGAACAAATCTACTTAATGTCAATCAACATGGTTTAATAGAAACGGACCATGTAGAACCAACACAGTTTCATTCTCTGGTGAGATCACAAGTTTTGTTAGCAAATTTCACTCTGGAAAGATAATGGACCATTGTAAGGACTTTATCTTGCCCAATATGCTCATTTCAAATCCAAGTCCCCTGTCTAATTTCAACAAATTCCACACTAAATGGAAGCTGATTAAACAGCTGTACAACAAAAACTTATTAGGGCACTTCTACAAATGAAGATTTTCTGAAGAAGCTAGAAGAGATGTGGGAATCAAATATCTTCCTGAGTTATCCAATAGCTTGATCAGATAAAACTGCAAAGAGCAAGCAGGAGTGTTCACCAATTTTTTAATTTTTATTTTAATTTTTAAAAAAACACAGAACAATTCTCCCATACACAAACATTCCTGCCATGCAAGAAAGCAATGAAAAATAGGTAAAAATCTGAATCTTTACTTAATTTTAACTTGGTTGAGAGCAAACCCAGTATTTCTGATGATATTTTTTTCTTGAAAATGAAATGAGATGTTCATTAAAAAGGTAGAGATGTAGCGATCAAGATGCTTGATAAACTGAACCTATTCAAGTGACGTGTATACCTGGGAACAAAGAAATAATTTTGGAGATATCCTCAAAAAAGAGGACTGTTTCCTGAAGTGATGGCTCTGAAGGGGTCGTAGTGGCCAAATGAACATGTGAGAAAATTGTACTCAGAGAGCAGTTATCAATGGTTCATGACAAAATAGAAATATATAGAAGTAAAATTCTACAGGCATTTGTTCCTGCTTCCTGTGCTATTCAATATTTTTGTTAATGACAGAATGATAGAATACAGAGATTTGTTATTAATTCTGAAGATGACACCAAGCTGGGAGTAATTTTAAATGCTGGAAGGCAGGAGGACAGTGTAGTATGATTATGACAAATTGGAGACATGATCTGAAAAAGAAAAAAAAGGTGCTCCTCTATAGGAATAAGTACAAAGGTTCATTCTTTAGGCAGTAATTAACATTTTCCCAAATACAGGGTGGGAAATGCTCTCTGGGTAACGGGGATCTGGGGCTGCAGTGGACCATAATCTGAACATGAGTCAACAGTTTCATAATACCGGAAAAAAGACAAACAGCATGGGGGAACGTATAAACACAAGTGTCGCCTGCAAAATATGTGCAGTAATCCTTTCCTTTAGTTCGACATTGATAAAGCCTTAGCTGGAGGCTTTTCCCTAAGTCCTATGGGTAATTTTAGATCTGTGATGTTAAACAAGATGCAGATTGACTGGAGGAAGTTGAGAGGCATATGATGATGACAGAGGTCTGGAAAACATGACCTGAAGAAAGAGAAGTCATTTATCCTAGACTGAAGGTACATAATAGGATGGTGCAGAAAGGGAATGGATGCTCTGTTTCTCCATGCTCATGACAGACCAAAGTTAAAGGCTTAACAGGAGAGAATCCAGGAAAGGAATAAGGAAAAAATGTTTTCTAATCAGAAGGTAGTGAATCACTCAAGTGCATTGCTTGGGGTGTTGTTCCTCTGGGAGGATTACTGGAGGTCTTTAAGAACAAATCAGAGAAACATCTGAAGGGATAAACCAGCTGGAATTGATCCTGAATTAGGGCAGGGAAAGGATCTTAAAATCTGTTTAGTTTATGAACATTTTAATGAAAGAATACAATAAATGTTACAATAGTGCAGAAAGGCATGCTAATTAGAAGTAGAGTCATGACTCAATACGGGGATGAGCTTTCTATGCAAATGGTACCAATGCTCCTGCTTTCTTCAGCAGAATGATGTAAACTATGATAGAGAAAACATTCATGGAGGTCTAAGGTTTGCAGGGGTAAATGCAAGATATCTGTGAACTGGATTCTTATTTAGGTAGTAGTTTCAGTCAAAGGAAGTGGGAATATTTTTTAAATGAATGAAAAATTTTGGGTTGGCATCATCAAATAAAAATACCTTATTTCTTGTTTTGAAATTATGTTTTATTTTCAAGTTGCTCTTTTTAAAGACAGAAGTTTCATAGAAGATTTAAAAGTGTGGAATCATTTCAAAACAAAGCCTAATATTTTTCTTTGGTCCAGAATTAATTTTAGGATTTTGTTCTCAATAAAATAAAATAATAATAAAAAAATATCAGTGCAAAATAATACGTGTTTTTTCCAGCAATATTTTGTTTGGTGATGAAACAGAAAAAGCTCGTTATTCCCTAGTTCTGTTTGTCAAGCTTTTGAGACCTGGTTGAGCCTTGATTCATAGCAGCTGTGCAGCAGCACATTTCAACTACATCTCTCAGGGCAGTCTTGATTAAGACTATTCCCTCTCCTTTAGACTGCAGAATTTCTCTCTCACCTATTAATTTGCAGCAGCCAGGGAGGTAGCTAGTATATTCCTCTACACCTTAATTTCACAGAGGCGTAAAAGACAATGAAAAACTGGAAAGGGTGAAGACAAGGTCCTTGATGGCCCAATGAAAGAGACAGCAGCAGATGAAATGTGGTGGTGCCTGATACCTAGGAAAGCGTGGTTCTCAAGCTGAATGGATCTATGATTTTTCAACAAACTTTTTCCCTTCTTTCACAGCTTAGACATCTTGTGGGTGATGTCTCCTGTCAAGTGAGATTTAATTTGCCTTGTGTTCCTTCAGCCCTTCGGTGAGGAGCAAAACTGTCCCCTCTGCCTGCAAGCAGGATTGTAGCAAGCAGCCTCACCCAGCTCCCTTCCTCTTCTCTGACCAGTCCTAGCCACTCGCTCCACAGCCTGCTCTTTGCACTTAAATCAGTGAGTCTCACAGGGCTTATGGGGTTTTTTGAGCTCTCTCCTCCTTGTTCCCTCTGCTCACCTGTTTTCATCTCCTCCAGACCACCTTCTTAATCAGGCAAGAACTTCCTTTTGAAGTGAGGGTACCAGAATCTGTCCAACAGCTGCAGAGACTCTGAAGGACACTTTCTGGTAAAAAACACTGTGGGGTGTTGCCTCTGTATTTGGGGGACTATTTTATTTCTGCAGTTGCTCACTTGTGCCTTTAAACATAAGCCTTGAAGAAGGCTCCTGCTTGAGGCAACGTCTTTGTAGTTGATTTATTTATTTTTGGTTTTTTGAAGTACAAGTTGCCTGTCTTCTCTCAGGCAACATATGTAAAATCAAATGTCTGAGTTAAGTCTTGCTTGCACCAGGACTCATTGACACCAGCTGTGAAGCTCTAGGGGTATCAAACCAATGTAAACATGCTCAGAACCATGCACTGTGCATTTCTAAATATCTTACCAGGCTGAATAGAAAAAGGAGTATTTACAAAATTTCTCTGTATCCCCTTCCCAAGCAAATCTGTAAAGCTTACACTCTTCTTCCAGTGCTTTATGGACATGGCTTCTTTTCTACAGGTAAGGGAAGTTAATACAATTATTTGTCTTTAAACCTTTCTGCAGTTGTCATTTAATTCTGGGGCCTGTTTATTCAATGACCCCGATTCATTTTAGCTTGTCTTAGCTAGTTAGGGAAAACATAGAGTTTTGAAGGCTTCTGACAAGAAGCCCACTCTGCGGTCCAGCGCAGGGAGCTTTCAAGAGCTGTGTTTTCTGAGTGATTTCTCCAAGCTCAGGGCATGGAAATAACCTGTTCTGGTGGCCAGCAGGGTCTCAACTGCAGATGAACCTCCCCTCCAAACATCTGCAAGGACTTGCAGTCCCAGAGACTCTTTATTGCCCTTCATCCTCTCCTGACTTCACTGCCTCTTGCTGCATCTGAGTGTTTCCACAGTGTGAGTTTTGTTTGGATTCCTGATTAAGATGCTGGGCCTTCTCTCTCTTCCACAGTGAAGCCACGCTAAGACACAAGAATGAACAAATACCTTTGATTGTCCAGACCAGAAGGAACTGGTACCAGATCATCAAGGTTATTTCCTGCCATCAGCACTGTTTTCTGGAAGACATGTCCCATGCTCAACAACAAGAGAATATGGATGATTTTGGATGATGGCAGGACCACTTTGTCTACCTGCCCTCCATCACTTTGTTGAATTGTCCAGGGATCTCACAGGCCAGTTGTTACAATGAAGTAGAACTCTACTTGAGTAAAGTGGGGCATAAATTGTCCTTCAGAAGGGCTTCAAGAGGAAAGAGCAGTCACCCAGGCCAGCAAAAGGATTCCTGAGGATGAATCTGGCACTGGACAGGGTTTCATTATATACGTTTCTTTATAAAGTCTATGTGAATACAGTAGATGGCACAGAATGTGTCTTCCTAATATAATTTATAATTCCTATGACACTGTGTGCTGTTCTGTTTCTCTCTGAATTAAAAAAGCAAGTAATTCAATCTACCTGAGAGCAAAATCAAGGTGCAAGGAACCTCTGTCTTTAAACAGGATGAGCGAGTGCTAATGAAAACCAAGATTCCAGTGTGAGTGTGTTACAAAGAAAAACTTTGCCTCTGAAAAGGGTTTTATGTTTCCCTGAAGCCAGGAGTAGCTGCATTTGTACCAGCTCCACAGCCTGTCTGATATTGATATGTCTGAGTCATCTTTGAAAGCCTGGCTCTTTCTTCTGATAGATAAATATAAACTCAGATTATTTTCACCCATCTGCAAGAGAAATCATTATGAAATTAACCAGTGATCAACCAAACCACATGGGGAGCTCAGAAAGGTTTTTTGGACTTTTTCAAATGGCTGGCTGTTCTCTTTCCATCTGGTTGTTTTTAGCTCTGAAATATAATTTTCAGCGCTGATCACTTCTGGGTAGACCGTACAATTAAGGTATTTGAAAAACAAACATTTCTAAACCACTGATCGTTGGGGAGATGGCTTAGAAACGACAGCCCATTTTCCAAGAAGAGGATTGGGAAAGGGAACCTGAAAGCTTAAGATAACATTGAAAAGGAAGCATAAGAAGTCCAGGGAGGGAAAAAAAACAAAAGAAGAAAAAGGAAACCCAACAAACAAACCCACCCTAACAAGTATTTTAAGTTCTTCTCTAGTACTTTCAGACTAATATTTTTTGAATGCTTTAAGGAATCCAGATTGGTTTCTGTGTATTTCTATGGATTCATGCTGCTGCACAAGGAATGTATTACTGAGAAGCAGAACCTGCAACAGTTTCAAAACAGGAGATATTTGCAGTGATAGGAGGAATTACAGCTCTGTAACTCTTCTTTGGACTTTACAATATTAAATTTCATGCAGGAAGAATGGCAGGACTGAAGGCCCAGAAACAAATTTGGACGTGCCTCTCCTTTCTGGTACCCTGCTGATAGTTTCTTTTTCCCACCTAAACTCAGCTCACTTTGGCTCACCTCCCACTATCCTCGGGCAGCTGCATTTTTCTTCTTAAACAATTCCAAAACTGTTAGTTGATGAAGATAAGTGCCTGTTGCATTCTCACCTGAAAAATGGTTTCAAGCCAGGAAATTTAGTAAAGCTCCATTTTGACTATTTTATCAGTTAACCAAGAAGATAGAGATGGTGAGAAATAAAGACTGTATGATTCAGTGGCTGGTGCAGGAACACAAGTGTTGAGGGTAGAGCCAGAAATGAACAGTTCTGAACTGCTGCAGAGTTCAGATATAGATGTGAATGCTGCTGAGGTTCTACTATGTAATCCATTTAAATCAAGCCAAAATCAGGTTCTACATCTATGGGAAGGCTCAATCCAGGCCTCACATGAAGAAGTAAAGCCCATCTCTAGCAATAGTACTGCTACTGTAATCAGCAGTGTTTTGAAAATAATTGGGTAATGTAAGGATAGGATATATTTGGATTTCCTCGAAGTCAGTGGCCACCTTTGACAGAGGAGAGAAAAGGTTTTGGATCCTGCAAAGGAAGGTGATGGAGAGGCCAGCATAGAAGCCTCCAGAATCTGAGATAAGCTTTGGCTAAGCCTTTTAATACTTGGATGCTTAAGCAAAGATAACCTCCAAGCTTTTGGCAGCCCTTCCCACAACTAGCTGAAACACAGGAGGACCAGGTAATTATCTGATGTGGTAAGAGTAATTATGGGAAGTGTGTAAAAGGTAAGGCAAATTCTACCTGACACCAAGGCTGGCTCTCACATCTGGGATTTTCATACCCAGTGTGAGTTCTTTCCCTTCCCTTTGGATTTTAATGTTTGCTGAAATGCACCTACTGGTGGGGTGAACCTTAGCATGGCTTTGCCTCCTTCCCAGCCAACACACCAAAAAGCTGAAATGTCATGGGCTTGTGGAGCATGGGGAGTTAAGTCCTAAGTCATTCTCCCAGTCTGTTACTAGGATGGGGGAGGCTGTAAGAATTCTTAATTTTCCATTTTTTGAACTGTTGTTACTCTGAACGTGGTTATAGTCAAATCCACAGAGCTAGACCTCCCCAGACTTTGGGAAGACTGCATCCCAGCATGTCAGCTATTCTAAGCAATGTGCAGGAGTTGCTGAATCCCTGGAAAGCACCTAGGGAGCTTCCATAAACAACTTTTAAAATGATAATGATAGTTAATGACCTAATTTCCTAGCCAGCCAAAATACCTGTGGAATCAAAGTCCCGTATCTGAATTAATCTAAACTCCTGGGAGGTTTTGTTCTGGACTTAATCTTCACAATTACTGTTTTCTGTCTGGTATTTTTTGGGCCAAATCAAGACCTCAGTTTAGATACCCACATAGTCACAGGTATTTATTTTCTGTAAAATACCAGAGATTGCATATTGTGTAACAGAAAGGGGTCTCAAGAAAATGCTATTTTACCAACCTCAATGAGGCATAAGTATATGCAGAACACATTGTACAGCAGTCAAGCCTCAAAAGGCTTCAGTGAAAAAGAGTATATGTACTCCTAAATTTCTTGTTCCCATTACAGTTATGCTATTAAGTTCTAACCCAAATTTTCTTTACTGTAATAAATTGGGATTTTTTTTTCCCCCCTCATCTTTTCATCAGTTGCTATAGTAAAAGAGTCACCATCCACCTCTTTATGACAATTTGCCACATATTGAAAGACAATTTATGAAGTTTCTCTCCACATTTATTTTTTTTTTCCTCTTTAAACTGGCTGTGTGCACTGTATGCAGTGATTCCTGAATTTCACCTATAACTTCTGCCTGTTCTGGAAAGGCATGCAAGCTGCAAGCTCAGTTCAGAGTGAGATCTATCCATGTAAGACTCACATCCCACATTGATATCTAAGCAAACTACAAAATCTATGCAAACTAAAAAATCAGCATATTCTGCCTGCTCTTGCAAGACAGACTTTTGTGGTGAGTTCCTCATAATTATCAGTTAATTGTCATGGATCCTATGTTGCCAAGAATTTGAAGATGTGAAGATTAGATGCTGGTACAATTTCCAGCTCACAGGGTGCTTAGTTATTCCATCAAAGACTTCAGCACCTCCCTACAGCCACATGCCCAGAAGCCTGTGTTCTGGTATAAATGCCATTAGCAGGGTTTCTGGCTTGCTTGTATGTATGATGACATACATCATCACCCTTTCCTGGTGACACTGGATAGAGTTGGTTGGTTTGATTTAACCTTCCTTTTCTTCTAAATCCTCCTTTGCAAAAGCATCTGTATAGCTAAAAGTCCCTAAAATCCTCCCTTGCAAAAGCAGATGTAGTTAAAAGTCCCTTTTATACATGAAATGTTCTTCAGTAGCGTGAGACATGGATAGAAAGTCCTAATTGTAACCTGAGAGCAAAGATGTTTTGCCCTTCCTTGACTTCAGTTTTCTGTGAGCATCAGAAAAATAACTGCCCAGCTGTACATGATAGGTTCCATTTGTGCAGATGGCTTCTGTTTTTGCTGGCCAGTCTTTCCCTCCTAGCACATAGGTATTTTTGGTGAGGAGCCAAGGATTTGAGACCAGCTCTGGGCAGTAAACATTGAACTACTTAAACATCACGCACCAGAGAACAGCTCAGCCATCTCCAAAATTGTGCTGGTGAGATGTGGCAAATGTGGTGTGCAAGTCCCTATGCCTTACTCAGTGGGAACACATGCTGTGCAGAAACTTGAGCAATATCCTATTGTGCATCTTCCCTAGGAGCAGAGCTGTTTCCCCTGGCCTCTCATCAAATTCTGTCTCTGCACCCAGAGAAGAGCTTCCCTCCGTGGAGCTTATGAGCACAGCAATCTTACAGTCTAGTCATTAAAATCTCTGCAGTCTTATTTTGGGTTATAAGCTAATTAAAATGCCATCATCTTCCTTGTGCCTTTAGAAACTCACATTTCCTCTGACTGGTCCATATAGAGAAAACCAGTTTCTCTTACCAAAACAATTAAAGTACACCATAATATTCTTAATTTCACTGGTACTTAACTTGTTTCCAAATTACAGGTGAGGATTATGTACATTTGCTTAAGAACACATTCACTAGGAGGGGATGTCACATAAGCTACATTCATACTATGTTTTTATTCACTTTTGTTTTGAAATCCATCCAAATGTGAAATTACATACATTGCACCCAGAAAAACAATAAGGAAACAAAGATGATCCGTAGACTGTTAGTATTTTATAGTGAATAAAACAGATTCCTATAGCCACATGGAACTCATAGGCTCAAATACAGCACACCATGGATTATACTTCATGCAATTGTATTTACATATATTTGGTAACATTAAAACATACAGAGGGTTCCTATCAGATCTCTAAACCAGCAAGACATTAGGAAACAGCCAGCTTGGACAACCAAGTCCAGGACTTGATTAGCTGTGTGCTTTGGTACTTATGAAATCAATGATTATTTTTTTTATTTGCTACCATTGTATCTTTCCCCCTTTTTCAGTACAACTCAGTCTTCCTGGCCTTGATTGCAGTGAATCACCAGGAACACAAACACTTATCCAGTATACATGCTGTTTTATCTGCATTGCTTTGTGAGTTTGCAGGTGCCAGAACAAAGTTCAAATGCTTCTTCAGTGTCACAAATATATATATATATATAATGAAAACAGGAGTGTAGCTCAGTATATTTCCCATTTAGGATGAAAACTTTTAATCTAATTGCTTATACAAATCTTCTGACTCTTTCTAATAAAATGCTAATTCAATCTGTATTCTGCATGGACTGTATTAATGTAGTATTAGTGTTATTAAAATAATTTACTGTTGAGTCAGATTCTGAATTCCTTTCTTAAGCCAAATTCCTATTGGCTTGTATGTCAGTTTCATCTGAGTGAAGACATCAGATTTTAGTCCTTGTGTAACTCCAACTTTCATACAATACATTGCAAAGTATTTTAAAAACTAGTTAGATCTAGCTACTAGGTATGCATCACAGGTGAAATGCCATGATGAGTGGGATGAGCTGCAAGTCATTTGAAAGACTGCACAGCAAATTGCACTGTGAGATATGACAGGAAACAAACAACATTACATCTTCGGTGAAAGTTTGGATAAAAAGAATCAAGTTATGCTGGAACAGCATCTCAAGGCAGAGTTTAGTAATGTTTCATCTTGATGCCAACACTAAATGAGCCCAGCTTTGCAAAATATACCAAAGTTGCTCAGAGCAGGCCACTGATAGAGAAGTAGAAGTTTCAGTTTGAGGCTGAAAATAAGTTCACAACAGGACAGACTTTGGCTTTGCAGCGTCCTCTAGGGCTGCACTGGGTAATACACCAACAGTATTCACTGCCTGTCAGGCAGTTAGACTGGATGATCGTTTTAGGTCCCTTCCAACTGAAATTGTTCTGTACTGTTCTGTTCTATTCTTGTACATGCAAGGGGCTGAGAGAACCCATCCATATGCTCTGTACAAGACTGTTTCTTGACACCAAGCTTAACATTCATCTTAGTCTTTCCTCAGTGTTCATCCTCATTGCAGTGTGAATGCAAGATATACCAAACAGGAAAAAGAACAATCCACTAGCTGATTCAAATTGACAGCATTGGCTAGGCCTGTGGAGTGGGATATAGTTGTCACCTTGATGTGCTGAGAATGGCTTCATATGTGCAGCTGTGTGCATCTGGTGCTGAGCACCCACTCTGCGGGACAAGTCCCAGTTCTAGTCTTCCCTGCACCACTGGGCAAAAAAGTGCCTTAGTAAAGGTGTAAGGAAAGAAGGGGAAAAAAGAGGTTTGTAGAAGAGAGAGGTGATGAGACTGACCCCTGTTACCATTGGCAAAGATTTCAGTGTAGCTTTTAGGGAAATAAATTTTTTGTGTTGTGACTGACTTGCTTAGCACTTCCCCTGTCATATAATTGTCCATGAAATTGCAGCCCATACGGTTAAAACATTAAACAGGATAACATTACACATTTTAATCCACAACTGAGACAAAGCAGAGATCAGGAATAATCCTGCTCAACAGCACCACATTTACTGTCTGATGTGGGAGATGTTGATTAATTTTTAAGTAGAAACACATTTTTTAAAGTTACATAATCTGATGCTCAGATTCCCCCCTCCCCCTTGAAAAGAATTAAACTAAATATTATGAGAGATTTAAAAGTTCTTCAGTCCTTTGGTTTTGAGGGGAAAGGAATGCACCTGCAGCTGGGGTTTTCCTTTCCCTTGGTCCCAAAGCCATCACTCAATAGAGTGTATTTCTGCAGTACGTCGTGTATAAGCTCACACATTCAAGTCTTCAGAACCTGACTCAGCTGTTACTCAGTACTTCCTCTGGCAAAACCAATGGAAATTTGCCTGAAGGAAGACTAGGGACTGAGTGAAAATGGCAGGAGATATGAGGAACTGAGACATAGAAACTGGAATGAGAAAGAATGTCTGACCTTGTTTATGACCCATGATGGCCTGCCCCAGCAGCTTTGCTCCTTGGGACACCCCTTGCTGGGCACTGGAAAACTTCCTGCTGTTTTTCTTATCTTGATCTAGCCTCTCTTCCAAAAAGCTGCCTTTGAATATAATTCTTAGACCCTCACTAAACCAATCTTGTTGCCTGTTGCTCTTCATGCAGGTACCAAAAGGCATGGCACGAGCCGTTCTGTAAAGGGTTTCTGTTTCTGTCTGCTGTCTGCTGTCCTGTATGCAGATTGTGCTTGGAATTGGTCTTCGGTACTAGCAGGAGAAATTATTTGAGAGAACAGTGTTCCCCATTCTTGGTCATATTTTTGCTTGGATTGCAATGAGTAAGGTCCTAGGGCAAAATGTTCCAGTTCTGGTCCTTAAGGTAACAAACAGATATCAACAGAGTAAGCCTATGCAAAAAAATACATTTTAGAAATGTTTGTAATTTGGCATAGCTAGCCTAAGTTATTTAACATCGTTTAGAGCAGTAGGGAAGCCAAAATAATTCAGAATGGTTTGGGTTAGGCCAATAAAGGATCCTAAAGTTGAATTTGAACCTCTGTTATAAGTCATCTCAAGTTAAGAATACTGCTTATTTTCCATTTTCTTCCTCTCTCTATTTTTTTCTTCTTTGAAGTGTAGAAATCCCTGCCAACAGGCACCTAAATAAAATTGGAGGGATTTTTCAGAAGTGCTGAGCACAAACAAATGTAATCAAAATCAGAAAAAGCTGTGGGTGTGCAGAAATTTTAGGTGCCTAAACAGGGATTTGGCTTCAGAGAGTTAGACGCCCTTGTTTGAGAACTTCTGGCTCAAAGATATACTACCCAACCCATTGTATGAGTGTAATGTTCAGTGAAACGTCAAGCTCTGCTTAAACCTCTGGGAAACTAATAAAGTCCATGTACACTTCTGCAGTGTTCACCTGGGAAACTGGCCCTTTTTCATTTCTTGTAATTACTTAGGAAACAAGACTCAATGTAAGAATCATAATATTGCTTTTTTAATCCTTTTTTTTTTGCTCTCTCTGTCTTTATTTTTTTTTTTCCTTTTAACATATATGTAGCTGTTTATTTCTTTTCCTTATTTTCATCATTCTGGAATTTCAAACACATAAAAGATGCCAAAGTTATAGCCCTGAAAGCAATATTGCAGGTTGAACTTGGAGGTGAAAGATTACATCACTTACCAAGCCTGGGCTCTGGGACAGCTCAATCAACATCACGAAGAGTCTTCTGAGGACCTGCATCAGCCCTTGCAAAAGTGCTTTGTGTGACTGGCACAACTGGCTGCTATAAGCTAGATGGATATCAGCATAAACCAGAGGACACAATAATGACTTATTTTACAATGACTTTAGACATCCAGCTCCCTATGGTAATGCAGTGTGAAGTCCAGGGAGATCTAAACGGAGTTGGTCCTTTTCGGTGCAGGGAGAAATCCTGTGTAGAACAGAGGGGTTTTGCTTCCATGTGCAACACCTCGGTACAAGAGTATCAAGGGCAAGAGGCTGTGATCCTGGTGGGTTGTTGGTGGGATTTGCTTGTGTCAAGAAGAAAGTACATTGAAAATGGTGGTAAAGAGAGCATAGAAAGAAAGGCTGAATTTCAGTCTCTGTCAAAACATCCAAGCAGCTGGAAACAGGGTTTGGCTAAAAGGAAAAGGACAAACATCAATCAATACAGATGTTATTTCCAAGCTTCCGAGAGGGTATTGCAATCCAGACTTCTGGACCAGGAGTCAGACCCTTGCCCAGTAGCAGCTGTGTTTTATGTACCCAATCCCCCCTTAACATTTTCCATTTTAGCCAAGTCTCTCCATACTTCCGCTCTCACTCTCTGAAATACAGATGAAACAGCTGCAGGCCGCACCATGCCAGGCAGCTCCTTCTTTAATTTTTCTCTCTCACAGCAATAATAAAAAAATTAAGCTGGTTGACACTGCATGAATGAGAAGGTTAATCAAACCCAGACCCTACTGGTGGCCCAGTTCCAGTTCAGCTCAGCTGGGTGGCAGAGCTAGAGCCGGCTTCATGCAAACTTTTAAATTAAGATGCAGATGGTTGGACAGGGCCTGGGATGTATGGGACTGTGCTGAGAGGTCTCTTGTACTACAGGTTTTACCAAGGATGGGCTCTGATCTTGTTGGTGCTCAGTCCTCTGCTGAGGACATCTGGCTCCTCTCCTTTCCATTCCCAGCTTCTAGCTTGAGGTGATTGCTCATTAGAAAACCACCCTCTGCTTGTTGCACTGAAGTATGAACAAACCTTCTCAGAAAAGGCCATCATGGGCCAAAGGGAACATATGTATCTATTTATTTTCCATTAGTATTAATTACATTTTAAAAAGCCAGCTCTCTCATTCCCCTCTTCGGTTGGAACTAGCAGAGGCAAGTCCAGTTCTGGGAAGCACAGTTATTCCTCCTCCTGTGAGCATAAACTGATGCATGTGTTCAGAGGAGAAAGTCCCAACCCTATGACCCAGCTGTCGAAACATTTCCAGGCTGGACTAATGAGCTCTGAATTAAATTCCTTTTCCTTACAGAATCTAACTGGAAGAAACCATTAAACAATTGATTTTGAGAAGTGAGGGACACCTACATACCCAAATCAACAAAGCACCCAGTTCTCAGACCCATGGGCCAGGGTTCAGGCCATTAAACGTTTGACATCAAACTGAAATGTCTGAATCAGGTGTGTAATAGCTGAAGGCTTCCTCTGTGAAATAGATATTGGCACGGAAGTGTTCAGAGCTTTAATTTTCTAAATTGCTCTTCAATTTAGGTATGGATGGAACCTATTGCTTCTTAGCACTGCAATCAGGAGAGTGATGTGCAAAGTTTTGAGATCTCGATTCTTCAACCTGTACCTAGCTCTAAATTCCTGTTTCCTACTTTTCAGCTGAAAATGGCTGTAAAAGGCAAAGGCTGTATCCTGCCATGTCTCTGTACAGGGCCTAACACACTAGTAATTAATACTAAAAGTGATAAGTAATTAAAGGAGGAGAGAGTAGGGTGTTCTTTCCTTTTTCTCTGAGGTTTTGCATGATGTGAAAGGGTTAAAACAGTTTTTAAAGAATGTGCATTTACATATTTCACTGCTGAATATGAAGGAGAGCTGAAACAATTAAATAGATACATTCCAAAGGTTGATAATACAAGAAAAATCTACCAGCTTATCTTTCAACCCCCAGTGGAGACCACTTGGGTAAACTATAACAAAGCAAAACAAGACAAAACCAAATAATATATTAATTTGGAATTCATTGAGAGTCACTTCCTAAGAAAGAAGCACAAGGAAAGTGGACCCAATCATATACATATTATCCAGAAGAAGTAACGTGTCCTCCTGCATTGAAGAACTGCTCTGTAGAAATAGTCCATGAGTAGTCAAGGAACAGAACCACAATTTTTTACAGATCTTTCTGGAATTGGCAGTTGTCTTAATAATACAAGGACAATTCTCACCTTTAGTGGTTTGGCCAGATGTCCCAACAAGAAAACACAAATTGTGGAATTTTGTGTAGAGTATCCCAGCAGCCTTCACTCAACATATGTGCCCAGCAGCATACTCATCTGCTCAGACAGCGCCCTGGCAGCAGCTGTTTTTGCTAACTCAAGTCTTCTGTAAAGAGAAGGCCTTGAACAATATTAATGTTTTCTGTACTTACCCTCTGACAGCCTCTAGATCCATCATTAAATTGGTGCACTTCCCAGTTCCTCTGGCCAGGCTCTTTGGCAACAGCGAAATCCCCCGACCTAGTTATTCTTAATCCTCACCCCTGGTAAACTGGCAAAAAAATAGCCCTGCTGTCCTGAAGATGTCTTCAGACCTTTGAGAAGCATTTGTGAAGACCTTTACCCACCTAGTGCCTTCCTTCCTGCAGTGCCAGGGTGAAAAGGAATTCCTGCATATTTTGTGCAATTCAGAGTCTCTGAAGAGTTGTCTGCATGCCACCATCTACTGAGGGAAAGGACATTTCATGTGGTTTTGGCAAGGGACTGCCAGTGGAAACCTCTATGATACCTACTGCTACCCAGTGGATGTGCTTGTTTTCCATTTGGAAACATTCTGTTGAGTAAAATCCTGGCTAGGAAAGCTCCTTGGCTATCCCATTTATATTATTTTTTCAGAGCAAAAGGAAATGTTATGTTCCTGCAGCATGGCAGAATTGCAAACCTGCCTCTGCCCACTTCTTCATTGATTCCCTTAGCTACTGGGCAGATCAGAACATTTCCATACTGAATCCCTCTAGAAGGGATTTATCTAAGTATGTATTCTTTTCCCATGGGAAGTCACCTCCAGGTTACTCAGGAGTTACTTGGTAAGAGCTGGGTGACGAGCTTAGCTTCCTTCTTAGTGAGGATACTTTGTCTGTCCTTCAGGACTCCTACAGCATAGAAGTAAACAGGACTTTGTGGAGGAACTCTGAAAGCAGGTCCATGGAGATTGAAAGAGGTACTTAGGGAGAGGAAATGCACACATGTAATATATGTTATGATTAAAGAACGCCTAGAGAATGAGCCATCAACAAACGCTTCGTTGTTGTTCTGAATTTTCTCCTTTGGAGACACCAGTTTGCATGTTTGGATATGGACATTTAAAGTTTATATGTAGGTGCCTACAAGTGCTCATAGCTACAAGCCTTTAAGGTACCCCTACTGATGAGATTTACATTTACTAAATCAAAGATCAGAAGTTAACATGTAATTCAGGCAGAAAGTATAACTGCTCTGACACTGATTCCCAGTCTAAGACAGTTTGCTGGTTTTTGGCTGCTTGGTATATTTGTGGGATGTTTCTAAGTGACAAATATTCCCTAGAAGCCCAACTTCTTCTTGAACTCTGTGAAAGTAAAAACCAATCACGTTGACTCTCCATCGATAATGTATCTGTTCTTATCAATACCAGCCCAACATGGGTGAATGAATTGAATATAAAAAGGGGACTGGAACAAGGACATGTCTTTAAAGTTAATTTCAAATTTGGAATTCAAACCAAAAAGAAAATCCCACAGCTTCATACCAGTTTAACACAGAAACAAAAGTTCTGATTTTCTTTTGCTCTTTCTTTTTTTTTTTTCTTTCTCTTCATAAATTGTAGATTTTTAGAGAGTTTGAAATTGTTGTTGTGAAATGTGAAATGGAAATGTTTTCCCTCTATTTTGGCCTCCAGAGGTTCTGAAAGTTCATTTTTAGACTGAAAATGTAGAAACTAGACTGTTAAAATTTCCCAGGAAAATGTTAGTTAAGATAAGAAAGTCAATAAAATGTCAGTCTTGACCCAGACCTGTCTCTTTTTTTCACTGAAAGAAGGTCCTTAAAGAAAATTCCTCCCTCTTCATCTAAATCCTTCACAGTCCAAGTTTCAGAGGGATATGTTGTGCTTTGCTCCTTTTTTCAGCCACAGGAACTGGTAGGGCACCCGCTTTTACAAAACTGCTTGCAGTGTCACCTCGTGCTATTTGATCACAGAACAGGTAAGGAAGCTTGTGATGGTTAGTGAGCTTCTGTTAGTGCAATGAAGTAGAAAGACTTCTGTGCTCTGTCTTGTATCCAGCATGGTGCAATCCATAGGGCAAATGCCTAAGCTTAATTAAAAATCATACAGACAAGGGACACAGCAAAAAAACCAAAGCAATAACCACTAGCAGTGTCAGCCTCACACACAATTTAGTTCCACTGCAAGTTACCTAGCACCCACCAGGTTCAGCAAAGCTATCTGTTTTTATCAGCTCTGATTTGGTGGAATTTCAAGTATTTCACGAGCCATCTGTTCTGTAAATTTTTTTTTTGAAAAAAAACCCGTTTCCCAGAATGACAAAGCCATGGAGAGAAGTTTCTGAAATTGTTTGTCTGGCTAAGCTCCTGCTGAAATCATTAATCTAATGCTACTGGAATTTCCAAACAATGATTTAATTAATTGTGCTGTACGGTTAATTAACTAATGTGGGAGAGCTATGGTAAAGTACATGCTGCACATATGCATATTTATACATATGCTTATACGTGTCTATAAATACACACACATATATATGTATTTGTATATCTAAGTAAACAGCAAAACTCCAGGGAAGTTCAGGGCTAAAGAAGCTTTTTATGCATCAGAAGCCTTGAAAACCCAACTACAGAATACTAGGGAGACAGGGAAACCTGGAGCTAAGGGTGAGTTATCACTGATGTATGATACATCTTGTGAGTCAGAAATGAGTTGCTTCAGCAGAGCTGGCTTTAGAAAGAAGCGGTTAGCACTCCATTAGGCCTGTCCTTAACAAAACTTGATGCTCTCTCATTTTTATGAGCATCACTCAATAATGTTTTCAACAATGGTGATGTCCCAAGGCCAAATAATGAAAGAATATCACTCTATAAAAAGGACTGGAACAGAAGCTGAAATATGGTAGCAATTTCTTTCTTGGTATATCACCGAAAAAGGATGAATGTGTTCCAACCCAAACAGAGCCACTCACCTTTGCCTTCAGTACATTGGTATTGTATGCCATTTAGTCTTTTGTGTGAGGTCTTGTTGGAATACTCCTTTCGAAGCCTCCTAATTTATTCCAGCACCTGCCATCCAGCTTCCTGACAATGAGTTTGTAATAATACATTCTACTGTCAGTACAAATATCAGTGCAAATGTTAGTACAAACATTGCCTTTCTGTGCCATGTGTAGTTGCTTTTTCCACCAAATAAAATCATCAGTCTTAACTCAGCGTTTTTGTTCCCCCTTCCTAACAACGGGTCAGTTGAGAAACAAAAAGATTTGTATTTGGTTCAAAGCCACAAAATGAATCAATGTTCCAGAGATTTTCTTTGCGCATTTCCGTGGTGCGTATTGGGTCCTCTTCCCCTTTGTCCCTCAGTCACTAACCTAATAAATTTTTGAGAAAGCCTGAACTTTCCCATCTTTTGCTTTTGCTGGATGTAGAAGCAGGCTGCATGCCTTCCACCAGTGCAATGTGAGCACAAAGCCTTGGAAGCTACCTGTGTATTTTCTGTAGGAGTGTGCCAGGCAGCTGGCTGAGATGTGGCACGCTCTTCATCTGCGCTTTGTGTGAGCAGATCACCATCAGCATGACTTCTGGTAGTCCTTTGCCTGCATATCCTCTTCTACTCTACTCCACATGAAATCAGATTCCCTTAAGAAGGAGCCAAGAAAACTTTCCTTCCTGTTTTTTGTTTCCTAAAGTTGTGAGGAAGTAGAGGAGGTCATGCATAGACAGAAGTGTGGCTGGGACCAGCATAAGGGGTGACAAGGGCCCAAGCTCTCTCACTATCATACTCCAGAACTTAACTAAAATCTCTTTCTGGGCTGAGTTTTCTGTTCAGGGAGGACAGAGAAAGTGCCAAAAGGAGATGGCTGTAGGTGAGGGGAGGTTCAGGATAATTATGCTCTCTGAAGAAGTAACAGAGCTCCAAGAAAGTTTAGGACAGTTAAGTGGCAAGCTAGCATTGTCATGGCTTTCAGCTATAGGCATCAGGGAGACTGGTTGAAGTGGGTGGCAGCTGGCACAGTGGTGTTATGACATGATATGATGACACTTCTACCATGACTTTAGCCCTTCAGGCATGGAAGGAGCCCAGCCTTGGACCTCCAGCATCAGAAGAGAGCTGCCTGCAGAAAATCACTGCAGAGAATCATGTCAGAACAGGAATCAAGCCTGAATATTTGACTTTCTCCAGGAGAAAACCAAAGCAGAGGCCAGCACAGACAGGTGTGTGAGCCCTGCTAAAATACAAAGTGCACTCCAGGGACAAAGAGTGCAATCAGAAGAGGAACTTGCCTTGCTTTAGACCTAGACTCTGCATTATGTCTCCTGCTACCGATTCGAAAAGCTTCATCCTGCCTGCAATCTCTGTTTAGTCCCCAGTGTATGTTTTAGAACCAGTAGTAACAGATTTCCAAAATAGGATTAAAATAGGGCTAAGCAGTATTGGCCCCTCAGCAGAGAGCTGTGGTCAGATTTAGTGGGAGGGAGGGGAAGCCTAGAGATTGGAAAGGATTAGGGTTGCACCAGTATATCTGGTCATCATCTTGCTATTCTGCTTTGATATGGTTCCCTAGAGAAGACTGCAAGAACAGGTTTTGCAGCTCTTGCTAGACATGGACTTCTGAACAAGGAGGCAAAATGTAGAGGAAGGACTAGGAAAAAAACAACATTCAGTCCCTTAGAACTCTCCAGTGTATCTGGCTCCTATTTAGTTTTGCAAATGTCTGAGTACTACAGCAATGGGCACATTCTCCTGGAGACAGACCTTGCATGACATAGCTTAGCAAAGGTGAGGCTTGAAAAGCTCATCATCAGTCCAGTGATGGAGCTGGCTATGTGCCAGTGTTAGTATTATTTTTATGGCACTGTGTTGTATTATATGCACAACTATGTGTCTACACAAGAAGTGCATGGGGGAGAGGGTGCTTGTATATTTGTAAAAGAAATAATCTCTAGGGGTATGTTGAGCTGGATTTTTTGTAATCTGTGCATTGTAAACTGAAGCTGATGGAGAGCATCTTCTGGAGCATACATTACAAAAAAAGCCTAAGCAGGCTGTCTGCAGGCTCTGTACAAGGCAGCTGAGCAGCCAGGAGCGAGACAGAACATGTCATACTCAGTCATTCATTAACAATGCAGCAGGAACAGGCCCAGGGTGGACCAACCTATTCAAAGGTTTGGGCTAATTTCAGGACACCTACGTAGGCTGGTGGAGTTGGCAGGATGGGGCAAGGTGCCCAAGGCTGCCTGCTCAGGAGCAGCACACCTTCCTGTGGAAAGGAAGCATTGCTTTGTCCAACTAGCCTACCACAGGGATGATGGGATGTGCTGCAGAGAGGCTGATTCACTGCAGCGGGACATGGGAGAGGCAGTGCCTCTTTGCATCTCCACTGGTGTTAATCCCGTGCCCCACAACCCCGCAGAGATTGCATCTGTTGTGGACAGGGCTGCGTTCCCTCTCTCAGTGTGGTCAGGGCCCTCCCTGAAACACAGTCTCATGTTTCCTCTGCAGGACAAGCACCTGGGGAAGTACCTGGAGTCAGGTCATGACTAGCTGGGCCACGCTGACCACAGCCCAAGAGTTACCTTCAAACTAGATCAGGAGACAGATAGCAGATTTCCTTCAGCTTTTTAGAGAAAGGGAGCACAGCCATAGATTGTTAAAGGTGTTCAGACACTTAAGTCCTAGGCCTGTGACCAGCAGCACTTACCCATGGACCCTAGGGCGGAAAACAAGTTTGATTCAGTTTGCAAGCTCTACCCTAGACTCACCTCGTTTTATAGATGCTGCATGAACCTCAGTACTCACAGAGTTCCAAGTACCTGTTGAAGGCAACAGCTGTTCTTAGTGCTGGGAGCATCCCTTTTTAATTCCCTTGTTACATCTGTTAACTCATTTGCCCCCTGTGAGAAGGAAAATGAATCACGGATGTCTTTTGTTTGCTAAATGTTAACAGCCCTGTGGAAAAACCCTCATAAAATATTCATCCTATCCAGCTCTTCTAAATTAGACAGTTACAGTTCTAACAAGCCCCAGAGAGGAGTTCTTCATTCTCTCAGTCAAAGGTACAGTCAAACATTTCTACAGGCTTTTCTGTACTCTGCATCACCCCCAGCCAAAATTTCTGCTCCCACAAGCTGTGTGCTGCTTTTATTCTTGCATATCCTTGTGTATATGGCACTACAATGGAAGTAAAGATTTCAAAATGCATTCATCCATGTTCCTGCTTTAATGGTAAAGAAAAGGAATATATTTGCTTTTGCAAATGCAAGGAATGATTAGGGGTGGTGGTAGTGGTGGTGCAGGTGTCAGCAAGTGAATAATTCCCACCTGGGAAAAGGAGAGGGAGGGGTCTAAGATGTTTTCAAACCAGAAAGTAATTGCAAGACCTTGGATGTTATGCTAGCCATTGCTTTCCTGGGTGAAGGGAAACGTTTTTACTCTTGGGAGTGATCCCCTTCTCTCTTGCTTGTGTCAGTAAGGCAGAACAGAGATGCCTTCATGGTCTCTATCTTCCCATGTATTTGCCTGCATGCTTTCCATCCCAATCAGGTGCATGCTTCCACAAGAGGAGGAGGATGGGCGTAGCTGAATGGGACCAGCTCTCTGCTGCCTGCATCCTGCCAGCCTTTCCCTGTGGCTCCACTATGCCTTGCTCCTGAGCTGATTTCTGGTGACTCACAACAGGAGGGAAACAGTCCTCAGATACTCTTTGTTGCCTGAAAGAACCAGAAGAAGAAGGGAGGGGGAGAGATTTACACTGGAGGAGAGGGAAGAGGGTTTTGCTGCCAGCTCCCTTTCTGAATAATCATTATGGGTAATGACTTGCAGATCTTCAATGTGGCCTGTGTTACTTCAGGCTGATTTCTTCCATACAGTGACCTGACCAAGCCTGTGAGACTCAAGGCATGTGCCTCACTGTGTTTCATGCTCTTCTTGGAGCCTGAAGCAAGAAGTTTCTCTGACTAAGCTGGTGGTGACCTCCTTCCTGGCTGTGCTGTGGGTTCCTGCCTGCAAATCAAAAGGTTTCTTGGTGAGCAGAGGTAAAATACCATGCATGGCTTCCTGTTCATAGTGTGGGGAGCTATTGTCTCCTGTGGTGCTTGCTACCACTGGTCAGAGAAAAAGTTGACTTTCCCAAAGCTGGGAAGGCTGCCCTGCATCCCTTAGGTCCTCTATGGTCACAGCCAGGGGAGGAGAGAAAAGTTCATCCTGGTTGGTGTAGAAGGAGAGATCTCAGAGGGCTGACACTGGTTTTCCCAGGCATTATCATTTGCTGGCTACAATCAACAGTGGCCAAGAAGCTGCTGGCGAGCAGCTAGTATGCAAAAACACCTCACAGTGCTTTGTTCCTTCCCTGCAAAGAGAATATAATTGTAAAGGGAAAACTGCTGCATGGCAAGGACTATCAGCTTCTGAGGGTTGAGGGAGCAGCAAGGAGAGGATGGTGCCTTTTTCAAAAAGATGAAAGTAACTCACTCAGGGAACTTCCTACTCCAGAGTAATTAGCAAAGTAGATGTGTCTGTAGGAGGAAGCTGTTGGAGAGGGCAGGAATGAGCAGTTGGGTCTCTGCTCTAAACCACTGGCAAGTGTCACAGGTCACAGGGAGAGCCATGGAGGCAAAGGAGGGTTTGCAGAAACAACAGGAACAATTAGGGAGTCAGTCTTGGGGAACAGCTTGTTCCTGAGACCCTGAGGTTCGTAAACCTCAGGTTTACGAACCAAGTTTGCTTGGTTCGTAAATGGATAAAAGTCAGTCGATCTCCTCCCATCATTTTTGCTGGCAGGATTTGATCTAATTTGGGAAAACACACAAAGTGATGGGAGGAATGGAGTAAGCTGTGTTTCAAAAAGAAGGAAACTAGGCTCCCCCCTTCTGTCTGAGCCAGTTATTCTGGTGTGTGCCTTTTGTCAGCAAATGACTTTCCAGACTGGCTGTAGGGCTGCACTGAATTTAGCCAACAATCTCACTGAACTTTGCAGGAGTGGGTTGGACTTTCAGACATGCCAGAACTTGAGAAACAAAGCATGTATTAAAAAAGAATACCCTTAAGTCCTCTAGGGAAAAAAACCAAAACCCAACAACCAAAAACCAAACAAAAAAACCCACTTCTGGTTTCACAGGGCATAAAATGCTCTTTTCCCCTAACATATATTCTATATGTGGAAATAAAAAAAACAAAATAAAATTATAGCTAATATTTTTTTTTAAAATCCAGTGAGGTTTGTTTTTTTACAAATAGTGGTGTCCAGTAGCACCACTGAAGATAAAGGTCTGTCAACATTTTTGTTAATAAACCCCCAATATTCATGAGTTTGTTACTCAGATATAAAAGCCTGCTTCTCAGTTCAACTTGCCATGAGTCCTCAGCTCCTGCCCCCCTCCAGTCTGAAGCCTGGGGTGTACACAGATGTGATTCAAACCTTTACTCTACCCTGATTTTGCACCATCAGAACACCATCAGAAAAGCTCTTTATTTGTATGTCAAAGAAATAGAAAAAGTGGAGGCATGAATCTCTATGTTTATACCACAGAGGAACAGCATTAGAATTATATCCTTTCTAACAGTACAATGAAATTGGTTTGGCTGTATTCAGAGCTGCAGGAATGTAAAATGGAACAGGAGGCAGATTTCCAGGGTAGTGTTTCCTGTGAAGCAGTCTGGCTTCATGTAGGAGTTGTGGGAGAGAGCAGTGAAAGAGATTCAGTCTGACATTTTGATGTCTAATGCTCTATTATTTCCCCTGCTTGGGGGTGCTTTGAGCTTCCCTTGCTCCTCAAAGGTAAAGGTTACTAAGGCACAGGACTAATATTAAAGGAATCTTGAGAGGCTTCTGGGGGAAGAAAAAAAAAAAAGCAAACCAAAACCCCACCCCAAAATTGGTCAGTTATCCTAGTGAAGACAAAGTCCTTCCAAGGGAAGAGAAGGGCAAAGGGTGAAAATGGGAAGTGAAAGCAGTATCATGTTTTAAAAGTCAAAACTAGCAGTTTGAATAGGAATAGGATCTAGTTTCCCTGCATCCTAGCCCAGTGTTCTAACCACCAGTGTTGCTTTGAGATTAGAAATCTCCCTTGGGCTTTTAAAAGACACCTTACTGCTTGCTGTCTACACCTAAGGGACAGCAAAAATCAAGACACCATTGCATCCAGGGCAAAAGAGCCTTTATCTCAAAATTTCTTACATATTCACCTTAGTAAGCCTGATTTAGGATTGTTGAGCATCCTGTTCCTGCTTTCCTCTAGACAAGCTGGCCTTTGAAATGCATTATACAGCCACTTAATCTGCCTGTTGGAGGAAATGTCGCATCTGACCAGGAAACAAGAAAATGTCTTGTCCTACTTGGGAAATGCTGCCACTAAAGACTCTCTGTGCTAGGAGCCCATGGTAGCTTATTTGCACAAAAATCAATAGTCTTTTCTCCACGATACTTACTGAAAGAATGAAAAATATTAGTTCAACTCCTACTTCTTGTGAAGCATCTTGGATCCACATGTCCTAGGAGATACCCCATATCATTAGATTTTAACTCCATCTGCTTTGAGTTTGTTAAGGTCTTCAGCTAAGGGATGGGCTGCCCTATGACTCCAAAGTGTTTCTTAGATATCTCCTACATGGTTGTAGGGCAATCAGCTATCCAGATGATCCAGATATTCCTCAGAATTCATATGCAGGTGGTTCAGCATTATAGGAAAGAATTCAGCATCATGGGAACAGATTTTCCAAATCAATAACCACTACTCTGAACCCAAATAAATACCAGAGACGTCTAAGAACATCAGCTTCCATGTGAAGGACTGAGAGAAACAACCCCTGGGACAGCCCACGTCCTTGTTTAGGCATCTTCCTAGTCTAGGAAATATGTATTCATGTACCTTTAAGTGTTAGGAATGTGGCTATTTGCTCTCACCATGGATTTAGTCAGGGAAAATTCCTCTATAGGCATCTAGCCACATAGGATTATGGATTGGAGACCTTTTTGAAATTTAACCAGCTTATAAAAACCCTGCATGGGACCGGGTGTTGGAGGGGCACGTACCTTGTGCTGCTTCAGGGTTAAATGTATCGGTAGAATTTCTTGGTGATCCTTTCTACCTTTTACCTCTGCCAGGCTTATCCACTCCTTTCTGCTCCCTTTCACTGGCAATCTGCTGCAGACACACAGAAAGGTGGCTATTCGTGGGCTGGCAGGTGGAAGATTAATTCTGACAGAGGAAGAATTTCTTGATGAAGTGACTTCAAAGGCAAAATACGGTGGAGAGGGAGGGGGAAGCAGGCAGCACTTGTGTGAAGGAAGAAGAGGGAGGTTGTGCCAGTTGGCATCAAACGCTAGAAGAATAACCTTCATCCTCAGGGCTGACACTGGCGGCTCAGCTTAGTGCATTGGCAGCTCTGCTTGTATTGCAGTTTCAGCTTCCCCCAGCTCCTGGCTGATTCTCATCCAGGGGCACAAAGGGCACCTGGCCCATGTCCAGCGCCTGCTCCAGGTAGAGAAAAGAACGCTTTGAAAGAAATGATAGAGGTATGTAACAAATCCCACCTGGGAAAACTGAGCTCTTTATCCCTCCTTCCTGCTCAGTCTGCTGTAGTAGAGCTGACTAAATCCCCAGTGGCCTGAGGCCTTTGTGTAAAGTTTCTTTCCCCTGTCACAGGCTGTAGTACCCAGTGGATTTTTTAGTTTTTATTATTATTGTTATTTAAATTCCGTCACATGGTCTTCTTCAAGCACATGAATGAGCTGGTCCACCTGTGTTGGTGGCCTGACTGACTGCTGTCTTCCTGTCTGGATCGCAGACTTTCCAGTGGAAAGTTCTTTCATGAGGTGGGTGTCTCAACGACATTATGGTGGCATTTGAAAGGGGGGGAAATATGGAAATGCTGTAGGGACTAGTATGTCACCTAAGAGCAGAGTATCTACAAGGCATCTACACAACAAAAATGAGCAGCTTACAGGAGTGGAGCAGGAATTAACCATGAGCCTTTGCAACTTTTCCACCAAAGCACTCTTATTCTCTTTCAAACCATATTTTCCCATGTCTTAGGTGTCCTGGACGTGGATGAAGATAGGCAGGTATGTGGTCCTGTGGAGGCAGCCACATTTCATTCTGAAACATATTTTCTGTAAGTATCATGCAGCTATCTTCCACGCAGGAAGCCTCAGCTCTTGTACAGCAGAGATAACTGCTCATTGTACTCCAGAGCAAGAAGCAAAGCAGATTGCTGTATCAAGATCAAACTATGTGGGAAATCGAAGGAGACAGAAGTTACCACATTAGCAAACTAGCCAGGGCTTTGAAGCACATCTTTGGCCCTCGTGAAAAGTATGCTTTTGTTTCCTAATACATTTTACAGTATGCTACACAAACACCAAGATAGTTTAGAAAACTCAGCATAGTTCTTCTCAGAAGCCTTTCATTAAGGAGTTAAGCGAGCTCATCCTGGATTAATCTACAAGGTTGTTAGACATATGCAAGCTGAATAAGGCTCAGCAGCAGCCAAAGGAGTCTTTGTCTCAGGTGATTTGTTAACATCACTTCACCTGACCTTCTTCCCTTCCTCCTGTTAAAGAAAGTGGCTGACTTGTTTAGAGAGTAGAAAGCGAAACAGCAGACTTTGAAACAATACAGCCTTGCAAATCTGCTGCGTAGGTTTTCTAATTTACCAAATCCAGTATTTGGGGTTTGTCTCAGAAGGCGGTTTCCAGAGATGGCAGATTTCTCTGAGCTGGACTGAACTTGGGGAAAGATCTAGGTAAATCAACATCAAAGATTTTTAATGCAAATCAGCAAGGATTATGTACACAGTCATGGAAAGTCCTTTCATCAGCTTCTTCTACCACCAGGCCAGGAACAACTTCATTTGGCCTTGTGGATTACCAAGGTGTTTAACCAGACTGGTCTTTTAGTTAAAGCTAATTGAGCATTGCCAAGTGTGTTGTGTCTGATAACGCCTATGGCCATATAAAAGGATAAGCAAAACTCTAGTGGCTCTGAGCAAGATCCTTATTCTGGGATAATGAAATACAAAATCTACATCTCACCCCAACTTTTATAAGCTGATTTTAATGCTCTTTATCCAACTGCAAAGGGCAATATAAAGTTGAGGTAGAGGAAAAATGGGTTTCAGAGGCTATTAGCAGCTAAGCCTGCAGTTTGCCAAGACAGACAGTATTGTATACATCAGCGGCAAGAGTTCCTGTGGCACCATGAAGCCTTGGCTGCTCTTTCCAATCTCTAAACCACAGCAAGTTGGTCCCTCCATGCTGTGTCACCACTGCTGTTGAGGCCCATGCACTGAGCATTTTGTGTTGCTGTTTAAGGCATATTTCTTTTGTTTCATGGAGAAGGATGAGGGGAGTGAGCAGCTAGGGGTGAGGGGATAGGGACTCCTAGCTTCAGTGGAATGGTGCCTGGAAACTACTTTGAGATGCAAAGCAGAAAAAGTTGCTTCTGACTTCTTCCATCCTCCACAGATGTCAGCCAGGGAGCCTATCTATCACAGCTTTTCTAATGTGTCAGTGGCAGATCTGAAGCAATTGTAGCCCAAAGGAACATGTTCCACTCCTATAGCAACCTCTGTAAACACAATGTCACAGAAGTGAGGCCGGCAGCCAAATTACCAGCTCACTGTCAGGAAAGCAGCAGCCAACACCTCTTGTCCTCCTCCAAGAATGCCACGAAGTCCCCACTGACTCTTGTTTCTTCCTCCAGCTTACATGGTTTCTTCCATTCATGTTTTGTCTTAACTTCCAAATCTAGCAGCAGAACAAGTTGGTGATAAAAGCGGAACTCATATCTCAGAACATCTTTCTCTCTTTCACTCTCTTTCTCCCCCATATCCCAGCTGCCCCCTCGCTATGCTTCTCCCCACCCCCATCCCCCCGCCAGAAAAGATCCCAAGAGTAAAAGATGGGCTATAGCTATGTCTTCAGATATAATCTGCATCATAATATGTTTTTTCTCGAGGGTCAGTAATTCCCATCTGGCTCATTATAGGTATGGAGGTTAGTATCAACTTCCCCTGAAATTAAAAGACTTTGAGGGCTGGGGCTTAGTTGTCACTTCTTGGAATAGAGCCCAGCAGGAAGGACAGCTGTTGCAGATGTTTGAGGAGTGATGGCTGCTGCTGGGAGCCTGCAGATCTGGGGAATAAAATGTGTTTGCTCCTGCTTACCATTACCAAGAATAAGAATAAAAAGAAGAAGAAGGAAAAGAAGAAGAAGAAGGAGGAAAAGAAAAAGAAGAAGAAGTCATAGTTTCTAAAGCATTATTTAGCACTGGTACATAGTAAAGGCAAAGCTTTGCAGGGTGTGGCAAGTATGTCATCCCGATTCTAGGGAAGCCAAACAGATCCCCAGTTCCATAAAGAATCAGAGCATTGCTACCAGTGAAAGGAAAGGCAACTATGTTTTTAGGCAAGCAAACAAAACAATTCCTAAAACATTTGCAGGTCATGATGTACCTTATCAGACCTTAAAGGGATAATATAATTCATAATGGCCTTGTGTATCTTCAGCCACGTGAGCCACAGTTCAAGGATGACAGGAACTAAAAGGAGAGACAAGATGCCAAAATAGGCAGGGACACATCACAGACGGGTCAGTGGGGGCTGCTTTAGACCGTCAGTGAAAAGTTCGCTTGTTTAAAACCTTCTCTTGCATGCTGTCAACACACATCCCTCTTCTGTTCCCTGTACTCCACGCTCTCACAGCCTCTCCTCCATCCTTCTCTATATACTTTGCCCTCAGCTCTGCACAAACTTGAGCAGTAACCCAAAGGGAGAGAGGCTATCCTGAGGCTGTTGCCCCTCTAAGGGAAAAACCCTCTCCCTCCATCCTGAGTGAGTATATAATACATGCCTTTCTTTCTCCTCAAGACAATCTTTTTTTCTGCTAAGAAAGAAACTAAAAATCCGTAACCAAAACAAAACAAACCTCCAGCATTTTGAAAGATATGTGACAGTTTTAAAGGAACTAAGTAAATAGTTTATCCCACAAGGACAAACAATATTTTTGTTTCTCTAAATAATTTGTCTTGGACATGTAGAATTACTGAAAAACCACAGGAATCTCATGTTTGAGCTGAGAGATCCTTTGAGACTAGACTCTCAAATGGCAATGCTTTTAGTCCATGACCCTCTGGAAGCTAACTTACAGAAATAAGTGTGCAAAGTCCTGGGCTTACAACTCAAATTAGATCTGTAACCACAGGGTATATTTTAAGGCTCAGGAGAAGAGAGAGCAATACATTCATAGTTGGAGGTTTTAAAACACAGATTTATGCAGCACCTGTTAGTACAGGTTTCAACATTTTTGATCCTACCATATGGGAGAAGATGGACTAGGGGACACCTTGTGAACCCTATTGGTTATATTGGCATTAAGTATTAGGTAGAATTACAAGCTTGCCCTCACACTGTCTTGTCATCACTGGGGCTTAGAGGAGGCATCCCTCCACTTTGTGACTCTGACAGGAGCTCTGATGCCAGGATAAGCACAGATTTCAGTTGCCGATCAAAGACTCCTAACAGTTATCCACAGGTTATACCACCTGAACCACTTGTAAGGTACCAGTTTGTACCACTGGCCAGCTGGAAGAGTGTAGAATCTTCCCTGTCATTCCTTTCCTTTCCCTTGCCTTTCCTTTCTTTATTGTATAACTGACAATAAGTTCATAGACACAATGGGACTCAAGTGAGTTTACACTGCCCTTTTAGTCTTAGGTCCCTGGCCTGGCTCAGATGAGATCGATGAGGCTTTGCTGAAGTCCAGGAACTAAAGAGTATCCCCAAATGACTGTCTTCACCACCGCTTTTGACTACACCTTCAGTTTTAATCTACTGTGTCTTATTGTTTGTGGGATGATTACAACATCCTTGTTCTGTGATTCCCTCCCCTGCACATTTAAATTCCTGATGGGCATTCAACCTGAGTGCCAGGTTAGCATAATTTTTCTATATACAAATATATATTTACTGAACATCTTTTAAAACTATTTGTGTGAGATTTAAGATAACATTGAAATTCCTTTCGGTGATGATTTATAAAGCTTTTTCCCCCTGTCTAGACGCTTTCAATATTTGCAATTAGCTGATGGAAAAATAAACGGTGGAGTATTCTTTCCAAACCTCCACTGGAGAGGGGAAAAAAGGTCTCCATCATGCAAAGTAAATGCTTTTCTGTCAAGTCAGTCAGGAAGAAGCTTCTAAGAGGTAAAAGACATGGAGGATGAGTCCAGTTAGTGCTGTACTCAGGTATAGAACTTGCATAGGGAAGGGGAACAGAGTTTTTTATAGCTCCAGGGAGAAGGAGGAGAAAACAAGCTATTATGCCAGAGACGTTTTTCTTGGGCTGATTGCAAAATTAGCTGGAGCTGAAGTTAATTGATTGTGTAGGCAGATGAAACAAACTTGAGATGACTATAAATAGTAACAATTTTGCTTTCCGTGCAGCTGTAAATCTGAGCTGGAGACCTGTCTTAAATTCACTGTGAACATTTGCTAACCAGGGAGGGAGAGTAGAGTAAAATAAAATGAAACAAAGTGTGGTCAAATAAAATATACTTACATAGAGCCCAGCACAGAGGGAATCATTAGGGTCAGCCCTTCCAAGACAGATGAGAGCTAGAATTGGATCTCACAGATGTTGTGGCCTGATGCATTTTACCTGTCTCGCCCCCTCAACCACAGCCTGGGAGAGGCAGAATTCAGCTATTTCTTTCTTTTGTCTTTCCAGGATTTTATGTCAGATAGTGTTGCTGCTTCTTCATCCGGGGAGAGGGGGAGTGAAGCAAAGGGCTGGGTCTGTTTGTCTGGATACTGACAGCTAGGGCTGCCAGAGAAAGAATTCCACATCCCGTCAACCACTGGAAATGGGAAAGACATCATGTGCTCTACGGGAACTGTGAATACATGTGGGCAGACCCTTGCCACACCTTTTTTTTTTTTTTTTTCTTTTCTTAAGGTGATGGAGTTGTTTTTTCTTCATCAGGATTAAACTTCATATTTAAACTCTGCTTTACCACCTGGGATGAGCAATAGCCTGATGAAGGAGAGCCATCATTGAAAACCAGAAAAAAAAAAAAAAAGCTTAGAGCCAACTCTGCATGTAGCAGGTGGCAGTTTTTAGTATCTGTACCTGTATCTCCAGCCTAGCTGGCCTCCAGAGAAGATGATCTCCCTGTGGTGTAAAGGTGTGGATGCAGCCTTCCTTGGATTACGGCCCAGAGAGCTGTCAGTGGACCTAACCTTTCATCCGCATGGGTCTGGTTTTGGTTGCTTGTCCATCCATCTGCAGGAGCAGGTCACTCTGTAAATACCAACTGACAACATAACTCTCACAGTTTTAGGCCAAAAGGGCAGAATTCCATCATCTGAAATTACAGAGCAATTTGAAATAATAGCTGCATGACTAAAAATCAGTTAGGATGAAAGATGTAATATTTGGTCTTTTTCAAAAGGGGTCATCAGGCGTTTACCACTAGCATTACTGTTCGAGTCATACCTGTGGGCTGCACTCTGCTCTGTTGTGTTTAATAGGAGAGACTTCCCACACTGAGGAGTTATGGTTTACAGATACAAGCCAGACAAAAGGGTAGGAGGAGAAAAGACAAATACAAAGGTTTACCCAGCCATTTCAGCAGGCCGCTGGTGGTGTGGAGGTTGTCTGTTTCCCACAGCTCTCAGGAAGGCTGCTGGAGCAACAGTTTGGAAGTAGAGTGAATGAGAAGCATTTGCATGGGCAGTTGAGTGCAGAGGATGAACGAGAGCTTTTCCAGCTTGGGTAAGTCCTCCATTGGCCACACTTCTGCCGGCTGATGACAAGGCAGTTCAGGTGTCAACAGAGGCTGTGCGGAAGACAAGCTGGGTCAGTACAGCACAGCACTTTGTGCAACCATGTGCTCTGCCAGTCGTAGTGGGTCCATTTGATGTACCCGAGAGCCACCATGCTGAGGGAAAGACTTCTCTGGCTTGGCTATGCCATCGAGGCTAACAGAGCCCAGTCCAGTTCAGCAAAGAGCTTCTGTAATGTTCTTCTGCTAAATACAGTGTATTCATATGAATTTTAAAACTGTTCACCTCACAGCCTGAGGGAATGAGCCTTTCTGTCTACTCTGATAGCCCACAAGGTTGTGATGTGACTGTGAATCCGTTCTCTGACCCATTAAAATGCACCAGAGGTCTGGGACCTCTCCAAGGCACAAGGAGCATCTGGGTGTTCTTAAAATGAGGGTCAGATAGGCAGAGTTTATTCTCCTGGGTTCATTCACGTGCTCAGGTTTGACCCAGCCTGCCAGGCAAAGTCCGCTCAGTACATGTTGCAAGGCTGCTGTATCAACACCACCCACTGTACCAAGGCAGTGGTTTGACTGGTAAAACACCTAGGGAAAAACCCTCTTGGATTGTATTTCTCACATCCTTTGCTGATAAGAAAATGCCAATTCAAAAGCCTAGGACTAACCCCCCACCCTGCAAAAAAATAATGTATACACTCTCCATCTGACCAGTCACCTCCTTCCTGACAACTGAAAGCATCTGTGTTTATCTTCTTTTTTATTGGGTTTCAAAAGACAATGCTCTGCTTTCATAAGGGATTCTTTTATCAGCTTCAGAGTTAACCTGGAGGTCACTTTCCAGCCATTTCACTACATAGTCAGAAGAATCACCTTGGAGCTTCCATGTTTAATCAAGACATTTTTATGGTTTTTCTGCTAAAGGGAGAGGTGCACTTTGATTGAAGATAAAATCCATCAAATGATGCAATTCATTTATTCTGGCGTCGTGGAGTCTGTGTCCATTTGAGGAAAAGACTCTGTGCCTGTGTATGAATGCATCATGGAGATGCAGGCTTCTTTTTAGGGGGGGAGGGGAAGAATGATTGTGTGGCCTGTTCTTCCAGTCCAATTTTAACATCTCTGTCCTGCTGAACCCCATCTGACTCCTCTGAGAAGACAAACAAGGCAAATAGCTCCTGTTGAATATACCCTGCCCAGGTCTGTATATCAGGTTTGGTCTCTGGTTTCAACAGCTTCTGTGAGTGTACCTTCCATGTGGAAGGCTCTCACCCCTTTGGTATGACCCTATCATTCCATGAGACATGGGAACCAGTTACATAAACCCTCATTTACTTACCCGTATCTGCTAGTCTGTTGTATCATTCATGCTGTACTTGCAAAGAGCTAGCTCACCCTTATCCTGGTCACAGAGGTGAATGGGTAACACTGGGTCTGCCATGAAGTCTGTGTCTCGCACAGCCATGATCAGGGGTCCCTTCCCCTCGCTTCTGCATCGAGAAGTATTCTTCCAAATTTTGAGACAATCTAACTTCTATCACACACCATATGGTTCCAACTCCGATGTAGGTTAACACATATATGTCTGAATGGGAATCAGGTGTGTCCAAAACTCAGGGCCCCTACCAAGATGAGTTGCAAAATCCCTGAAATACCTGTATTGACACATTTCAACCAGCTGTGTAGCAAGCAACGAGGAAAGGCTTGTTTTGTGCCTCTTACCCACTCACACCTCTTTCATGTTTTGCCCAGTTGGACATCTGGCATGTTTTCTGCTACACACCCAGTGCTGAGCTTTCATTTCAGACGACCCATTCTGATCCTATCAGAGCTGACTTCTGCCCTTATAAATGCATGAAACTCAAGGCTTGTCTTGAGACAGAGCCAAACACTAGAAATGTTGCTCAGCAATGGGTCAACCTCAAAGGGCTTGAAGCATCTGCTTTTTGTGCTCCCAGGGATTCACATGCTGATGCCCACAACTGTTGGTCTCTGAGGCAGATGGTAGTGTCCTGGGTGTCTGGCCTAGCTGATTCCATCACTGTAGGATTCTTCTGCAGTTCATCTTATATTTGTTTCCCATTGGAACCGTGCAAGAAGAGACTTGCTACCGGCATTATGTTAATGGAAACCAAATGTATGCACCTGGTCCATCCTATTGTATTCAACAGGCATCCCAGATGAGATTGCACAGGGATCTAAAATAACCAACTGCTGTAAGGTCTTGCAGAAAGAAGTTTCAGGAGGATCTTATTTAGCACAACAGAAAGGAGAATATTATTCCAAGACCTAAAGAGAATGATAAATTAGCCCAGGAGGAGGATACCAATATGCTGAGACATCAAGACAGTTTAGCTACGCGCATCACAATTATTCAATAGAAAGCAGATATCTCAGTCCTGGGTTTCCCAAAGCAAGGGACTTTTAAAATTGTAACCAACACTGACAGAATTAACTGATCTTCCAATCATAGGAATAGATCCAATCATAGGATAGATAGATAGATAGATAGATAGATAGATAGATAGATAGATAGACTACACTCCAGCTGTGCCAGTCCCAGTCCAGTATGAATTTCCAATGTGCTGTCCAGCGCTGCCTATGATACCATTGTACCTGTTCAGCAATGTCATGTTATGTCTCCCGAACCTAAAAATATTGTCTTAAATATGAGTTCAGCTTTGTTCATCTCACACCCTAATGCCTCATCTCTGTTAAGAGCAAAACTTTGGGAACTTCTGACTCATGACTTCAAACAAGTAAGTAAGAAACAAACCACCAGAAATGTCAGCAGAATAGGCTGGGTCTCAGGGCTGGAAAGGAAGAATCAGGGATCTTAGTTCAAGGCAGATACAGAGATTTGAGAGGAAAGTACAGGGGTGCATGGAAGCTGTAAGACAAGCCAGTAGGCTGGGTGGGGTGGAGGGCAGCTGGGAAAGGGGTGATGAAGTCAAACGGAAAATGTTTCTGGGTGGATCAAAGTCCAGGCAAGGATTTATGAGAGGCATAAAAGAAATTTGAAGGGTGAATACTATGAGCAATGAGGGGGGTTCAGCCATATTCTGCAGGGTTTTGGGTGGAGGAAGAGACAGATTTCCCAACAGAAGTTTGTCTTCCCTTCTCCTTTACCTCTGTACTTCTTCAGAGTTCTACATTTGTCCCTGCACCAAAACCTCCATCTTCACTTTATTTTGCAGCCTTTTGCCTACTTGTGCTTCTCGCCTTCCAGCCTCTTGCCTTGCTGCATGCTCCTACCAACGCCACAATGGTTTAGCACGACTTCTCAGTTCACCCTAGCCAAACTCTCTCCCTGTTCTTAATTTGCTCAGATCTGTCTGGTTTAGGGTCAAATGGCATAAAATTCCAGGGGTCCCTTTTTTGTGTTTCTTTACTCTCCTTGAGAGATGAAATGATGATGTGGACTGTCAGTTCTGGAACATACTGGTGATGGAAATGGAGAAAGATTTCTGTCATGTCTAATTCTCCATCATAGACTCTTGGTTCTTCTGCTGCTAAACAGCAGATATAAAGAAAGCAAATCACTGGAAGCTTAGAAAATCTTGGGTATGCTGTAGCCATCTCTAGTAAATACAAAGTTCCTGTGACCTCAAAGAGCAAGGAATTCATTCTGTTAGTGCCTCTGGAATGAGATCCCCCCATACCAGCTCTCCAAGCCCTCAGCAGGCTTGGAAGGCACAAGCTGGCTAGTTGAAGTGAAAGCAATTAATGGAGACATTTTTACTATCCTTATTAAAGGGAGAAGGAGGCTTTGATATAACACAATATCCACTAGATGATGCAATTAATTTATTTTGGCTGGCCAGCGCTCTTGCCTGGGTCTGTGTGTTATTAGAGGGTGGTGCAACGGTTGTTCTTCCCACTGCTTGCAGGCCCTAGGGTCAGGTTCTGCTCCACCAATAACATGACTCATCTCTGCATAAAACAATTCCTCAAGTGATACCAAAGTGACCGCAACATCAGTCAGCTTCCAGTCATCTGAATCCAGTAATGATGGCTGCTTCCCCAGAATCCTCTTTAGGGCAGCTCACACACTTGTTCTTAACCGCAGAACAAAAGTCAGCAGGGAACATGTTGGTTTTCACAAAATAACATGTGAGAAAGGCCCTGGGCTGGATATCATTTACATTTCTGCCCTCATTAATATGTGTCTCCTCACTAATTAATTAAGTTGGGTGCTCTTCTAGAAAGACACACTTGTCCTGATGTGGGTGCATGCTGGAGAAAGGGATGGTACTGTGACGGTAGGCAACCCATGCAATTTTTGGCTAGACAATATAATCAGTTACCTCTGACTTTAATGCAGAGAAATGATAATCTAAGTGACAACCCTGTTCCTAGTTGCCCTTTGGAGGAGCTCTGTTTGGACCAATTTGCTGTAAAAAGAACAAAAGTTAGCAACCAGATAAATAGGTACCAAAAATTGACCTGAAAACCCTTTTGTTCCCCGCTCCACCATTCTTTCTTCCCTAGCTTTTTTAAAACAAGTGTCTTCCAGGTTAAACATGTGAGAGAGCTAATTATGGAAGATGGGTAGGTTATGAAAACCGAACTTCGTCTTGGAACTCTGGCAGAATTAATCTTGGAACATATTCTTTGTCAATTTTCCACAAGATTATTAAGAAATAAAGAGACCTCAGCCAGCCCCACCCCCGGTAACATCGTACCAGATAACATCCTACCAGGTAACATTGTTACCCCAGGTAACAACAGCCCCACTGTGTTTCTCTTGGCTAATGGATGCTAAGGAGGGGGAAACAATGGGATGGAGAATTTGCATCCTTTGGGTTGAAGACAGCTCTTTGGGGCAAGCAATGCAAGTGGATTTTTAAGTTAAATTCTTATGGTCTGCATAATTAGAACTACTATTTATGCTGTAGCTCCAAAGTTAACTTAGAAAGGTCAAGTTGTTTTAGGACATGACAAATGGAGCTAAAAAAGAAGTTATATTGTCAGAGGGTCATAATCTGAGTTTAGCTAGAAAAATAATCACTGACTATAAAGAAATTCTTTTCAATAGCTCTGCATCAAGGCAAGGGCTTACCGCCTCGCTCATGGCTGAAGAAACAGGGGGGTTCTTTGTATATTATTTCCTGTATTCAGGGTTTTTCTCTGTGGTGGAGATAATCCACCATAGATGAGATCCATAGATGAGGATCTATGAACACATGCTAATACTTTCCCTCCATTTTGACACCTGTTGCGAACTTTCCTTTCTCCTGTGTTAGGATACAACCATCACCTCAAGGAGTTAGGAACTGTCCTAACTCTTGTCCGCTAGGTACAAACCTAGACCTGATTTACTTATGAAGGCAGATCTTGCCCTTTAGAGAAAGAAATCTCAGCCATGATATTGTGAGAAGAAATCTTGTTAGAAAACATTCCTCTTTTCTGGAGGCTTGGAACCAGATACCCTGCTAATCAGAGTAATAGATAACTTGGAAGAGTAACTTCCATGATTTCCTTGGATTTGACGTTATTTTACAGTGATGAATTTGGTTTCTGCCTGTCCTACACAGAAAAAACAGTGAGAGCCATTTAGGCAGATAAGTATGTTCTGATGATGGCATCTGTAAGTCAGAGATACATTTTTGCCAGGAAACATTTGGTATTTTAAAGTATTTATTATTTTTAGGGTTTTCTCATTTTCAAATATTTGTTAATATTTGTTCCACATGGGGTACAGAACTGACAAAGACACGAGATTCATGAAGATCTTTTCTCTCCAGGTGCTCCGGGCATTTTAAGGTCTTGACCATGCTGCATTCAGGAGAAGTTCCACTTTACAGATAATAATCATCTATTTCACTGGAAACTGTCTGAGATCCTACCAAAATCACTGCATATTTGACAGAAAATGGAATGTCCAGAGGTGAAAGGTGTCTCCTGCTGGATAGGTATGCATAAATCCCCTTGCAGTGGCAAGATATGATGTTTTGGACTCTCTGGAAATCAGTGTCAAGTTCACAGTGGACACACACAATAGTTTGTATTCTCCCTGCCTTGGCTCAGGACTAGTGCCAGAGGAGAAAGGGGGGAAAAAAAAGTGATCTCTTGCCCAAATTCTTCCTTGTAATGAATATGTGTGAGACTAACTATGATCTCATGGAAATCTCTATTTTGTGGTCATTAGATATTATGAACATGTCATCAGTCTGGCTGTGTTACCTGCCCTGTCCCTTACAGCTCACCTAGAGCAAAATCATTGCTGTATCAAAGAAAGAATCTGCTTGAAACTACTCTCACTGCCAGATGTACCTTAACCTCTTGGTTACTAGTGTTTAACTCATAAATAAAAGGTCAGCTACAAACACAATGAAAGTACAGACATGCAAACAGCATCTTCCAAAACAGGGCCAATGTTCCCTTTACACAGATTCTGCAGTATTACGGTTCCAGACAAGGACTAATTAGCTGCCCGGCACTCATAGGAACACCAGGCACTGGAAGTATGAGATTATTACTAATATTTGTAATTTACACTCTGCTAGTACACAGGGTATCTTAGGTGATGTCCATATGTGGAATAATACGACCCACTCACTGCTTTGCCAAAAGCTTATATTCCATGGCTGGTAACATACAAAGAGTGGGAAAGGGCAATACAGTGCAAACCCCGTATTTGCTGAATATATACTGTGGATTTCTCCACAGGTTTTGCCTTAGCAGATTATGGTACAGCTGTTAGGAGAGTCTGTCTGAAAACTGGCATTACTGTCTTGCTCTCCGAGGGGGAAGATGCAGTTGTACCCTGTTGTCAACAAGCATGTGTGGCCATAATTTGAAAAATACAGTGTGAATGAGTTCAGTGCAGATTCAATGTTTAAATATGCATGCAGTATGCTGCTGGCTTTTTACCATGGGGTTTTGGATTTTATTAAACTGCTGAGAAAATACACATCATCTGTACTTCACTACCTCTCAGCCAGCTGACAACTATACACCCAACGTGGACTCTTAAGAAGGCACACACACTTCTGTTCCTCCCACTTATCTCCAGGCTCCTAAAAAAGGTGCAAAATTAGGAGAGCATCTTTTGAGCCTCCCTCCATAGTCAGCTGAGGAAGGTTCATCACAGCTAAGACCTGAGGCACTCGCTGAGGGACCTCGCCTTTACAGTGCAGTCAGCAGCACAAGAGCAGTGATCACTCGGCACTGGTGGGGCTGCATCTCCAATACTGGGTTCAGTTTTGGGCCCCTCACTACAAGAGGGACATAGAGGTGCTGGAGCGTGTCCAGAGAAGGACAACAAAGCTAGTGAAGGGTCTGGAGCACAAGTTCTATGAGGAGCATTTGAGGGAAGTGGGGTTGTTTAGCCTGGAGAACAGGAGGCTTGGGAGAGACCTTATAGCTTTCTACAGCTACCTGTAAGGAGGTTGTAGTGAGGTGGACGTCAGTCTCTTCTCCCAAGTAACAAGTGCTAGGACAAGAGGAAACAACCTCAAGTTGCACCAGGAGAGGTTTAGATTGTATATTAGGAAAAAATTCTTCACTGAGAGGGTTGTCAAGCATTGGAACGGGCTGTCCAGGGATGTAGTTGTGTCACCATCCCTGGAGGCATTTAAAAGACATGTATATGTAGTGCTTAGGGATATGGTTTTGTGGTGCACTTTGACAGTGTTAGGTTAATGGCTAGACTCGATGACCTTAAAGGTCCTTTCCAACCTGAATGATTCTATGAGTCTGTCCATAGACTACAGAGTCAGGGTTTTGAGTGCTCAAAATTAGGTGGGATGTGTCTGAATATTAAAGCAGAAGGCAGGAGCAGAATGGAGAGCTCATGCTCAAGAGGATTACTTGAATTTTAAGGTCTGTAATCCAGCAGCAGCCCATTTAAGAGCCTTACCCTGCAGTAAGGGTGTCTTATCATGGTGCTTAATCCCTACTAGTTTGCACTGCTCTGCTGTGCTGTCTGGAGGGATTATATCAGTCCATAGGGTGAAGACCTTACAGAGAATGGAAGTTACCATTAGGCAATGGTCAGAGTGAAAGCACTGTGAGTGTTCCAGGTCTCAAGGCAGTAATTTATGAAATCTCAGGAGAAAGACTACCAAGACTACTTTGGTTTTGATATGTTCATGTTAAGATGATCAAGCATTGCCTTCTCACTGTATACTATGAAAACAAGAAAGGTGGATCTGAGGAGGAAAAGTGATGAGTGACTGGTTCCTTCTAAGCCTAGAACTTAGAAACCTGGACTGAAGTTCTTGTGCTATTACAACTTTCACATGCAATGGTGAACAGTCTCCTTAGGAGTAGATCCACATATTTTTAGATAAATCAGCCATCAAGTGGGTTTTGTGTCATCTGGGCTCACCTTAGAAGCAGGTGGTCTCAAGGAGAATAAAAAACTAGATCCCCAATGAATTGCCTTAAGGTTCCTATTAGAAATGCCAAAACCAGGAGTGACCTTAAATCATGCCTCCTGTTCTGAGTATAAAGAAAATACCAGGATTCCCAGCTTTCCTTTCTTTCCTGGATATAAGCAGATATGCCATTTTTAACTCAAAGTGAAAACAGCCTCTGCAGAAATATTGCTGTTTTGTTAAAGTGGTAGAATTGGAGGAGAATCCATCTACACTTGAAAAAAAATAAATAGAATTCACTGACCTGAGACAGAATATTGTATTTCTGAATTGGCCCAAAACATTTTGAGTTAGATGAGTTCAATAATGAATTACTTTCCAGTAACAGTGCGGGGTTACAGTTCAGGACATTTTCTCAGTACAATGGACACTCTTTGTTACCCTATAATGCAGTGCAGATGTTTCTCTTTTTTGCCTAGTGCAAGGATGATTATCTGTATGGGTTTTCGGAGTAATTAGACAAGAAATAACTCACACAATCCAGGATGGAGACTGAAAAGAGCAAACTTCCAAACTACATATCCCAGAAGGCTGTAACACAAGGGGAAAGCACAGTTTGAACACTGAAGTGACTTGAAACAGAGCATTTTGGGGTCATTTTAACATACCACAAGAAAACATTTTGATTTCAGGAATGTTGAAATGTTTTGTTTTGTTTTGTTTGAAAATGTCAGGCAAAATGCTTTGACTTTGCCAGAAAAAAAGTTTGTTTGGGTTTTTCTTTACCCAAATGTCCACCCAGAGAATAAGTTTTGACATTTCAGCTCTTTGTCCCAGTGTGGGATAAAAACAAACATTGAAATGTCAGGATTTGCTGCAGGATGAAAATTCTGAATTTTGCCTAATTTGTAGTGTAATACCTTGGTCCCAGCATTTACATTTTGCTTTTAAGTATGGGCAGATGTTCAGATGGTGGGAGGAATTTTGTAAGAGAGGATCATATGTTCAAAAGAGCATAGAAACCTATGTGTTCTAGTCCCTGTGATGTTTTAGACCATTACAAGACTAAAATTAACAGGTAATCAATGTAAATAAACTAAGAGATGGGGATAGCACAATACAACATAGAAGTTCTTGTATTTTTACTTAGTTTTTCCTCCTTCTGTAAACAGGTTAGCTTGATTAATGAAAATCAGGAACAACTGGAAACCCTTATCTTGAAGTCATTGGGAGTGTTGCCTGAGTGAGGTCTGGTGGAGGGGAAAAAAAGCCCAAATCAACCTTGGAGAGCCTGGCCCAATGCAAGATTTGGAGACATTTCAGCAAGTATGGCAAATGTGGTCACGTGCCCTTTTGGCTGTAAGTAATTAAGCAGTATAAATCTGGATTACTGTCACGATTCACTCTGGACAAACATCCTTAGAGGGATTTGGTGCTGCAGACATTGACCAATACATCGGTGGGAATGAGTTACAGGAGGATTATGTGTGGATATTGCTTCATGGGGAATGGGCACAACAACAATAGGATTTATGGTTTTACTGCCTTAATGGATTTCTTAAAAAGCCACCTTCTATATGGCCAAACACAGACTTCAAACTAAAAAGATAAAGAAATACATGAGCTGGACATTGTTTTCAGTTAAGTCTGGATAATAAAACGTTCCAATGGCAAAATCCCAACACCTGCTTTGGAACCTTCCTCACACACGAACACACAAAGGTGGTAGCACGTCCCAGCTCCAAAGGCCAGGCTATGTTTAGGTGCAGAAAAGCACAGGGTTGATGAATGCAAGAGCATCCTTCTTCAGTCAGCCCAGAACCCTACCTACAAGGGTCCTAAGGTAAACATCCAGTTTAGGACTCCAGGAAATGTAGCATGTACAGAGAAACTCCCAGACATCCAGCTGTTAGCAGGGGAAAGCTCTGATCAGGTCATCACACTTGGAAGCCACCAGTGGACGTGTCCTTCATGAATCATCCCCACCTTTTTTTGGCCACAGGGACAGAACTCTCTGGATCAGCAGGTTCATGGCCAAGGGCCCTAGAAAGATGTTAATTTTTTATTGAACACGAAGTGGTATCTCTCACCTTCTATTCTAAATGTATTGTGTTACTGGGTTAACAGATCTGAAAAGTTCTGAGCAATCTAATACAGGAATTTCTAATATGTACAGTCAAAAATGTTCAAACTGGCACAGATATTACAAGGCAGTTCTGAAAGATGGACTGAGGTATTTTCAACATCCCAGATGGATCTTTTTTTTTAAACTCTTCAACAGAGAATTCCCAAAGTAGATAATTTTAAGTGCACAGGGAACATGCAGTTCTTTGAGTAATTTGTGGAGGGTGTATTTCACAGTGCGATGAAGTTGACAGACAAGGTATGAGTGCTAAAAGCCATGTGAGAGCTGCTAGAATTACACTCTTATTATTTATTTCACAATATCTCTGAGATATGGGATGAAGTGGGTTCAATGTTGTACATTCACATTAGGAAAACCAATTTTTTTTAAAAAAAAATAATTTTGTCTTCTTGTAATGGACATGATTTTTGCAACCAGACACTGATTTCCTGAAGGAATAGATGATTGATCTCAGCGGGGCATGGGAAAATGCCAGCATTCCTCCACCTCCATAGTACTGTGCTTTGCCCTCAACAGATACCCGTGGCTTGGACTGATATGTCATTCTGGCTTTAAGGTGTTCTTGTAAAGAAAGACATCAAGATATTTTTCTAGCTAAAAGAGAGTGAGCACTCAAGGAACAAGATGAAGATGAGTGGGACTTCCAGAAACAAAGGAACCTGCCTTTCCATTCCGCACCTTGTCCAGCTAACATTCTAAAACCCGTCCCTTGCCTACAGCAATTTAACTGTATGGGGAACAGACCACCATTTCATAAACGCCATTGCATTTCTCAGGAATGGCTTGACAAGCCAACTCACTGTCAGGAAACCGTCTCCAAGTCTTCATTATTTTGCATTAATGCCACTCTCACTCTGGGACAAAATCACAATGTTCTCAGGCCTCGCAACCCCTGAAGAGAGAAACTGGTGCCCATTCTACTCTGGGTCCCACTCATGCTCTGAACCCTGGGCTGTCTCACAGATACCTCCAGCCTGCCTCCGCAGGCATGCTGAGTCCTGTTCTATCCAGATGGAAGATTTGACCATGCTGAGTCCTACCTGCCTGGAAGGATGCTCTCCAGCTATGCAAGAGGCCATGGTCAAAGGTTTAGCGTGTGGGCAGGAGGCAAGCACAGTCTTGAGGCCAGCATTAACAGACAGTAAAGACTTACTGAGAAAATCAAGTAGAAAACTTGGACAATGTCTCTGAAGATATTGAGTTAGGACTCACGCTAGCTGGGCATCTCAGTGCCAAAAATAATGTGCTACAGAGCCTGGGCAGTCCCTTCCCATTAACCTAAGAGAAACTGTCCGTGAAACACAGCTGAGCCAATGCCTTGTATGTAAAGAGGAAGTCATTTATCCAAGATTTCAATCCTTTGCCTAACAGCAAAATTTCCTTTCCCCCTTCCCTCTGGAACAGAAATGACTTCCAAAGATGCAGACTTGTTTTTTAAGGATTTGCATGTCTCAAAAGCAACAATGAGAAGTCTGGATTAGACTTTACCTTTCTCTTTCCATAAGAGGTGGCAAAGCTGACTTTGAAGGATTTTGCTGTTTGCTCTTCTGGACATCTTCTACACCCATTGCTTCAACTTGGCACAACCTTGTTTAACACCCATCACAACACTGCATCTCCCAATGAGCCTTGCATAGCTCATGTGTCAGACTAAACTGCAAGCTGCAGGCATCATCACAGCAAACCTGTTGCTATGATGACTGAGGATCCATGGCATTGAGATGGCTGGATTCCAAGCTGATGTTGGAAGCTGGTGAAGAGCAATCAACCCATTTTCCATTAAAAAGTAAACACTGGACAATCTCACATCAACAGAACTAACCACCACAAGGGGAAAGAAAACAACAAAAGGAAGAAAAATAAAAAAATCTACTCCATTCCCACTGCTTTTTCTTCAACTAGAATGACTGAATATTCCCAGCTTCCTCACAAGGGAAATGATTTTATATGCTAATGTTGGAGGAGAGGTCTGGAGACTGCCTCAGTGGATGGAGACATGAAGGTAGCATGGAAAAAAAAACAAAAAACAAACAGTGGTGAAAGAATAGTGATAATAAAACATATCTTGAAAATAAAAACAGAGAACTAGTGAAAGGTGTTAGTAGCAGAAATGCAACATGACTAACCAGAAAGGTATAAAGGGAAACTGTTGTCCCTTTTTTGCCTTAAGTCACCCACTAGGCTGTCTTCATGATGCACAGGGGAACAGTGGACAAGCTACTGTATTCAGACTCCACTGATGAAGGTCCTACTCCTGACTTTAATCCCTACCTACTGTGTAGCCCCAGGCAAGTTCCTCCCCTTTCCTGGGAGGCACCTTTCCTCCTACTTTTTGCCTATCTTCTCTACTGTAACTGTGACCTCTGAGGCAGGGAAGGAAACAACATTCTTTGGTTGAGAATATCCTGGGAGTGGCTCACTTCAACAGAAGTCCTCTGAGCAGACAGAATGTTTGCTGGTGGAAACACTCCTGTCTCCCCAGCCTCATCAGCATCTTGCCAGAAAGCAGCTGAGCTCTTGGCAACTCTGCATGCTCAAGGCATCCTCAGTGCCACCAGGAAACTGCTCTGAAGTGGGGGATTTCCCTGAATGACAGGGATTCCACACATTTTCCTGGGATCCAAGACAGTAGCACTGGAATTGCCAGAATCCAGGGCACTTGGCTGTATTTTTTTTTCCCCCTGTTCTTTTCTTTTGGTCTTGTTTTTCACTTCAGAAAACAGTCAAAGCTCTTTTCATTTCTCCTATCCCTCTCCCCTCTAAAAAGAAATAAGGAAAATTGATCAGTAGACTCCAGTGCATGGGAAATTATGTCTGCCCTTTTCTTACAAAATTAGAAAATTATTTATTTTCTTATTGTTCAGGAAGTCATTCCTGCTCAGGGCTATGGGTTAGGATCCTTATGTGCTTCCTTAAGCTTCCAGACATGAACACAAGAACAGCAATGTGAGGGTCAGATCACAAGTTCAGTTGTGCTGGCATCCATGACCAGCAGATGTCAAGGGACATCAAAGACACTGCAGACATGCTGTAAACCTTCCTCAGAACACCATTACTGCCTCCAGTCCTCTGTAGCTCCTGGTGAATCAGTGTTGGTATTTCAGAAAAAGTATTTTCTTTCTAAAATCTCTCTAGTCATGTTTTGAACCCAGTTAAACAACCTGTAGCAGTGATGATGGCTTAGCTATGCTACTGGTGGAGAAATACCCATTTTCATTAGTACTGAACAACTTGTTTTTGCTGGCACTGACTTCGAAGGCTGAGTTTAGGGTTCTAGACTCCACT
>JAVJGJ010000061.1:26500668-26510820 GCA_035590215.1 Microhierax caerulescens
CTGTGGTTCCCCCAAACTCCGGTGTGCGTGAGGCACCAGTCACCAGTGGCAGATGGAGAAGGGGGGGCTGAGACCCCTCAGGCATCAATTCATCTCATCTTGGTCTCAGACACAGGTGAAAGGCTGAAGGCACCCATTTCTCTCCCCACCTTTCACCTCCTCACTCTCCCCTGTAAAGGCAGTCTAGAGTGAGTAGCTCAGCCTTCAAAAACTAGATTTTAGACATTCAGGCTGACATAAAGCCTACTACTTTTCTCTACAAGCATCCAGTATCTGTGACAGCTTTACCAGCCATCACAGGATAACAGGGAACAAACCAGACCAAGAATGCACCACATTTTCACAACTGCTTTGTTATTCTGCTGGCTGACAGAACAGGTATCTATGGAAAACAAGCAGTGTAATGAACAGTGTCTCAAGTCCAGCTGCAAGATGCAGCTCAGGAAATCCCTGAACTACCAAGTGTGGCAGCTGGGAGGAGATCCCAAGGGACAGATCACTCAGACTCTGTTTCTTTCCAGTCTCTGAGACAGGATACAGGATCATGGATTGTAGGTCTGATTCTGTGACAGCTACCTTTTTATTTCTTCTCATAGCTCACCTAGGAACTAATGGGATACAAATAAACATTAATAATGACAGGCATGGAGAAGCAGAAATATTTACCATGGTGAGAAGTGTTCCATTCTAGTCCTTATTATCAGACGCTGAGGACAGAGAATTGCATAGAAGCAAGGGTCTTAAACCCCACTTCAGCATTTAAATGACTTTATCATCTTATGTTCACCACAAGGAGGGAAACAGAGGCTTTTTGTCCTCTCCATTCTCAGCCACCACAGATCCTACATCCCTCAGATCAAGAAGGATTGCGCCCTGTATTTCACCATGCTGCGACTGGGGTGCTAGTCAGAACAGCACAGAGGAATCTGCACAGTGCAGACATATCCAGGAGAAGCTGATACACACATTTGCATCTTATGAATAACCAGCTTGAGTCAAAGATATTCAGCCATAAATGCAACATAGTACATTGCTTTCCTCCCTCTCTCCTGCTTTCCTCTAGCTGTGTTCTCTTAGGAGTACATTTTTTTGCAGAACCAAGCAGTTATTGACACAGGAGGAAAGCTCTGAACATTCAACAAAGGTAACATAGATGAGCAGTATTAAAAAGGTTTAATGAAATAGATTCATGACACAGAAGACCTATTTTCTGCATTAAAATTCTGGTAAATGAAAGTTTTTACAACACTCCTCTCTAGCCAGGTTTTGGAACTTTCACAGCCAGAAAGAAGAGGGTTATGAACCAGGGTCCAAAATGAAGTGGAAGTGCTATCTCAGAATAATTTTCCTTTCTCCCCAGCAGCTGCCTGAACTTCCACTGCACCACTTTAGAAAGTCTTAGTGCTTGAGATGGCCCTCAGATTTTCCCATTTTGACCCTTCTGTCATCTCCATTGCTAACAAAGTGTCTTCACCTCGTAAGCACATAGAACTTAATTTGATTTTCTCCTTGCAGGATTTACATCTTTTATATAATCTTGTTACTGTCAAAGGCGTTATGGCAAGGACTCATCTGGGATCTTGTGTACAGCAATTGTGTTCCAGACTGCAGGAACTCACATTCCTCCACCACACCCAAATCTGCACTGGATTATCAATACTCTGGTAAGCAACTCAATTGCATTTAGACTGGTTAGGGAATTTCTCCACTCCTTATTTTCTTCCTCGGTTTTCCATGGGCTACTTTACTTCCACTTTGATTTTTCACTTTTTAGGCCATGACATTCCTGACAATTCCTAGATCTCCGGATTCTTGCCTCCTCCTCTCATTGTTGCTAATACACAACTCTGTCTGGAGCCAGATTTAATTACACCACAAGAAAGATGAACCACAGTGAAGTTACATCAAGGGTGTGACTTCAAGCCACAAGAGCCAGGAAACAGAAGGCTGGGGGGAAAAAAAGAAAAAAAGAAAAAAAAAAAAAAGGAAACAAAAAGGAACAAACTTTGTCCTAACCCTGTGGTGTCCCACTCTAGTACAGCTATGATGTTCAAGCACAGTTTACACAATAGGGAGTTGATGAAGAAAAAGCTTGGAAGAAGGAAGAGCCCAGAGAGGATCTGCTGAAATGCTTTGGCCCTGTAGCTTATTGCGTGTGGGTTTGATGCTGTGCCAAGCTTTATGACACTTACATCAAGGTTGTTCCCTGCAGTGATGCACCATCGAAGCTAAATCACCTACTCATAATGGAATTTAGAATGATTTCACTGTGCCTTGGTTGAGAACATGTTATCATTAACTTCCCTTTTTTATTACCCCAAATGCCTTTCCAGCTCACAGCATACTGTGCTTCAGGAACTTTTTTGCTGCCATGATTGTACGTCATTGTGTAAATTCAGCAGTGAATACAATGGAGACCTGGTCTATCCCAAGGCCTCCAGGCACTGATGTAATAGAAATAATAAAGCATAATCATAAGGAAGAAAATGGCATGTAGCTCTGCCGTGTGGATTATGGAAATTGATATGGGTGACTGACACTGATGCAATTCACTCTTACTGAATGGACGCAAAGGGCCCAGAGAAGGACTTCTGCATAGCATCAGCAGAGTTATGCCAGCTTCAATATGACCTTTCTCTAGTTGGAGGATCCATCCTAGTTATTTTAACACAATGGAGTCTGAGGCTATACTTTCTGAGGTTTGGGGCTTGGGTTTTTTTCTTCCATTGGTTACTTGCAAAAAATACTTTATTTTACCGGAAGAAAAACAAATAGAGGACACAGTGTGTCTGATAACTTGGATGCTGGGTAACACACTGGCAGGGCAGGGATCTGTTCCTAGATCTATTTCTCACCTCTTTGTCCCCCAGCTTTCCCCTTCATGAACAAAAATTGGGTAGAAAAGTTTACAAGTTCTGCACCTCTGTGGGGAATTCTGAGCTTTAAAGGATGTAGCTGGTTTGGAATAGTAAATACTCAAGTGCTCAGTTAGAAATTGTGCTGTGCAAAATGCAGAGGGCTAGTTAACTTTCTATTGATTTTTAATGGAGCTTTTTGGTTTGGTTCTCAGATTGAATTGGATCTCTGCGTCTGTAAATTATCCCACTGGGAGTTAAAACATGTAGTCATTGATCATGTCTCATTTCATGTAGGATAGAATGTTTCTCCCACCTGGGAAAGTGCTGTTAACCCAAACCACAGGATTACAGTTTTCTGGGACAAGAAGTTCTGTAGCTGGAAGGACATTTTGGCGGGGGGTTCAGTGTTGTGATTGGGTAAGCTCAAAACCGGAGATAGGGAATTTCTTTCTGTAATGAACTCTTCAGTGGAGTTTCCTGGTTAATTGCATCCCAGGTGAGTTAAATGGCAGGCTGATTAAAAACAGAGGGGAACAGGGAGGTGAGGCCAGGCAACTAGGGCATCTATAAAAGCAGGCAGAGTTAGACAGCAAGCTTGCTTTTCAGTAGGGCTCATCTAGCAGCTGGCTGGAGTTAGCAGGAGATGAGAAAGACTTTGTTAGTGGTGTATACCACCTACTTTTTAGACAGAGCTCAGTGGGGAACTTTCTTTGTTGGGTATGGGAGGGGTTTGGCTTTTGCTAGTCCTCTCTTTGCAGATGGAGTCAAGCTCTTCAAAGAACAAAGTTAGTCTTCATATTATCTACCCTTCGGCATTTCTGCATGACTCATTGGTGTACTTAGTTGAATAGAGAACAGTTATTGAGTTAACCACAGGATTTTGTAAACCACCTTAGCATCGTTGTAGGTATCTCAAACACACCTACTCTTTCTGCAGGTATAAGGGAAGAAAATGCTAGAAATAGGTAAGTGATCTCCTGTGGCTTTACTTGCTGTCCTGTGCAGTGAATCAAGGGAAAACCATTGAAGCTGATCAATATGTTACTATATGCCTCCTCTTGTATTTTGAATGACAGACACTGGAAAAGGATGGCAATATTATCTGATCTAGAGGATCTGCTTGTGAGGAGAAACTGACAAAAAGTGGGAAATTGAATGTGCTGCTTGTTCCTTGAGTCTGTAGACAGATGTACACACAAGCAGCTTTTACAGCAATCAGGAGTAAGTGATGAGTTTTCTACCATTACAATTTTTTTGCCAAGCACAACAAGCTTTTGAGAAAGCATGAATCTTTCAGCAAGTAACAGAAACATTTACAGTTGGGACTATGCATCAGGGAAAAATGAGATATTATGGAAGACATGACCCTTGAGACTAATCACACTGAGAATCAAGGAAGCTAGTTTCTTTTTCTGCTTCTTTCCCTGACCTCCTGGAGGACTCTGCATAAGACTTTCCCTTTTTGAACTTCTTTCCCATTTGCTTGGAACCCTCAGCAGGGCCTCTGTGTGTACAGCACCCCCAACCACTAGCCTTTTCATTTTCACTATAGTCTCTAAAAGCCCCCCAAAATAAGACAGTCTTCACATTCTCCCTTTTCCTTGAGGCTGGAAATCAGTGTCTCTCTTGGACAAGCTGATGGTGTCTTCCTCTGAAGCACCTATTCCATCTACTGTCCCTGCTGTCTTCCTCAGTGCAGACAAGAGTAAGGCTATCCCTAGAGAAAGTAAAAGCCTTTTCTCCAGAAAAAAAGGTCACAGACCTGGAAAAACCACATGGTTTCAAGAGGAGGAGGGGTCCCTAAAGACCACCCCTTATGCTGCTCCAGGAGAATACCTGAAACAGTGTGAGCTGCCTGCTGTGCTCCGGCTGGAGGAGGAGGAGGGCAGCAAGTCACTGTGAGCATCCACTCCTTGAGCCTCCTGGTGACACCACCCATGGGCTCATCTCCCTCTCTCTGCACACCTTGCATCTATCGATAAGGCCAGCTTGTCAGATCCAAAGCTTGATCTGTTAGGCACTAAGTCATCTAGGTTTCTGTGGAACTCTGTAAACCACCAGATTATCATCTACCAGGGTAAGTACTATCTCTTTCTGTCTTGCTAGCCTGTGGAGCTGCCTTCATGCAGAGAGAGTTTGTCTCTGCTGAGGAGAAATTCCAGAAGCAGCAGTGGGCATAAAACACAACAAAAGTGTTTCAAAAGTTGTGGTGCCAAATCCTGGGTTGTGTCTGCAACAGGAATTAAGTTTGTGCCTGAGACCGTGGGCTTATTGATCGTGCATGCTGTTTACACAGAAGAAGGCACAAGCCAAGGTATGAAGTGGTCTTGAGGACAAAGCTCAAACGTGAGCCCATGTGCTCCTATCATGAGTAGTCTAAGCAAAGCTGCGCATCCTACAGCTCTGCATGGCAGCACATGGGCAGTTCACCTGGTGCAGCCTGCAAGGGGCATGCAGGAGTCAGGATCAAGCACCCTGATGATAATGTAGCAGTACAGAGAGGGAAGAACAGACCTGTGTTTGGGGGCTGAATCTCCTGCTGCTTCTGGAAACAATGCCTCAGCAGAAGCAGTTGGGAGAGACTGCATAAATTAGGCATTGGGCTGGTTTCCCTTCCCATGCTACACGTTTTTGGTGGCCTTAAAATACCTTTAGAAAGTGCAGGACATGGGTATGCAGTCAAGAGTATTTTTCTACTGCTGGAAATGTTGCTGTTCCTGCACTGAGCTGCCCTCATTCTCCACTTTCTTCTCCCCTCTGAGATGGAACTGTACAAGTAAGTGTATGTATTATTTGCAGTCTTGCATACAGGCCAGATCTTCTCATGGTTGAATTACCAGCCAGCCACTCAGCCTGTCTCAAAGAAATGCTTTCTCTTGTGAAACTTTCCAAGCTGGTTTAATCCACCTTGGGTGGCAAGCTCCATGTGCTCTTCCCCTGCTGGCACACACTTTGCATTCACCAGAGCCTAAATTAGCTCTGGGTAATTCCAGCAATGCCTCGGTCTGTGGAACGGATTCTCCAGCTGAGTGCATTGTGCTGCATGCTCCCCCTCTACCTGGGCAGCCTCTCAGTTCATGGGCTGGGGAGCAAAGGACCAAGAAGAAAAGGGGGAGCAAGCCAGTTCTTTGGAATTATTAACATACCCTCTCTCTCCAAGGGAGGAGCCTCAGTGGTTTGCACTGGAGATGCCTTAACTGCTGTATCATAGGAGGCCATCACAGCTGGGGATTCCTGGCAGGATCAAACAGATCTGTGCTCTTTCCTTCTGTGCAAGGGTGTCTTTTTTTTTTTTCATTTTTTTTTTCCCTATGTTCCGCCCTATCTCCAAAGTGTCACCTGCACTTATAACTCTCTTCTGGGATGGTTTGCAGTTGTATCCCTCATCTTTCGGGCCAGGGATACTCCTATGACAGGGTTCACCAGAGGGTGCTATTACACATGGCCTTTTACATTTTTCCTAGCCTGGAAGGAGAGTGTAGCCTTTTAAGGGGACAATGAAATTCTGCCAGTTTTAAGATGCCAGTTCCTCTTCTGAGTGGGAAGCTGCAAAAAGTAGCAGCTTTTTCCTCTTCTTCCTCTCTATTTGTTTGGGGGTGTGTGTATAATTTTGGGGGTTTTGTTTGTTTTGGGATTTTGCTTTGCTATAACTGTCCAACAGGAGTCGATTCTTGTTGCAGTTTTCCTCCTCACACTCAAATTCTTAATGTTTTGGGGGGAGTTTACTGACTGTCTCTGTTCCAGGACTGTTGTAAAGAGCAAAATTAATTGGTTTTGCACTCCTAAGCTGCATGCCATGAGCTGGGTTTCTCCTGTGGTAGAAAACATCTGCATTTGTTATGGCTCCATAGAAAGTAGGATGCTCTGTTTTCCCTTCACCACCACCATGAAGACCTCTGCAGTTTTGCTTCAGCCCAGAGGACCAGGTTCATTCCTAGTCAGCTGAGAGAGTTAGGGACAGGTTGGAAAAACTGTCCTTGCTACAGCATGGGGACAAGCTGCCTGAAGTAGGACAGGCTTTGCCTTCCCTGGGAAGAGGAAGAAGGTGGCAAGGATGAGGCTGAGAGACTGCTGCTCCAGTCAGCCAGGGCAGTTTGACAAGCACAGAAAGAAGCATGTTGCAAACAGCTCTCAGGCTTGCAACAGAGACCTGTTTGTTTCCCCTGCTTAATTTGGGAACCATGCATCCAAGCACACTTGGTATGTCTCCATGCGTAAGCCTATACTGCAGCCTATTGATTCCCTTCACCCTTGGCAAGAATATCATAGCGGATTTTGGCTTTGCCTGTAATCTCTTGAGCGGATGAGACTAGAAATTCAAATGAGAGCTTAATTCACTGACTGTCTGCACTGCCCACATGATGGCTGCTCCTTTGGCCCTGGTCTGGAGCAAGTCAGCTGTCTGTTCGGGCAAGAAAACATGGGTACAGGGCAGGAACGACTGGTTCCCACCTGTGCTCTGCATCTACAGACAGCATGGATTCAACTGGTTCCAGGGACTTGGCTCTGCAAACCAGATCCGGAACATAAGCACATCTCCCAGAGGCCGCACAGGTACAGGCTCTGTTATTTTTGATATATATCTGGTTTTAATCTTGAAGCAAGGCCCTGGATGCAGCCACCTGGCTCCCCAACAGTACTGTGTGTTGCCTAGCAATACGAACAGAAGATACTGGATCCATTTCTTCCCCTCCCTGTGCAAGAACCAACCAGAGAAAAGATGAGTTTATGGCGAGGAACTAACCATAAATTCTTGGAATGGCCTTTTTATCACCATATGGCTTTAGTGGGAGCAGTGGCCACCCTTGCAGTAGAAGGTTTGGTGCTGCAGTCTATGGCTTCTGCAGACAGCTATTTTTTGATTACACAACTTCATTTGCAATGTGGTTTCCTCTAAACTTTTCGACTTGGAAGTGCTGTCAGTCACCTTGGATTTTCCTGCCCTGACTGAAACTATCCACAACAATTGAAATAACAGGCAAATATATATTTGCATAAAGGTAAGAAATCTTCTCCAAGTCACAGATATGAAGTCACCAGTAAATTCCATTCTGTGATTAGTATCCTAACCAAAAGAGATTTTTTTCAAATAATTACTTCATAACCTGATAGTCCACAGAAGCCAGTGCCCTGAGCCATCAGTAACAGAAGGCAAGCAGTAATCCTAGCAGTGATGGGATGTTTATCAGCTTCTCTGTGATTGTATTTATCTCATAGAAGAATGATGATTAAAATAAAGGCAAGACTTACAATAATAATACTACCAGCTGACACATACGTTTCTAGCTTATTCTAACTGGGAAGTGATGCTTTTTTTTTTTTAGTATTGCCATACAGTATCTTCTGTACTTGGAATTGCCTTCAAATAATGGGTCTGAATTAACCCTTCCTGTACTGATGGATTTCAAATATCTTTCTGTTCATGTCAAGACCTTACAAGAAATGTCAAGCTTCTCGGCTACTGCACAGAGCTTAAGGTCTCTGAAACAGGATATCTTTTTGATTTCAGTGGATGAAGAGCTAGCGCTCCAGCGCTCAGTGCATGGGGGCCTGAATCACCACTGCTGGAGCGAGATGGGGAAGGAGGAAGTTTGCCTCTTTCATGTGAGTCACCTTATGGTGCTGTCAGGCTCTGAAATGAAACCATGACAATCACATGCCTCCAGGAAATGGACTGGAAAAGGCTGCCATCAGTGAGATTCATTAAATCCCCATTCTCCTACACACTCTGACCTTTTAAATATTTGTAGGAAGTCAGGGAATTATATTCCTGAAGGGGTTACAGTGGCTTATTTTAACAGTATTGAAATAAGAACCTTTGTCTATAACCTCTTCAGGTGTTTGAAAGGTTTCGTTCAGTGGTACTTAATCAGTGCTGCATAGACAACAGAACATGCCACAAAGTAAAAAAAAAATCTTAATTTGTTCCATTGATAACCATATGGGATAGGGAGCAATACAACTAAAACCTGGATACTCCAACCACTTTTGGAGAGACGAGGTTTCCAGTTCTCCTTGACATATGTCAGTGATTAAATTTGCTGCCTTTAAGAACTATGTTAATGGAGACCCTAAAGCTGATATCAGATATAATAAATTCTGTTTTAAGAAATCAGAAAAATCTTCATGGATTTGCCACACAGAAGTTGGAATCAACCAGCCTAATTGCCCTTTGTGATGAAATGACTATGTAAGCAAGAGGAGTGCAGTGGATGCAATATACCTTGATTTGTTAAGGCTTTGGAGACAGTCTGTCAGAGCATTCTTGTTATGAAGCTGAAAAATTATGGGCTAGATGATCAAGCTGTTAGGTAAAAGAATTTTCTGGAGCGCTGAGTTCAGAGAGTAACATCCAATGGCTTGGTGTCCACCAATGGTGGCTGGTAGCTAGAGGAGCACCACCAATATTTTGGTCAGTGTTTTCATCAATGACCTGGATGGTGACACGGAGTGAATGTCTGTTATATGTGCAGGTGTTTCTAAATTAGGGGGAATGGCTGATGTTTCAAATAATAGAACTTTTCAGTAAGATGGAGAAAATTGAGGGCTGAACTGACAGGAACTTTACAACACTCAGGAAGGACAAGTACCCATAAAGCAGAATAAGCCCATGCTTTGGTACTATGGGGGAAGTGATGGGCTGAGCAGCAGCCTTCCCCAGAAGGACTTGGGGGTTATGGTGGATGCCAGGCTGATGCGCCAGCAGTGCACTGCAAATAAGGCAAATTGCCTGCTGAGCTGCATTAAAAGATAACTGGCCAGAAGCTTGAAGGGGCTGGGGGGATAGATGCATTGTAGCAAGGCTACAAGAGCTTGGTCTTCACTGCTTTCTGCCTCAAGCTCACCTTGGATGCTCAGCCCTCTATCATCTGATACCAGCATCACTCTGGCTTTATTCACGTAGGGATATAAGGCAGTAAGATCAAAGCTACCTTGAGTACCATTCTGTAGGTTCCAGTTACACCTATGGCTGAAGTAGAGACATATTTATGTCTTGATTTTCTTCTGGGAGTTCCCTCCTCTTCCTCTCTCACTCCTCCCCCGCACCTCAGAGCTTGCAGTCAACCTCAGTTAAATACCAAAAGACACCAGAAATGTGAGACAGCTGCTCAAAGAAATGCCCTGAGAAGAAAGAGCCAGGTGATGCATCCCAGGAAATGGATCCTGTCCTAAGAGGAAAATGCATTCATCATTCAGATAACTTCTGCCACAGAAAAGCCATCTGGATAAACAAGGGCAGAGTTACACAACCATTGTGCAGACCCTCATCCCTTTCTGGCCAGTTGTAGAAAGG
>JAVJGJ010000061.1:26510920-26523636 GCA_035590215.1 Microhierax caerulescens
AGGCAGATGTGTAACACAAGGCTTCATCTGTGGGCAGAGAGAATAGGAGACCATGGGGGAAGAAAGCACAGACTGGGATTTCTGAGGCTAGCAGCAAAGAGAGTGAGCACTGGGCTTCCTTCATCAGATCCCTTACATCACACGTGAGACTTGTAACGGGAAGTTGGTCAGCAGAGGTCTCAGAGCAAGGATTATGTGACCAGGAGATGTAAGACCAAAAGAAATGGGGAAGCAGGATTCTTAAGAACTCCACCTGCAGACTCCCATTTTCTCCAACTTCTCCACTGCTAAACAAGCCAAGGCTAGGCATCACCGAAGGACCCACCATCTTCCTACAGCTCAACCCTGCTGCTGCTCAGCTAAAAGCTGCTTTTAACCTGCTGGAGTCATTGGCTGACCACCCTGCATCACCTGCCCTTATGCAGCAGCCTGTGTCCCCACATCTCTCCTGGCTGCCTCTTACCCTGCTCCTCAGACCTTCAGCATGAGTTGAGGGATTTCCAGATCTCTCCTTCTTGTCTTGTCTCTCCCATGAGGAAGGAAGCAGTGTGAGGTGTTCGCTGGCTCTAGGAGGCAGAGTCTACTGGAAGAGTGGGAAACTGAAGTTCAGTAGAAATAATTGCAGCATTGTGATGATTTTCTACAAAGCCAGCATGGAGGAGGAATAAATTCGCACAAAAGATTCACAGGCTGACTAGATCCTGCATTCTGTGCAGTGTTCCCTTTTATAGCCCAAAATAATAGGAGAAACCTTAACCAAAGAAAGGCACATGTCACCTCCCTCCAGTGGAGGAGCAGACTTTTGAGGAAGAGCCATGTTCAGGGCTGATTTTTCAATTTGGAAAGGGTCAACAATGACTGACAGCCTCAAAAAGTGGATGAATCCTATACACCCCAAAGGCCAAGTAAGATCTGAGTACTGCACGGATATCACTGCCCCTCAATCAAGAGGGAAGACTATGGGACAGGCTGAGAAGTCACAGCAAGCTGTGTGAATTCATAGGTTGGGCTGAATCCCTCATAAATAGTGCAATATTGTCTGACAGGCCATCACGAGAGCAGGCTTGGAAGCTAGCTAGAATACGGCAAATCTATTGAACAGCTGAGATAACAAGAACACACGCAGAAGAGTTAAGAGCAGAAGGAAATGGGTGTACAGTATGTGCCATAAATTACAAAAGGAGAGTAAGCAGGGTGTGCATGGGAGAATGAATGCCATGAGCAAAGGTCAGGACCAAACAGTAAAATGAAAAGGTACATGTGCGATGAGCAGAAGCTGTAACTTAACCAGCTTATGGGAAAATCCACAAGGAGATGGGAAAGGAAATATTTTTTTATTTACTTTCCTTCCCCCTCTGCCAAATAATGTGGGTCATTAGCTGGGACAAGCTCTGTGGATAACAGAACAGACTCTCCAGAGACCAAGTTCTTACATCCCTGCTCTGAGGCTGCCAGTTAAAGCTGAGGCGTCTCAGAGGGCCACAGCATCTACTGAAATCGCTGTTCCTTGCAGAACAGGCCTGGAACACCTGGCTGCAGTGCCTGCTTCTGTGAGAGACAATCTGGGGTGGTTACCACAGAAATGAAGGCAGCAGGGTACAAGGGAGATAAGATACTGGAACTGATCAGAGTGATCCATCTATTCCCTTCCAGTACAAAAGGATATGCTATAGGTAATCCCACACTTTCTGTTTCTTCCCACTTTCCTCTAAAAAGCTGGGCATTTCTGAAGGGTGATTTACATTCCTGCTCTTTCCTTATCTATGTTCACACTGCAAAAGCCGGGGGTCTGACTCAGGGATGTTGGTCCCATTTCAGCACCAACGCTGCAGCTTCCTCCCACTCTGCCCAGGGGAAGAACTGTGCAGTATTTAGAGCAGTAACTTACACTGCAGAAGGTATGGGATTCAGCCTGTATCTTTACTGTTCAAATCCTCTGTGTCCTGTGACATGGTTCCTTGTTCATGAACAGTGAAAAATATTGCTTCCTTGTTCTGAAGGAGATGGAGAACAAATACTATGGGATGCTCTGATACAGCCGTGGAAACCATGGAGTACCACAGCTGTGAAATATTGCCATGTTCATATGGAAAATATATTCATACAGTGTTACTTGCACAAGGAATGTGAGAATCAGTCTTCCAACAGTTGAGTTGTTTCTTAAATCTCAGGATTCTTGTATTCCCTGACTGAAGATCTGGCCTTTAAACATACGTATCAATAAGCCAGAGGTATGTTCCCAGCCTTTCTGGCACAGGAGGGAAAGTCATGAACAATGACTGAATGTGACTGTTCCTCAACCTGAAAAGCAAATAAGAAACTTCAATTATTCCCCCCACCCCTAAACCCCTCACCCTGCAATTGAGTGTTTTGGTGGCTTTTGTGCTCTGTGAGGTTTGTGCTTTTCCAAAGTTTTTCTCTGAAGCATGAGCTCAGTTGCAGAACTGCAGGGAAGGACAAACCAGCGTGTTTTCATCAGGCAGTGTGGTAGTCTGAACTCCTGGATGAATCTAGCCCTCTCCCCTCCCCCCCTGCCACCCTGCTAGACATATTTAAATCTCCAAAGATCTTCCTTTCAGATACCAGGGCTTCCCATTGTGCCGGCTTTTATTGGATTTCAGATGCCATTCAGTCAACCCCCTTAGCTGCTTGAATTCTTGAAATGCTAGGATCATATTTCACCTGATCTGGCACTGAACCGTGTTCGCTATCTCACCCCAAAATTAATTAAACCATAAATTTTCAGAATAAACATGCAGCATCCACTATCACTGAAACAGTCTGAGCTTTGTTGAGCAAACTGCTGCAAGAACAAAGCTTCCTCTTTCTCTTTCTACCCACTCTGCACTTCTCTTCTCTTGATGTGTATCAGCAAATACAGTAAATACAGTACCCTCCCTCCCTGTTACACAGAGATAATTCTTCTTCTGCTGTTGTCACCGTTTCATAGACCCAGGAGAAACTGCAACAGCTCACAGGGTGAGATCTTACAGGAGAGCAGAGATCTTACAGAGATCTACTAAGGTGAAGAGGAGCTATTCTCCAAAATTAATACAAGCATTTTCTTTTTTGTGTGCAGCCTGGAAAATGCTACTTTAATTTGACCTTTACCTCAGTTTCCCATCTGTATAGTGAGTTTTTCTGTCTGACACTGGTGCTGAGCAGTTAAAATCCCTTAATGAAGGAAAGATGATTAGCTAATGCACCCACAGAGATCATATAGGTATGCACAAAATTCTTAGTGATATCTTGTATCTGTCTCAGAACAAATAGTCTCTCTTTCTAAATCCTCTCTATCCCACAACCATGAAACTTAGTTGATGATAACTATGTTTAAATCTTGAAAGATAACACCTGCCATTCCAAAACAGCCCCTAATTAAAACTACTGAACAGAAAATAACTAAAACAGGGGTTTCAATCTCCTGCTCTGGACCTGTAAGTAGTCTGGAGGCCGCAGAATCTCTCAGATCTGAAGAAAATCTCACCCCTGAAACTTGTTTAATTTTCTTTTCCAGGAAGCTTGGTCATCCCACTTAGAAAGCAGTACCTCTGCCCACAGTTTAGGACCAAGAACTCCACCACTTCACCAACATGATTCAGAGGAGACCTTTACCCTTATCCTCAGGTCTTCTAGTCCTGTCAGAGCCCACAAAGAAAACTGGATGGCTGCTTGGATGGGAGACCTACAGAGCACTGCCTGGTTGCTATAGGCAGTGTAACCAAAGGTGGCATTTTTATTCCTTGAATCAACTGTCAGCCAACACCCTTGCCTGGTATTAAGGTTGCTGTGGGTTGATAGATATAAATCTGAGCTCCTGACCAGCTCTGGTCTTTAGGAATTCTCTTGTACATTTGATTGCGGCTCTGGTGCAAATGCCAGTGTCCTGGCTGTATTCCATCTCTGCTGATTTACACTTTTCTGACTTAGATCCTCTCCTGTTTCAGACTGTGCTCTTCAGCTCTTAAGCTTCTGCCTAGTGCAGATAAACATTGTTTCTCCCTAGCCAAAATAAAGTGAGTCTTACATTCATTCTAGAGTGTTTTTGATTAACAGTGCCACAGAAAGGTGAATCTGCTGTTTGTTCTTGCTGGGGCCTCATGTCTTTAATCCCAGGCGAAATCTGAACTCCTGGGCTACAGGATCTTGACCATGGCCTGAGATCCCTAGGGTATGTGGCCTCAGTTGTACACTTGCTGCTGCCAGGATGCTCCAGTCAGCCAAAGGGCTCAAGTGTAGAGCCAGGTGTCAAGATCAAAGTGTCGTGTGATGCGGTACATTATCATGATCATCTGCTGGCGTGGTTCTGCTCAGTCCCGAGGTTTGCATGCAGAGCCCCCAGCTCTGCTAGCAAACTAGGAATGTGATGCCTTTGTGAAAAACACAAGAACAAGCTCTTCTCTAGCATTTCTGTTTCTGTTCTCAAGCAGGGCTCTAAAAAAGAGGGAAGGGAATACAGAAGAGTTTTTACACCAGTTGTTCCTTGAAACTTTGGAATAGGTGATTCATGACAGGTCTGAGTTTTCCTTGAAATTTCCTACAGGCTGTTGTCTACTGCCTATTTTTCACCTGTTGTCATGGACAGACTGGTGAATAACTGCACACTGCAAAACCAGAGAGCAGGCCCTTGGTTCCTAAGGAATTAATCAGCCCTAATTTCGACAAGAGCATTTCCCTTCATTTCAATCTTTCCTTCCCCACAGCATCTCCTGCCAGGATGTCCCACTGCCTGCTGGAATTAATGTGGCTGAAATATCCCTCAGGATTCTCCTTGAGGTCATGAACTCAGCCTCTGGATCCTCTTTGGTTCTCCCTTCTAGCCCCTGAAATTGGATGTTGCCAAATGAATTTTGCTTCCCCATCCCATTCTTCATATTTTCCAAAGTCACCTCTCACTGGCAAGGAAAGACTTGGAGAGGAGAGCTGTACAGAGGGAAGAGTCCAGGCCTGGACCGCCTCTTTCCCACTGTGGTTTCAGACTCCCCCTCTCACCCCTGAGATGGTTTTGTCAGTGCACTATGATGTGCTACATCCCAAGCTGCTGGCACTTCCCAGGCCAGTGTGTTGAGTTGTGCTCAGGTTTTGGGGATTTTCCTTGCCCTTCATGAGGAAATATTTTTCTTTTTCACTGAAAGACCGAGGAACTCTCCCTCTTTGTTTTATTTTTCCTTTTTGTATTTTTGCTCAACTGAACCTACCTTGCCCTTCCCTGCTTCTGTCCTGTTCTTATCCAAAACTCAGAGCAGTCTTCCAAGGAGGTACACCCCAGACCAAACTACGCTGCATTTCTCTGCTTTCTGCTTTCTCAGGAAAATGGCTCTCAAGAGAATGTCTCTTGACTCAGTTTCTCTTCACTGAAATTCACTCCAGATCATGTAGATCTGGAACTACCTGGCAAGCATGGGTTTTTTCTCTCCTCATTCCTGGCACTTTTTATTGCTTGCTTCCCTTCCATATCATACTGTGCCCAATGCGCTTTGTAAGGCAGGTCAACAGCTCATTGTCAGAAAAACACCTGGCTTACTGACACTTTCCAGATTTGTGCTGTGAATCAGGTTATGCCTAGGCTAAGTGAAGTCTTCCTTGGGGTCCTCCAACTCCCATTTGTTTTGCCTTGCGCATTGTTTTACCCAGGCAGAAAATACAAGACACCCAGGACATCTGGTCCTTATGCATCCACCCCTGAGCCCGCTGTAGCCCCTTCTACACGCAGACCTTAACCTTCTTCAAAGCTGTCCAGCAGAGCTGAAGGGTCTTAGGCATCTTTTACCAGATGTGGCCTTAATACGACTCTTCTACCCTCAAACTGCTGAAATGCCTGATCACTCACAGGGCTGGCAATGGGTAATTGGACAGGTTGTTTTTAACAGCGTAGGATGAACAGCTGATCTTAAGACAGCCTGTTTCTTTGAGAAAGAAATTAAAGTGTTACTACATTTTGCATTTCCCTAGCGACATAGAGAAAATGATAGAGTTTCTCTGCTGATTCATCTGCTTTTACAGTTTTGGGTGTTATGTTTATTTTCCCAAAGCTTTTTTTTCTTTCCCAGACTCTCCCAGGTCCCAAGGTCGGAGCTGATGTCTGCACTCCGAGTGCATCCTGTTTGTCATAGAATCGTTTAATTGCCATTTAAGAGAACTTATGCAACTGACCTTTAACATGGCAGTCTCCCTGCTGCACTTAATTCTGATGCTGACATATGAAAAGAAAGAAAAAAACTTCCTTTTGGCTAATGGGAAAGTCTTCCCACAGGGAAGATGAAAAAGGCAGGTGGGGTGAGGGAGCTGATGGAGTTCAGAGTGGTCGGTGGTTACACAAAGGGCTTGGTTTGGATGTTGCTTGCTTCCAGGGGAAACTACAGTACTAATTAACTGCAGTGAGGGGGAGGAATTTTTTTTAAAATGGGGGAAATGAATGATGTTACAAACAAATTTATTTTATTGCTAGATCACTGCAGAGCAGTTCCATAAATCCCTTTCTCTAACCTCAGAAGATCTTCTGTCCAAAAACAGTGTTAGAATTTGGGAGGAACAAGGGGATTTGGGATGGGGGAGGAACTGAATTGCTCTTGTCTGTTTCTGTTCCCTTCAGCCCATGATTTTGTTGAATTATCACCTGGTGATGTCTGACAGTTTCTGGCAGTGGATTGACTAGGTTGCCAATCCAGACCCAGAGTTACAGGATCTGCAACCTCTTCCTGACCAGTTGGCCACAGTTTTAGAAACTAGAGAATAGCTGCTATGGAATAACAAATACGATATATAACAGTCTCCAAATAAACAATGGAAAAGATGGCGTGAGGAGAGTCCTGAATATCTGCCACTCATGCTCTTCCTTGTGAATTGACTGTGAAATTCATCTCATAAATAGCATATTGGCCTGAGGCACATATCGGTATATAAAATCTCACACAGAATCATATCATAGCTCAAGATTTTCAGCAGTGATCCAGTAATATTCCATTTTACTGCACCTTTTGTGTGTCAGAGGCACAGGAGCTGCTGAAGTCCCTGCCCTGGGGACTTTGTGGCTTCATTTCTGTTCTCTGAAGTTTTGAGATACTGACTGTAAATCGGAGCCAGAGCTAATGGGTGTCATAGAGAGTAAATAGGGGTAAATGGAGTTCAGCTACTCTTCCTATGTATCTAAGGCAGGGGGGTAACTCACTGTGCAGAAAAGAACCCACCACCTTTCCTTCTTTCTGTACATCTACTGAATCATATGAAGTAAAACACATTGCTACCAGTGTCCCTTGCCATGACCTGGATCTCACATAAGCACCTAGGTTAGTTTTCCCTAAAACTGATCTCTTCTCAGACACCTTTTGTTTGCAACACAGAGGCCTTACTGCTATATAGGTAAAGGCATGTAGAGTTTGAGGGGAGAGAAGCACATCTCTTCTTAATCAAAAAAATCCAGATCTTCTGCTGAGAGTGCTGAAGACAGGGATATACGCAGTGAAATTTAGTTCATTTGTGATTTGGCTTCTTAGTCCCTGAGGGCAGGAGGCATGGTCCATTTATCATTGGTCACAAACAAACAATGCGTATTTTTAGCTTCTCCTTTCAGAAGATAAAAAATAGTTTGAGTTAGCATGACATGACTTAGGTGGGGACCCTTTTATGTTATTTTATTTGTTTAGATAATTGGGTCACAGGAAAGCACTCCTGTGAGAACCACTCTCATTCCCAGAGATCCAGAGAGGTGAAGAGGAGGGAGAGAGTTGAGATCAATGCTAAAATAAAACATCCTGTGCAAAACAGCCATTGTCTACGTAACACTAATCAGGTAATTTAGAAGGATGGCGGAAAAGTTCAGCCTTAAGTCTGCCCTTTTTCATCACCCATGTGATGAATGTCCATACCTTAAAATTCATCATCGTAGAACCTAGCTTCATCTTTGTCAGATAACAGAGCACATATAACTCAATATGGTGTGCCCCACACTTATTACATCTGGAGTTCATATAACACTTCCCCACCATGCATTTGTGCACTGTCCAAATGGTAAACATTTTACAGCTACTATTCTGATTTAATATTTTTGTATTTATTTTTACTTTTTCCAAATTTCAGCTTTTTGTTTGGTTCTCACAAATGTTTTGATAAAATCTCTTTGAATCTGTAATCTAATTGCATGTACTGTGTTTACATGCACAGTTTGTGGTTTTTGAGCTAGCAACTTTACATGCTTGCAGCCAAGGAGAATTTCATCACAGAAAACTCACCAGCCATTTGGTAATTATACCTGATTTAATTAGGAATCAATTCACTTATTGAAAAAAATCCCTCTTCTATTGTTTTTGAACCTGGTGGTGGTATCTCTGTGTGTGTGGCAGCAACCTCAAATCATTAGCCTGGTGCCAAGTGAAGACGCTTAAATGTCCATCATCCTAAACATCTGACTGGATGGACAGAGAGGATGTTTCGGCAGTGATTTTTGTCTTGACATGTTGCAAAAATGGCTTCTGAAAATCAATGTGGAGGTAAATGTGCTTGGGTTTGAGCAATACTCCCCAACAGCATGTCCAGAACAAGCCTGGGGTTCACTAAATAGCACTTATGTGATATGGTCAAGACTGTACCATGAAATGCAGTCCCTCTTCTGTGCTCCACATACTGCAGTGTCGAAGAATCGTGGACATGATCCAGTTAGTAACTCTGTGGCAGCACATGAGAATGTTTATGGATTTGTATTGTTCTTCTGCTTTGGAAAAATGCCAATTGAGAAAGGCCACCTCCTACTTCCCCATCCTTCAGAATGTATAATGCGAGAGGTTTCAGTGAAGAGTCAGTTCAGCTCCTGGACAGCCATCTCATCTAACCCAGGAGCACACAGAGGCTCTTCCTGATATCGGAGCTCAGCTTCAGAAAGTTCTTGTCCTTCCGCTGCTTGTGTCATGGGCATGGGACAAACAGCTCCATACTTCTCTCCCAGCTGTTCAAAGTTATCCTTCCCAGCTTCTTTCCTCTCCGCCTCCTCATCCACGTTCTGTTGCCACACATCTGGCTTTGAGCATGGAGCCACTTCTTGGATCTGATCCCTAGCAGCTGTCTGCTGCCAGTGCTTTCCCACAGAGGATAGGGATGGGATCCAAAAGGCAAAGGGAAATGGAGAACAAGCTGGGAAAGTCCACAGCAGGTGGAGGTTAAGACAGAACCAAATCTCCACAGGAGCAATGTCCTTTTCTCTTCTCTCCAGTCAGCTCTGTGAGTGTCTGCCTTTTCAGCATGTTTCGCCCATCCACTTCTCTGTTATTTCTGAAAACGTAGATTACCTCCTCCATCTCCTTTGCCTCCAGATGAGCTCTTTTCTGGATGCAGACTTCCACAGCAGGTTGTGTTACCAATGTGGATCACTGGGAACACACCCCAGTGGACACAGCAGAAAAGGCACATAGGTGCAAAATGACACATCTTGCTCAAACCATTAGGATAGAAACATTTCTTTAATTTTCCCAGTGGCAGATGCCAACTAGATGCAGCTGGAGAATTCAGTCCAGCTCCTCCTCCTTGTCTAAGCAGGAATATTTCAAGGGTTATGAAGTGACAACAGCAGTGGATGAGAGCTGAAAATGGGGGTAATGGAGCCTGGAAATGTACTCTCTGTGTCATGTGGTAACAACAGAAGGTCACATCCAGTCCCCAGGGTTGTCAGATGAAACCTCTCAATGTGATTAAGGAACTCGGGTTGCCTTCAAAAGCATCCTATGCCAAAGGTTTGTCTTCATGCTGGAGTAAGAAGGAAAGGCAAGAGAAAAGTAGATTTGACCAAAACCCACCTGAAAACTTGGAAGCCTTTCTAATGTCTTCCACAGCTTTGGCTTTGGTCTTCTCTCTGCCCTTTTGTGGGTTTATCCTCATGATATATCCCAGAGCCAGAAAGCTGTGAGCAGATACAGATTAGCATCTTGTTTTCAGAAGCCTAAGACCGGGATATATGGATCTGTTTATTTTGCAGATGCCAATGGCTAACACATCCATTGTGTTCAACATACACAGTGCTCTGAAGCTGCTGCTAAGAGGACAGACATTTTAGCTGGCTTGTTATCAGTGTACATGCACTGTAGATGGATCCTTGGCTTTTAGTTCACCCTTGCTCTCAGTTTTATTTCAGCACGTTGTCCTATTAATGATCAAGCACTCTTTGAGCTGCATTTTATTAAGTTGCCTGGAGGACCTCTGGCATCAGCAAAGTAAATATACTTGTGGTGATATTATTATTATTAGGTTCATGCTAATAAAAGGATAACAATCCAGCAAAAGGCCTTTAATCAGTCTGTGCTGTGTAGGCAAAACCAAAGCTTTTTATTGGGACTTTTTTCCTCTAGCCACGTACGGTCCTGTCCACATGAGTGGAGAAAAAATAAAAAAGACCATCAGTTGAGTGATTAATTTACAAGGCTTTGTATCTTTGATGAAATTTACTTTTTTTCTCTGCTGCATAATTGGTTTGGAATTTCCTTCCCCTTACTCAGAATTTCACAGAAAGAACCGCTAACATCCAGTAATAAAACCTTTGCTGCACTAGTAACTTGCAGACTTACCCACTGAAGAAAGATCCCAGCTCTTGGTTAGTGCAAGCTGAAGAAGATGGTCTGGTGGATCAAAGTAAAACCAGGGCCAGCCAGAAACCAACATCACGTTGAAAACACGTGTGGGTAGCGACAAAGGAAATTCCCCAGGGTAATTACTGAATCTACTCACTGCTTTGTTTGTCTGGAAAAACACAGCAAATGCTTCCCTGCTTCATCAGGGCACTGCGAGGATAACTTCCAGTAAAAAGTAGAAGCTCAGCACTCCTAGAAGGGTGGTGACACATGAACTCCTCCGTAGACTACAACAGCTTCACTCACTCTGTATTTCCTTCTAGGTCATCTGTGTCTCAGTGGATTCAGATGTAACCATTTCCTCTGCAAAAAGATCTCAATTGTGTAGCTGTGGAACAGGGCCACAAGGAGGAACTTCAGCACCTACGGCACACACACAGTCATGTTCCTCCTTTCAGTCATCACCAAACTGGGTCTGCAGCTCCTGTTCTGGTACAGTCACAGCACTCTCCAGGGCTTGTGCATATTTGCCTCTTTTTGGTATCTATCACACCTCACCTTTGCTGTGATTCTGCTCAGGGCCACTGTACGGATAATTAAGGTCCCCACTTTTCCTAGCTCTTCTTTCACCCTGGGAAACTGATCCTGTGCTTCAGACACACCATCAGACATACACCCCCCTCCTTCTATAAATCCAGCCCCCTGGGTTTGTTTCCTCTCATACCATCTCCATTTTCATTCTGTCATATTATTTTTTTAGTTTGCTCACATGGCTATTTAGTGGGGAAGCTGACACTGCTCACCTGAAGAGAATTAATTTCAACTTCACATTGATTTTCAGCCTCATGCCTTGATTTTGTAACTAAAAAAAAAAAAAATTAAAAATCTATGATTCTGAGCAGCTCAGTACTCCCTACACCTGTCCTGAACTTGGAAAAAAAATTGCTTTAATATCTCTCTACAAATTATTGCCTTTAATAGCTATAAATCTGTTTAAAACCTGCAGGACGTGCTGGCATGGAGTTAAATGGATTGTGTCTCTCTACAGACTGTCTTGTTGCATGGCAGTCCCAAGACACAGGGGTGGCACAGCTGTGGGCATGTGTCTGCCCTGGTTCCCTATGGGATGTCTGCATCCTCCTATCTCTGCCCTGAAGTAGCTCCCCAGTGGCCTCTTGGCTAGCCCAAGGAGGGAGTGGGGTGTTCTTGTGTTGCACCCCTCTTTGGGTCCAGTGGATGCTCTGCAAGGAGGCCTGAAACCTCTGGACTGTGGATGTGACTGGTTCAAGCCTTCAGCTCAGAAGTTAAAGAACTTGTGCAGGGTTTTGGTATAAAACACAATGTATCATAGAGGATGGCATGAATGCAGTGCAGTGTATAACTTGAGGTGAATAAAATACCTCAGATCTGAGGAACCTGTGTAAGAGCCTTCTTGAAGGACATCATCAAGGTCACAGTGATTGTGTTTATGCTAAGGTGTAGGAGAGATCCTGAGGTCAAATATGCAGTCTGTCCACATTACTTGTCTGCGTGAAGGCCTTGGAGCTAATCGTGGTGCAATCTAGCTGATACTCCCAGTATAGCAGCATGAACACCCTCGACTTATCCCCTACAGAAATCTGGAGGTACAGCCAAGTTATCTGGCAAGAAACTAGACAGTAATAACAGTCACTCTGAAGACAACCAGTCATCGCTACCCCAGAACCTAGGGGGAAGTGAATTCTCACTGTGCAGCTGATCTAATCCCTGCCCTAGATCTGATCAATGCAAAGTCATTCCTCTCCCTAGGTCAGACCGTGATGACTCTTATGCACCTTGACAGGCCATGAGCCCTGGAAAGCTGCATTAGCATCCACATGTACAAAACCACAAAATTAGAGCAGGTGTGCAAGAGCTGGAAGAGCTGAGTGGATCTTAGTTGGGTCTCTTTGGGAAAAATCTCCAAAGCAAACTCCAGAATGTATGGCTCCTGGGGAATGGCATAAAGAACATAATCTGAGTGATGAAGAGACTAGAATGATTATTCATAATTTACACCCTTTGGAAATCCTTTGCTGTATATCTGTGTGAAAAAAAGAGTTTAACAGTGGAAGGAGCTTGCAAGACTATTTGCCAATTATGCATTTTCTTTTCCCTCCCCTCCCCTCCCCTCCCCTCCCCTCCCCT
>JAVJGJ010000061.1:26523773-26540813 GCA_035590215.1 Microhierax caerulescens
CCCTACCCTACCCTACCCTACCCTGCCCTACCCTACCCTCCCCTCCCCTCCCCTCTCCCTTCCTTTCTTAGCATATGGTGCATACCATTGAACTGGGAGATGAGAAAAAGAGTGGTAAAGAAGTCCACCATATATTTTTTTAAATGGGTGTTAGTGAAATGGTGAGTCTGGGTGAACAATTTTTACACAAGTTGAAGAAGAAAGAGAAGTTGCCCATCCACTTTCTCCACCTCAGCCCCCATCTTCACATTTTTTGAGCTGGGAGTTTTCTAAGATGTCCTTCAATAGCCTCTCCCCTAATCTTTCCGAAAGCCAGAGATATTCTAGAATTGCTGCTTTAAACTGACTTTGTTTTTAAATTACATTTTGGAAGTATTTTATTCCTATTTCCTAGGAATATTGGTGCATTCTACAGGTAGGGGAAAAAAAAAAAACCCAAACAAGAAAAAGAAGTTATTTTCTAATTGTTCTATTCCCTCTCATGGGCTACAAAGCCTCACTCAGTAATTCCCACTTTTATGCTTGTAATTTTGTGGTTGAACCAGCATGCAAATTTTAAGACAACTCCCTGCCTTGATTTCACCAAGTGTTTAGTGAATCTCTTGAAGAAGTTAATTATCCTTATGCTGAAAGTCAGAGACTTGCTGTTCAATTTCTAGTTTGCCTTCTGACTTCACCTTGCAACCACTGGGTCTCCTGCCTTTGCTGACTAGGTCAGAAAACTCTCTCCCACTAAACATATTCTCCCACTGTGTGTTTTAAGGTTGCTGTAGGGTTTGGAGCTTATTAGGCGTGTTCCAAAGATACCAGATGGGGCTGTGCCTTGCATAATGTTTTTGCTACATAGAGGGAGAGGGGAGAGAAAATGAGCAAAGAAAATGCGTAAAAAAGTGATGCATAATAAGTCCTTCACTTAACTATGGGTGTTGTTTTTTCTTAGCCATGCTCTGCCTTGCTCAAGAGGGCTTGGGATGAGGGAGAGGACATCTCAGAATCAATATCTGAGCCCAGACCTCAGAAGCACTTTGCCTCATCTCCAGTGAGTGAGGAGTTAAGCTCAGCCCTGTATCTCCACTACACATTAAAGACTCAATCTGTCTACCTAATTTAGAAGCTGGGATAGTTCCCACCAGCTGAATTTATTCCCTGGAACTGAGGTAACTTGGAACACTGAGTCAAGTCTCAAGGTAAGCCTGGAGTGCCTAAATGCTTTGTAATGTAGGAGCAGCACTCTGAATAAGAAGTTGGTAAAATACTGCTTGCTGGCTGTTGCTGCCTCCCTCTGCAGCTCCGATTAGATGTGATGAAGGGAAGAGGGGGAAGTATTTCAATGGGGTGGAGGGCAGGCAGAAATTTTGTGATTTTTGTCGGCTTCTCCTGCACCACCAGGTTTATCATAGACTGAGCAGCACCTTTTCTTTCCACGTGTGAACTCCTTGTTATACTTTGACTTGGCTGTCATTTCTCCATCCCAGCTAAACATCAGCAACGTGCCCCTCTTTGGAGAGTGTTAAATAGAGACTTCTTAGTAGGTCAGCATGAGCCCCTTGGGGAAAAAAAGACATGTATAGTCAAGTGTCTGAGAAAGACTTGGGACAAGTCAGTTCACCTAAATGTATCCATACATATATCTCCTTTCTTCCCAAAGAGCACATCTTTTAGGTGGCACTAGTAAGTCAGCAGCTGGGCTGTCAGATGTGTAAAAAAATTCAAGGAAATGGCAGCTGTATGCAGGCTGACCTGTATGTAGGTTGCATCAGGTCCAGTTTGCTGGGAATGAGTGGCATAACCCAGGTCACAGGAGAAGATGAGCAAGGGACTGAGGGATATTACAGATGAGGTGAGATAAGCATTGGCAAAGCTGCTTGGTTTCCTGCAATGGGACTGAACAGTGGTGAAACTGTCCATGGACATGACAGTCAACTCTAGGCCAGGGGATGAAAAAGCGGTCATCGCACAGCTGGAGGGGAGCCTGCTTTCACCGTTCCCAAGTGCCAGATCCTCTCCTTGCTGTGCAGAGGCAGAGTTCCACATCCAACAGACAGGGACAAGAGCAGCTCAGGGGAAGCTCAGAGCAGTGATTTCCCCCCTGGCCCCCTGGTCTCTCCTGGATCAGGGCCGCACCATCTTGTTGTAGTGGGCCTAGGTCTGTTTTGACTCCAGCCTGTTGCTGCTACCGTGATCTGAAGCCTTAATGACCATTTCCTATTGAACTCAAAGTTTCCCAATTAAGCCAGACAGCAGGTAAACAAGAGGAAAAAAGCTTTAACAGAGAGTCTTGTCAAAGCTCTGCTGGATCATCCACCGAGTACTGGAGAACTTGGCAGGAGAAGAATCACAGGGTTGGATCAGGGCTATTCATTTTTTTGCTAACTACTGCTGACATTTCTCTTCTCACACAGATGCACAGCATTCAAAAGTTTTGCCAGAGATTCCTCTATGCAGGTTCACATCTCACTCTTTGTCCATTGACACAAACCTTGAAAGGGAACAAAAATTAATTTAACTTCTCCCAGGTGGAGGGGTGGGGAGAGAAAAGAAAATAATAATATTAAAAACATAACTGCAACCCACAGGATCGTCAGGAGCTGTGGAATAGGGAAGGGTGTGCTTGAGCAAATGCTAGGATGTCATTTGGCCAGACGCTTCTACCTCCGAGGTCACCCAAGTGTTTTGACTGAATAATAAAATGTGCGTCTTATCCTGAAACCTGGGAAGACTGAGAAACATCAGGGGTGGAGGAGTAACAGAAAGGGAGGGGAAAAGGGTGTTGTGGGAGAGCAACTCAGTCCTTATTGCTCTAAACCCTATGGAGCCTGATCACACAAATATTTGCAGATCCTGGTAGAAGCATGTATAAGACAGAGTATGTGATCATCTTAAAACCAATCTCACATTTATTTTTCTGTAATTGCTGGATGTTGCAGCCTGTTCTCCCAGCTCCTGCAGAGGAGAGAAACAAGAAACCAGAATAATGAGTGTTGAACTCTATGTCCCCCAAAATTTTGCTCCCAGCTTCTCAGCTTGGAAGACAAAATGGTCTAGGGAAGGAGAAAGAATTGTAAGGGGAAAAAGTCCCACTAAGGACGTTGTTCTTTCCCTGTGACATTACAAAAAAAAAAAAACATTCAGAAAGGGACATGAATCCTGCTACTGGTATCTCAAAGGGAGAGGATTAGGTCTACACTTTTCCAAAATATTATTTCCCTTAAAAACCAAACTACCCCCGCTGCAAAAAAAAAAAAAAAAAAAAAAAATTATTCCAACAAATACCCTGTGTGAGGAGAAGGTGGTATTGGGGTGTACTTGTGTGCGACCAGCTCTCTGCCTCCTAAGGACAGGCAGCGGTTCCTAAGCTATAAAACAGAGAAATTAATCTTCCCCTTGCCAGGATAAATATCCCGGTTTTAGAGACTTTTTTTTTAACTCTCTGGTCCTACAGTGTCTCATAAATAGTGAAACCCTGAAGTATCATATACACTTTGCCTCTCATCAAGGAGGAAAAAGCTGTTTTATTAAACTTGGACTGCTTAATGCCAAAATAAAGCATGCCAACCATAGATAGCAATTGAACAAAAGCCTATAGGGGGATCAGAGGTTAAACCCAGGCTGCAACGTGGAATAGTACTCCAGTGGCTTCAGCCTTACTGCAGATCTGTCCTTTGTCAGCTGCCTCCTGCAACTGTCTGTAGCTCACAAAAAGAAAAAAAAGGTGAATGTACTGTTTGCAGCTCCTGTAGTACACACAGAGCAGTAAGGACATGTGATGCCACAGAAAACTTGGGGAAAAAAATGTTAGCTGTACTCTGTGCCCTTAGTGCTATACAATGGTGGTTAATACAGAAAAGAGGAGTAGTGTTTGTAAGGAAAAAGAGAAGGAGGCAGGTAGGGGGCTTGGTATGTCAGCAAACCTTGTTGTAAATGAAAGCATGCCAGGACAACAAAGTTAAGAAGTTTACTTTTGTGGAAAAGAGGGCAGGAGTGAATGAGGGCTTTTTCCTCTCTCACTGTAATAGGGGCTTTCTTTATAAATACAGTCTCTAAAATATATTATTATTTAGAACGTTTATCTTTTGATACCCTTAATTTCTATTTCTTTCTGTGTTCATGTGAGACATGCAATCAAGAGCAGGAACTATCGAGCAGTTCCCCAAATGGCAATACATTTGTTGTTACCACAACTGTGTTATATCCAGACCAGGTAAGTAAAGGGAGCTATACTGAGGTCTGTGTCAGTAGATACTGATGATTAGCACAGGCCAGCTGCTGACTGTGAGATCTGTTGCTGTCCATGTGTGGGTCACTGCCCGAGGTATGATATCTCATCTGAGACTGAAATCTGAACTGATGGACTCGAATCAAGCTCCAGGGGAAGGCTTTGTAGGTGTGATTGAAATCTCTTCAAGTTTCTAGAAAGTTTCCAAAGGTGAATAGAGTTAGGCAGCAGAATTGTTTGTGTAGGTATAATGGGCGTAATGAAAGTGAAGAATTTTGCTCAAGTGAAAAAAACTAATGTTGTTTCTGCTTGTAAGACAAGCTAGTGCAAGCTCCCAGAGTAAGCCTTGTGATTTTGAACCAGACCCCATTGCCTTCAGATTGTCCCATTCCCCTGAGAAATGGATACAGAGCTGGGCAATTTCTTCTGTTCTTTGTGGCTCTTTGAAAAATGGCCATAATCCCTTCGTGGCTCCAAAGGGAAGACTTCTGAATTGAAAAGAAATTGTGCATTACTCTAGTGGTGAATCCTCTGGTTGGAGAATAGGAGTACTGAGCAACTTTCTGTTGCAGCTGTGTAGACTGTAGGTGTTCAGCTGTTGTCAGGGTAAAAATCAGGTTGCTACTCACTGCAGCATACCCAGTGTTAGTGTGAAGGCTTGGGGTGCTTGTGTCCACGGTTGGCTCCAGAGGCTGGGGACCTAGCTTTAGTAGTAATCAACAGCTATACGATACCAGGTAGTAAGGATATTGTACAAGAGGAAGGATGAATATTCCCTGTTGCTACTACTCAAAATGATCACCAGAAGCAACAGATGCTCAAGAGGAACTTGGGGATCACCCCAGAGATTTCAAATAAGCCTGAGGTTGAGGTTTGATCCTTATGTAAGTAAACACTATTAACTATGGCAAATCTTTTGGAAATCATAACATTTCAAGAGAAATTATATTCTCTGTGATGCATAGGACCAGCTTTTCTCCTGGTCTTCCGCAGGAAACAGTGGCATAAAATGGCACATTCAAATCAGAGAGCAGTGGGCAATTTTAAGAGGCAGGATAGTAACATGAGTAACAGCGCCTTGTTACTCATGTAAGAAGCAGCAACCACTTCCCCAGAAGGTGGTTGTCCTCACTTGGTAGTCTAAGAAAGTCTGAATCTTTAGAAAGTAGTAATAGCTTTAATACTTGTATTACAAGTGTTTAATCATTTTATGAAATTTTTCTTTGCAAGGAGCCACCTTACCCAGGTGCTCTTGGGTAATTTTTTGCCCTTAATGGTTGCTCTTGTGAAATAGAACAGAAGGAACAAAGAATTCCTTCCCTTCACATTCTTCCTCAACCTGCCAGCTTTCCATTTCCACTGGCTCCTTGTCCTGCTAAAGAAATTGAGGCTTGACTGAACTACGTTCAGTTAGACATCAGAATTAGATGCTTGATTTGGAAGAGAAGCTGTCACTTCCTGCACCCATATAAAGATCAAACACAATCTGAGGGTGTTGTTAAGGACTTCTGCAAAATAATATTGCTGTTAGTTTAAGCTCCAGGCCACTACAGTGTACTCTCCTATCTTGCTCTCTGGAGTCTGGTTCATCCACCACTTACATTTTTTGCACAGCCTGAACTTGCTTGCTAGAGGTCAAACACTGATGCTTTTATTTCTGCCTCAGCCCTCCTGACTGACGAAAGAATAAATATTTGCTTAAAATTAAGCCTATTTCAGTCTGGAACTTCAGCAACAAAACAGTTTGGACGCTCTGCAAAAGAGGAAAGGATCCAGCATGCCTTGCCTGCACCCCCACCCCCCCCACCCCCAATCACCCTGGGATTCCAAAAAGACTCAAAGTATTTTGCACAATGTTTGAAAATAAATATTGCTCATCCTTGAGCCGATAGTTTGGAGCCCAGACGGGCTAAGGATTTATAACGGAAAGAGTGATGCAAGCTTAACGCTATGCGAGCCATGTGTTGTTACCATCCAACAACCAGCTCCCATATGGTCTCCTTGCATGAACGGTCATTTTCTTCCAAAATATTCCAAGGAACCAAGATACTGTGTTGATTAACCCTTTCCTGAAGAGTTTCAACCCCAACAGTGGTCATTATTGTGCCTAGAAGGACTAGTCAGTAAAAGGTAATGTTTTATTATCATTATTCTTTAGATGCTGCCTTCTCAGAAAGGGCTTGCTTTTTTTCCTAGTGCAAAAACATTTCTTTGAGATCAAGCAAAGACTGGAAAAAAGATCTGGAGAAGGAAATTATGGGATACCATTATTAATTTGGAGGAGGGGGAAGACAGAAAAGTCATCCATCACTCCCAGCCCTCTCTAAAGAGAGCTATCACAGCTTGCCCACAGGCCTAATAATCTTCATCATTTTAAAAGGGAAACATCCCACAAGGAAAGTCAGGGAAACTGGAGGTATTGAACAAGCTGATCTACAAAGATAATTTGTTCCATGCTTCTGCACTTTTGACTTACTCAATGGTTTGACTCATGAGAGCAGAATAATGCCAAGGTGTTATGGACTGGAAGTGCAGCTCCCTGCAGATAGGGACTTGGCTGGGGCTTGAGAAATTACCTAAGAGGAGCAGCCTGCAACTGAACATGAAGTTTCCCATGGAACCGTGCTCCAATGATCAGCTCCATCTGAGGCTCTCCCTGCCTGCAGCCTCACCCCAGCTGGTAGCACATGAGGCCATATGGGTACATGTGAAGCACAGAAAGACAGAACAGGGTGAGAAACACCCCAGTGTAATCCTTCCCTCTCCACTCCATCCCACTCCACCTTGAGCTCAGCCAGTGGTTTTTCCACAGCGAAGCTGACTGTGAAGGCTGGGGAAAGGGAAGGGAAGGGTTGGGACCCTGGTTTCAGGGAGCAGAGTCACAAGTGGAGCTGTGTCATGCACAGCCAGGCACATGACCATGCCAATGTACCAATTATCCTTTATATATAGCTGTGAGCAGATGTTCAGCCAGCAAGTGGCTGCGTCAGTTGAAGCCATTACAGCTCGCAGATGCTTGGCGCAGCCCTCCAGCCAAAGATTACCTCTCCCACAGCTTTGCTGGCAGTCAGCTCTGCTTCAAGTAAAAGTCAGCTGTATTAGCTTATACCACCTGGATCAGCTGCCTAAGCAGTGCTGGCTGACTCTGCACAGGAGCAGATTAGGGAGTGCTCACATGATCCTTCTAGTTGGTAGAGACCAGGGGCCAGACATCTTCCAGGTAGCACAACGAGATCTGGAGGAGAATGTCTTGCCTTGCTCTGACCTACATGTGTGCATGGAAAGACATGTGCATGTTTTGCATGCTCAAAAAGAAGGTTGTGTGATAAGAAGCTAGAACATGTAGTCAGGAGCTTTTGCTCAGCCACCAAGTTTCTAATGATTTCAGGGCTCCTATAACCTTCTCTCTTTCCTCCTCTTTAGTCTGGATGATAATTCTTATGCAGGAATTTCCCTTTTACTATGGCTTGTGCAATATCTAACACAATGGAAGAACACCTGTAAATCTATGATGAGCAGAAAAAAAAGTGAGCAGGCACTTTTGCAGGGAGGTCATTTGGAGCAAGCCTTTATCCTGTATGTGTATAACACATATGACAGCTGGTCCAAACCTTATCCAGCTCCTTTAACTGCTTTTATAGCACACCAAAAAAGAGTAGTTTGATCATGTTTCCCCATTTCTTTTCTGTGCCTCACACATCCAGTATTACATTCACAGGCATGTAAAGAAACAGTAGACCAATGATGTGAACACATGGCTGTTCTCTTGCTATGCTGGCACATATACTGCAAGATACGCACAGATGTGGGGAAACATATGCTGATCTAAATAAACCTTGCAAAGCACCAGAGCACACAGATACCCTCCCCAAAAAATGAAACAGGCAAGTCAGGCAAACTGCAAGCTGGGAGGGATCTTGTGTTTTCTCTCCCTTTTTGGTTTTTGGCCTGTTGAGCCTCTAGCAAAGTTGGTATCACTAGCCCCCTGGCTGGACTCAGATAACAGCAATATAACTCCTGATTCCCAGCCTCACCAATACCATTTTTGCTTTTGTTAAGCCTGGAATCCAAATTTAATTAGTACAGAAATTAAAATGAAAATAAACCTTGAGACAACTGAACTCTGGGTCACAGAAGCAGAGATGTGATTGACAGCTGAGGAGGAAAGGGAGGTAAATGATGCGATTATCTTCCTTCTGATTCATCCATTCACCTATGGGGCACTGATTTGTGAAAAATCAAATATGATAACAGCATGGATGCTGGGGCCAAAGCAAAATATAAACTTGCACACACAAAGGAGAGAGATCCTATCTGTACTGATGAATTCCCTGGGAGAGAGCTTGGGAGCCTTAGCCAAGCCTCACAGAGCACTGAGCTCCTGACATGCATCCAAGAGGCGTGAGTATATTTACTTGCCCAGTGCTATGTTTGCAAGCTGGAGCTCTTCTGTGAGATATTAGCTGCTACCTCAGCACCCTGAGGAAACCTCAAGTGACTCAAGCTGTCCTTGAAGATGAATATATGTGTAGAATAACTGCTCCACTTCGACACATGAAACAGTATTTTTTCAAGGCATGTGACAGAGAAAGAATCGGGGTGCTAAGAAAGGAGGGAAGGAAATTGCTTTTAATGGATCCCACAAGCCAGGGTCTGGCTGGCTAGCACACCTTCAGTTACATATCTTCCCTCCCAGTCTGGAACTGTGTATCCAGTGTCCCAGTCACAGTCTGCCTGACCCACAGGCTAAAGGAACAGGACAGACCATCACATCAAATACAAACTGATGGTTTTCTTACCATGAGCACTGCCCACTGGCTTACACACATTTTCCTGCTGTCACTGCTGTGTGAATATGGGGCTGTATGGGGCACCCTTGTGTGCACACAAATTCCCTTCTGCTCAGTGTGTCTTCCATAAATGCTTTTCCACACTAAAGCAAGCAACTCAACACACAGGTTCTGCTGCAAATCTGTGACCTCAGGTGATCCTTGCTCCTGAAGGCTCTCCTGTTGCTGGAAATTAAAAAAAAAAATTAAAAAAAATCCAGGATTGCTATGAAGTCACCTCCTAAAGGTTGTAAGGTTAACGTCAGAATTGTTTTCATGGGGAACCTTTCTATTCAGTTAGTCTCCAAAAGGGAGGAGGGCTGGGATTTGAAGTCTTCTGATTTTAGCCACAGGAAGAAACAAAGCAATTAGTAGCAGAGCAACTTTCCCCTGATATACTTCCCAGGCACCTGTGTCCATTGTACTATTTGAGAATGAGCCCCTTGGAGGAGAAAAAGCATCCAGGCTGTGAACACATGCTGTCTGTTTTGAGCCACCCAACAGTAGAGCTGCATGTGTAAAAGTTCCCCAACTTGTTTCCAATCTGATTGGCCCTGAGTATATTTGAGTAGTTAACAAATCCAGCACGGTGTGGCTGAAATGGGTAAGGGAACATGCAATGGGAGAATTTGTTGGCAGGAGAGGTGTGACAAGTACAAGGGAAAGTGATTTCTCCCATCAGTACAGCTGTTGGCAGAGGGCACATCTGTCTGCACCATTAATCTCTACTGGGATTGTCAATGGGGTGCTGTGGGGACAAAGCAGTTCACTCCTCTGAAAGCCAGCAGATCATCTCGTGTGGCTTCTGGCACTATGTAAGTCATGGGGTTTAGCCTGAAATGCTCTCAGAGAGCATATTTACCTCTCCCTCTGAAGGAGAGAACAGAAAAGAATTTGATAACTTATGGTTGAACTGGGGACAAGTTTTCAAAATGGTCTTGGCTTCACAGAGTTTCAGATTTTGGCCCTGGAGGGCCATCTACCCTCCAGGAACTGGATTTAAAGCAGATTTCATCACACATACAGCAGCCCCCCCACCTCCAACCCTCCTAGTGACAACTGCAGGGGAGATGATCCTGTTTGTGCCACGGCACATAGCACTGATGTGACTGTCCCAGCCCAGCTTGGCAGCTCAGAAGGAGAGCTGAGTTCGTGGTGAGGATGGGCACCTGCTGACTTTCTGCACGAGTGCTGGAGCCCAGCCCTAGGGGGACAGGCCAATGCCCACCTCTGCAGTTGCTCTTCTGAAAATGAAATAAAGCTGTTGGAGCTATTAGCCTAGTCCCTTTTATCAGCAATAAATGCACAGTGGAAGCAGCAGAAACAAAGCTCTTCTAAATCTGCTTTACTTTTCGACCTAAAAGAAGAGAAAAAATAAAGAAAAAGGAGGCTTAGCTTAAGAAGGATTTCTGCTGAACCTTCACTATAATGGTAGGAAAATTCTCTGAAAACATGCTTCCTAGAGATGCAGAGCTTGAAGGCCACAGAAAAGCTGCAGACCTCGCCTCAAACAATAGCCAGTTCTACAATCAATCAAGCAGGCGTTCACATTGGCTGTGGCCAGAAGATCCTCACGATACAAGATATTTAGGGATTTGTCTCAAATCACCCTCCTTGCCTCTGTACAAGAAAGAAGACTGAAGTACTGAACACATACTGGAACTGTACACAGCTGGCGTTTTTTGCATATGGCTAATCAGTTACCAAATCTGGAGCAGAACACAGGTTTCCCAAAGTCCAGGTCACTGCATCACTCACAGCCTCTCCCTCCACCTGATGTGAGTACAGAAGTCACCCAGCTGTGATCATGTAGTGCTGTGGCCAAGCCACTTCTGTTCCAAAGGAATAATGGGGTTTTACACCATCAGGCACATGAATTCAGCCATGCTACTCTTAGACCCAGCAGCCTGTCCCCCCCTAGAGCCTGTAGCTCTGTGAAATTACTGCCTTAATTAGGACTTGTTCAGAGATCTCTGGCTTGCCTTTCTGTTGCTGGGTGGAGACATGTCATGAGCTAGGGCTCTTTTTGGGTTTGAATTTTTCCCCTCTTTCTTTCCAGCAAAATTGCAACAATGCCTGTTTCATGTTGTTCCATGGGGCTTCCCTTTGCAAAGAAAACTCATCATTCCTGCTAATATAATCACTCAGCGATGCCATGTCAAAATGTGAGTAAATTAATAACCACAGTCTTTTCAACACATCTCTCTGTGCAAACAGATGTTTAGAAAGAATGCAATATGTTGTGGGGAAAAAAGACAGCAAGTGATAAATGTCTAAGCCGTTGGGGCCTGCAGCCTTATGCTATGGGTATGGCCACTGCAGCCAATGGGGAGAAATGGAGATAAACTTTCTTCCTGAAAATTGAAATTCTAAGTTGTCAGCATCATTAATTCTCAGATCCTGGACAATTTCCATGTCACTGCCACCTCGCCACCCCTCCTACAGTAGTGATGTCCCTTTCAGTTTGTGGATTATTTTATGGGTTTTCCAATGAAGGCACTGACCGTTAGAAACGTCACAAGATGGTTGTCTTACGGCAAAGACGAACTGTTTTATTGCAGTCATCATTCATGCCCCTCTTAGGAGTAATCCACAGAACCAGGGCTGGAGATTGGACCTGTAGTTGCAGCACTGCTCGTGCGTAGCCTCAGTGTTCATTGCAAAATGGGCATTATGATCCGCTCAGAGGAAGGAATGGAATGCTTCCACAGTGGCATCCTACCTTTTGGGTGTGAATGACTTAAGTCAAAAGCCCCATAGAGAGAAAGAGGAAATTAACTGCAATCCATCTAATGCAGCTACTTCTGCAGCCTCCATTTCTGGAGTATCTGAGCATTTCAGAATGTTTGTAAGATATTTCTCCGTTTAGTATGCATTGCTGTTAATTTCCCATTTTACAGAGGACAGTTAAAGTATAACTCTCACACATCAGTGTTTCTTCCTACCCTAATTTTAAATGGCTGCAAGGGAGATACTATAGGCTAAACTAGTTATCCAAGCCTGTTTGCAAGGAATGAAGTCACTATCAGAAGGTGATTCCTCTGTCTAAATTTATAGTGTTTAACCAGTTCCAAAATATTTCCCTGGAGATTCCTTCATTGGCCTTGTCATGATTTTTTACACCTTCATGTTAATGCATCTTCCTGTTCAAGGAGCTGATAGTTGTTAAATGGGATGTGAGGTTCCTCTGCTATAGCATTTGCTGCTGCTAGTATGAAAACAGAATGGTACTTTGTCTGGGACATAAGTATCCTTTGGGATGCCTGACACTCTAGGTGTATAAGATAATGGCGATGATAATTACTAATGAACTCAAGCAAGTTATAAAAAAGAAAGTTAAGACAAAGGGATGTTTGTTTATTCCCAGCTGGGCTTCCACAGGGTGAAAGTATCACACCCATGAATCCCTGGTGTGTTCATATGTCTCTGTTAGTGTAGAAGAAAGATAAGGTGGTGCCAATATTTCCATTATGCTGCTTCATTTGCAAAGTTTTGAAAGTCAGCCATAAATAAAAGTACTCTGGAAGACACTTTGGCAGATGGCATCCTGACTCTCTGAGTGAATCTGTTGATTTTGCTTTCCATTTACATTTTTTTACATTCTTTTTCTCAAAAAGATGACAAGAAAATTACTCCAGATAAACACAAGACCCAAAACATTATGACACAAAAGCTACAAGACCACTTAGCAGGAGAGAAAAATAATGATGTGCAAATATCTGAAGATCATCCAAGAAGAAAGATCAGTCATTCAGGGAGGTCCAGGGTGGAGGGGGGCTAACGCAAGATGTAGAGAATTAAGAGCACTGGGTTAAGGCTGAGCAAAGGAAAAATTAGCTTGAGGAAAACTTTCCTACGAGCGGACTAGTCTCCCAAGGCAGGAGATGGAAACCTGATTGTTGAGTCACACAGTTCTGGACTGGCCCTGTTTCTGAAGAACTATTGTGGTGAGCTATCCTACATGGGCAGGGAGAAGCCTGTGTACCTTGGAGATTTCAGTTCCTCACTTGGATGATTCACTTCAAAGTGCAGGATGAATTTTAAGTTGGTGGGTTAACTGCCTGAGCAATGCTTGCCAGGACACGTGTCTGCTATGAGAGGAAGATTTTGTTGCTTTAGATAGTGCTAAAGTTTCACCTGCTCCACAAGCATACCAGAAATCATCAGTTGTTAAGACATCTCTACCCACCAGCACAGAAGAAATACAGAAAAAATGATCTTCCCTCCTTCCAACCCTGGCAGCTGATGAATGTTTATGGTGCAGAAGAGGCTGTTTGAGGCCATAAAATACATAGGAATGGTTCAGTGCCTGGGAAGGTTGAGAGTGCAACTTTTAACAGTCCTATACAGCATTGTAAGAAACCCAAGAACCATTTTCAAAAGCTTCTCTATTCAGCAGACCAAGTCACACTTACAGATCTCCCTTTCTCTCTCCCTGCAGTTGCCGTATGTATTGCTCGGGAGAGGAGTCTTCTCTGCTTACTCAGCCCAGGTAAACCTTATCTTTTCATTGACTCTTAAGTTACTAGCTCTTGTAGCTGCTCTTGACTATTTCATCCAAGCCTGATCCTGATCCTGGCCTATGAGTTTTTCTAGGTGCAAGGCAGAGTTGTCTTTTCTTTGAAGGCTCTGCTATAATTCAGCCAGTATAAAACCTGATCCCAGTATAGGAACTTCACTTTCTCCCTCCCTTTTCATTAACAGCTTCTTGGAAGGCATCTCTCCAGCTGCTCGCTTCCTCCTACTGGTGCTGGCAACTGGGTGAAACAATTGCTCATGTTTTCACTGAGTGGACATACTTATTAATTCCAGCACTAAGCACAGAAAGGGAAAATTCTTCAGGAAATGGGGATAGATTCCTATTACACATCTCAGTTATACTTTCATACAAGAGTGGCACTTTGAGGTTTAAATGGGATCAGTGTCCATGAGCACTGGAGCATGGCCCAATATACTCCAGGGCTTAGGACCCTGGTATGATACTAAGCACCTCATTAGGCTAGTGGGAATCTTCACAGAAGCTGCTATAGGTATGGAAGACAGGTGAGCCAGGGCGTATGTCATGATGATGGCCATCGTTGTAGTGCAGGTTGGAAGGTTGGGGTCTCAAACACTCTAAACCTTGAAGAGAAACAAAAGTGGTTAGTTTGGGTTATTCCACATGGAGGACTGAGTTCAAGGGTCACATGGCTCAGAAAGGTTGATTCAGACCTCTGAAATCTGGCTCAAACTTGGCCTGTTTGTTTCCATGAGGAGAGCATCTGTATGCCTTTTTGCAAATCTCCCAGCAACAATGATAAAAATAAAACCTTGGGCTACAGGGCTGTCCTGACAACTTGTCCTGCCCTTTCCTACAATGGGGGGTTTATTCCATGTAAAACTACTTATATCTACATGGAAACATCTTTTCTTTTTTTTTTTTTTTTTGTGTGTGTCCTTTATTTTTTTTTTCTTTTTTAATCTTGGCAAGGAAGCAGGAAAAGCTCTACCAAGCTAATGATTAATGCAAGGAATCACATCCTCACATATTGAACAAATAAATATAAGCTAATATAAATAGAAAAATACTCTTGGAATTTGTCAGTCAGTGGTCTTATTATCTTGAGCTCCAAAGCCAAAATTGCAGACTATGGTTTACAGATGCTTTTCCCTCTCCTCCTCCTTTTCCTTTTTCTTTCTTTCTTTTTTTTTTTTTTTTTTTCCCAAGGCAGCTCAAAGGGGTTTGTGGTTCCCTTACTAGGAATTGCTCCTCTGACAGAAAATTCGCTCCCCTTTTCAAATGAGTTTGGCAAATGTTAGTGAAAAGGTTGCTAGTAAATATTCTTTGAAAACATTTATAGGTTTCTGAGGGTGCATGAAAATTGTTTGGGCTGCAGTTCACAGAACATCTACACCACCAGAGACCTGGGAAATTCTTCACCAAGTTTTTTGCCCCAGCTCCTCCTTTGTTCCCAGGATTCTTGAGACACCACTTTCTCTTGAAAAGTCCCACGTATGAAAAAAGAAATGGAAAGAAAAAAACACAGTAAAATGAACCCATGTTTTTATCCTTTTTTCATCTCATTACCTGAGTTTAGAGGAAAGTACAACCAGTCTTCCTAGACATTTAGGTGCTTAGCTCTTAGGGTCAGGGGGACGAGGGGTTTTGTCTGGGATTATTAATGACTGGGGCAAGAAGACTTTTCTACGTATTATAGCTTGTTAGTTTTGGGGGTATTTTATTTGTAGGCCCCAAGTCAGATACTTTGTCTGAAGCATCTTTTCCTTAGCTTTCAAATGACACCAGTCTTAGGTGAGTTTGGGACTACTCTGAGTCTTCACTGAGACTTTGTCAGAAGAGTCATGGGATAAATGGGCATATTTGTCAGCACATAGCTATTCCCTGGGTCAGGTCAGTTCTGGATCAGTGCTATAGAAGCAGAGGTTCCTGCAGCAGCTGTCAGTAGTGAAAAGACCGAATTTTCAAGTGCCAGCTCTATAGGCATTAGAAAGAGAGAAGCTGGTGAACCTGTTCCTACTTTAGGTTTCATGAGGCTGAATTTCTGTGCCAAAACCTGTGGTTTTCATTATTGGAAAATTTTCCTCTAGATAATATTCATTCTCCCAGAATTACTCATTAAAGAAAAAAATGCCACAAACTACTGATTGTTCAGCAGAGAAATATTATCCAAGAGCTCCTTTATATTAGATGTTTTCATTGTGTTGTTCCCCCCACTTTGCTGCTTTGACTCTGTGAGTTGCATTTTGGTAAGCAGGACCTTTGGTTTTAAGTCCCTCCAGGATCTCACGTGAAATGAGCATGATAGGTGCTAGTTCCCTCCTTACTGGGCCAGTTGTCAGGGTTGCAGAAAACTGCCAGTACAGTTGGCAATCTCCTGCTGGAGATCTCAGCTGGGAAGCCATGTGAACCAAAGGCCAAAGCTGAAAAAAAAAAAAAATTGAGCCAGTTTTAAGGTACAAAGGTGAGGGAAAACAAAAAAATCGTTACTAATTTCCAACATTTCTGCTGACTCAGCATCCAAACAACTGGAAATTTTTCCTTGACTGGGAGAAATGTGTCCAAACATAAAGCCTGAACCTGGCCATACTTTTGTATTGTAAGAAAGTCTGTAACCAGACCTCCACTCTACAGCTGGCCCTGAGCCAGTACTCACAAAGCAGAATGAAACCCCTCTTTGATTGTTTAATGCAGCCCAGGAACTAGAGCACAGATGGACACAGCCATGGTTTTCGATGGGAATATTAGGGGCCAAAGAGTACAGCCCACACTGGGCAATAACACCAAGGGGCAGTGAACAACATTCCAGGGTCATAATTATTTCTGCTCAGGGAAAACCCAAAAGTCTGCCTCAGCTGAGGACTCACCTTTCTGCTCTTCGCAGCTGAATCAGGCTCTTCAAGCGAGACCTAAGTCTTCCCAAATTCTGATGTGAATGTTGTGGATTCAGCAGAACAGTGCTCAGACTGTGAGCTCTGGGAGATTTCCATGTCAGTAGTTTTGCTAATTTGGTCCTTTCTCTACACTTCCCTCAGAGCCCTCTCCCATAAGTACTCCATCTGCTCTAAGGGCCTGGCTGCTGGAGTTGGCCACATAATCAATTTACCATCCCAAGCTTGGCTGACTTTGATAAAGAGGATTTAGGGGGTTAATTTGAGTCTTCATATTTCTGAGGGGACACTGTACTTAGGAAACCTTCTGCATTGCACTTCAACACGGATTAGTTGTTCTGCTTCCCATAAAACCTTATGTCTGCCAGCTTGCCTAGGATTAGAACTAAAATGGAGTGTGTAGATCCCATTGCCACAAATAGAGCTTCTGCAATAGGGCTGCTTTGTGTGGGATATGAGCCAAAGTTTTGCTTGATTTTTCAGCCCATCACAGTTGCAGTGTGTATGTATATATATATATATATGTATATATGTGTGTACATATATATATATATTCATACACAGATATGTGCTTATGCATGTGATACTTCACACCCATGGCCACCC